>JARYZH020000037.1:1765000-2965000 GCA_030021035.2 Notholithocarpus densiflorus | reverse complement strand
GCTTTATTGTCCAAATCTTTCAATTTTGCATCCTAGAGGCCTCAAAAAATGGTGGAAAATCACAATTTAATATAAAATTCTCACTTTAATATATTTGTGAATTCTCTTTTATTTAAGTGGGATTCTTTGGCCATCCAAACATATCAAATCAAAGTTTATCATGTGACCTTTCCAACAACTCCTCACTCGAATCAATTGATGGTCGTTTGATTATAATTTAATTGAAATTAAATTATAATAACATGTCGCAAAAAAGACGAAGGCTTTTAATCCAAGATTTGATGTTTTCACAATATCTAATATGTTTTAACCCCTATATGTGAACGGTCATCTTAAAGGAAAATTCATGATCTTTAAAATGGGCACAAATTCATTATGATGGGACCATTGGATTTTTGGTCAAACTCTGACTAACACAGTTTAAGGTTAGTCAAAATTGGTCAAACTTAACCAAAAATGACAATTTTGAGATTTTAAACTCTTGGACCATCAAAGTGATTTATCTAACATCTGATCATGATAAATCAAATCATATACTATATAATAAAAGTTGGGCTTAGAAGTCATAGTTACGCCAAGTGGCTGCACCATATTGCAAAAAAAAATTTAGATTTTTAAAAATATATATAATTTTTCTTTCCTATAATTTCTAGGTTGATAAATATCTTAATTTAATTACAATTCCAATTCTTCATTTGACTTATCTAATTCTTATTTTATTACTATACTACACGTAAAAGAAAACATTTATATATATATATATATATATATATAAAGGTAGCAATGTGTATTATAAAAAATATATATAATTTTTCTTCTCCTATAATTTCTGTAAGGACCCTAGTTCGAATCTTAGGCCCAAAAAGTGGATGGACTTAGGTCCAAGGAGCCCAAAACAATAAATTTGTAGAGAGTTGGTCGAAGATAGATCTAGCCAACCAATAAGATAGAACTTGATGACAGAAGAAAAATAAACAAGCTTAGGCTTGAGAAGGACGTCCTCGGCCAAATTCGAGGAGGCTGATTCTCTGCTTATTAATGCTCAAGCGAGGTTACAAATTGCGTTCTAAAGTACTACAGTATTTTTCCTTCTTTTTTTTGATCCCCTTCTCATGGGGGGTCTCTTACATTATATAGCTCCCTTTGGACCATCTTGATTCTACACTTATTGATCATTTGGGCCCTTACTTGAATATCTGTCCCATCAAACACCCTCTTTGGCTTTCTGTGAGTTGCGATAGCCAAGGCAGCACTGTTCAGGGGTCTTCTCCACATAAATGCGGCAAAAAAAGTAGCTGCAGTGCATTCAATACGGTGGTAGCAGCTTTCCCGTAGATATCCTTGGGTTCCCCTCCTTCTCACATGTTCATGATGCACGTCCTTATCACTGGAGCTTCTTGGAAGGTCACTTTGATTGCTAGAATACATATTTGAGCTATATTTACCATACCCGAGAAGAAACTCCTCCTCGGACCACCTTCCATTCATTCCTTACTTATGAGACTCTAAACTGGAATCTCCCATAGCTGTTTATTCCTCCTCAGACCATTCATGTTCTCGGCCCCAAGCCCAAGGCCCAATATAGGATTTTGGCCCTTAACCCTACAATAACCCCTCAAAACTCCAATTTTTTCCTTCTCATCCGAGGAGAAAAGTGGGGTTTTGATTTTTTAAGAGTTATCGTTACTAAATCCTTTGATTTACACACGTGGATGTACCATTCTGCGTATTTCATAATTGTTACTAACGCTTCGTAGCCTGCGAGACGTCATTAATTGCTCCAGGCAGTGCTTTGTCCCCCACATCCAATGGTGAGGTGCAGATCCAATGGCTAACCTCTCTCTTGGAATTTTGAGCGGGATAACTCCCACTCATTTTTACCCTCTATATAAAGCGTTGAGGGAAATCATTTTTCCCTCATTTTACGAATTTTCAAGTTCTCCAGAGATCTGAAGCACTCCAACTCACTAAACTCTCTACACTCCTAAGTCTCCTTGACTCTTTTCCTTGAGAAATTTCCAAAAGATTTTTCTAAAAGTTCAGGATTTTATACACTCACTTACTTTCGTAAGTATCTGTCTTTTTAAACTTTCTTTTTCTCCTCGGCCTTCTTTCTTTTTTAGAAAACTTCCTTCGCATCATCTCCATTTGCTTAGATGGGTAAATTCAAGCACTTAGTAGACTCTCTGGCCGGTATGGAGGGTTTTAAGGCTAAATACCATATCCCACAAGGAGTAAGTCTACAATATTGTGCCCCGGACCAAGTACTTACAAATAGAGAGGTAGGTGAAGTTGTCATTCCAATGATCGCCTTTATAGAGGGAGGAATGACACTTCCCATGGATAGGATAACCAGAGACTACCTATGCAATCACAGGTTGACTCCCCATCAGTGCGCCCCTAACCTATTTAGGGTCCTGGGTTGCGTGGACGCTCTCAACGAGCAGATGGGCTTGGGGCTCACGTGACATGATATAGTTCACATATACGAGTGCCATAAACTTGCTGGTGCGGGATATTATCTCAAGTCTCGATCTGACGTCGTTAGACTGATATCGTGCCTTCCTAAGTCTAATAAGGGCATGAAGGATGACTACCTGATTGTCTCCGGGGAGTGGAATGACGGTCTTCACTGCTCAATTCGAGCGGGAGAGCCAGGTGGGGCACCCTAGGATTAGTCCCTTCGGCAGGGGATTTTAGCCTTTCTTTTTTTTTTAAACTATGCCTTAGCATTTCGCCTTCTCAAATAATGGTTTTTATCGATCTAACCACAATTTCCTCCTCGGACGTTTTTGCAGATAAAAACCACGTCGCTCTGAGACTCAGTTTGGTCAACGTACCAGGTCTCAACAAACTGCTGAGATTTGAGATCTTCATAAACGAAGACAGACAACTACGAGCCGTCTACTTAATTTTGGATTACGAGCCTCTGTCTTGTATATTTCAGGATGTAGGCCAGGAAATAAGAGCTGAGGACCCTAGATTAGCACACATAGACGTCTCTAAGCCAGGGTTTTTGGCTCGGAGAGACCTTCCGCCTGTTGAGCTACCTATTTAACGCGTCCCTCAGGAAGTAGTCGCTCTAAGAGAGGGGACAGCTTCTACACACTTATCCCTTGAGGCTGAGATCGACCAATTCAAGTTTGAGGAGGAAAGTGAAATGCCAGAAAGGCCGGTAGAGCTCTCGGACTCTGAGGCCGATTTTGATAGATTTTCTACTGCCTATTTTTCGAGGTTAATAGTTGCTCGGGTTGATACCAGTTCAGAAGACAAAGAAGAAGAAGGTATGGACCTGAAGCAAAAGCCCGGTTTAAAGGGTCTTCTGGACAATAGGAACAAGGGGTCAGCTTCGAAAGAAGTCCCCAAGACCCAAGTTCCTCCGAATCTCCCCCCTCCTCCTCTCCCTGTGACCGCGGTGGGACTGCTTCCCAATCCCGACTTAAAAAAGAAAAGAAAAGTACAAGACTTGGAGGAGGGGGAGGTGATTCCTCAGAAGAGGGCAAAGTAGCCCAAAAATGTTAGAGATAAAAGGGTTCGCTCCGTGGAAAGTCATGAGGAGTTCGGTGGTGCTGAAGTGCGCCAAGGGCAGCGCACTTAGGCCCCTCGGCTCGAGGTGGCAGGTGCTCTCATTTCTTGGGATGCCACGATTTGGGAGTCTCAAAAAGGGCACGCCACCCACCTCGTCGAGGCCTTAGAGCAGGAGGGCCTCAGGCACACCAAGCAGCCAGACCTTTTCATGTCATTAAAGAGGGACCTTGCAATGGTAAGTCAATTAACGTCCTTTTTTGTTAAATACTAAGATGCACATTTATTCATATATGTATGTGTTTTTCATGACTTCTTTCTTATTTTTATGTAGGTTACCCACCAAATTTACGTAGCTGAGGAGTAGGTCAGGAATGCTCATGACAAAGTTAATGCTGAGGCCCACTCCCATCTTGAGGTTGAGAAGGCTCTTGGAGCCCTCAAAGAAGAGCACAAAGAGCAGGGCAAGAAGCTGACCATCGCCGAAAGGGAATGCTCAAGTGCCCTGGCTGGTTTGAAAAACGTTGAGGCCCAAGACGAGGACCAGCGTAAGCTGCTCTACACAACGGAGCTTGAGCTAGCCACTTAGAGACAGCTAATTATGGATCTCAATGCCGAGCTGCAGAAGGTCATGGATGTAGCTAAAAAGGCAGCTCGGGCGGCCAAAGAAGCTACTGAAGCTACGGAGAGAGCATCCTACGAACGTGGGGTGGAGGACACAGAGAATAGATTGGTTGAGGAGGTGGCCAGAGTGTGCAGGGATTACTACACTGAGACCTAGATAGAGGCACTTAACAATGCAGGGGTCCCTGCTGATTCCGAGCTGAGGAAGGCTGAGAGCACATTCTTTCCTGAACACATCCAAAAAGCTCTAGCGGACCTCCCTTCCATTACTCTACCCCTCCCTCCTCCTGAGCAGGTCTCTAGTATCCAAGATCCCACTCTTAATGCTGAAGCCTCCACAGGGGCAGGTAAGGGTAAGGAGGCCCTGCCCTTAGCCAAAGACACTAACCCCGAGGATGCCCTTACGATCAAGGATGTCGTCCCCCAGGCCAAAGAAGTTGAGTCCAAGTCTAAAGCTGGGGATGCGAAGCTTAAGGCAGTTGATTCCAAAGAGGGCCCTCAACCAACAGAGAAGTAGTTGTAGGATTTTTCCTTATTATTCTTTTTTGTCATTTTCTTCTCTCGTGGCTTCTACCACCACTTGTAATGCATTTTCCTTTGATTAATGAATAGGCCTTTTTTTTTCTACCTCTCGTGTCTTTACTTTACATGTTTTCAAGCTTACTGTTACTGCAAATAAAATTGGACTATTGCCACTCTAATTTTAATAAAAACTAACAACAACACATTGATGCCAGTTTAAATAATTTGACTGAGTACCAGTAACTGAGAGATTTACCCAATATCTGTACTGTGAATTGATTCTTCTGCAATGAAGGCTGAATCTAACAAAGATAAATAACAAACTTTGTAGAAAAATAAAAAAGGAGGAGATATTCTTCATTCTGCCCAACGCTTGGATAAATAATTAAGGACTTTAACTTACTCAAAGCTACCAATCCGAGGAGCTGGTTATAATCTTGGATTTGTCTTGACACTTAGTGAAAGACAAATAAACATCCTAGTGTTAATTTTCGCCAAGTATGTGATCCGAGGGACCAATCATGATTGTGGTTCTGTTTGGCACTTAGTAAGAATGAGTAGATGTCATTAAGTGTTAATTTTCCTAAAGCATATGATCCGAGGAGCTAGGCATGTCTAAGGTTCTGTTTAATCACTTAGAAGGATGTCTTAGAGTGTTAATTTCCTCAAAGCATGTGGTCCGAGGATCCAGGCATGTCTAAAGTTCTGTTTAATACTCAGAAAAAGTAACTTAACGTATCAATTTTCCTAAGGCGGTCCGAGGAGCCAAGCATGACCAAGGTTCTGTTCGATACTTAGAAAAATGTTATTAAGTATTAATTTTCCCAAAACAGGTGGTCGGAGGGACCAGACATAGCTAAGGTTCTATTTAATACTCGGAAAAGTAACTTAAGTATCAATTTCCCCAATGGTATGTGGTCCGAGGAGCCAGGCATGACCAAAGTTCTGTTTGATACTTATAACGATAATAATAGAAAACTCAACAGATAATTGACTAAACAAGAATGTGACAAAGGAAACTTTCATTAATAATAATACATTTTCAGGTTGTTTACATTTCAAGGGCGTGGTATTACATGTTCATCTAGGTCTTCGAGGAAATATGCTCCTATATCAGCCACTGAGGTGATGCGATATGGCCCCTCCTAGTTAGGCCCTAGCTTTCCCCATGCTGGGTTCTTTGCAGTACCCAAAACCTTCCTCAGTACCAAGTTCCAGGTACCAGTGGCCTTAGCTTGACGTTGGCATCATACCTTTGCTTGAGTTTGTGTTGATAATAGGCCAACTGGATCATGGCATTCTCTCTTCGCTCTTCGACTTTTCCCCAACAGCCCATCATTGTTGCTCGGAGTGAAAGAGCTCGTTCTCAATGTTGGGAATCCGGTTTCCAGAGGAACGACAGCTTCGGTTCCATAGGTCATTGAAAAAGGTGTCTCTCTTGTTAATCTATGGGGCGTGGTCCGATATGTCCAGAGAACGTGCGGCAATTCTTCCACCCATCTTTCCTTCGCATCATTCAGCATCTTCTTGAAGTCCACTCACTATTACTTTATTGACAGCTTCATCTTGTCCATTTTCCTGCGGATAAGCCGGAGTGGAATATCTGTTCTTAATTCCCAAGTCGCAGCAGTACCTCCTGAAAGCTTTACTGTCAAACTGAAGCCCATTGTCCGAGATGAGCGTATGAGGGATTCCGAACCGAGTAACAATGTTCTTCCAGACAAATTTTTTGGCATCTACATCCCTAATGTTAGCCAATGGTTCCGCTTATACCCACTTGGTGAAGTAGTCAGTGCCGACCAATAGGTATCTTTTGTTCCCTGCTGCTTTGGGGAAGGGGCCAACGATGTCTAAACCCCATTAAGCGAATGGCCAAGGGCTGGACAGAGGATTAAGGACCCCTCCCGGTTGGTGTATGTTTGGTGCGAATCTTTGACACTGTTCGCACTTCCTTACATATTCTTGTGCTTCCTTTTGCATGTTTGGCCACTGAATATTCAAATAGTGTGTAAAACACCTATGAACGTTTAAACCCCCCAAATTAAAATTACGGCTCAATAGATTTTACTTTAACTTATACTAAGTGCGAGAAAGAGTAAATGCGAGCGAATAAACAACCAAGTTACTCTAAACCATATTCATAATAACACAGCAGTAAAATGAAAGGTAAAAGAGTAGGGAAGAAGGATGCAAATACAAAGACAACACAGCGATGTGTTATCGAAAAGGAAACCGAAGTACTCGGCGTAAAACCTCTCCGCCGCCCTTCAAGCAGTCAATAATCCACTAGAGAATGAAGTTGGGATACATGAACAGCAAAAGACCCTCCAAGCCTAATCTACCCAGTGTACCTAAGCCCTCCAAGCTTCTTGCTCCAACGAGGTTACACCGAACCTTTGTCTTCTCTAGCTCACCGGATTCTGCTATAGCCCATAGCATCAACCAAGCCTCATCAGTTTCTTTTGGCAATTCCCCAAAGCTTCCCAAGCTGCAAAACACTCTCTACACACTAAATAAGTGTGGGTTGTGTTTGGGTACAAATCTCCTCTCAAGGTATGACAATGGGAGAGGGATGTAGAAGAGGCTACAATGATTTCTCACTAAGGATGAGTAGTTCTCTCTCAAAAAGATGGGTGTGTGTGTTGTAGAAAACCTATCTAGGGTTTTTCTCTCTGAATGGCCTCCTCTATATTTGTGGGTAATGAGAGTATATATAGTATGGGTGAAGGGTAAGAAAGTCACACATAAAAATCCTCCAAGCAGTGAGTTTCGCGACTATCTCGCGGGATGGCCTTACCCGCGAGATCCTCCAAGCTAGCATGACTCTTCAGCTTCTAGCATGTGCTTCTCACATGGCTGTTTCACGGGTTAGCTTCTCGCGAGCTTTTCGCGAAATCCACTGATTCTTCATTTAAGCTTGAATCTTCACCAACTTAATACTAAATCCAATACAATAAAATCCCACAAAATACAAGGAACAAAATTAAAGTAATTACAACACTTTTTGTCATGGAATAAAGCCAACTTAAATCATAGTTGTAAATCACAACTTTACAATCTCCCCCTTTGGCTATTCTGTGACAAAACACCCTATAACAAACTCTAAACTTAAACATGAGTTTGGGAACAATGGCAAAACTCATTCACACCTAACTCTAAAATCTGTGTAGCTCTTGAACCATAAGAACAAGTATCTCCTGAAAAATAACAATACAATACGATCATTGTATGCAGAAAACTTGTAATGCATATGGAGCAAGCATAATGCGATCAAGCAATATAGATTAGAGCAATAAAGCATTGCTTGACCAAAAATGAACAATCACTAAAAATAGTGACCACAATGCTCATTCACACAAGAAATGAACATCCGGACATGCAAGCTAATAAGTTTAATGCAAAGTATCATTTGCATGTCCAACACTCAACCGATACAAAAACTCAAAGTAATTGCATCAAGGATATAAAATCCAACAAGGGCACAAAAATAATGTACTTAAAGAAAATGCATAACATTTAACAACAAGTACTAAGCTACAAAGTATGGGTACAAAACACAATATTTTAAATAGCTAAGCATAATCATGAACTATGAGCAAAGCAAACATAGTTAATACAGCACAAAGCTCTTTCTCTCTTTCTCCCCCTGTCATGAATCATAGGAGCTGTGATGAACTTGGAACATATATACTTGTAACCTGAAACACTTGCACAAAACACATTAGACCCTTAAGATAAAGCAAATAATAAAAGGACAAGTATAATGTAACAAGTAAATTGCGATCAAGTAAACATGATGTGAAACATGTGAGCAACTTGATCATACACCAAAACAGTCATATGGAAATGACTACAATGATCATATAGCAAAGCAAATGATTATCCGAACATGCAACCAAAAAAAAAACACAATGGCATAAAGATAAAAGCATGTCCAACACAAAAGCATGATACGATGAGAACAGCAAAGCATAGATACTAAACAATAACTCAAAGCACCATAAAGCAACGAGAAAACAAGCATAAAGTAAAACAAGGTTTTCTAAAAAAAAAATGTCTTCTCCCCTTTGGTATATGCATTTCCCTTATGACTTTATCCCCCTACGAATGTGCACGAGGTAGAATTTCTCCCCCTAAGAATGTGCACATGAGTCATATAAAAATGACAAAACACACCGGTATACTCTCGGGTATACTCTCTCCCTTTTTGTCACGAATAGACAAATGAATCAAGAGGAAGGAGGGAAAGAAAAGAAGATATGAACAAGGGTAAATGATGATGCATAAGGGGTGTAAGATGAACGAGAAAAATTAAGATCAACCGAAAGACAAAAAAATCTTTAAAAAAATGCTACAAAACATAAAGTAAGCATGACATGCTAAAGATGATGAAACATGATATGGACCTAGGCATGACATAGACACAAGAACATGTTATATGTGCTAAAAGGTCTAAAAAGACTTAACTAGCATGAATGAATGCAAAACATGTCAAGTGTTAGAATGTATGCAGCAAAGGTGCATCTAGTGTGCATGTGAGATGCATGACCAATGCATGAATAAGCACTCACGGGGCAAAGTGTATAAAACATACCACCAATGATCAAAACATGATAAACATGAATAATTATGGTGATCCCCAAAGTTTGGTACTCATCGGAGTCCAAAACAACGAGAAAATGTCATTTGGGCATTTTATCAAACACTTAGAATGCACACACTACACATGTATGTTAAACAATGCATGAACATATGAAAATCTTGTCTAAATACATGTTATTTTTGCCACAAGGGGCCAACATCCAAAGCAAATCATCATTTAAAAGAAGACCCAATCAAAAAGATTGACAAAAAATAAGTTTTCTAACTCCAATTTGAGAAAATCTCAACTATGAACATAAAACCTCCAAAAACATAATCTAAGGATCAAAATCAATGAAAAGAGTTCGAAATTACCTTGGAGATGTTAATGAAATGAAAAACATTTGAATTTAGTTGGGTTTTAATGTAGAAACATTAAAACAGGGGTTTGGGAGAAGATGAGAGACGTTTAAAACAAATGTCCCACGAAATGCCCTTTAAAAAGTTGATCTGGAAATTTTCGCAAGAAGCTTACTCGCGAAATTTTTCGCGGGTAAGCCTTACTCGCAGTCATGAAACTCTCTATCCAAAGTTGAAAAACTTGAGATTTGGACCATTTAACTCCCAGTTGAGCTTACACATGAAATGGTGTTGGAAAATCTGGTTTTGTATCTCATACAAAACACATAGCAGAAGCAACAAACATTGATCTATTTCATTCATGATTGATAACATGCACTATGTAAATTTCAGAATTTAAGAACAAGATAGCGTATCTTGGTGCGGTGAAATTCAAAACAAAAGATTATAAGTACTTGGGAACACTTTTAATCTTCACTCCAATTCCACTTTACGCCCAAGAAGTATAGTCTCTCAATCAGTTTCTAAGGGAGAATAACCGAGTGACTTCACTCACACATGCACACCATTTCACAATGATATCTCTCTTAAATAAAATTCTGTATGTTTCTCCCTTTATAACTAACTGATTATCTAATTGGGCTGACCTATTGGGCCTTTCCAATTGGGCTTTAGTGTGTGGCTTGGAGTGGGACCAAAGGGGACCAATAAGACATTAGCTCCAATGGGCCTTAGGCTTTTCTGTCAACTCTTGACAAGTCCAAAGTTACCATTAATTATATTTAATACCACTATATAAATATAATTGCACTCTAGGCCTTATTAATAAATTATATCCCAAGATTTTATTATATATGCAACCCCTTCATAAAATATTCGTAGTAATACAAAGTCATGAATGTAGCCTGCCACTTTGAAGATTACTACATCTTAATCCTTCAGTGCCCGGTTTAATCTTTTAAGTTATTCATCATATATTTATGAAATCCAATTTCATAAATATATACTTTAGTAACTCCTTACTAAAGTGATTAGGCCTAACACTCTAAATAACCAAACCCATTAAATTTATCTCAATGGAATGTTTTATATCTCCATTAAGAGATTATGAATTTCATCTTGAGAATATATGTTCCATCAACACTAAATGTGGCTGCCCAACATACTGAGGTTTTGACCGTGACTTTAGATCTCACTCCTGATATATCAAAGCAACCTACACCTCATGATCAGGTCCATTATTCTCTCAGGATTAAGAGTTCATGCAAATAGAAGTCGTGAGATTTATTATTCATTTGACAGTCATTAGGAGAATAATAAATCTCACAGCGATCCAGTTCAATATGTCTTAACTCTTAAAACATATCAACATACCAACTAGAAGTTTCCACTTCCATGATCAAGATAAACCATCTTAGTTGATATGTTATATTCTTAGCAGATGAAACGCTCAATTTCATCACTAACTACGAACTATAATTTTGAGTTTACAAAGAACTTGTGATTTATATCTTCTGTGACTTTTCACATAAATCACATACAATGCATCTCAAGGACTATGATAATGTCTCATTAGTTCATTTATAAATAGTCTCATATAATTAAACAATTTAATTATTTATGACATGCCAATAAATTAGATTTTAGGGCATAAACCCCAACAATCTCTCACTTGCCCTCAAAGACAATTTACCGTATATCCAACACTTATTTTTCTCTAGAGTAATTTATAGTCACTCTAAGCCAAGGTTTGGAAATAAATTTCAACCAGATTTATTGCATAAATTATCTTTTCTACTACTAAATCTCACGTACTCATATCTCTCTAATGAGATAACACTTATGCTTAATGTGTATCTTCACCACCTAGGATGAACACATATCTTGAAGTCCAACTTCATGAATCACAATTAAACTACAAGTCAGTTTTTGTACAACCAGTAACCATCAAATCCTCACTTTGGTGGACAAGCATATAATCCCTCATTCTCCTAAAATATTTGAGTATATGCTTTACTCCCACTAAATTAAGTGATCTTAGATTCAATTGATATTTGCTTAGTATGCCCACCGCAAAATAGATATTTAGCCTAGTATATAGCATAGCATAAAGACTTCATATTGCTTTAGTATAAGGAACTGTCTTAATATGCTCTTCATTTTATATGTCTTAGGACTATAGTCCTTTATAAAGGAACTTTAAACTTAAAATGAAAGAATCATTTCTTAAAGTATTACATGCTATACTTGGCTAGAATTTAATCTATTTAAGCAGTTTGAGATAGACCCAACATCCTAATTTCTGAATTTTAACCAAACTTTAATTCTTAAGATGTGACCAGTCTTTTCAAAGTACTTTATATCAAACTGGACTAGACAACCAAAATTTCATTGATGACAATAACTCTACATCATTCTAAATTATTAGAATGTCTCAACATACATTAAGAAATTTATTATTCTATATAACTTTTACACACATAAGGTCTTTTAATACTAGATCAAAATCAAACAACTTGATTGCTTGATCAAAGATGATATTTTATGATTCAGATACTTTCTTTAGTCCATAAATGGACTTTAAGCAACTTGCATACTAATCACCACTGGTTCTTTGCTATGAACAAGTCTAGTTACGTTATATATATGTCTTCCTCAAGATTGCTACTAAAAAAAGCTTTCTTGATATCCATTACCGTATTTCATCCAAAATGAAATATAATGAATAAGAAAATCTAGATAGAGTCAAACTTAACTATTGGTGAAAAAATCTTTTCATAGTCGAGCAATTTCTTTTTGAATAAATTTTTTCGCCACTAGTCTTGACTATGAAGGTTTGCGCCTTCAAATCTATCAATCTCATTTTCTTGTAGACCTATTTGAAAACAATAGGCTTAATGCCATTAGGTGCCTCTACAAGTTCTAGACTTTAAATAGAATCTAATTCTATTCACATAACCTTGATCCAGTAATTCATATTCATATCATTTATTGCCTCTACGTAGGACCGAGAATCAAATTCATATCCTTGTGGAATGACTTCAAAAATTTATCCCAAAAGTATGAATTTATTTGGTAATTGATAATCCACCCACTACGATATTGTACCGGTGTACTAGCTATATATTTAGAATAATGTCTTGTGGTGTATTTAATACAACCATCTCATTTCTAAATGTATTTTATAGTTGTCCTACAACAATTTCTGACATTTTTCTTTTAGAACAATCTACCTTTAAAAGAGCCCTATTCCTCCTTTATGTATGCACTGACTTAAAGAAGTCATTGGAACTTCATTCTTTTATGAAAAGGAGCTCTAGATCTTATTATCCTCTAAATAGAATTCATAGACTGAGAATATAATAAAATAATGGTTATAAAAGCCCATCTTTCACCAATCTTGAATATCATTTAGATTAATAAGATCTAGACATAAGTGTCAAAACATACAATTACAAAGGATGGAAACTTTCTCTTTAAAAAGTAAAACATGTAAATTTTCATCTAGAAAACAATCATGAACAATGCTTAGCTTTACCAAAACGAAAACACTTTCCTTTTGGTCATTCTTTTGAGTCTAATTTCCTTTTGGCAACTATTAGGACAACTAGCTTGTCCAACTGTTTGGTATTATAATTCCTTTTCTTACCACCCTTACTTTTCGGTTCAAGCTAAGAATTCGAATTAAATCATATTGATCCTAGCCTTAGCTTTTAGGATGTCTTCCATTGCGTAGAACTCACTCATCAATTCAGATAATATAAAAAAAATTTATTTTCAAAACAATCTGAATTGATCAAATGATTCTAACAAAGACTTGTGGATCATATTCAAATGAGATTAACATTTAATCTCTAAATCCAAGAATTCCAATTCATTTTAATTATATTTAATACCACTATATAAATATAATTGCACTCTAGGCCTTATTAATAAATTATATCCCAAAACTTTATTATACATGCAACTCCTTCATAAAATATTCGTAGTAATACAAAGTCATGAATGTAGACTGTCACTTTGAAGATTAGTACATCTTAATCCTTAAGTGCCTAGTTTAATCTTTTAAGTTATTCATCATATATTTATGAAATCCAATTTCATAAATATACTAAAGTGATTAGGCCTAACACTCAGAATAACCAAACCCATTAAACTTATCTAAATGGAATATTTTATATCTCCGTTAAGAGATTATGAATTCCATCTTGAAAATATATGTTCCATCAACACTAAATGTGGCTGTCCAACATACTAAGGTTTTGATCGTTACTTTAGATCTCACTCCTGATATATCAAAGCAACCTACACCTTATGATCAGGTCCATTATTCTCTCAAGATTAAGAGTTCATGCAAATAGAAGTCGTGAGATTTATTATTCATTTGACAGTCGTTAGGAGAATAATAAATCTCACAGCGGTCCAGTTCAATATGTCTTAACTCTTAAAACATATCAACATACCAACAAGAAGTCTCTACTTCCATGATCAAGACAAACCATCTTAGTTGATATGTTATAGTCTTAGCAGATGAAATGCCCAATTTCATCACCAACTACGAATTATAATTTTGAGTTTACATAGAACTTGTAATTTATATCTTCTGTGACTTTTCACATAAATCACATACAATGCATCTCAAGGATTATGATAATGTCTCATTAGTTCATTTATAAATAGTCTTATATAATTAAACAATTTAATTATTTATAACATGCCAATAAATTGGATTTTAGGGCATAAACTCCAACAAATGGGTCACAAAAACACCTAGAAAACATGTTTTTCACACAAAAACAACTTGAAAAACTTTGAAAAACATAGATGATACAAATCACTTCCAAAAACAAACAAAAAGAACAAAAAATCTTTTTGGTTTGATCCACATATGGTTGAGCACACACACATCACATTTGAACATGTACAATCACACAAATGAAATAGATATTCATTAAATATTAGACTTGTGTGTTGTGCGTGTGTATCAAATGTGTAATAGTCCTTAGTCTAGAGTGAAGTTTCAATGATTAATTCAATCAAGTCATACACAACTAGTACTAAGTCAAGTGGTCTATCTCAATTACAGAAATGAACATATATGACCTCCCACAAAAGAATGATTACAAAACTTAGAAGTTTTTCATTTAGCTTCTGCATAAATCATAACATTTGATCATTTTAGGATAATACATCTCTTTTTGAGATCGATGCTTGAAATTTTTTATATTTCAATTTTGTGAATAAGTCTTTGGCTTTTTGGGAACCATACATTTCAATATAAAGTCGCTTTCCCTTTTTCTTAGTCAAATACTAGTTTATGCGACGGCTTTTGCAGCTCATTATCTCTTTACATTTTGAGATTTACATTTGTTGAGCTCTTTAAGCAAAAACATAAAAATAAAGTGGAAAGAGATATAGGCATAAGTCTATGAAAGTATCAAGACTATTGACCAATCATTCATGACAAGCTTGAAGATCTATTTACAACGATCACACATAGTTTTCAAGATTTCTCCCACAAAGATAAATGTGCATACAAAACAAGCTAAACTTGTAAATGCACTACGCCATTAGTACAAAGGTACTAGGCCAAATTCACATGAGATATGTGCTCAAACATATACGATCAAACCTTTTTGAATTTTCCACTTTTTATGTGTTTTTGAATTTTTTACACACACAAAAACAAAATCATAAAAGTAAGATCAAATGCAAAAACAACTAAAACAGTGCATATAAAGAGATGCATAATGCACAAATGCATGACAATGAAACATCTAATGTATGAAAGGTCCTACAAAGATCGAAAGAATTAGATCAATGACCAAATGAGCAAAAGCTCAACCATAGGAACCCTTCCTCATCCAAACGGAATGATTGTTTGGAATGAGTGTCTTATGAGAAGTGAGACGAGGGTTGGAAGAATGAGAATCGGAGATGCACATAGACAAGGAGGTAAGATCATTAACAACTTGTTTCAACAACATACAATTTTCCCCCAAATCCGGTTTTGCTTTCATAGCACACCTTCCAAACAGCTCAAGTTTCTCTTTTCTTTTTATTCTTTTAAAAACTTGAAACTTAGAGCAATGTGGTCTAAAATGACCAAAAGCACCACAATGGTGACAAACAATGTGTTTAGGTCCACTAGGCATTTTAGGAAGGGATCTAGCAACATGAGTTTATTCTCTCTTCAACTTATGACATTGAGGTCTTATATGACCAATCACACCACAATGGTAGCAAGTAGGAACAAACTTAGATCCACTCAATTCCCTAGGATGGGTCCTAAGCTGATGCTTAGGCTTAAAAGCCTTTCTCTCCACCTTTTGATTTCTTTTATGTGGAGGAATATACACCGATTTGTCCTTTGAGGTAGAACACACAATAGGCACAAAATCGGGTACCACAACATGATTGCAACATATATTTTTTAGCAACAAGTTCAGCAATCAAACACTTAGCATGCATCTTAAAAGATTCATTTTCACATTTAAGATCATTAACGAGTTTGTTAGACAAAACAAGTTTAGCATCCAAGTCCATATTCAAACATTCAAACTCTTTCAGTTTTTCAAGAGAATTTTCAGCAAGTTTCTTATACTTTTCAACCAATTTATTGGATTCATTGAGCTTAGCAATCAAATGATCCTTTTCACAACGAAACTTGCTCAAATTCTTATGAAACTTCTTAGCTTATTTCTTCAAGAGTTTGATGTTAGGAAATTCAACAACACCCATAGATTCAAGTAACATGTCATCACAATTATGAGGATTAACACTCATAGAGTCACAAACACATGGCATGTTACAATCTACAACATCCATAGAAGCATACAAAACATTATCCATGGCAAAACACACAAGGGGTCAAGGATCACACTTAGGTAATGAAACCAAAACAAGTGTACCCACTCTGATACCAATTGAATGTTCAAATAGTGTGTAAAATACCTATAAACGTTTAGACCCTCCAAATTAAAATTACGGCTCGATAGATTTTACTCTAACTTATACTAAGTGCGGAAAAGAGTAAATGCAAGCGAATAAACAACCAAGCTACTCTAAACCATATTCATAATAACACAGCAGTAAAATGAAAGGTAAAAGAGTAGGGAAGAATGATGCAAACACAAAGACAACACAGCAATGTGTTATCGAAGAGGAAACTGAAGTCCTCGACGTAAAACCTCTCTGTCGCCCTCCAAGCAGTCAATAATCCACTAGAGAATGAAGTTGGGATACATGAACAGCAGAAGACTCTCCAAGCCTAATCTACCCAATGTACCTAAGCCCTCTAAGCTTCTTGCTCCAATGAGGTTATGCCGAACTTTTGTCTTCTCTAACTCACCGGATTCCGCTATAGCCCATAGCATCAACCAAGCCTCACCAGGCTTTTTTGGCAATTCCCCAAAGCTTCCCAAGCTCCAAAACACTCTCTACACTATGAATAGGTGTGGGTTGTGTTTGGGTATAAATCTCTTTTCAAGGTATGACAATGGGAGAGGGATGGAGAAGAGGCAACAATGATTTCTCACTAAGGATGAGTAGCTCTCTCTCTAAAAGATGGGTGTGTGTGTTGTAGAAAATCTATCTAGGGTTTTTCTCTCTGAATGACCTCCTTTACATTTGTGGGTAATGAGAGTATATATAGTATGGGTGAAGGGTAAGAAAGTCACACATAAAAATTCTCAAAGCAATGAGTTTTGCGACTATCTCGCGGGAAGGCCTTACTCGCGAGACACTCGCGAAATCCTCCAGGCTGGCATGACTCTTCAGCTTCCAGCATGTGCTTCTCACATGGCTGTTTCGCGGGTTAGCTTCTCGCGAGCTTCTCGCGAAATCCACTGATTCTTCATTTAAACTTGAATCTTCACCAACTTAATACTAAACCCAATACAATAAAATCCCACAAAATACAAGGAACAAAATTAAAGCAATTACAACACTTTTTGTCATGGAATAAAGCCAACATAAATCATAGTTGTAAATCACAACTTTACAGCCACCAATAGCCTTGAGTGATGGCTCTGTGCAACAAGGATCTGCCTCCAATGTGGCTTTCACAAATCCCCACAGCAACTCTTCGAGGGGTAATTCTGTTGCCTCGGGGTGTACGCATATCAGGTATGGCCCAGAAAAGGAGCGCTTGTACAGTTTTTGATCCTTGGACAGCCAGAACCGAGGAGCCTTTCTTCGCACCTTGTCAGCTTCTAACTTATCTTTAGGCAAGACATCTTCTTTAAGGAATAGCACTATAGGTTCCATCCGGCTAGGCCTCACTCTGATTTGATGGACGCGGACCGTTTCACTCTTTCCCTCAGTGGGCTAGTATAAGTCTTCAACGAGGATGACCCGAGGTAGACCCTGTGCCGAGGAGGTTGCAAGAGTGGCTAGGGAGTCGGCGTGCGTGTTTCCATTCCTAGGGATATGTAGCAAATTGAAAGATTGGAACCCTGACTGCAAGTGCCTAACTTGCTTCAAGTATGCTTGCATCCTCTCATCTCTTGCTTCTAAATCTCCTTGCACTTGGCCCACGACCAATCTCGAGTTCGAGAATATCTCTACTACGTTTCCCCCCATTCTTTGAACCATGGCCATTCCCATCAGTAGAGCCTCATACTCAGCCTCGTTATTCGTGGCCGAGAACCCCAATCTTAATGATTTTTCGATGGTGATCTTCTCAAGGGATATTAGGACTAGCCCCACTCTGGAACCCCTTTGATTCGCTGCACCATCAACGTATATCCTCCAGGGTGGGGGCTCCTGCAGGGAGACCATGCCAACTGATTTTCCGTCCATGCCTTGGCTCTTTGCTTTGTCTTCCAATGGGGATCCAGTGAACTCGGCCACCAAATCTGCGAGGACCTGGTCCTTGACAAAGATGCGAGGCATGTATTTGATGTCGAAAGCCCTTAGCATGGTACCCCATTTGGCTACCCTTCCTGTGAAATCAGCGCTCCGAAGTAGCGCTCGTAGCGGTAGCTGGGTTAATACCACAACTGTGTGCGATTGGAAGTAATGAGGTAACTTGCGTGTAGCATGCACCACCACCAAAATGGCCTTCTCCAGTGGCAGGTAATGGACTTTGGCCTCATGCAGTGATCTGCTCACATAATAAACTGGCCTTTGTACGCCGCTGTCAACTCGTATCAACACCAGACTTACAGCATGAGGGGCCACAGCAATATAAGCAAATAAAACTTCATCCACCTTGGGCCTTGACATAATAGGTGGCCGAGAAAGGTATTCCTTCAATTGTTGGAAGGCTAGGACGCACTCCTTGATCCATTCAAATCCCTTCCACTTGTTCAACAATTGGAAGAAGGGCCTACACCTGTCTGCTGACCAAGAGATGAATCGGTTTAGGGCAGCAGTCATTCCTGTCAGCTTCTGGACCTCTTTAGGATTCTGAGGTGGTTGTAGATTGTTAATTACCCTGATTTGGTCAGGGTTGACTTCAATTCCATGGTGAGTGACCATATACCCTAAGAACTTTCCTGATCCGACCCCAAAAGAGCATTTCGAAGCATTTAGTCGCAGTTTGTGCCTCCTCAAGATCTCAAAGATATTCCTGAGGTCGTGAATGTGCCTGGACTCCGCTTTACTCTTAACCACCATGTCGTCTATGTAGATCTCAATGCTTTTTCCTAGTTGAGGCTCAAACATCCTGGTCATCATTCTCTGATAAGTGGCCCCTGCATTCTTTAAGCCAAAAGGCATCACTTTGTAGTGGTAGTTCCCAGTGGAGGTGACAAAGGCTGTCTTTTCCTGATCCTCCAAAACTAAAGGTATCTAATGGTACCCCTGGAAAGCATCTAGGAAGCTCATCCGAGGATGCCCAACTGTCGCATCAACTAACTGATCAATCCAAGGCATGGGGAAAGGGTCCTTTGGGTAGGCCCTGTTTAGGTTGGTGAAGTCTACACAAACTCGCCACTTCCCACTTTTCTTCTTCACCACCACAGTGTTGGCTAACCATTCAGGGTAAAACACCTCATTAATAGCCCCAGCCTGCTTGAGTTTTGCCACTTCGTTTCTGACGGCATCAGAATGATCTCTGGATGAGCGCCGAGGTGGTTGCTTTTTGGGGATGACTGATGGATTGACGTTCAAATGATGACATATGAAGCTTGGATCCACCCCGGGAGCTTCATAAGCACTCCATGCGAACACGTCTATGTTCCTTCTAAGGAACTCCACCAGCTCTTCCTTCTCCCGAGGGGGCAACCGGGCTCCGACCTGGAAGAACTTCTCTGGGTCATCACCGACAACAACCTTCTTTAAATCCTCGCACTCTGTCTCCTCGGTTATCCCATCCGAGGGTAAGGCTCTTTGATTGTTATAAGCCCGCAGAGGCCGAGGGCTCCACTTCTGGCTGATGCCTTATCGCGGCGATCAAGCACTGCCTCACCACTAACTGGCTTCCCACTATTTCTTGGATCCGGTTCTCAGACGGGTATTTCACCTTTTGATGTAGAGTGAAGGAGACGGCTCCCAGGGCATGGAGCTAGGATCTTGCCACAATGGTGGTGTAAGGAGAATAGGCGTCCACCACAATGAAATTCACCTCCACCACTTCTATGCCCGCTTGCACGGGTAGTCTAATCTGACCCTTTGGGATGACAACCTTTTTGTCGAAGCTCACCAGAGGTGAATCATAGACGATCAAATCCTTGGGCCTTAGGTTCAGCCCCTCATACAAGTCAGGGTACATGATCTCGGCTCCACTGCCCTGGTCCACCATCACCCTTTTCACGTCATACCCTCATATCCTGAGGGTGATCACTAACGCATCTTCGTGTGGTTGTATGGTTTCAGCCTTGTCTTCATCCGAGAAGCTCAACGCAAGCTGGGCCTCCATTCTTACCCTCTTCGGCATCCGACTAGAGTCCTCGGTGGGTAACTGAGTTACGAACATTACCCTGGAGGGCTGCAAGCCAGCTCTCCCTAGAGCGGCGAAGATGACGTTGATCGTACCCAAAGGGGGCCCGGAGAGGGGGTTCCCCTGAGCCCTTGGTCTTGCCTGGTCTCTTTGCCATCGGGTCGATACAAAAATTGTTGCAACCTTCCATCTCTAACCAGGTGCTCCAGATGATTCCAAAGATTCCTGCAGTCCTTAGTCGTGTGTCCTCGGTCTTGGTGGTATTGGCAATAAAGGCCCTGGTTGCGCTTAGTAGGGTCCCTTGCCATCTTGTTTGGCCATCTGAAGTATGGTTCACCTTTGATTTTCTCCAAGACTTGATGTACTAGCTCTCAGAACACCACGTTAACTACCTAAGGAGCCGTAGACCCAAACTGCCCAGCGAAATCCCTCCGGGGTCTGTTATGGTTGTGTCAGTCCGACCTGAAATCCCCCATCTCCTGGGGGATAGCCTTACCTTTTCCTTTGCTTTGTTGTTGGTCCTCCTCAACCCGCTTGTACTTGTCAATATGTTTTATAAGTTGGCACACACTAGTGACAGGCTTGCCATTCAAAGACTTCCTTAAATCGTGCTCGGCTGGGAGGCTGGCCTTGAAGGTGCTGATGGCCACGTCATCAAAGTCACCATAAATCTTGTTGAACACTTCCCAGTATCTGTCCAAATACGTCTTCAGAGTCTCCCTTTCTCGCATGGATAATGACAGTAGGGAATCTATAGGCCGAGGGACCTTGGTACACGTAATAAAACGAGAGCCAAAAGCCTGGGTGAGCTCTTTGAAGGAACCTATGGAATCTGCCCTTAGGCCGTCGAACCATCTCATCACCACGGGTCCTAGACTGGATGGGAACACCTTGCACATCAAGGCTTCGTCCTTAGAATGGACAGTCATTCTCTGACTGAAATGGTTCACATGCTCCACTGGGTCCGTTCGTCCATTGTAGATGGTGAACGTTGGCTGATGGAAACGTTGAGGAAGAGTTGCCCCTTCAATCTTGCGCATGAAGGGCAACTTGGAAATCTGGTTCAATGCTTTACTCATAGCATCGTTTCCCAGTCCTCTGTGAGGCAGGCTCTTATACCTGCGTTTGTGATGGTGCTCCTCTGCATAGGAGAAAGTCTCGCTGGGTGGGGATCTTGACCTTCGTTGGTAACTGGCATCCTCTCCACCATCAAAGGAAACGTTAGAGCTGGAGGGGGTTCGCCTTCGCCATGCATGGCGCAGCTTTCTCTTCAATCGATCAACCTCCAGTTGCAGGGCTCTGGTATCCTCCTCATAAGAGAGGTGGCTTTTTCCTCGGGACTGACTCCTACCGGTCCGGACAATATGCGCACTCCCCTCCCGGTCTCTTCTACGCTCGAGGTTGACAAAAGGGTTCTCATGTTGGGACCCTATAGATTCGGCCTAGCGTGGACTTGAGCCTACCATGGTTGAATGCTTGCCTCACTGAAACATCAAAATTCTCCCCCACAGACAATGCCAATTGTAAAGACCCTGGCCCGAATCCTAGACCCAAAAGGTGGATGGACTTAGGCCTAAGGAGCCCAAAACAATAAATTTGTAGAGAGTGGGTCGAAGAACTGGGCTTTAGTGAACTAGCCAACCAATAAGGTAGGACTTAATGACAGAAGAAAAATAAACAAGCTTAGGCTTGAGAAGGACGTCCTCGGCCAAATCCGAAGAGGCTGATTCTCTTCTTATTAATGCTCAAGTGAGGTTACAAATTACGTTCTAGAGTACTACATTGTTTTTCCTTCTTTTTTTTGATCCCCTTCTTATGGAGGGTCTCTTACATTATATAGCTCCCTTTGGACCATCTTGATCCTACACTTATTGATCATCTGGGCCCTTACTTGAGTGCATGTCCCATCAGACACCCTCTTTGGCTTTCTGTGAGTTGCGATAGCTAAGTTAATACTGTTCAAGGGTCTTCTCCACATAAATGCAGCTAGAAAAGTAGTTACAGTGCATTCAATGTGGTGGTAGCAGCTTTCCTTTAAATATTATTGGGTTCCCCTCCTTCTCGCATGTTCATGATGCACGTCCTTATCACTGAAGTTTCTTGGAAGGTCACCTTGATTGCTGGAATACATATTTGAGCTGTATTTACCATACCCAAGGAGAAACTCCTCCTCGGACCACCTTCCACTCATTCCTTACTTATGAGACTCTAAACTGAAATTTTCCATAGCTGTTTATTCCTTTTCGGATCATTCATGTTCTCGGCCCTATGCCCAAGGCCTAATATAGGATTTGGGCCCTTAACCCTACAATTTCTAAGTTGATAAATATCTTAATTTAATTATAATTCAAATTCTTCATATGATCCATCTAATCCTTATTTAATTACTATACTACATGTAAAAGAAAACATTTATAATTTTTAAAATACATATAAATTTTCTTCTTCTATAATTTCTAAGTAGATAAATATCTTAATTTAATTACAATTCAAATTCTTCATCTAATCCATCTAATCCTTATTTAATTACTATACTACACGTAAGAGAAAACATTTATATATATTAAAAAAAAAAGGTAGCAACGTGTATTAAAAAAAAAAACCAGCAATGTGTATTATAAAAAAAAATGCAGCAACATAGTGTAATCTAATCTTTCTCAAATTCTTCATCTAATCCATTTAATCATGATATAAAATTTTTTTAAAAATTAGCAACGTGTATTATAACAAAAAAAAAAAAAATGCTGAATTCAGTTCTTTTTTCATGCATATACACAAACATGTAGCGTGATTTTTACTTTTGATTATATAATTGTAATTCATTTAGCTATTATTGTTTTAATAAAATTATACGTTTTATGAGTTTATACTCACGGGACTTAAACTTCAAGTTTCAATGTCTTCTCTCATGCTTTCAAGGATAAAAATTAAATTCTCATGTAAGTCTCTCTACTTCACAAATTTAAATATTTAGTAATTTAGATTGTTCTCCGTGTGTGTATTAAAAATATTTAGTATTCTCAAAAAAAAAAAAAAATTTGTTGCTTTCGATAGTTTTTAATTATTAAATTCAAGGTTTATCCATTTAAATACATGTGATTAATTGAGCCTTAAAGTTCAATGTATTATTGAAAATTATTTTATATATATTTTTTAGTATTTCTACCATCTTCCATTCAATTATAATATATATATATATATTGTGGGGTCAATAAATCTGGCCACCCCGGCCCAACTTTATACTAGGCCCAAGGACCATGCTGAGAAAGAAGAAACGTCCGAGGACGAACGGAGAAAGTCCTAACTACCAAGGAGCAACGCTGAGGATAATCATGTCCTCGGCGTACCGAGATCATAGAAGGGAAGGGCAGCGCGCTGTCAAGGGTGGTTTCGTAGAACGCCCCAAGAAAGAGGACAAGCACTGTGGGTCAGCAATGGGAGCTTGGGAGAGCAATTCAAGGAGGAGCTGTCACCTCCACATTAAATGCCCGCAACTAATGTTCTGGCCGCATTAATAAGGAAATAACTCCTGAATAGTGCCGCTTTGGTCGTTGCAACTCACAGAAGGTTTGGGACAGCGGCTGATGGGACAAGTACTCAAGTAGTGACTTGCACGATCAACAAATTGAGGGACAAGATCAACCTAAAGAGGGTATAAAATGTAAGGAGGTCTTCCAGAGAAAGGATCAGAGATTGGAAGTAGAAACTACTGTAACAACCTGTATCATCTTTGTAACCTCTGTATTCAAGCACTGAGGAAATAATAAGAACAAGAAAGCTCCTCGGACCAACGTCCAGGAAGGATTCTAACACTAAAGACCCGTTTTTCTGCTATCCACTTGACCCATAACCATGTTTATTCGCTGCTACCCTCACTAAGGCCTAACTCTTAAACTCATCCTCTACAAATTTATTGTTTAGAGCTAGTTGGGCCTGAATCCACTTTTCCAACAGTAGAAGTGCTCAGACCCAGTCCCTACAATTGGCACCGTCTGTGGGAAGAGCTTGTGTGTTAGTGAGTGCAACGGTTAATCATGGCAGGATCAAGCCCCCATCAGCGAGAATCCCTGGTGAAGACCATTTTGGCGATAGCGCATGCTACGCGAAGGCTTCCCGAAGATTTCCAGGAACGCACACAGTTGTCGTCATAACTCGGCCTCCGCTCAGGTCTACACTTCGAAGTGCTGACTACGCGGGGAGGATTGCTAAATGGCGGACAGTTCTAGGGGCTTATGACATAAAGTACATGCATCGTACCTCTGTCTAGGGGCTAGTTCTCGCGAGTCTAGTAGCCCGGTTCGTTAGAATCCCATTGGAAGAAGCGGTCGAGGATCAGGGCCTGGATGGAAAACCGGTTGGCACAACCCCCCTACGGAAGCTTCTACTCTGGAAGGAATACATCAATATCTTTTAATCTTTTGAAGCGATTAAACAGAACCTTAGCTATGCCAGGTCCTCGAACCTCCTGCTTTTGGGAAATTAACACGCACTGGCAACTTTCTAAGTGTTAGACAGAACCAAGGTCTTGCATGGTCCTCGAACTCAAACCTATGGGGAAACTAATTACTTCAAGAAAACCTAAGTGTTAGAAAGAACCAAGGTCTTGCATGGTCCTCGGACTCAAACCTATGGGGAAACTAATTACTTCAAGAAAATCGAAGTGTTAGACAGAACCAAGGTCTTGCATGGTTCTCGGACTCAAACCTATGGGGAAACTAATTACTTCAAGAAAATCTAAGTGTTAGACAGAATCAAGGTCTTGCATGGTCCTCTTAGTAATATCCTTGTGAATTTTTAGTTTTGGGTTGTTTTATAAAAAAATTTAACGAATTACCACATGTTGTGCGTTAAGTTGATTATTTTCTCATATATAGGTCATAGTTTAGAGTAAACTTGTAGTGGGTCATAGTTCAAACCCTACCATGATATAAATTCATTAAAAAAAAGAAAAAAAAAAGATGTGTACCTTACCTAGATGGTGATGCATAAGTGATTAAGCCATATTCGGACTCAAACCTATGGGGAAACTAATTACTTCAAGAAAATCTAAGTACTAGACTGAGCCGAAGTCTTGCATGGTCCTCGGACCACAGTCCTTGAAGAGATTAATTACTTCAAGTATCTATCTGAGTGATGAGCAGAATCTAAAAGGAGTCCGCCTCCTCGGATTGCCTACATCAAATCCAACATTCTCTGACAGTCGCACAATTTGCGATAGAAAGCACATGGTTGTGTCCTTAATTGTTCCTACATAGTCAATCTATTTAAAATTAGCAACCGGGTGCTACCGCAGGCTTTGTTAAAGTTAGGATGACAACCTTTTGTTACCATCAACAACACCAGTTCTAAGTCCCAATAAAAAAATAAAATAATAACAAAAATAAAAATAAAATAACAAACAAATAATAATATAACGATAAATAAAATTGCAGGAAAATGAAATTTCGTAAAGAAAAAAAATCGCAGTCCTTTTTATTAGATAAAGGAAAAGTACATCATATACCGAACAGCTTAGGCAGGCTTGTTTTAAAAGCTAGCTATAAAAAATAAAAAAATAAATAAAATAAAAACACAAGGGGAGAAAGTCCATCGGAATGGTAGATTCACAATCTTGTTCTAGCAGCAATCGAGCCAGTATGGACGGTACCGGCGATGAGAAAGAAGAAGAGGCGGAGGCACTGGAATTGGTCCCCATCTGCTAAGGTCCCTCTGAAGTGTACTCTTATCCAGAAGCCAATATCTGTACTCCTAAAAAACCGTCCTCCAGAAGTCTCATCAGCTGCTTGCAATGGCGAAGATGGCCTCCTTTTCCTCCTAACTGCAAAATGTCCCACCATCAGGGCGAGATCCAAACCTTGCAGCACCGAAAGTCTGATGCAATCCTCGCCTGCAACGGCTCCTGGATGAAGAAGGAGGGTTTTCTTTCTTGCCCGGTTGAAAGGTAGGAAAATCTTTGGCCTCTGCTTCCTTCACCTCAGCTGCGGCAGCCAGGACCTAAGCGGCATTCTTAGTTCCAGAAGGGTTAAGAACTTAGAGTTCCTGCAAAACTCAAGGGTTCGAAGACATGAAAGAATGATCCTCCCAGGGTGCGTTATATATAGCAGGCAAAATCTAGGGGAACTCGATTCGCACAAAATTCAAAGGAAGAATTACAAGCGAAATAAATTCTGCCCAATTTTCAAGGAAATCCCCAACCGTTAGGTCCGCGTCGCTTCATAAAGGCATTAATGACGGCGCGCCTCGTGTACCGAAGCGCCAAGAGCGTGCCTTGGGGAGGCAAAAAGACTCTAGCGCTGACGGAGGACAAGACTTGATGAGCCATGACAAAAGGCCCGAGGACATCAAAACCCTCCTCTCCGTCCGAGGAGCCGGACAGCAGGATTTTGAAGGGCTATTGTGGGGTCAATAAATCTGGCCACCCCGGCCCAACTTTATACTAGGCCCAAGGCCCACGCCGAGGAAGAAGAAACGTCCGAGGACGAACGGAGAAAGTCCTAACTACCAAGGAGCAACGCCGAGGACAATCATGTCCTCGGCGTACCGAGATTATAGAAGGGAAGGGCAGCGTGCCGTCAAGGGTGATTTCGTAAAACGCCCCAAGAAAGAGGACAAGTACTGTGGGTCGGCCATGGGAGCCTAGGAGAGCAATTCAGGGAGGAGCTGTCACCTCCACGTTAAATGCCCGCAACTAACGTTCTGGCTGCATTAATGAGGAAATGACTCCTGAACAGTGCCACTTTGGTCGCTGCAACTCACAGAAGGTTTGGGACGGCGGCTGATGGGACAAGCACTCAAGTAGTGACCTGCACGATCAACAAATGGAGGGCCAAGATCAACCTAAAGAGGATATAAAATGTAAGGAGGTCCTCTAGAGAAAGGATCGGAGATTGGAAGTAGAAACTACTGTAACAACCTGTATCATCTTTGTAACCTCTGTATTCAAGCACTGAGGAAATAATAAGAACAAGAAAGCTCCTCGGACCAACGTCCAGGAAGGATTCTAACACTAAAGACCCGTTTTCCTGCTATCCACTTGACCCATAACCATGTTTATTCGCTGCTACCCTCACTAAGGCCTAGCTCTTAAACCCATCCTCTACAAATTTATTGTTTAGGGCTAGTTGGGCCTGAATACACTTTTCCAACAGTAAAAGTGCTTAGACCCAGTCCCTACATATATATAAATATATATATATTTATATATATTATGATACCTTAAGTCTCACACAAATAACATTCATTATATAACTTAAAAGTAAAATATTCATTTATTTTTATTATCTATTTTTAAGTAAATTAATAAAAAAATTATTTACATATGAATTTTGATTAAACCATGCATCGTACGGGCATAACGCTTATTGGACACTTGCTAAAAAGAAGGAAAGATTTTGATGAACACAAAAACTTAATAATTTAATAATATATGAATCTCTTCTTTGGATAGAAAAAGACTTCTCTTAAGGAAAAAAAAAAAAACAATTTGGATAGACACACGACTACTTCAGCTTTCTTTTAATATATATAAACTTTAAACTCTACCTTTGTATCTTCATATCAACTCTTTCTCTCCACCATTAATTATCATTCTCTTAAAATTCCTAGATAGAAAATTTTATACATTCTCTGTTTTTTTTTATGTAAAAATTTTTATCGGAACAGCATTATGATATGATATGCTTTAATTGATATCCAAATTGCAAAAAATCCATTAAATTTCTTTTTTAAAAAATTAATTTAGTTGGTTGGTGTCACACAACCACTATACTTAAGGGAGACCTAATCATTGTAAATTATCTTAATCGTTATTAAACTTTTTTTTTCTCCGAAAAACCGTATATATCCAAAAAATAATAGTAATAAAAAACATTGTTGGTGAAGATACAAATTTGACATGTAGAAGAAAAGTTTGATACATATGATATAAAATTAGGTTTTTTTTTCTTATAAAAATTTTAAAAGTCCCATAAAAAAAAGTTTAAACCAAAAGAATTAGAGTCCCACATAAATTAATGAGTTTTTTTTTTTTTTTGAAACCATGTAAATTAATGAGTTTGAATAGCACGCATAATGGTATGTAGCATATGGTGATATATATCGAGTGTAATATTTAATTTTTTGTTGTTATCTAAAATTTTTTGCAATTTGGTTTCTTAAAAACTCTATATTAACATAGACTTCAAGAAGTTTAGGATATATGATTTTTACTTGATTTCCTTTTAGGTGGAGTGTATATATACACACAGTTATTAGGTGTTTTTTTCATTCTCCAACCTATTGTATTGTTTTTTGGTTTAGTCTTCCATTCTTCTATCTACAGCACCTACAAAGGTATGTATTTATATACTATGATTATTATTATTTTTTATAATCAAATTGAATAGGTTTTTGTTTAATTATTATAACATGTTTTACTTCTTAATTCTCATCATATCTCAATGCTAATGAAGTTATTTACTTCTCAATTCTCATCATATCTTAAAAGTTATTTTCAATTATCAATGCAAACTTATTGCCAAGGTTTTAACTTTTAGTTTTTTTATTAAAAAAAAATATTGAAGTTTTTGTGTATATATAAACCCTCTTTTTTTCTTTTGTAGGGTGAAACTCGCCCAAGTTTTGGTGTCTCCTCCCCATCTTTCAAAGACAAAAAATAAATTATCATGTGAGTTTCTCCATTTTCATTTTTGAAGTTTTGTCATTCGGATTGTTCTTGACTATATTGAATTAAGGTTACCACCTAAATATGCTTTCAATTATTATTTTTGGATTGTTTATAATTATTGAATTCAAGGTTTTTGCATTTATATATGCCATGGTGAGTACTTAAGCTTTAAAGCTTAATATATATTATGCAAACTCCCTGAATACTTTTTTTTCTCAAAAAAAAAAATAAAATAAAATAAAGAAAAAAAAAGAAAAAGAGTTATATAGTTATCTATCATCTTCCATTACTAGACTTATATTAGGTTTTTGCATTTATACATGCAATGGTGAGTACTTAAGTTTTAAAGCTTAATATATATTATGCAAACTCCCTGAATACCTTTTTTTTCCCAAGAAAAAGAAAATAAAAGAAAAAGAGTTATATAATTATCTATCATCTTCCATTACTAGACTTATATTTAATTTTTTATTATTATATAAAAACCTTAGTCTTATACAATTTGCATTCATTATATAACTCAGCGTAAAAGATTACTTTATTTTTATTATTTAATTTTAATTAAATTAATAAAAAATTTCTTCAGTTTACACATTATTTTTTACTAAGCCTCGGCCATAATTCTAGTTATTCAATATAATTCCTTTTTTTTCATATTAAAAATGCAATTTTTTATTTTTATTTTTATTTTTTTTAGGACTTAAATTGGTGTTCTGGTACGCAAATCTAGATCAGAAAAAAATACGGCAATAACTTTAAAATAACTTTGCAAACATGGCCTTAAATTTACCTGATACATGCATTCACCTCATAAATTCAGTCGACACTCTCCTGGTTTTGATGAGCATTAATTAATAATCATATAATAATTCTACCATACCAATTTCGAAATAGCCAAAAACTTTTCTTGTTGTTAGAATATAAAATTCCTACCCCCTCCGTCAAGTGTCCAAAGGGTAAGAGTAGGTAGGGGCGGCTTGATGCATTGAGAGGCCTAAGGCGAAAAAAAAAATTGAGACCTTTTATATATTTAAAAATGACTTTTAAAAAAAATAATCTAAATATTGCTTAAACTCTATCCTCTTGTTAGATGCAAAATTACTAATTAATATGAACCACTTAGAATTTTTTTTTTAGAATGTCCGTAGACGCAAAAAATTTGACAAAACATTTCACACCTGTTGATGTAGCAGATTAATAATAGTAAGTAAAAAAGTGACGTTAGTGGTGGACATAAATGAGAATTAGTAAAAATTTGTCAACTCAATTGTTGTGAAAAATCTTGTGAAATTTTTTGTGTATTACTCTTTTTTTTTTAGAAGTGCTAAATTCATAACATTTTCACAACAAATTGTAAGTGTTAAGTTATTACTAGTTCTAATTTGAACCCACCATTGAAATTATTTTTTAAACCACCAATAACAGCCAGTAACATCCTGCTACTTAGAATTTATTGTGAAAGTATTGTGAAAAATATTGTGAACGTAAAATTTCTTTTTCGTAAAAAAAATACTATTTTATTTATTGGCTAATATTTGAACTTAATTAATAATATTAAAATGAAAGAAATAACTCTATTGATTAAAATTAGGGGGCCTTTTTTTTTACCCGGGGCCTTAGGCTTATATGCTAGAGCCGGCTGTGAGAGTAGGTTCAGTTTAGGATATGCATTACGAACTCATTCTTCGCCTGATCATAATTACCTCCATTTTAGATGTTTAGAGCGTTCAACACTCGACAGAACAAAAATATATTAGAATTATTGCCCAAATAAATCCACCTAAGCTCAACAAGTGTATAACTACTACCTACTACTTCCACGATATGCCCCATATTCTTTAAGCTCAATCATTTACATAATCTGTATCATTGGATTTAATTAGCTATACTAACGTACATCTTCATCACCAGCACGACGCCGTTCCTCTCTCTCTTTCTCTCGATGCGTCGGCACAACGTCGCATAGGAAGGGACAGTGTTGCATGATTGCTGTAGACTCTTTCAGTCGCAGGCAGCACCACACACCACAACACTCATCTTGGATCGATTTCTTTCTTTAGTGTTCTATCTAGCCTTTCTTTTTCTTTTTTTTAATAATTTTTATTAATGGGTTTGGGCTGACAAAAAGAAAAAAAAAAAAAAAAAACACAACAGAGGCGATTTTGTTGCATGTTTGGGCTCAGATAAAAAACAATAGCAGCTGCTGAGAAAGATTTACAGGGGATTTAGTGAGGCAATTACTGTATCATTTTATATCACCACTGGATTTAGTGTGGCAATTACTGTATCTATAGTCTTTGATTTTATATCCCCACTTTTTCACCCTCTAGCATATTTGTTTGTTTTGTAGAAGGATTGAGAGTCTATGTTGTAATCCATTTCCTTTAATAAGAATAAGAATGTGCATTTTTAGTTATAATGTAATTCTTTTGTGTCATGGTAAACTACTACTTCTTCTTTGGGGGAGATGTCGGTGTTAATATTTGAGTGTATCATTTGTTGACAAAGCTTGTTTCCAAATCCATTATTCTCTCACTTTCAACATTATTTACCATTTCCTTGGATTCCAGCAATCCTATGCAATGAGATTTACAACCTGAATTTTCTTTTATCGGAGTTTCATTCAGGTAGTAGATGGCCAGCCTACATTGCCATTCACAAGCTTTATTCATCTTCCCATTCCAGTTTCATGTTTGTAAAAGGTTAAAGTAAAACGCATTGACTCCTATTATTGCAAACCCAATAGGGATTTTTTTTTTTTTTTTAAAAAAAAAAACTCATTTAAGGTATCATTATTAAATTTATAATCCATCATAGATCAGAATAACCATAAAAAAAATCCATCAATAATATATGAGCAATTCTCATTGAAATTTCTTTGCAGATTTTGTTTTTACAAAAAGAAATGTATACAATTTTGCAGTAATGTGAGCATCTGAGAAATCATTCGGGCTAACTCAGAAAAGTTAAGAAAGAAAAAGAAAGTACTTAATTGATATTAGTAGAAATCAATAGGGTATTTGATGTCGTCAAAAATCCAACCACCTGTGATGTAGGACAAAAATAAAAGTAACAAGAAAATTAAAGATAAACCTAAGAATCAGCACTTAGGGTTGCTTTGAATCAACACCAATCAAAACTTAGGTATTAGCACCTAAGGTGTTAGGAATCAGCACTCAACTATTGAAAAATCTCCAATCTGTATATCATTAATCAATCAATTGTCTATTCAAACATAAACTACCTGAAACCTTTATAGACAAAAAGATAACAACATACCAAAACTAATTCTAACTTAACTCAAATATTAATACCTATCTAATTTCAAAATAAACAATGAAATCCTAAACTAATACAGCTACATAAGAAATTCAATCGACTAAGGTGTGCAGTCCTCATCAACCTGTAAAAGAACTCCGACAATCATCAAAACCACTGATTTTTATAAGCACATCATCACCAATATGCACTTGTACAGCTTAATGCTGGAACATATAGTATGCTGTTGTAGCTAAAGCTTGAACACATAGAGACATCACTTAACCCAAAAGATTTAAGCCTAATGGATATGAGCTCAACTATGTTATATTAACTACTCATCCTTCTCATCATTATTAAATGTGAGATTTCACTCACACGTATACACCCAACAAGTCCTACTTGCTTCCCATTGCCTAATGAGATTTTTCCTTCACTAGTTTATCATCCATGAGCCTCCACAAGTCAACCCCGCACATCTTTTATCCATGGGAATATCGCACCTCACCGTTGTCTAACACTATTGGTAATAATAATCCTTCCTAAATCATTTGTGTGGGCTTTTTAGGATTGCCTGGTGCAATATACTGTCCTCGCTCCAATTGCGAAAATGATCTATCCCTACTCCATCTGTGAAAGAGCTCTAGGTACACGCACCTCCGTCTCCGCTCCAACTACGAAAGGGACCTAGAGATAACCTTGTCACATTTTCCCCACACTACCATCCATAGGCTCTGATACCACTTGTTGGGGAGATAAATACTTTGGGGTGACTTCTTGAATAGTTAATATAATATATAGAGACATCACTTAACTCAAAAGGCCTAAGCTTAATGGGTATAGGCTTAACTGTGTTATATAAACCACTCGTCTTTCTCATCATTATTCAATATGAAACTTCACTCACAAATTGTAACATCCGCCTCACTTAAATTTAATTTAATTGCTTCTAGAATGAAATTGATGAATTATTTAATTTATTTTGAAGGTGATATTATTTTATATTATGATATCTACAAAGAAAATAAATAAAAGAAGATGTAACGTGGACTATGGAGAGTTATTTTGTGATTTTTCATATCAAACTTTAGTCTTCTTATCAGTTAAGGAAAAGGATAAGAGATTAAAACCTATTTGGATTAGGAGTTTAAGTGTTATTGGAATCCTTTAGAGTTCTAGCCTATCTAAACAACCTTAATTTGAGTTTAATTGAGAATTAAAGTCTTGGAAGCTTATTTAGATTTTATGGGCTTCTTGGAGGCTAAAGAGATAAGTTTTAGTGGATTTTAAATTCCAGCCCAAGTTGGAATTTTATATATATATACTGGGTCTTTTTAAGTCAGCCATGTGAAAGGCAAAGAAAGACTACAAGATTCCAAAAAAAAAAAAAAAAAAAAAAAAAAAAAAGAAGAAGAAGAAGAAGAAGAGAAGAAGTCAATGCTTAGCATGTAAAGGTTTAGGAGTAGATAATTAGGGATTCTCTACATTAAAAAGAATAGAATAACATGGTACTACTAGAGCAGCCAGCAAGTGCACATTGTACTGAGATAAACATCTAACTATACATGCTTTATTGGAATCATTAAACGCATCTTTGACTTAGGATTTATCATCTCATAGTCGCATGGAAGTCTTAGAAATTATATTGATATATTCAAGGAAAAATAGACTATCATGGAAGTATCTATATAAATGTACATTAGTTTATTGATTTTGAAAGAGATCCTAATATATATGTGGAGTAACATCACCATTCTTTATAAGTTAAGCCTATATAGACATCTGTAGGTGGTGTTCAATGGTATATATATAGGTACAGCAGATTGTAGTACTAGGGATTACACTACAATTATATAAAATATAGTATAGACATGATGTATATTAGAAAGCTATGTTAGAATATTTAATATTGCGAAATCTTCACAGTGGCTAAGGAAAAGTTTTATAAGAGTACTTTTTGGTTATTCGAAACCTACCCTTACTGAGTTATCTGATCCTTAATTAGGTTCTAGTTGACATTGTTCCAGACAATTGAAGTGAAGCTTGGCTTAGCAACTAGAGGTAAGTGGATTTTAGAACATAACGTCTCTCAAGATGTGTATAATTATATATATATACATATTTGCAAAAGTGAAGTTTAAAAAACTTATACCATTGTCAATGCTTTATACACATACTCGGATTTTATTATTTCTTGAATGTTATTTTGAAATTGTACATATTAAGAATGACTTAAAACTATATTTTTGAGAAAGTATTCATTAAACCAAAACACAAACTGGTAACATCTTCGCAGAAGTGCTCTCATGCGTTCTAGCATGTAGTAGCAGTGAGTAGTCTTGCAGCCTTTCCTTGCAAGAGTCTTGTGACCTCCTAAGCGTGGTGAGGCCAGTGTAGGTACCCCTGTTTTCTTCGGTGAAAAACAGAGTGGGTGGGAAATAAAATGGCGGATGAGCTAGAGGCTCTTTGGAGTAAGTTAACGTTCACAGAAGAAGAGGGAGAAGGCATAGAGCTGGGCAGTGATAGCACAAAGGCGGCGAGAGAAATAGGGAAAAACTGCCTGGTCATGAAGATCTTAACGCAGCGCACCATCGGCCTAGAAGCTCTACGAAAACACTTGAAAATGCTATGGAAGCCTAATAAGGGATTACAGGTCTGCGAAATAGGAGAGGAAATGTATTTGGCAGAATTTGGTGATGGCAGAGATAAAAGGAGGATCTCGGAGATGTGCCCCTGGAGCTACGAGAAGCAGTTAATACTGCTACAAGATTTTGAAGGTGAGCGAGTTCCTAAGGAGATTACCATCAAATGGACTCCGTTCTGGGTGCAAATTTATAATCTCCCCCTGAAGAGCATAACTCGAGAATCGGGCATGGAGATCGGAGCAAAGCTAAGGAGGGTGCTGGATGTCGACGTGCCTGAAAAGGGAGTACATTGGGGCAAGTTCTTGCGAGTAAGGGTACAAATCGACACAACGAAAAAATTGGTAAGAGGGAAAAGAGTTACGATTGAAGGAGGGGAGAGCAGGTGGGTTTTTTTCAAGTACGAGAGATTACCAAAATTTTGCTACAAATGTGGGAGGTTGGACCACGGGGAAAAGGATTGCTTAGAAATAACAAATCTGATGAATGGAGAGGGGGAGGGATGTATGCAGTACGGAGCATGGCTGAGGGGTGAGCCGAGCAAGAGGGGAGGAAGGGAACAAGTCAAAATAGGTGAAGAAGTCAGGCCGGAGCCGTGTACGCACGGCACGGAAACTCTCCGACGTAGGGACAGGCCGGAATTAGGTGAGAATCACGTGAACAAGCAGAATCTTTGTCAGGGGGTGGGGCATAGTGATAAGACAGAGAGACTTGGGGCAGCAAATCAGGAAAGTGAAACCTTTCATGGTGAGGGCAAAGTCAATCTGCCACAAGAAAAAGAGAATGTGAGCTTAACTCAAAACAGAAAGGATTCTTTGTTGGACTCACTGCCTACAACAGACCTAGAGAGGTATACATCAGGAGAAATCAAAAACAGAGAAGGGATCAGGGATGGGTGAAGAAAGGCTGAACATGATGGAAATTTGTGGGGAAACGGGCCCAAAGGAAAATGACTCAAAGGCTTGGGCCGAAGGTAACTCAAGCCCATTGGCAATGAGTTTTATAAAAGAAGAAGGTTGGGTGGCTGAAACCTTGGGCCCCAATAGTGGGCATTGGAAGCGTTTGGCAAGGACAAATAATAAACAAAGCCCAAATGTAAAGACTAGCCCGGATAACACAAAGAGAAAGGGTTCTGTTCCTATACAGGAGCTTGATCCCAACGCGCTGAGCACCAAACGAAAAAAGGGGCTGAACAAAGAAGAAAGTGAAGCAGATGGTTATGAGAGTATGTTGGCGGTGAGGCGGTGGCTGCTACGCAGCACTGCCGAGCCAAATGAGTGTGCTATCTTGGAATTGTCGGGGGTTGAGGTCTCCTCTGGCAATTCGTACACTCACCGAAGAGGTGAAAGGCAAAAACCCCGTGGTGGTATTCCTGGCAGAGACAAAAGCGACCACAGACAGAATGAAGGGCTTTCAACACAAACTGGGTTTTACTCAAGGAATCATTGTTCCGAGTGATGGGAAAAGCGGTGGCTTAGCGCTGCTTTGGCGAGAAGGGACGGATATAAGATTCAAGAGCTGCTCGCACTCTCACATAGACGTAGTGGTTCACAGCGAAGGCAAGGGAGGTCCATGGAGGATTACGGGTTTTTATGGACATCCTGACACGAGCAAAAGGCAGAGTTCGTGGCAGCTTCTCGATGCTCTGAATGCTTAATGTATGATGCCGTGGGTGGTATGTGGGGATTTCAACGAAATTTTGTACCCGGATGAGAAGATGGGATGGAAGGAGCGTGATGCAGATCAGATTAAGCAGTTCAGAGAGGTATTGAGCAAGTGTGGCTTATTTGATTTGGGTTTTGTGGGTCAGAGATTTACTTGGTGTAATGGACGGTTTGGGGAGCAACGCACTTTGCTACGCTTAGACAGAATGGTAGCTAATGAGGCTTGGGTTCAGATCTTCCCTGAGGCAAAGGTTCATCATATTTCGATGTCGGCTTCGGATCACTGTCTGTTGGCGATGTTTCTTAACAGGAATCAGCCCCACAAACGGAGCAAAAGGAGGTTCTTTTTTGAAGCAATGTGGGTGAGAGAGGAGGAGTGAAAGGAAGTAATCGAGTCGACTTGGGATCCGTATGTAGAGGACTCGGTCTGACCTATTCAGCAACGACTAGAGAGATGCCAAACCGAACTCAAGTGCTGGAATGAAAGAAAATTTGGCAATGTGTATAAAATCCTAAAACAAAAACAAGCCAGGTTGCAACTCTTAGAATTTCTCAATTTACTCCATGAAACAGCTGAGGAAATTCAAGCCATCTGGAAAGAGATTAATGAGCTTTATACCAGGGAAGAAGTTATGTGGCAGCAGAGGTCTCGAGTGCTTTGGCTGCAAAATGGAGACAAAAACACGAAATTTTTCCATGCCACCGCTAGCCAAAGACAAAGGAAAAATAGAATTGGGGGTTTGATGGATGAGGGGGGTGTATGGCATGAGGAGCAAGGGGCAACAGAGAAGCTAATCCTCAAATACTTCTCTGTAATCTTTAGCTCAGATCAACCATTGGGTTTTGATGCAAGTATGGAAGCAATGGACAAGAGAGTGACCCCCGAAATGAACGAAGAGCTGATAAAAGAATTCAAGGCAGTTGAAGTATGGCGAGCGCTCCAACAAATGCATCCAACAAAATCACCCGGGCCTGACGGTATGTCCCCTATCTTTTACCAAAAATATTGGGATGTTGTAGGACCTAGTGTATCAAACTGTGTACTACAGGTTCTTAACTCAGGGGTGATGCCATAGGGAATAAATGATACATATATATGCTTGATCCCAAAAACCAAAAACCCCCAGAAGATAACGAAATACCGTCCAATCAGCCTATGCAATGTAATTTATAAGTTAATATCGAAGGTCCTGGCGAATAGGCTAAAAAAAATTCTGAATGCAGTGATTATCGAAGCACAAAGTGCTTTTGTGCCGGGGAGGCTTATAACAGATAATGTGATGGTGGCCTTTGAGACCATGCACTCTATTGCCAAAAAGAGAAAGGGAAAGGAAGGGCTAATGGCCATCAAATTAGATATGAGTAAAGCCTACGACCGGGTTGAATGGGCTTACCTTGAGTCAATGATGCGTAAGTTGGGGTTTAATGAAAAGTGGATCTCTTTAATCATGATGTGTATAACAACGGTGTCCTATTCGGTACTCATTGATGGCCATTAGCCCTCCCTACAAAAAGTGCCTAATGCATCGCAAAGTCTTGTTGGAGGATAGGTGTGATCTATGTGAGGAAAGTGAATCTTCAGGCCATATCTTGTAGGGGTGTCACATTGCAAGGGAAGCTTGGAACGAAACAAGTCTCAAGCCTGACAGTCCAAGCCGATCCCCAAAGGAGTTCATTGATGTTGTCTGGTTGTTGATGGAGTCACCTGGAGAGAAAAATTGGGAGGAGTTTGCTATTATGGCTTGGCTTTTGTGGAATAATAGGAACTGTGTAAGTCACGGAGGCAGTTGCAAAAGTGGGAAGTCCATTGCTTGGGAAGCTAGAAAATATGAGACAGAGGTGCGTGACTCCCTACCAATCCAAGGCAAAGCTGCTCCAACTACCTCTCGGACAAAGCGCTGGGTTCCTCCCCTCCCTGGTAAGTACAAAGTTAACATAGATGCTGCTGTGTTTAAGGAACAAGGCTGCTGTGGGGTTGGTGTTGTAATTAGGAATGATAAAGGGAAACTGATGGGCGCCATGAGTAAACGGGTTGAATTCCCATGGGGGGCTCTAGAGGCAAAAGCTAAAGCAGCTGAGATAGGAGTTTGTCTGGCTTAGGATTTGGGACTGAAGGACATAGAGGTGGAAGGGGACTCTCTGCTGGTTGCTCAAGCACTTAAAGGCTCAACACCACCTGCCTTACCTATTCTGAAGATTGTGGAAGGAGTGAAGAGGTACCTTAGGAATTTCAGCTCTTGGACAGTTGCGCACACAAGAAGAATTAACAATGTAGCCGCTCACTTGCTAGCTAAATCTGCTAGGAATGTATCTGATTGTGTAATATGGGTTGAGGACACTCCTCCTATTATTGAAACTCAAATTTTGAAAGATGTAATTTCAATGGACATTGGTCCGAATTAATGAAATCCAGTCAGGTTTACAATCAAAAAAAAAAAAAAAAAAGAGAGTATTCATTATATGATATATGATTGATATTGACAATATTGTAATAAAGTAAGAATGTTTTCAAGTGGTCAACTAGACAATCTGCAACCTTTGTCAGCATAGGGCTAAGTGTTGGCCTTCAGCCGATGTAGTGTTATTGTGGTGTGGTGCAATGTTATCGTTTGCTCTTCGGAGCCAGCGTTATTGTTTGCTCTTTAGAGCCAGTGTTTCCTTTCTGAGATTAGTGTTATTGTTTTCCATGGGAATCATCCACCGAGTGTTTAGCAGTTTATGTTTTTGTTCGGCTAATGTTTAATGTTTTCCATATCGAACTACTGTTTTATTGTTATTGACCTTTTATAAGTGGAAAAATTGTTTATTACTATAATATATTGTTTCTACTTATTTAGTGTATTTTGGCTAATTAAAGTGGTTACTATTTTATCTACTGATTACAATGTTATAGTTAAATGTTTTCTTTCTGACAGTTTTATAAAATATATTATTACTGTTAAAATTATTTGTAAATGTTTTGTAATGATTATATTTTATCAATGATACTATTGTTTTGTTTTGAAAGACATCCTCATGTTATGTAGTCTCTTATTGAGCTTCTAGCTCACCCCCCTTTCTCCACCCTTTCAGATTAGGGCAGTGGAATATCTTTTGGTGGTAGATCATTGAAGCCAGTTATATTAGTTGATGGACTGTTTTATTATCTTTTCTTAGAAGGGTGAGTTTGGTATTTGTGAAACTCTTTAAGATTTTATTTGGAAACTTTATTGTTAAAGTTTTTGTTTTTATGGATTTTATAAGAAAGAGCTTAATGGTTTGAAGTTTATTTGTGGATATTTAATTACGCTTTGTTTCATTATATTATTGTTGATTATTTATAGGACAAGTTGTGCATCTAAATCCTTAGTATGGGTTTGGGGTGTTACACACATGTACACCCAACATTATGTATTTAGCATAATTCGAGTCAAAGCACATTTTTTTATGTAATTGAGTCTTAGTTTAAGTGTGTCATGTGGCTATAAAGTCCACAGTTTATTTGTACTTTTTTTTAGGAATAGCCCACAATGGGAGGTCCCAAGATGGTTTTGGACCTAATGGTAGAGGTTTTTATCAATTACAAGATGGTTTCTTACACAAATATGACTGCCCGAGGAGGATTCTAGGTAGGCGAGGTGCCCTTTTTGGTCTCTTGAGTGGGATAATGATTTTCGAATACTGACCAGCTTTGTTCTCTCTCTTGCTCTTGTGTTTTTCTCTCCCCCAAAATGTTCACGAACCCCCCTTTTTCTTTCCCCCTGCCTTTGCTTTAGTGAGTCTGTCATGATGAGGGAATATCCTGCATGTACGTGGGTCCCTCCACTTATGGAATTTGGGTGGCTTCTTAAGCCTTAGTCATTGTTCTAGAGTGTCTAATCGTACATTAGGGGTGGGACCCATAACCCTGATATTGAAATGATTTTCTAGTAACTTGTGTTTGACATCGAATTGTTGACACCCTATTTTGCAACCCGTATTTAACCTCACATGGAGGGTAAAAGGGTAATTTACCTTGAAAATATGCATCTTGATTCTAGTCATTAGATCCTTAATCTCATTTCACCAAAATTAATTTGATGTTGTAACGATCAAATTGACTGGTCATAAGCCCTAATCGGACCATTAGATTGAAAGTTAACATCAAATCAAGTTTTAATAGCGGAGATGCACTATCACAAATTGAGTCCGACTATATGTGATTATGAACAATTGATTTCAATAGGTTATAAGTATAATCAATTTGAGAACGATGATGTGTCATAATTTGATTGGTTAGGACTACATTTTATGGTAGGGTTGCACATACCTAATTAACTAGATAGTTAAACATTAATTATTCAATGAGTAATTTGTGCAATTATCTTTTAATTAGGGTAAATTTGGAACCAATTAAGTCTGAAATGGGAGTGATTGGAGCCATTTAATGTTAATTGGGAGCTAATTTGGGACCTATTAATGTTAATTGTGCTGAAATAATTTTCTAACAAATGACCCTGCTCACCATTTCATCGATATCTCTTAGAATATTTTGAAATTGTAAATGAGGTTAATTTTCCCAGAAACTAGACATCCGGGGCTTCAATTTGAGCACAAGAATGAGACAATTCCGATCAGAATTGAGTCAGATATGATTTTTCGAAATTGGCTCTACAGGTTGTTATAGCAGCTACGGGAAAACTGAACTTTGCTTGCTCCTCACTCTCATCAATTTCCACATTTAATGCACCAAATTTCCCCAAAGGCTAAAATGAGGTCTAGGTTCATAATTCTTTGTCAACCCTCATTAAATGGTCTTCCATTCATATTTCCTCCACCACTACTATATAAACTCTTCATCTCCTTCATTTCAAATCACACAAAAAATCCCTTCTCTTCTCCCCTCTTGAGTTCTAATGAAGTTGAGTAGTTTTGTCATATCTTGGTCTTCCTAAGACTCAAGGTATTGAGTGAGACTGACTCTTCCTCTCCTAACTCTTCTTTTCCTCCACCCTTAGGACCTCCTTCAAGAGTTTCCTCCTCCACCATATGGATCTTGCATGAAAATATAATTCCCTAGTTGATTTTTTGTGTTGCCATGATGAGAATTTAGGATTAAAGCATAATAGTAACTATTTAAATTCTCTTGAATATGTTTGAATGTTCTTAAATGTTCTTATGTGTTCTTCACATGTTCTTGGTTGTTCATCACATGTTCATGTATAAACACTAGTTTTGATCTTAAATCCACATCACAAATATGAAAAGCATGTTTGTTTCATAATTCTTTCAAATCCTTGAATCTAGGATATCACCATACACACACATTCACTAGAATTTATTTTTCAATCCAAATGAAATGCTTAATAAATTGAATTAGGGTTTATCACATGCACACACTTTAAATTCAACATGCAATTTAATTGATAACATATTAGATAATGTGATATGAATGTTGGCCACCATAGTCTAGAAGACCGGTTTCACCGAGCAAGGTGGGTGGCTAACACCTTCCCATCTTGTAACATAGCCTCCGAACTTAGATCAAGGGTTGATAGACCAATATTTATCCTTATAATTTTCAAATTTTAGATTGTAATTAGGAAATAAAGCTATGTACTTTGTCTTAGATTGTATCTAGGACCAAAGCCATGTAATTTTCCTATGATCAATGTAAATTCAATTTCAAATTAATAAAATGAGGAATTTTTCAATTATGGTTTTCTTATTTTTCCAATAATTAAATAAGTGGCAACTCCATTGTAAAACCCTTAATCTAAAGGGAAAAATATAACTAGTCGAACCTTCATTTTGAGAGGCAATAACAGGACTCCACCCATTCACGTGGGTTTGGCCCAACATCCTTAAAAAAGGGGGCCGGGGGCGCGGTCTCTCACAGTGGCGACTCCACTAGGGATATTGAGGGCTAGGCTTCAATTAGGTTATGGTGACCAACCATGTCATTGTTTGTTTATTGTTTTTTGTATATAATATGTCTAATATGTCATTATATTGCATGTCATGCATCATTTGCTTGAATGAAATTTATTTTATTTGTATGCTAGCCCGGAAGCCCGGTAGTATTAGCCGTGGATTGTGGTCTTCCTGAGACTCACATACCCAACGGTGAACCTACCACCCACCGCGACAAGGATCATCATGGTTATACCATGGTGGTTCATAGGGACAAACTGTACCGTTCGGACCAACGCGGCGCTCCTGGCGTCACAAGTTGGGAGGTACGACGCCCTAGCTTGTGGGGACCTTTAACCTACCATCTACCCATGTTGTAATGACCTATAGAACCTACATTTAGGTCGGTCCATGTAAATTGCATTGCATTATGCATGTGTTTGGCCGTTGTTTGAACCATGATGAGCCCAAGTCCAACGCTTGAGCCCATCATAATTGTTTGAACCTTGTATGCTATGAATGAACTCAAGCCTAAAAGCCTATGATTGAACTCTACTTGGTATGGAAACCAAAATTGTTTCTTGAATCATTCTAAGCCCAACACTTGAGCCCATTAAAGGTGTATATGCATGATCAACATCAAAGGCCAAAAGCTCACAAGATGCATGCCTTCCAAGTGTAAGGGTCAAGCCATTTCAAGCAAATGCCAAAAGATCATAATCAAGGTTCAAGCATACCAAGCCTCGAGCATCCTAAATGGACCAAGAAGAAGTAAGTGGCCCAACTTTGCCTCACTCCAAATTTGGTTTGCAACATCATGGTTAAGCTTAAAGTTTGATTGTTTATTCCATATTTCTATATTTCTTTGAATTCTAAAAATCCATGTAGCATTTGGTGTACTTTGTTCATACATATATTTAAAAAAAAAAAAAAAAATCAAGATTCCCAAATCTTCCAAAAAAAAAAATTCAAATTCAAAAATCAAATGAGAAAGTGTTTGGACTAGGGGCATTGGGCCTTTGAGTCATTTTTTTTAAAAAAAAATCTTTGAACTAGGACCATTGAACTTCCTAGTGACTTTTTCAAAAAGACCTTTTTTTTTTTTCTTTCAAGATTAAAAAAAAAAAAAAAAGAAGAAGTCTCCTTTTCAAAATGGTACATGAGGATCCCTTGGACAAAACATTTTCTAAATCTTGATGTTTAAAGGCTTGAGCAATTAACTTATACCAAGGAATGATTAATTTCATTTGATCCATGTAAAGACTTTTGCTACTTGACTTAGAATATAAGAAGAAATGGTCTTAAAAGGCAATAAAAAAGAATCCATCCATCGAAAAATCCCAAGAATCCATGCACTTGATCCAATTTTCAAAAGTCTTTTGTTTCACAACATTAGAGCATTCATACTTTTTCTTTTAAGATGAATTTATTAAAAGAGCTTAAGTCACCATGCCTACAAGCAAGCATTATTAGGGATAGGAGGCCATCTTTGGTTAAACAAGATTATTCCCTAATACCTAGAACGATCATTATCCATTGCTAGCCCATTTGAGCCTTCAAACACTTAGCCTCTTTTTCGCATGAACCCACTAAAATCTAAACCTAGGGTGGGAAAAATTCAAAGTATGCATGCTTAAATCTAATGTTGAAGAGGAGTCGACCTTGTAGCTTTGAAGCTAATTGATAAAGCTCTCCTAGAAGACATGAAAGACAAGTAGAGAATTCATTAATCTAAAGATAAGAGATCATCAAAGAAAAATGAGGTTTCACACAATGAAGGAAAGAGAAATGAAATTCCATCAATGTAAGAAAAAAAGTGTGCATCAAGTTTGAAGAGCCTAAAATTCATCATGCTAAGAGGAATACAAGATTCATCTAAAAGAGAGTTCATCAAAAAAGGAAAAGGTTCATCAAGCATAGAAATGTGCAAGCACATCGAGGCAAGAAAGAAGTCTAGAGAGTGTATCAAAATGACTTAAGCTGAGGAAAACAAGGAAGGCAAAAGATCCCTAAAAAAGTTCATTCAATCAAGAGATGAAAGATTAAAATAAAATAAAAATAAAAATAAAATAAAATAAAAAAAGCCCGCTAGGTTGAAAACCCGAAAGGGCAGCCTAGGCAAAAATTAGGGCCAAAGAAAAAAAAAAGGGGGTAAATCCCACCAAGTTGGAAACTTGAAGATGCAACCTAAAAAGAGAAGAATTTTACAAGATGAAAGTCTAGAGGTATGATTCAAGATGAATGAGCATAAAAACAAATTTTGATACAAGTGACCAATGAAGACTAGTGAGAAGATGACAAAGAAGAAATGGGAAAACTCCTCCAATACTTGATTTTTGAGTAATGCATACTTGGGGGAAACATCATAGGGAATTTTGAGCCTTTTATATCTTTCATTTCATAACCCAAACCTGGCCTAAATTACAACCCATGAATAAGACCTCCTTGAAGTCTTGCTAGTTATAGGCACATCTTAAACTCTAATAATATTTTTCTCTTGAATTAGAAAGGAAAAATGCTTAAAATTGTCAAACCCCACAGGATGACATGTCCGAGAAAAAATTTCTCAAATCCTCAAATCCTCAAAATGGCTCAAAAGAACTTCCAAACTTAGAGCACTCTCCTTGTTTGCACTCAACAATGTGATTCATAAATATTATCACATTTCATTTCTTGATTGCCTTTGGAGACTTAATCTGACGATGTTCAAAAGGAAGAAGCAAATTTGATTACATGAGTTTAATAATTTTGATCCTTCCTAATCAAAGAGATTTGTTTGGTTCTTAAACACTATGATTTTATAAAATGATTGTTCAAAGGATCACACTTGTTCCAAAAAAAAAATGGAAATTTGTTTTTTTTCAAAAAAAAAAGAAAAAAAAGAAGAAGTGAAATCTCATTTCAAAAAAAAAAAAAATCATTCTTTTTCAAAATCCAGTTCTCTTGAACTACGTCTTGACCTGATCCTCTATGAAAGAGGTACGTAGGCAGCCTTTCAAAGGCCCGGTTCCAATCACCCAAACAATCTTGGGGAACAAATTCAAAACAATGTGACAAAATTGTTTGAGTGCATGTTAGGCTAAGCTCATTTGTTTTGCGTCAAGCATGCTCAAACTTGGGGCATTGGCCTATTTATATTGTGTGCAGATATGTCCTTCTCACATGAAAGCATGTTTTTATTTGAGGCATCAATCCATTTTTTTGCAAACATGTCCATACTAGGGGCATTGGCCAAAAAATGTTTTCATTATAATTGGTTTCTAACAAACTAGAGAAAGAAAGCCATTTTGTAGGAACCAATGATGGCGGACCGTGATCTTCTTTCATGTTCCCCAATGGTAGCAATATCAAATTAACTCATCTTCCATCCAAGCAAGGAATATGCCCCAAACTAGGGGCATTGGCTAAGTGCTTCCAATTTCTTGTAATGAATGACTCCATTGCTAATTGAAACTTGCTTTTTCGCAGGAATCAAAGTGAAGGATCCTTTATCTCATTTAACACAAGTTATCTCAGATATGCACCCTCATATAGCCAGATAATAGCATGACCTATACCATGTAGGATCGATAGTAGCTCTCCTACTTTCAAGGGATCGACCTTAGTTCTCCCAAAACTCATAGGATTGACCTTAGCTCTCCTATACACTATAGGATCGACAGTAGCTCTCCTACCTCTAAGGGATCGACCTTAGTTCTCCCGAAACTCATAGGATTGACCTTAGTTCTCCTATACACTGTAGGATCGACAGTAGTTCTTCTACATTCAAGGGATCGACCTTAGTTCTCCCAAAACTCATAGAATTGACCTTAGTTCTCCTATACACTGTAGAATCGATAGTAACTCTCCTACATTTAAGGGATCGACCTTAGTTCTCTCGAAACTCATAGGATCAACCTTAGTTCTCCTATACATTGTAGGATCGACAGTAGCTCTCCTACATTTAAGGGATCGACCTTAGTTCTCCCGAAACTCATAGGATCGACCTTAGTTCTCCTATACATTGTAGGATTGACAGTAGTTCTCCTACTTTCAAGGAATCGACCTTAGCTCTCCCTAAACCCATAGGATCGACCTTAGCTCTCCTATACACTATAGGATTGACAGTAGCTCACCTACCTCCAAGGGATCGACCTTAGTTCTCCCGAAACCCATAGGATCGACCTTAGCTCTCCTATACACTGTAGGATCGACAACAGCTCTCCTACCTTCAAGGGATCGACCTTAGTTCTCTCGAAACTCATAGGATCGACCTTAGTTCTCCTATACACTGTAGGACCAACAACAGCTCTCCTACCTTCAAGGGATCGACCTTAGTTCTCCCGAAACTCATAGGATCGACCTTAGTTCTTTTATACACTGTAGGATCGACAGTAGCTCTCCTACATTCAAGGGATCGACCTTAGTTCTCCTATACACTGTAGGATCGACAGTAGTTCTCCTACTTTCAAGGGATCAACCTTAGTTTTCCCTAAACCCATAGGATCAACCTTAGTTCTCCTATACATCGTAGGATCGATAGTAGCTCTCCTACCTCCAAGGGATCGACCATAGTTCTCCTGAAACCCATAGGATCGACTTTAGTTCTCCTACCTTCCACAAATCCATCGGACCTCTGGGAATCATGTCCAGACTTCAATCCATTGGACCTCCTGGAAGCACATCCAAATTCAAATCCATCGGACCTCTGGGAAGTATGTCCAAAATTCAAGATCACGACTGAAATCCTCATTTTGTCATGATCACTGGTAAGCATGTCTTGAACCACGTCTTGACCTGATCCTCTATGAAAAAGGTACGTAGGCAGCCTTTCTAAGGCCCGTTTTCAATCACCCAAACAACTTTAGGGCTAGAATTCAAAACAATGTGACAAAATTGTTTGAGTGCATGTTAGGCTAAGCTCATTTGTTTTGCATCAAGCATACTCAAACTTGGGGCATTGGCCTATTTATATTGCATGCGAATACGTCCTTCTCGCATGAAAGCATGTTTTCATTTGAGGCATCAATCCATTTTTTGCAAGCATGTCTACACTAATGGCAATGGCCAAAAATGTTTTCATGATAACTGGTTTCTAACAAGCTAGAGAAAGAAAGCCATTTTGCAAGAACCAATGATGACGAACCGTGATCTTCTTTCATGTTCCTCAATGGTCACAACATCAAATGAACTTAGCTTCAATCTAAGCATGGAATATGCCTCAAACTAGGGGCATTGGCTAAGTACTTCCAATTCATTTCAATGAATAAATCCATTGCTAAATTGAAATTATCTTTTTGCAGGAATTAAGCAAGGACTTAGCAATCCGCATCAACTTCCAGCCAAAGTTATTCTCATTCAAAGGATAGGTTTTTCAACCCAAAAAAAAAAAAAAAAAAAAAAATGTAGCATGTTGCAAAAATTATAGCATTTGGAACATATGATAAAGAGGGTTTTTTGTGTTTGGTGTGCCAAATGTGCCAAATATTTGGCATTTGGCACATTTAGCACATTTGATGTGGGTGCTCTAAGAGCATTCTTATCAAGCATTGCATATGCTAAAATATGCTTTTTTTTTAGCATTTCTAACCCAAAAACATGCTCCATCAAAGATTGCATATGTTAAAAATTTTGCAATATTGCTATAGTGCGCTCTAAAAAATAAGAGCACATTGTAGCACAATGCTATCATTTTTTAATACTCTTAATTCTCTCTCTCCTCAAACTGAAACTGAAACTCCTTTCTCACTCTCACTCTTTCTTTCTGCTTCTCATTGAGCTAGAATTTGAGACTCTAGTGAGAAATTTCTTCAAATATGGGTTTGTGATTTGACTCTAGTGACTCCAATCTTCAGGCTTCCGATTTGTTGAAGATGTCAGAGGCGGAAATCCATGCCGAGATGATGAAGCGGCATTCCGGGCCGTCAATGGGTTTCGTTAAGCTCCGGCTCGGCGTTCACCGGACTCCGGTAATCATTCTGGGTTTTGTTTCTTTTTGTTATTTCTTTGTTGGATTACTATGGAGATGGTGAGACTTTGTTGGATTACTATGGAGAGGGTAATCAATCTGGGTTTAGTGGCGTTGATGTTCAGATGGAGCTTGGTGGTCAACCATGGAGCACAGGTCGGAGCGTGGATCGAAGGAGTAGTGGTCCGATTTGGTTGATTTGGTTTTTGGGTTTTTTTTGGCTGTGGGTTGTGGTCGGATTTGGCCGTGGTTTGTGGGTTCTTTTCCTTTTTTTCTTGATGTAGTTGGTGCTGATTTGGTCCGATTGCTGGTGGCTAGTGGTAGCGATGGTGAGTGGATGTGGTGGTTGGGGTATGGGTGGGTGGATGTGGTGGTCGGCGGTGCTGAGAATAATTGGGTTGAGAAACAGAGAGACAGAGGAGAGAGAGAGGAAAAATAAAAAATAATAAAGAAATAATATTTAAATAGAATGTTAAAAAAATAGAAGTTTTGATGGAAGTGATATTGTAAAATGATGTGTTATATATTATAAAATTAGTTTTTGAGATGGTAAATGCTAAATTTTTTAACATTGTTGATGGGAATACTCTAAGAGAGAAATGTGACACCCAAAGAGTTTATAGATTCTATTTCACAGGGTAATATTACTACGTGTATTTGAAAATTGAAACATGCAGATAATGAGTTAGATCACTACAAATATGTTGCATTTTCTAACATGGTTTATTCTAAGTGAAACTTTAGTAACAAAGTTTTAAGAAATTTAAGATACTACTTTAGATAAATTTTAATTACTCAAATTTCACAACAAATTTACGAGAAGTTTATTTATTTATTTTAAATGATTAACAATCTATGGTGTGGTGTCAATCGGCCTAAAAGCCGTATAACATGTAACACTTAGGTTGAGTCATATAATGTAAGAATGATGTGTAAAATCCATCTTTTACTATTAAAAATAATAAAGGTAGATGATTAAAATAAATAATTTTTTAATTAAAAAAATAAAACTCTTGGTAATCAAAAATTTTTTTTTTTTGAAACCCTCTTGGTAATAAAATTTAGTTGAAGTATTAATATATTTTTATAAAATTGTAATAATATTATTTTTGGTGCCAAATAATTTAATTTATTGATAAGACACATGGTAGAACAAGAAAAAGTATGTGGAAATGTGATGGTGACATAATTGCCCTGTGGTAATTTAATTAAAATAATCTATACTACTATTTAAAAGGCTTACCCTATTTGGGATCCTCATTTTTTTTTTCAAAAATGCCCCTACACTCCTATGTTTAAGTAAAGACAAAACTAAATGATAATCCGGTAAAAATACAACTCTTACTCCCATTAAAATATTGCCTAAAAAATAGGATCACTTTCCTTATGATTTTCAAATTGCTTTATCCATTTATAAATTAGATTCTCAAAATAAAAATTATATATATAAAATAAAAACATAGGTTTTTTTTTTTTGCTACAAAATAAACATGTAATATTTTTTCATTTTTTTGAAACTAGCCTCATGACACTCCTGGTTGTATTAGTAGTTTTAAATGCGTAATATTAATGAGAAAACGTATAAACCTCAAATTGGAATGGATGAAAAATTATGACACTATAAAAAAAAAAGTCTTATCGCACACGCGAAGTACATGTAATGAGGCTAGTAAAGATTAAAGCCAATAGAGTGACAAGTGGTGTTAATCTAGTGTATCTCAAAAAGTTTTGAATTAGGCGGGTAGTTACCTTGAGGAAGTTATAGACAATTACCTCACTACAAAAAATGAGGGATATAGCCGTGTTTTTAAAACGCGGCTATGGCCCCATTCGGTCTATAGCTGCGTTTATACACACGACCTATACACCATGACTATAGATCCAATAGGTCTATAAAATAACATGGCTATAGACTGAGACCTATAGCTGCGTTTTTAAAAACGCCCCTATAGCTTGCATTTTTTGTAGTGCCTTAAGTACTTACAGAAAATATTCAAATACATAAACGCATTCCAAGGAACAACAAGCAACGTGAGAACGGTTGCCTTGAAATAGTTATAAAAGACTACCAAGCCCTATTAGCGAGAAGATGTTTGGCAGAGGAGATCAATAAGGAAGAAACACGTGGAAAGTTAAATTGAGTATAATTGCCGAAGTCTCATGTATAATAAAGGTTCATTCAACAAGAAAGAGACCATGCACAACAAAGAACAGTCTCAAGCACTTATGCAATCATGTTTGATTAGTTTCTTAGGAGATCATTGCATAGTTCTTAAGATTTGTAGAAAGCTATATGCTTGTAAGTTGCTCCCCCTTGTTTAATCAAGTATTAGTCAAGTTTGATGCAATGTTTAAATGTTTGTTGATGTTTGACCTAATTTACTACATATATTGAATAAGTTCGACGTTAGAATGATGAATTAGGCTTTAATTTGTTGTAATTATTGTAATCTAGTCTACTTCAAACAATTTCACTTAGATGATCTGGTTAATTTCAAGATGATGCACTTCAAATCAAATTACTTCGAATTAGTTTGTTTAGGAATATTTACTTCGAACCAATTCAATTTACTTCAAATCAATGATAATGGAAACAACTTAGACTTAGGCATTGAAATTAGTCACCTTAGGAACAATAGTCAATTAGAGTTTCTCATCTTTAGTTAACTTGCGCATTCCTCGACAAGTCCTCTTAAGTGATACATTTTCAAACCCTAAATCCTTACACGAAGTCAAATTTCATATCGAATTGGGTGTTGCACCTTGAATTTCACTTCAAGCAACCTGTAAAAATTAATAAGAGACCAAACTTAATTAAAAATTTGTTTCTATTCTTTCAATTAAAATTTTCCTATATTTAAAATACTTCGCAAAGTAGAATCACTTTCATTGAGTTCTGTAAGTGCTCAAAAAATAAAGGCCCAAGCCCACTAAGAATAGTGGTACCTTGTCCTTCAAACCAAGCCCAAACAATAGAATTTCTTTAGAGAGTGGGAAAATATTTCAAGTGCAATTCAAAACAAGGTTCAAGTCTAACACTGAAGAGCCCAAAATAACAGAGAGGTATAACACAAGAAGAGAATGAGAAAAAAAAGCTCTCCTCGGGTAGGTCCGAGTATTAGTTTCTTATATATATATATATATATATATATATAGTTTAATTTCTACACCAGATAATGCACTGTTCACTTTCTCATTTTTCTGTTTCTTAGAAAAATGTCCCCCTCATTTCTGGGAGACTCCCTTTCTTTTATATCCCCCTTCTTTGCATCCTAACTCTCCACCTGTATGCCTCCAAGCATTCCTAAGGATACTTCTCCCATCAAAACTCTGCTGAAGGTGGTGGAAAGGGCTGCTAGCTGTGAAGTTACTGTTCAGGGGTCATTTCCTCGTTAATGCAGCTGATAAGGTTGGTGTAGGGAATTCAATGCAGAGGAGGAAAGTGTTCCTTCCAGGAAACTTCCTCCTATCGTCTTGCCTCCATCGCTACCCCTTCTCCTTACCCTGGAACATCACAAAACGCCAATTGTCTTGATTCTACTTCCATCCTCGGGTGGATGAAATTCTTAGAGTACATTTATCTCTTTGGACTTGGACTAAGCAAATTATTCTCTGATCCAATCCTCCTCGGTCCTCGAACCCCTCACAAGTTCTTTTTTTTTTTTTTGACACGGCGTGGGAATGCACATTTATTATATAGTAAATAATATTTTGAAAGATGTAATTTCAATGGACATTGGTCCGAATTAATGAAATCCAGTCAGGTTTACAATCAAAAAAAAAAAAAAAGAGAGAGTATTCATTATATGATATATGATTGATATTGACAATATTGTAATAAAGTAAGAATGTTTTCAAGTGGTCAACTAGACAATCTGCAACCTTTGTCAGCATAGGGCTAAGTGTTGGCCTTCAGCCGATGTAGTGTTATTGTGGTGTGGTGCAATGTTATCGTTTGCTCTTCGGAGCCAGCGTTATTGTTTGCTCTTTAGAGCCAGTGTTTCCTTTCTGAGATTAGTGTTATTGTTTTCCATGGGAATCATCCACCGAGTGTTTAGCAGTTTATGTTTTTGTTCGGCTAATGTTTAATGTTTTCCATATCGAACTACTGTTTTATTGTTATTGACCTTTTATAAGTGGAAAAATTGTTTATTACTATAATATATTGTTTCTACTTATTTAGTGTATTTTGGCTAATTAAAGTGGTTACTATTTTATCTACTGATTACAATGTTATAGTTAAATGTTTTCTTTCTGACAGTTTTATAAAATATATTATTACTGTTAAAATTATTTGTAAATGTTTTGTAATGATTATATTTTATCAATGATACTATTGTTTTGTTTTGAAAGACATCCTCATGTTATGTAGTCTCTTATTGAGCTTCTAGCTCACCCCCCTTTCTCCACCCTTTCAGATTAGGGCAGTGGAATATCTTTTGGTGGTAGATCATTGAAGCCAGTTATATTAGTTGATGGACTGTTTTATTATCTTTTCTTAGAAGGGTGAGTTTGGTATTTGTGAAACTCTTTAAGATTTTATTTGGAAACTTTATTGTTAAAGTTTTTGTTTTTATGGATTTTATAAGAAAGAGCTTAATGGTTTGAAGTTTATTTGTGGATATTTAATTACGCTTTGTTTCATTATATTATTGTTGATTATTTATAGGACAAGTTGTGCATCTAAATCCTTAGTATGGGTTTGGGGTGTTACACACATGTACACCCAACATTATGTATTTAGCATAATTCGAGTCAAAGCACATTTTTTTATGTAATTGAGTCTTAGTTTAAGTGTGTCATGTGGCTATAAAGTCCACAGTTTATTTGTACTTTTTTTTAGGAATAGCCCACAATGGGAGGTCCCAAGATGGTTTTGGACCTAATGGTAGAGGTTTTTATCAATTACAAGATGGTTTCTTACACAAATATGACTGCCCGAGGAGGATTCTAGGTAGGCGAGGTGCCCTTTTTGGTCTCTTGAGTGGGATAATGATTTTCGAATACTGACCAGCTTTGTTCTCTCTCTTGCTCTTGTGTTTTTCTCTCCCCCAAAATGTTCACGAACCCCCCTTTTTCTTTCCCCCTGCCTTTGCTTTAGTGAGTCTGTCATGATGAGGGAATATCCTGCATGTACGTGGGTCCCTCCACTTATGGAATTTGGGTGGCTTCTTAAGCCTTAGTCATTGTTCTAGAGTGTCTAATCGTACATTAGGGGTGGGACCCATAACCCTGATATTGAAATGATTTTTTAGTAACTTGTGTCTGACATCGAATTGTTGACACCCTATTTTGCAACCCGTATTTAACCTCACATGGAGGGTAAAAGGGTAATTTACCTTGAAAATATGCATCTTGATTCTAGTCATTAGATCCTTAATCTCATTTCACCAAAATTAATTTGATGTTGTAACGATCAAATTGACTGGTCATAAGCCCTAATCGGACCATTAGATTGAAAGTTAACATCAAATCAAGTTTTAATAGCGGAGATGCACTATCACAAATTGAGTCCGACTATATGTGATTATGAACAATTGATTTCAATAGGTTATAAGTATAATCAATTTGAGAACGATGATGTGTCATAATTTGATTGGTTAGGACTACATTTTATGGTAGGGTTGCACATACCTAATTAACTAGATAGTTAAACATTAATTATTCAATGAGTAATTTGTGCAATTATCTTTTAATTAGGGTAAATTTGGAACTAATTAAGTCTGAAATGGGAGTGATTGGAGCCATTTAATGTTAATTGGGAGCTAATTTGGGACCTATTAATGTTAATTGTGCTGAAATAATTTTCTAACAAATGACCTCTGCTCACCATTTCATCGATATCTCTTAGAATATTTTGAAATTGTAAATGAGGTTAATTTTCCCAGAAACTAGACATCCGGGGCTTCAATTTGAGCACAAGAATGAGACAATTCCGATCAGAATTGAGTCAGATATGATTTTTCGAAATTGGCTCTACAGGTTGTTATAGCAGCTACGGGAAAACTGAACTTTGCTTGCTCCTCACTCTCATCAATTTCCACATTTAATGCACCAAATTTCCCCAAAGGCTAAAATGAGGTCTAGGTTCATGATTCTTTGTCAACCCTCATTAAATGGTCTTCCATTCATATTTCCTCCACCACTACTATATAAACCCCTCATCTCCTTCATTTCAAGGCACACAAAAAACCCCCTCTCTTCTCCCCTCTTGAGTTCTAGTGAAGTTGAGTAGTCTTTTCATATCTTGGTCTTCCTAAAACTCAAGGTATTGAGTGAGACTGACTCTTCCTCTCCTAACTCTTCTTTTCCTCCACCCTTAGGACCTCCTTCAAGAGTTTCCTCCTCCACCATATGGATCTTGCATGAAGGTATAATTCATTTCCCTAGTTGTTTTTTTGTGTTGCCATGATGAGAATTTAGGATTAAAGCACGATAGTAACTATTTAAATTCTCTTGAATATGTTTGAATGTTCTTAAATGTTCTTATGTGTTCTTCACATGTTCTTGGTTGTTCATCACATGTTCATGCATAAACACTAGTTTTGATCTTAAATCCACATCACAAATATGAAAAGCATATTTGTTTCATAATTCTTTCAAATCCTTGAATCTAAGATATCACCATACACACACATTCACTAGAATTATTTTTCAATCCAAATGAAATGCTTAATAAATTGAATTAGGGTTTATCACATGCACACACTTTAAATTCAACATGCAAATTGATTGATAACATATTGGATAATGTGATATGAATGTTGGCCACCATAGTCTAGAAGACCGGTTTCACCGGGCAAGGTGAGTGCCTAACACCTTCCCATCTTGTAACATAGCCTCCGAACTTAGATCAAGGGTTGATAGACCAATGTTTATCCTTATAATTTTCAATTTTTAGATTGTAATTAGGAAATAAAGCTATGTACTTTGTCTTAGATTGTATCTAGGACCAAAGCCATGTAATTTTCCTATGATCAATGTAAATTCAATTTCAAATTAATAAAATGAGGAATTTTTCAATTATGGTTTTCTTATTTTTCCAATAATTAAATAAGTGGCGACTCCATTGTAAAACCCTTAATCTAAAGGGAAAAATATAACTAGTCGAACCTTCATTTTGAGAGGCAATAACACGACTCCACCCATTCACGTGGGTTTGGCCCAACATCCTAAAAAAAGGGGGCCGAGGGCGCGGTCTCTCACACGAATCTTGTGTTCGGCAGGCGAATTCCCCCAATGCACTACCTTTCCTCCACGAGGATAGTGGGGTTTGTTTGGATACTCTAGCCGAGGACACGTAGTTCTGTGTTGCAGCTTGGTGTTTGCCAAGATTGGGCCAAATCTTAAGCTTAACAATGCTTGGCTTGGGCTCAATATGGGCCAAACTTTTGGCCCCCTACCTGTTTAATTTTTTCACAAGTTATACTTTGAAGACACAAGAAACTACTCAAGAAAATATTTTGAAACATGATTTTGATACCTATCGATTCCTTTCGATTTATCGAGACTTAATGAAGCTTAATACCAAGCTTGACATCTATCTATCTATCGATTTACGGGAATTCTGAATAGTAATTCTGTTCCAGCCCATGATGACTTGGCACGTCTTGGGATTCGTGCACCAAGGTTCCAAAATATTTAAAATCTATATTTTTAGGCCATTATCATACACGAAGAGAGAGACACGCATCCTGTGAAGCTATTGCAACGTTTATGCTCCTAGGGTTATGTACCGAGTAACTACCAGTTCATCAAAGCATGTTGTTGTGAAAAACTTTGCACCTAAGCGACAACAATCACTGATTGCTATCATAGATAGAAAATTCGTGCAAATGAGAAGTTTGCTACAAAATGTCCAATTGAATTGGAGTTGAGCTTCCTTATAGATTAGTAAGTTCTATTATGGATAAGTATTTCGAGATAGTATTTTTGGATAGGACAAGATTCATTGTACTAACCAGGGCTCTTGTTAGTTGATTCTTTAGGAGTGATGACCTAAATAATCACCGTGGGGTTTTTCCTGTAAAAGATTTCCGCATTGTAACCATATCGCCATGTCAAATTATTTTCCGCTACCTTTAACTCTAAATTGGCAATTTGGGTGTGCCTTTAATTGAATCTTGCATGCAATTAACCTAATTAATCAACTTGGGTAATTGGTTGAGTGCTGGATTTTAAAACTCGACAGCTAGCATCTATCGAGGTTTAAAAGCTGCTAAAACCCGTGGCTCGACAGCTAGCTTGATAGATGGCTATCTATCGAGATTTATGAAACTCAGTTTTTCAGAGCTGTTTTTCAACCAATTCGTGATAACCCAACAAGTGGTATCAAAGCAGATACTCTAATTAGGTTTTTAATCTTTGTTGTGTGATCCTTGACCCCTATTTGTCATGAATCATGGATAATCACTTGTGACTTCACCTTATTTTGATGGTAATAAGTAATAACTATGTTTATTGGAAAGTTTGCATAAAAATTTTTAAAAAATCCTTTGGATGGAAAAAGTATGGTTGTCTGTTGAAATTGTTTGGAAGAAACTTGACGAAGAACCGACTAAATGGGACGGTGATAAAAACTAGCCAACTTTAACAGTAGAACCCTAAATGCGATTTTTATATATGAGCACTTTACAAATAAAATCCTATGTATGTTTTTCTCTAATGTTATTTATCGTTCAATTATATATTGACTACTACAAGAAGATATATAAATAGATTGGAGGAGTCTTACTCGATAAGGAGTTGACACTGATAACCCATATCAAGATAATCTCTAGTTGAGATCTAATAACAGCCAAAATGGTCATATACCACTGTTTGGAAAAATATGTATGAATCTACCACTGTTTGCGAAATATTTAGCAATCTACCATCTTTTTGAAACTCGATTTTGTGAAAATCAAGTTTCAAAAACAGTGGTTAATTGCAAAATAATTTCAAAAACAATAGTATTTAGCCATTTTGGCCTCTACTAACCATGCAGATGTTTCATGGGTCTTGCGTGGCTAACCCAATTGCCCACAAACGGATATCTTGCTTGCTTTACAAACTCTCTCCGTGCAACTTTAAGGTATGGAATGCCTTTGTATCTATGGAGACTGGAGAGGCAGAGGCTACTAGTCTCTACGAAATTTCCAAACTCCAAATCCTAGGGTACGTTGATTATCTTTAAAGAGATGGCACAAAATAGAGGAGCACTGTACCCACACAAAAATATAAACAATAAAAATTTTTATGTATATTGTTCTATCTCTAATTCCGAACCAATTACGCCTCTAATTCCCAATCAATTACATCCTAACAACTATAGGGAGATTTATAGATAAATATGAAAGGGGTCTCTTTTATAAAAAATTATCCTTATTAGATAATCTCCAATTTAAATTCAATCTCAAACTTTCATCTATCTGAAATACCCATGTGAATGGTCCAATTACTCTCACCTTCAATTCGTTTCTCATAGCTCTTTTGCTTCCATTGACATTTCCAAAACTTTCCTACTATCAGAGATAGCTTGTTTCCCATGTTCCATATTAATGTAATTTCCCTAGGGCTCAATCCCGTTTCTTGTTCCACTTCCCTTACAAAAACTTTCAATGTAAAGAAAAAGAAGAAAAGGAAATCAGAAGCGAAAGGGGATGATTAAAAGTGCCAATCATACTCCTTTTGGATTTTTAAGTTTCACCTGTATCTTGTCCTAAAGATTTAAGCTTCAATACTAGATCGTTCGAAACTCTAAAGGTTAAAAAAATAAATAAATAAATAAAAACCCCAAAAAACAAAAAAAGAAGGGAGAAATGAAGTCCAGCGGCAAAAAAAAAAAAAAAAAAAAGAAACATTCTGCCACAGTTTTAATTCTTTTTAACTTTAAAGTAATGTAACAATTGCAAAATTTACAACGATAGTTAAAGCTTCTTGATGAAATCGAATTAAAGAGAATAATCATTCCCGGCGAGAATGATGTTGTCATCGTAAAAGAATATAACAAATACAAAAATATTGAAATACATAACTACACTCACATCACACATTCTCTACACCAAGCCGGCGACCCAACTTAAATTCCAATGCGCCCCCCCCCCCCCCCCACAAAAAAAACACTATCCCAATACCTTAATTGGTGATAGAGCAACATGGCAATGCATTCATTATCAAAATCCAACTACTGTCTTCAACACCAAGTCTCTGGTTTAAGCTGCAATTGGAGGTTCCTGCATTTAAGGGAGGGAAGGGTCTAGATGAACTAACAGGTAACAAAGTCTAAATGTTTGGACTTTTATGATTCATGAATGGAATAAGTAAATAAAAAAAAGAATGAAATGGAATAGAACTCAACTATCTTCTTTGGATGTTTAAAAAAAAAAAAAAAAGAAGAAGAAATGTTTAGGAATACCATGAGAAGGAACAGAAAATAATTGTTTGATAACAAGAAGTTATTTGTTATATTACTATTAAAAGTATAGCGCTCATTTAGTGCTAGCCAACAAGACTCCGTTACAAAAACTGAGGAATACAAAAAATAATGAAGTATGAGGCAAACAATAATAATTGGGTAGTATAGGAAATTTGTAAGTATAAACAGCCATTATGGACATTTCAATCAGAGTTTTTATTAAACTACATAGGAACATATGTCTTGTTTAAAAGATACATAATATGCCTAACATGATAATCAAAAAATTTCCAAAGATTGCAATTGATTTACAATTAAATTTATAGGCACCATTTTTCTGAAATTTCTTAAACACTGGATACAAAAAGGTGACGGTGATATCTTTCAAGTCAAACATATAGGACACCATGATTTCATGGCCCTATGAGGTAAGGTTAAATCCATGCCTGTAACATAATTTCATTTTCACTTACTATTCCATTAATCAATTATCATAATTAAGCAAATATAGAAAGGCATAAGAATCTACCTTTGTGGTCAAGTTTGACACCGCCAAATGGAACTTTTCTCTCGTTTTTGTACCTGCAACATGCCCTGCCTTTGCCACCTTACTAAAAGCACCATTGAACCAGGCTGCTCCGGTGGTAACATACCTATCCAGCACCAAAAAATAGTTCATGACTAAAGTTATTTTCATTCTATTATCATAATTAGAAATGAGTTTGCAAGAAAATGGAAATACTCAAAAAGTCGTGCCTGAGACTTTTTCATACTATCATAAATACCATTTTTCTCTCATTCAAAAGCATGCATGAGACTTTACATGGTTCCTAAGTTATAAAAGAAAGAATAAATCATCCTCTTTCTTTTTTTATTACCTTCCTCATAAAGGTAGAAGGTTGAATCCATTCAATTTCTACGAAGGATTACTAATCCTTAACTTTTTGAGGAATTCTTTATTAGTGGTTGTGAATAGATTTTCTCAATCTTTTTGACCTTTGGTTCCATAGGGGCAACAAGCAAGTCAGAAAGACTGAGAAATAGAACTATGCTTTGCTCTGATGTTTCAAACCCAACTATAAATATCTATTTTCTTTCTGTTTTTCTTTTTTTTTTCCTTTTTTTTTCAAGTGAGGCCCAACCACAAAAATCAATACTGGAACAAAACTAACTACTTATACAGCTAGTCCAAATCACTGAAAGAGAAGAAACTGCACAAAGTTAATATATATTCATGACCTATCATTTCTGTTCTAGAAGGTTAAGGCTCCTACGCACGTCTCTTTCTTTGTTTGGACTGCAACTTGGGAGAAGATTCTTACAGGGGACATCCTACGGTGTAGAGGCTTTGATTTTGTTGACTGGTGCATTATGTGTCGTTGTAATGGGGAGACGGTAAATCATTTGCTTCTCCATTGTGAAAAAGCTTATCAGTTGTGGAGCTTGGTTTTTAGATCTTTTGGGATTTCTTGGGTCTTGCCAAGATCGATTGCAAATACGCTTTTCGGTTGGTGGAATTGGTTTGGAAAGCACTCTTCTAGCATTTGGAATTTAGCTCCGTTGTGCCTAATGTGGTGTATTTGGAGGGAGTGAAATTGGCGAACTTTTGAGGACAGGGACAAATCCGATAACCAGTTGCTCGCTTATTTTAGTGGTTCTCTCTTTGATTGGTCTAGGGCTTGGGGACTCACCTCTAGTGATTCTCTCCCTTTGTTCCTTAGTTCTCTCCTTTGTAATTAGTTCTTTGTTGATTTCCGTTTGTTTTCTTGTTTTCTTCTCTATCTGTTTGTTTCTTTCTCTGTACTCTCTGTTCTGCCTTATGTTTTCATGAGGTAACTTCTTGAATATACATCTTTCTTACTTATCAAAATAAAATAAAAAATAGTCCATGATACTTGGAAGCCAGAACTTGAATGAATTAGAGAATGCAACTTAATGAGCTCAAACAAATAAAAAGCATTGTTTGCTACGCAACTTCAGGGAAAAGACTTTCTTTTGAAGAAAAAGGAAGACATTTGTAAACTCATGCAATCAGAGAAGATGCTTTAGGAGTTTAGAAGGAAACTTCTTTAAAGAATATTACAGCATCTTTCTTCCAAGCTATCTAGGGAATGCTGGATCTATGCCATGGCAACCATAGCAAGTGTGATGCGATAATATGCTTGCCCCCTCTCTTTATCAGCAAGCTAATAGCTTAAATTGCTAGAACTGCAGGAAATTGCAACCCAGAACATAAATGATATTTATTTGAAGAATTAGATTTATACCTGCTTGTTTTAACAGCTGATCCCGTGTCATTCAATCTCCTCTCTGCTGCAAATATTGCAGCCATCGTTTTATCTGACACATGAAGCTTTTGATCGACGGACTTGACTTTTTCATTGACCACAGAGATCCCAACTGTTAATTTCTCTGTAAGCCTAACTCTCCTGTCAAAGGAAACAACTTTCTCTGATGCACTAGCTGTCAACCGATGCTTCTCATCAAATGCTTTAGCCTTGTTCATGGCATCTTGTCCAATAGCTGATCCTTTTGCTAGCATACTTGCAACTACATCCTGTGCTCTATTCACATACATTCTTCCATTGTTTGGCAGGTTAGATTTGTCCTGCTAACAGACAAAGATCACCCTAAGCCCTTCAATCCCAAGAGAATAATTATAGGTAGCAGATGACTAGAGAATGGTTTTTTTTTTTTTTTTTTAAGTAAACGACTATTGACTAGAGAATAGTTTAAGGTTTCAAAAGCATTCAATCCTAAATCATTACAGGAGCCACTATGGCAGTCATATCTAATACTTCCAAAAACCTGACACAGTGCACAGGGTCCATAAAAAAAATTAGAAATTCTTCAAAAAAGAAAAAGAGAGAGAAAGTATTGAAGGGAAGAGTTAGTGAGGCACAAATATGGTCACATCACATTTAAAAAAAAATATTTGGCATCACTCAAATTTGAAATTTGGGTTAATAAAAAAATAAATTGAAATGAGAAGAAATAGTAAGAGAGAGAGGGGGTCTGGTATTAATTTTGGGCCGCATGGTCTTGAATTTGCAATTAAAAGAAAAAAAGATAGTTTAAGGGGATCTTTCTTCCAAGCAATTGACTTAGTAAAAGCCAAGGTGGCCAATTTAGCCTCAGCATTCTGTTGATTGACACTATCCAACTGAGAAGTGTTGCACCCCCTTAGAATAGGTGCATGTGCAGAAAATCTACAGTGGATTAAAAACCGTGAGTGAAATTCTTAACATTGCAGTGGAGGAAAAATTGTAGGTGAACTCTTGACATTGGAGATTGATTAGCACTATTACTACTGCAAGTGAGATCTATAGCGACATTATTCCGTACCTCAACAGTTGAAGTGTTTTCAGCAGGAGTAACACACAAGGCATCGTCCACCAGCCTTACTTCCTGCACGAATTGCGCTAAATGAATATAAAATTTAGGACAGAAAAGTAATTGGAAAAACTTGTCAATGAATTTACCTGCGTCTCACGTTTTGCTACATAGTTGTCAGCTTGAGTTATACTCACAATCTGGTCCACTATTGTTGCTCCCTGAAACACAAAATACAAAATTTTCACTCAGCCAGATATATGCCAAATTTGTGCATACGGGTTGTCCTAAACAATTAATAAAGCCTTAAAGCAATACTTATTTAGGAATTGGATCGCAAAACAAAGAGTAACAATAGCTCCAAATTTGAAATTATGATGAATAGCAATAGAACTTAACATTTGATGCCATAATTTTAAATCATGCACATTTAATGATTCCATTTAAACTAATTATAGGTATCATTTGGTTTGCAAAATTTGTCTTAAAGTATATACACACAAAATCTGAAAGTAAAAAAAAAAAAGCATTGATCGTAACAAATCCAAAGTCTTAGCAATGAACAAAGCAGGTACACCCAATCTAAACTCTAAACTCTAAATTCAATTAGAACTAAATTTTTCAAAACAAAACACGTAAGACATTGAGGAAAATTAAGAAAGAAAAAAAAAAAAAAAAAAAAACACAATAAAAGCTATGAGTTGTGTAATTAGACAGTGCATACCGATAACAATAATGCGATTTCAAGGGCTTTAGGGTCTTTGAATGTCACAAATGCTGTCTTTGATTGCTTCCCGGAGGACTCACTGCACCCAAAAACCAAAAAAAAAAAAAAAAAGCAACCCAAATTATTAACCCTTACCCTCCTCCACTTTATATTGCACACATTTCTTCTTTTTTTCTAAACAACCAAAAATAGTAGCAGATGTATAAATTTGGAATAGTTTAGTTGTTCCTTCTTCTTCTTCTAAAAATAAATAAATAAATAAATAATAAAAACGAAATACCGTTGGATCTCAATGTGTTCGATTTCTCCGGAAAATGAAAAGAATTCGTGAATCTCTCTCTCACCAGCTAGATCTGAAAGATGCTTCACTTGAACCGTTCTCGTCTGATTTTTTATAAACAAGAGAATTAAAAATAAATATATATTTTAAATAAATAAATTAAAAAAAAAATTTTGAAATTACGAGCATAACCGACCTGCATTGGCGATCACAGTGTGTGTGTGTGAAGAAGCTCTGTTGTTGTTGCTGATTGATGCTGCTACTCTGCCAAAGGGAGACAGGTGGAACAGGTTGGAGGAGAGTTTTGACAACTTGGACCAGAGAGAGAGAGTGTGTGGAAGGGAATGTCAAATGTTTTTGTACTACTCTTCTTTTTTTTTTTTTTGTGAAAAACTTTTGTAGTACTCCTTAATGTTTGGTGAATGGTGACTTCGATTTAATTTTAAATGCCCCCGGCTTCCTAAATTAAATTTCCCGGTTTATCTAAAAGTTTTAAAGTTTAACATTTACATCTGAATTTGCATAACAATTTTTATTTTACCATCTAAAATGTTACTTTATCTATTATATTTATAATAATATGTTAAGTATATGATCGAGAAATGCTAAATCCATAACATCTTTAAGAAAAGTACATTTCAAAATTTTGGCTAAAAAATATGGAAACAGAAAAAGAACTATAATATGTTTATATTTTAACAATTCGTTATCAAAATTTAGAAATATTAGTCATGTAATATTTTGGAGATAAATACATTAATTCAACTTATTACAATCATATAGAAAATTCTCTAAATTTTAATTTGAAATAATCTATTTGATAAAGAAAATTATTTCAATAATAATAAATAAATCAATGATAACACTAATATTTATCAAGGAAATAATAATAGAATTACGTATCAAGTAGTGTTCTAACTACTCGAAGATTCAAAATAAATGATCTTTACCTAAATGAAAATAATATAATAATCTTATTTAATTATTTGCTATCGGTTTATTTAGTTGAACCCACTAACTATTTGTTTCTTGAATATATTAATTCTGATTTTAATAAAACTTTTACTATTCATTCCATCAATATAAAACTTACTAACAAATTACAAGTAATTAAATACATTGTACAATTTTTCTCAAAAAAAAAAAAAATACATTGTACAATAATAAATTTAATAAGAAGGGATATAATTATAATAATAATAGATAATAAAAGAGATTCAAGGACAAACGGTAAAAGAGTGGAAGACATATCAAATTAGCATAAATGCAGAAATAGATTTTGGGATTAAAATCTGGTGTAATAGTTATTGCACCATGAAATTATCACTTAATGAAATTATCACATAACGTGACGGGTTTAATAAGATAATTTTCTCAAAAACTTTTTTTACCTTTTTAATTTTTTTATCCATCAACTTTTACAGTTTTACTTTTACCTCTCAAATATCATAACACACCACCTACATATAATATAAAATGAAAAATGTTAACGGATGCTTTTTAGGGTAATGGTTAACAATTCATTTTAAATAAATTTTTATGGAAAAAAAAAACAATTAATGTTTTGATAGCTTTTTTAATTTCTCATATACTGAAGTAAGCTTAAATCCAGGGCCCGTTTGGTAGAGGAATTTGAGTAACGTTGTTTAAAATGATGTAAAAAATGTAATTTAAAAAGTGTTGTGAAAAACACGTATTTTATAGCATTCATAAAGCTAAAAAATGTGTTTGGCACCATGTTTCAAATAACATATTTTAGTGTTAGAAAAATAATTGTGTGTTTGGTATGTGTGTATTTATTTTTTTTAAAGCTGACAATGGGTACAAATTTAAATTTATTATATCAGGAGAGAAGACTAGTGTCTGAAGCTTCTGAGGCCTTCTTTTTCCTTTTGTGCCACTGAAGCTTCTCATTCCTTCATGAGTAGGAACTAAGGCAGACAACGCAGATGACAATCCGCAACTTTTTCCTTTACTTCGCATTCCTCATCTCCATCGACGCAGACAACGATCCACGGCTAGGCTTCACTTTCCATTGGATCTCGTTGATTCCTGTCAGCAGTCCACAACCCAACAACAGCCAAGGGTTTGCTTGCCGCCAAAGCCAGGGGCGGAAGGTCCCACTTCACCACCGAAAACCCACGAGCTTGCTGCAAATCCAGGTTTGAAGAACACTTTGACCTCGGTTCTTAATGGGTTTTTGTAACAAGATTGTTGTTTTCCTTCTTTATACTTTTAATGGAAAAACTATGTCAATTTAGTGAGAGGTGTTTTGTGAGATACCCAGATGCTTTAAACCACTCCATGGGGAGAAACCATCGAGCCCCAGTGGAGAAAACCTTTGAAAAATTACCAATTTGGGGTTGTGGGATGTGAAAATAGAGAGGAAGATTCGTATAAATAGATTATTTTGTTGTAAAACATGAAGATGAGAAAGTGGGAAGTAGATTGCTCAAGTATACAACCAAAATGTACTACCATCATTAAAAATAAGTTCACATATAGTAAGATCATTGTTCCTTAGCGAACTAGAATATCAGCCCACTAAACCATACAACCAATACAACAAAAAAATGGTTCTAGTGATAATTAGCATAATACTACATAATAATAGAAGCAGTAGTTGCAACCCCACAAAAAGCAGCCTAAACTCACCCCCTTTCCTTAACCAAGTCCCCTACATTAAACTACTGACTAAATCCATCCAGCCCCTTCTTCTATCTGACCTCAGCATGATGAAAGAGTCCTTACTATCAGGCTTATGGAGTTCGTTAAGGACCTTGAACATGGTGTAATCGTCAACATTTTCAATATTCTTAAGACAGCCTTGTCCATTGAGAACCTATCACCCACCGGTGTAGATTCAACAGTTTCCTTTCGACTATCGCTATCCTTATTACTATGCCTTTTCTTTGACATGTTTGTGAACTCCATGATAGCATCGGTCATATATTCAATGGGCCCTCCTTTCCCCTTCTTCACTGCCGAGGTCTCTAAGTGAGATGGCTGCTTTCCAGCACGCTTGCTACCTTGCCCCGCAACTGGGGTGGGCAGCTCCTTCACATCGTCTCCACTATTGGGTTCGGCATTAACGTCTACTCCATGCATTAGGAAAGCGGCATCCAATTCTCGCTCTTCATCGTTGTTGAAGGCTGGTTGAGCGGAAGAAATTTGTAGAAATCCAATTGTAGTGCCTACGTTGAACAGCTGTCCTAGCAGGTCATAGTGATCTAGCCCCTTTTTACGAAACTCTTTACACTTAGGGTTGGCCTATCCCTATGTGGTATATATTGGATTATTCACATGTGGTATTTATTTATATGAATACTATGAATCAACGGCATGGAAATTATAAAGCAAACCTATAACACTCATCGCCGTTGCCTATGCCCAAGCTGTGTCACTACCTGTAACCATGTTAGTGACAGAATCCCATCCCATTCCAGTTCAACCAATTAGCTGGGAAAAAACTCGGTGTCTTTGCTTTAACCTTTGATATTTCTTGCGTAATTGATTTTTGTGATAGGTTTTTCTGTCTCATCGATTGAACTCGTTTTAAACAACTATCTAAACCCTTTTTTAAAATTAGCCACTAGGGATGTTCCCTTTGGCTTCTTCTTCAACCAAAACATCTATAAAGTGCTTCTCAATGGGAGGAGGCCATAACTTCCAATCCTTAGGATCGGTTGATGCAGTCATCTAATAAAAGATACACACTTAACCAAGAAATATCCACTAACATGGATAGTAGGCAACACAGAGTGTACATAATCTCCCAGTAAATTCAAGGTTTATGATTTCCTAAATTACTTTTATGATTTCTCATACTTGAACCTAATCCTCACCAATACTAGTAACTGCTGAATAGGAAAATGGTCATTTGCACAGAAAAACTCTACCAAACATGTTGTAGCATTATGTATTAAGTTCAGATACAGCTAGAGCAACACATTTACTGATTAACTCAAACAAGTTATTACAAGTATATATAAAAAAGATTGTAGTGAAGACAAGTAACATATAACATGGGTAAACAAAACAAAATTCACAATTATAAATGATTTATATGAAATCCAATATTCACTTTAGGCCTTTATAAATGATTTTCGAAAAGCCCATTTTCCTAAACCCTATTATGCTTCAAAAAGCCCATTTTCCAAACCATACTTAGCTTTAGTTACATGGGCATGGAGGAAATCATGTCCAAAATCAAGAGCAAAAATCAACAGTAATTATGAAGAAATATGAACACCGTGGGTGAAGGATTGTTCAACAGCAACTAAGAACAAATGCAACAGCAAAATTCAACATTAAATTGAACAGCAAAATTAAACTCTTACCGTAGGTGAAGGGACTACATTGGAGGAGGATGAATATGGCAGAATGACTGAGGAGGAAGACGCTGTGTCTGTATACTCCATAATATACCGTGGCAATGGTAGATGCGCTGTGCAAGGGAGCTTAATTTGATTTGAGATAAAGTCTGATACTTGTTTGAAAAAATGTTGCCCAAAATAGTGATTAAGGCATGGTTGGATTGGCTGGGCTGGATTGGCTGAGTAAATACGGTGGTTGAGGAGATGAATCAGGCCGTACGGATTTTGGATTAATTTTGGTGAATTTAGGGTTTGGTAACTTTGATTTCGGATTTATGATAGCTTTCAGGTGGTCGTTGGGGATGAGTAATGAGGGATTCGGGTGGGTGGGTGGGATTAATGAAGGGTTAGCTACTTAGTGGTGATGGGACTGCCGTTGTGGAAGAGGGAGAGGAGAAGTGAGCTTCGGGAAGAATGAGAGGGTAGAGACTTAGAAAGGACAGATGGCATGGAGGAGAAGAGATGTTGAGGTGTAGTCACTTTAGGTGGGTCTAATGTATTTCAACCAAACAGTAACATATTTGTGACAACATAACTTAAACACCATTTGAACAACAAACCTTACCAAACACAGAACTTAGTGTGAGGCCCACGTGTTTGGCCATTTAAACTAAGGCTGTCCACGGGTTAGGCTGGGCGGTTTTGGACCCAACCCGGACTCGACCCGTCAGCATCCGGTAGAGGGCGAAGGAACCCAAAACCAATAGCTGGAAAAATTGGTCGAGTTGGTTTCGGGTGAGGGATGAGCGTAGGTCGGTTCGGTCGGTCGTCGGAATAAAAAAAAGTCGTCAAAATCTAAAGAAAAAAAAGTTGCTAGAATCTAGAAAATGTTGCTGGAATCTGCTTTTTTTTGCTAAAAATTGTTGGGATTTGGCCGGATTTGGCTAAATCCCACTAGATCTAGCCGGATCTGATCGAGATCTCACCGGATTTGGTTGAGATCTAGCCGGATTTGGCTTGTTTTTACAAGATTTGGCCAGATTTTTCAATAGCTCTGGTTGGGTTCGGGTTGCTGAGGTTTTGGAGAAGAAAACCCGCCACTCGACCCGCCGTTGTCAGTTCTTGAGAACGGAAACCCACCGTCGACCGATTGGACCTTCGATTTGGGCCGAAATCGGGTCTGCATCGAGCGGTTTTGCCGAGTTGTCGGGCTCCGGTCGGGTCTGGACAGCCCTAATTTAAACAATAAACAACAGTTCTGAAACACCCATACCAAACGGTACCCTATCTTCTAGAGTTGTTTAGCTATAGGGCACTTAAAGTGTGTTTACAGTTTAGTCTTTATTACCATGAAAGACAACAATTCTTTTTTATCCTACAAACTCATATCTAACTGGCATAATGTAATTAGCCGATTGAAGCGCAAATTAAACTTTTAGAGCACTAGCATCTGGATATGCAACAAAAAAAAAAAACAAAAAAAAAAAAAAAAAAAAAACCGTACTTTAAATATTTTACTATTCTATTTTATAACTCATCCAATATTCTAGTTTCTATTTTTAGACACAACTCATTAAAATAATATAAAAAAAATTTGGTTTCTCTCTCTTTTCTTCCATCTCAATGCCTTTTTATTTCTCTTTCCTAATTAAAGTCATATTTTTGTTTTACATCCTTGTGAACAATTGGTAACAAAAAATAAAAGCCCACCACCGAATGTGGGGCAATTTGGCTTTGTTGGTTGCTAAAATAGCAACTGGGAGGTTTTTACACCCCCAATGCTAGTGCTATTAGATGCAAAAAGACACATCCGTACAATTAGAAAGCTAACGGGAAACATGATTTTTTTTTTTCCAAAATTACGTATGTACGTGTATTTTACGTGTATATTACGCGTAACTACTAACTGAATAACCCACTTTACAATACACCCAATTTTTTTTGAGAGAGTTTCAACCTATGACGTCCACTCGTGATAATAGTTTTATCATTAAACTAAGACACTAATTGATTTTTGGTATAGGCAGGAGTTGAACCACAGATCTCTTTATTTACTCTTTCTTCATTATTTCTTTATTATTTGTTTTCAAAGGTCATAGTTGAAGAGAGAGAAAGAGGAGATATCATATCATATGCTATATAATAAAAGTTGGGCTTAGAAACTGTGGTTGCGCCAAGTGGTTTTACCAAATTACAACAATATTTTGGATAAAAACAAATTTTTAGATAGAGACGACAACTTATTTGTTTTTATTAATTTCTTTAGATAAAATAACAATAAGTGTTTTAACAAAACATACAATATGCATCTAAATTTCAGATGATAGAGACAACAACTTATTGGTTCTTATCAACTTCTTTAGATAAAGTAACAATAGTATTCCCATTAAAAAAAAAAGTAACAATAGTATTTTAACAACTATGCAACATGTATCTAACTTTAAGAAATTAAATTTCACTCCAATTAAAAAATCTATTATCAAAATTTCAAAACCTATATATATTCACCAATGGTCTTTCCATAAAAACTCTCTTGCACCCCATGTTTTTGTTTATATTTTCAAAGTACGTAATTTTTAGAAGAACACTCAAAATTCCGAGCTTCCAATGTACACAATTTTTCAAAAAATGTTGAAAATTCCGCACATTCAAGGAACATTATACTTAAAGAATTTACATAATTTTTTACATTCGAACTATGCAATTTTATGAAGAAATCAAAATTCAGCATATTCAACGTACACAATTTTTGAATAACATTAAAAATTTTGTGCATTCAACGAACACTATCACACAAAGAATTTACATTATTTTGTATATTCGAAGTACTCAATTTTTAGAAGAACGCTCAAAATTTTGCATGTTCAACGTATAGAATTTTTCAAAAAATGTTGAAAATTCTATGCATTTAACGAATATTATTACTCAAAGAGAATTTACATAATTTTATACGTTCGAAATATGCAATTTTTTGAAGTACGCTCAAAATTCTACACATTCAACGAACACTATATCAAAAAGAATTTACATAATTTTCTCTATATTTAAAATACATGATTTTTTGAAAATGTAAAAAACAGCACGTTCAATGTATACAATTTTTCAAAAAATAATTAAAATTCTGCGAAATCAACAAACATTATTATTCAAAGAATTTACATAATTTTGTACATTTGAAATATGCAATTTTTCAAAAAACGTACGGAATTCTGTGCATTCAATGAACAAAATTTTTGAAAAAATGTTTTGAATTCTACGCATTCAATGAAAACTATTATTCAAAGAATTTACATAATTTTGTATGTTCAAAGTACATAAATTTAGAATAACGGTCAAAATTCCACACATATACTACATACCCAATTTTTCAAAAAATGTTGAAAATTCTGCACATTCAAAGAACACTATTACTCATAGAATTTATATACTTTTGTACGTTCAAAGTACGCAATTTTTTTTTTTTTAAATGATCAAAACTCTACACTTTCAACGTACACAATTTTTCAAAAAATGTTAAAATTTATGCGCATTCAATGAACATAGTTACTCAAAGAATTTACATTATTTTGTATGTTTGAAATACTTAAGGTATGCTTGGTAATTGTTTTTTCTTCTTATTTTTTGTTTCCAAAAACAATTTTCTATTTTTGAGACTAAAAAACTTGTTTGACAACTCAAAATAGACAAAAAACAAAAACTGTTTTCAAAACTCAATTTGTGAAGGAAACTAAAAACATGCAAAATGCTATTTTTAGTTTCTAATTTTCAAAAGTCAATGAAAACACGCATTTAATTTGATGAATCTGTCTCATTTAATAAGTTAGCATTAAAGTTCAAATCCTAGTTACAACATATTTTAGTATTTTCTATTTTTTCTTCAAAAAACTATTTTTTTAATTTCAACTTACCAAACATGTTTTTGATTTCAAAAATACAAGAAAATTTAATTTTCTTTATATTCCCAAAAACAAGTTTTTGAAAATAAAAAACAAAAACTGTTACCAAACATAACCTTAATTTTTTGAAGAATGCTCAAAATTCCACACGTTCAATGTACACAATTTTTCTAAATATATGTAAAATTCTTCGCATTCAATGAACATTAGTAATCAAATAATTTATATAATTTTGTACGTTTGAAGTACGCAATTTCTCGAAAAGCATACACAATTCTACACGTTCAACGTACATAATTTTTCAAAAAATGTTTTAAATTCTACGCATTCTACGAACACTAATACTCAAAGAATTTACATAATTTTTTATATTCCAAGTACGCATTTTTTGTAGAACATACACAATTATGCATGTTTATTGCACACAATTTTAAAAAAAATGTTGGAAATTCTGCGCATTCAACAAACATTATTATCCAAAGAATTTACAATATTTTGTACATTTGAAGTATGCAATTTTTTTAAAGAACATTTAAACTTTCGCCTATTCAACATATACAATTTTGCAAATAATGTTGAAAATTCTGCTCATTCAATGAACATTGTTACTCAAAGAATTTACATAATTTTGTATGTTCGAAATACGCAATTTTTCATAAAATGTACACAATTCTACTCGTTCAAGATACACAATTTTTCAAAAAATGTTAAATATTCTGTGCATTCAACAAACTTGATATTTCTAAGAATTTACATAATTTTGTACATAATTCTGCACATTCAACATACACATTTTTTCAAAGAATGTTTTAAATTCTTGCATTCAACGAACGCTATTACTCAAAGAATTTTCATTTTTTTGTACGTTTGAAGTAAGCAATATTTCAAAGAACTCTCAAAATTCTACTTGTTCACCATACACAATTATTTAAAGAATGTTGATAATTTTGTGCATTCAACAAACACTATTACTAAAAAAAAATTATAATTTTGTACGTTCGATGTACACAATTTTTCAAAAAATTTACAGAATTCTACACGTTTAACATATTCAATTTTTCAAAGAATGTATTAAATTTTGCGCATTGAATGATTACTATTACTCAAAGAAGTTACATAATTATTTATGTTTGAAGCACGCTATTTGTCAAATAATGTATACAATTCTGCACTTTCGACCTACAAAATTTTTTGGAGAATGCACATTGTACCATATATTCAATGTACACAAATATATCAACAAATGTCCAAAAACTTGTAGATTCAATATACACAAATTTTCAGAGAATGTTTTAAATTTTGCACATTTAACGAACACTATTTCTCAAAGAATTTATATATTTATGTATGTTCAAAGTACGAAACTTTTCAAAGAAAGATAAAAAAATTTCATGTTCAAGTTATACAATTTAAAAAAAAAATGTTGAAAATTATGGGCTTTCAACGAACACTATTACTCAAAGAATTTACATAATTTTGAACATTCAAAGCACGTATTTTTTTTAAGAACGTACACAATTTTACACATTCAATATACACAATTTTTCAACGAATATTTAAAATTATACACATTCAACAAACACCTACATTAAACTCCACTTCTTGTAAAAAAACTCAACCTCGAGTTCAACTTCAAATCCTTCCCTTGAGTTCAATTTCATATCCTTCCCTTGCTCTTTTGGATGACCAATCTTTCCTTTCCATCCATTTATCTTCATCAATATAGGTGAAACCAACATGCTACTAATCATTCTTTTCTTGCTCATGATAAACATTGTTGAACGAATTTCAATTTGTAATTTGTTTTGGCAAAGTGTAGCACATGAAGCCAATGCTACAAACAAATCAGCATACTCACCCTTTGATCCAAGATTTCCATCTTTACAAAATTGTTGTGGCCTTATCCTTGTGAGTGTTGAACCCATTTGAATTACTTTACGTTGTACATAAGCTTCCCAAATAAAATCACGCATCTTTCCCGGATAAGGAGCTTTAACTTCTATAGATGGACCAAAATCAACATCAAGTTTACCATATGGAAATAAATGCTTGTCAAATCCAAGAAAATCAACATGTGGATTTCGCTCCTTAAGAGATACAATCTTTACACCCAATTCTTCTATGGCTAGAGGAATTAATCTTACCTCTAAACAATTCTCTTCTGTAAAATCAACGGTTATTTGTATTTGAACAAAGAATGTCTCATAAAAATCTCCCACAACTTGACTACTCCTGCCCAATTCACAATCTTCAGAATGGTACTTGTCCAAGATTGGTGGAGAATTCCAATCTACAATAGTATCTTCTTTGGAGCACTCCTATGACTACTCATAATAGTAGTTTTCAAAACAGAATTTGAAAATGTTGATTGGTAATCATTGGAATCATATTCCTTGCAAAACTTTGCTTGCTTACTCCTATGACTTTGAATTGGATAGGTTCGAATCCAATTAAGAATTTAATCATCTTTTGATGGAGAACTTCATAAGATTTCCTTAATAAGTTCAGATTGTATATCGACACCATTGGTGTTCCTTCGATATCTTGGAGGTATTTGAAATAAGAACATGAAATATCACAACTTTCTAACAGATTGGCGTTTGCTTAGTAAATCACAAATATCTCATTGTATAAAGCTTGAAATCACGATCCATTTTTTTTTCTTCTAGAACTAGAAAGATAGATCTTTCCAACCATATATGGCATACAAAGAGAATCCTGATGAGCAAATAAAGAATTTCCAAAGAAGATGAATAGACTTTTCTAAAACAGAAAGAGAATTTGGGTAGAACAACATGATTACTAGCTTTGATATCAATTTGATGCAGGCTGAGACCCGCTGAATAAGCTAAATCAAATATTTAACCAAATGATTAGATGAATAGTTCTGGGATGCCACTCAACGCTACTAATCGTCAATGTCACTAAACGCGACCAAGTCACACACTTGATTGTTAGGAGGAATCACTCAACTCCAAAGTAAGAACACTTATAAATAATTTTCTAAATAAAAAATCGTTGCCTTCTTTTGATTTCTCATTGATATTTATAGGTGAATACATTACACAAGAAATAAATGCTTACAATTATATGCTTGACAACTTCCAACACAAATGACAACCCTTAGATTGACTTTACAGCATTCTATAATCAAATTTATTAGGCGGGTACAACAAGACTCATGATTAACTCTCTTAAAAAAAAGACTCATGATTTACTTTGATTGAATAATAAAGACTACTGGACCTATAAATAAATGACATGTTGCCCATGTGGCTGCTACATAAGTTGCCAGTATGCTCCTGCATTACCACCACCCTAACTTTGACTGAATAATAAAAACTACTAGACTTATAAATAAATAACACATGTCGTCCATGCAGCTGCCACATAAGTTGCCACTATGCTCCTGCATTATCGCCACCCTATGATGTCTGCTAGCGATTTTACCAGTTGAGCTAACTGAAACCTACAAGTTGTAACTATTATAATAATCTTTATATATATAAAGAAGAGCATCCGAGCAATGAAAAGTTAAAATTAATAGAATTTAAATTTCTTCAATTTTAATTCCCTTTATTTGAAAATTCTGGTAACCTTTTAAATTCACCATCCAAACACAACATAACAGACTAAGATAGATGCGATGGTTTTTATTATTATTATTATTTTTTATTCATTTGGTTTTGTGCCTTTCTATCCTAACATTAGTGGATGTAAACTTATTATCTATATTACACAAAAGAAGCTACTTTTTCTATTTTACACATCTATCTTTATAAAACATTTACATCAGTTCATCTATTATACATTATATTTTATATAAATAATATTTTTATATTCTTTTTTTAATATTATTTTACACATCCATTAACCTATTCTTCTTCTTCTTTCTTTTTCCTTGTCTCTGCCGTTTCCTCTTTCTTTTCTTCCTCTTTCTCTCAAAACCCACATCACCGATCAAACCCACATCAGTGATCAAACATTCAAACCCACATCACCGATCAACCATCAAAACCCACTTCACCCCCAAAACGAAAAAACAATGAGAATCTTATACCTATGCTCTTCTTCAGTCCACGGGACACCTCTCCTCCTTTGTGTCTCTTTAGACTTGGACCCAAAATCCACAACACCCTTCGAATACTCGAAGCCTTGATCCACTGAGTCAAACTCATCCTCGTAACTCAGCAACTCAACTCGAAGAGCTTGTCCTGGACACGGGACCAGGACGAGGCACCCTCTGTGATGATTTGTCTGTGTGTTTGTGTTTGTGTGTGGGTGTGTTTGTGTGTATCTGAGGAAAAAGATGATGAGGATTGAGCAGAGAAATCAGTTCGTTTTGCACAAAGAAAAGAGAGAAAAAAAGGCGCAAAACGTGAAATTAATAAAATATGGTATACACGAGCTACAGTGGCCGTGCATATATGCACGGTTACTGTAGCAAGGTGTAAATATGCACAATTTTAGAAGGACTGATGTGGAAGAATTTTCGGGTAAAATGTGTAAAAGTGGTTGCTTTTTGTATTTTACAAAAGTTTACATCCACTGATGTGGATGCTCTAAATAGTAGCAGGAAATAAACAATAGGTCAGCGGTCAAAAATAAAAAATAAAAGGCGAAAAGAAATATTCCTAAAGTCCAAAAATTCCATGAAAATTCACCAAGTTTACCTTATTTTTCTCACTGGATCATGATCATACTAATTTATTTGTATTTACTTTTTCGCTAATTGCCTTGGTAAATAACACCAATGCGTTAGAATGTAAATGATAAAATACGTGGGAGCAATCATCATTCATCATAAAGGAATAATAATTTTTTCTCAATAAGTACGCCAATAGCATAACCAAATTTTAGGATTGAAATGGAAGCTTTATCTTAGAAGGATGGCACGAAAGACCTCTTCCCATAACATTCAATGACAAAAAATAATGGGATCTTTCATATATTCATTTCTTAGCAGTGCAAGTAAGCATCATGGTCTTCAGCCAAAAGTCGCAATGAGAAAAGACTTGTAAATGCTCATGAACTTGGCCACAAATGCTGCAAAACCAATCAAAAGAAACACTATTAGGAAGCTGGTTAATTAGCTTGAAAAGAAACATGTAATGAGTTTGTATTTACCCATACTGCAGATAATTTACTTTTCTGCTTGGCAGACAGGACACTCTTAAGAGATCAAGTACCGAAAATACATATATAAGAAAGAGAGAGGCCACAATGTTTGGTAGTCACTCCATGATATATAGGGATTTACATTAAATATACACAACATTTTCCATTGGTTTCTACAATCTGCACTGACAAGTGCTGAAAATCTGTTTATACTAAATTAAAGCATAATCAGATCGGATTCTTGTGATGCAGAAGTTATAATTTTCATAAAAATAAATTTTGAAAATAGAAATTAATTTTTGACAGGGCATATGCTCCAGGAATGGTTCCACTTTCTGAAGAAACGAAAGGCATTCTACTGATGAACAATAATTGTGAGATCACATGACATTGCATAAGAAAGACAAACAACAAAAATGGAATAACACATGCAAGTGGGGGAAAATCAGATGAAAAATAAAGCACAAAATCTTCCTTTCCTCTGTACATAACATTTGACTAGGATGCCAACAAAGGGCAGAAAAGGAATAAAATAATTTAGTGGCTGATAGAAAAGCCACTTGTTTACCTCATCATAAGAGCATTCACATCAACATGATGTCAAGAAAGATGATTTCATTTATCTCGATAGAACCATTTTCTACCGCATTTATCAATCAAAATGATTGTGCTTTCCAAGTGTCATGCAATTTCACATTTTTATTAGACAAAAAGGATAAAACATGTCCTTTAATAAGAAAAATGCTGCATAGCCAAGATATGTTGTGCAACAAGTTCAGGTATTTTTTGATATACCGATAGTTGGGGGTGGAGGGAGATGAACCCTAGATGTCTCCGTTAGAAACACCGGAGGTGTCAATTGAGCGACAAGGATCTTGGCAAATAAGATTATAAAATTATCTATAGTTTAGGTACCAATAATCGAGACATTGAGATGGATAACTAAATATAAAATAAAATTATATAATTAAAAAATAAAATAAAGTAAAAATACACAATTGAGCGAACTTCTGGAACCAAGGAATAACTTGTAGATAATAAATAAATAGGGGAAAGAAGCCATATTGCATAAGTGATCATTGAACCCTCCAGAGCCGCCTTGCTGTGAAACAGCAGGGATGAGTGATACCGGGGTCAATATGGTATTCAAAAAAGTAATGAAGAAAAGTGTGAAAGACCATCTGAACATTCATCAGATATCACCTAATTAAATGCTAAAATGGGAAGAAGAAGGCCATTCCTTTATGAAATGAATTTCCAGAGATAATATGAAAATTTGTGCTTCAGCCCATACGGTGAGTATGGAACATCTTAGTATTTTTGGTAGGAATTTTTACCAAGACTTTGAACTATAACGATCAGAAAAGAAAATGAAACCCACAAGTAAGGATTTAAAGCAGAAATCTCAGCAACATAAAATCATCTTGTGCACAGCTGTTAAAGAGTATGCAAAGCAAACATAAAAGTAGAACTAGCAACAAAATATTGTCTTGTTTTTTGGCTCATTACGTTGAACAGTTAGCAAGAATGGTCATGTACCTTCAATGTGAAATATAGCTTTCTGTCCTAGACGCATCCTATGCTCCTGTAGATAAATGAACAAATAGATTAACAGATGCCCTATTTTTGCAAGGTATCGAGTTCAGATCAGATTGATATACACGTACATAATAAATGAATGATTGCTGCAGCACAAGAGGGTTGCAAGCTGGCACAAATTCAGAATGACAAATACAGTTCCATGTTCGACCATTTTACTCAAACATAACTACCATGGAACAATAGAACCTAAGATGGATAAGATATTATACTTACATAATATGCAGCCCAATGGCAAACCTCATGTTTTAGTTCAGCATCCAATTTCTTTAATAATTCATAAAGCAGCCTCTGAGCCAACACAGAAAAATAAAATTAATAAAAATTCATTTTGAAGTGAAATAAAATTAGAATAAAAATATAAGAGCATTAGCATTGGGAGTTTTAAAACTCCCAATTTGCTATTTTATACCATCAAACCACAAAATACATACATTACCCGGGTTGCTATTTGTAAAAAAAAAAAATTTGCAACCCAGCTACAGTAATTTGCTATCTAGCCGGTTGCTAAAAATTAATCTAATATTTTGTTCAAATTTCTCTCCCTGCATTTAATAAAAGCAATCCCTCTCCTCTCTTTCTCTCTCTTTTCTCTGTCCCTAGCGTCTCTCTCCCCTCTTTCATTGCTCCTCTCCCATATTGGCTCAGTCTCTCTCAGCTGCTTGGGTTGCTGTTGGTGGGTAGTGGCTTGGGTTGCCATTGGTGGGTTGTAGCGGTTTGGGTGCTGGGTTTTTTTTATTGGACAAGGAGGATCAGATCGGATGGTAAGGAATCTGGTTGCTATGATGAGTATGGTGGTGGGTTATGGTGGTTGCGATAGTGGGTTTCCAAGATCAGTGCATGAGAAACTGAGAGGGGTAGTCTTGGACGGAGAGAGAGAGGTTTATGGGTGGTTTTGGCAGTGTGTTCTGGTGATAACGGTTTGGTGGGTTGTGGCTGTAGCTGATGTGGGTTTGTGGTGGCGGTTGCTGGGCGGTGGCCAGTGGGTTTGCTGGGATGTGAGCGGCGGTAGCAGTGTGTTGTTGTGGTTGTTGGTTGCTTAAGAGGAAGAGGGAGAAAGAGAGGAAGTGGAAGAGAGAGAAAGAGGTGGTGGGTCATTTTGGTGGTTGCTGTGTGTGGTGCAACGGTGGTGTGGTGGTGGGTTTGGCGGTGGTTGTTGGGTTGGGATTTTGGTTGTAGGGGTGGGTGGTGGCTGCTGGTAGGAGGAAGAGAGAGAGTAATAAAGAATAAAGAAAGAATATTTAAATGATGTGGTAGAAGAATAGAGTTTGAGATGTTATGTGTACTGTAAAGTGGTATAATATAATAGATAAAGTAACTTATTAGATGGTAAAATAGCAATTTTTATGCAAACCCGGATGTGAATGCTCTAAAAGAAGCTTGTCTTTACCTTCAAGATAATCTCTGGAGGAATGCAATTGACAAGTAGCTCATACAACTTCCCTCGAACCTGATACAGCCTACAGAATATAGAGAAATGCTTAATTAAATGGTTTAGAGCGGGGTGCATAAATAAAATGGTAATTAATCAGAATTTGAGCAGTTATAAATTGCATATGGTGCCCTCCAAAAAGCAGAATCAGATGGAAATTGTCAAAAGCTTCCATAAACTATAAACACAAACACGCCACTGGTCCTATCCTCCTCGCGCAATCACTTTGTCACCCTCCAAAGGAATAAGGGATATCACAGAAAGACTATAATGAAGTACAAATTTGAGCCTTATCAACTCTAATCTACCATATCTCAATAATGAATGATCCTTACAAATATTATTACTGTAACATCCCTTGAACTTACCTCATTTTCCACAAAACTCATCATTTAAAAAGGTAGCCATTTGTTAGACCAAAAAATATATAGGAGCATTTCATCCTAAGTCAGTGACAAGCGAGGAACAAGTCCCTTATAATTTTATTTTATTTTTTACAGGTTGAGATATTTCTAACCCACAACAACCCGACCTGCCTGCTTATATACATGCATACATACATATATATATATATATATACACACACACATAAAACTATATTATGTTGCAAAACTCTTCTTCACATACGCACCCACTTTATTTCTCTCATCTCTTTCTCTTTCTTTTTATTTTTTCATTTTCACATTTTTCTTCTCTAATAGACTCCAGCCACTCTCTCTAAGATTTTGTTATTATTCTCACTCTATGTACACGTCTAATTTAAGATTCTGAGATGTTTTTATTTTCAATATGATAAATTTTCAGTCATTCTATTAAAAAATTCTAATATAAAATAATGTAGTATTTGTAATTATTTTTACTAAAGATTGCAGTTTTTTGTTTCCTTTTTTTTATTTGAGGAAAACAATTATCTAATTTAATTGAAATAATTTCATTTAGCTAATTGCATTTGTCAGCCCGCCCAACCTGCTCAACCAGCCAAGTTAAATCGTTAAGATTTTCAACCGATCTGCCGGATTTATAGATTGGTGGGTTGGCGACTCGGCGGCAGAATTGGAATTTTCCCAACCCACCATTGGTTGGTTGGTTAAAAATATTGACCTCCACCTGACCAATCCGATCTGTGCACACTCCTATTTCTAAATAGAGCCAATCAAGTTTATTAATCCCTAACATACGTTTACTTTAAAAATAAGTGCATCTTTTGATTCTTATATAATTATCTGAAGAAATATTTTTTTAAAACTATTAAATATGAAGTATTAGAATTATTAATTAGATGGCATGCAATGAAGTCGGTTCCTTAAAAATTATTAATTTTAACAATTGTTAAATAAACATAATATCTATAAGAGTGTCAACTATCAACTATGTGTTAGTTTGGAACAGTGGTACAAGAGAAAGAACTGTAAGAATGATAGACTGCCCAGGCCCACCAAATACAACAAGCCAAACACTCAATTGTAGTGGGCCCACTTTAACAATGACTGAGCCACCACATTCAGGGAGAGTATAGGACGGACTGGGCAAGGCCACTGATGAGGATTAAAACCAGATCAAATCCATGAGTTTAGCCTCTGATAGTGATTGTTAAGAAATACCGGTTGATATATATAGAATAGGAGGGATTGGACAAAAGCATGCATCAAGATACTACAAAAATAATGAAGGATGCAAAATTCAATATGTAATGGCTAAATGAGTAGTAACTTACAAACAAGCATGACACTGAATCTGATTTGTGGTTTAGCTTTGGATTGGTTGACTTTTAGAAGAACAAAAATTCAGTTCAATTTCGGATCTAAAGTTCAAGGGCTTTCTTGCATTTCTCCCTCAATAAAAATATCATTTATTATTTAGAGATGGTATCAAAGAAACTTAACGGTGATGGTAATGACAGCAGAAATGATAGATATAAAATCTGAATGTTCAGAATACTGTTATAACATTACAATACAGTAAGATGCATAAAAACCATCTTAATAAGTATTCAGTATACTGTTATAACATTACAATACAGCAAGATGCATGAAAATCACCTTTTAGGACTCTGCTCCTTCATTATGTCAGATGCTAGTTCAGCAACATATTCCTCCCAATCCATTGAGGATATTACTTGTTTGCTTGTAAAGGGATACCTATATGAAAAATTACATTACACAGAAAGAACATAGTTATCAGGAACCATGAGTGCTATCTTTTGAAGCTGTGCGTTTGACAAAAAGGTAAAGAAGAACAGCATGACAATGCTACTGATCGATGAGTAGAATTATGGAGCTTAACTGTTGGACACGACAAGTCTCAAATGACAGTATAGCTCTCCTTAAACTCCGATTTGACTTTTCTGCTACAAGAGCAGCAAATCCAGATGGAAGTTGTAGTCCTTCTTTCTTCCCAATGAGTTCCAATACCTTAACAATCTGGCAGAAATAGTATCATTGTAAAATATCATACTCAATTCGATAAATTGTTTGATCTTAAAGGGGATCTTCTATAATTTCGCACGTGAAAGGTTATTTCTTGATTTCTTCCGGTCATTAATAACTAAATTATTTTTAGACAATAATATTAAATAGAAACAACACTCGTAAGGAGTCCTATTGAAACCAAACAAGAGACACAATAACACCATTAATTCTCATTAACACACCTGATCTATTATAGCCACAAAATAGCCCATCCATCCTTAAAATCCCAAACACAGTTGTTTTCCAGAACATTCATTGAAGAAGAAGAAGAAGAATATAACAAATTATATTTAGTATACTGTAACATTGCCCGCTATAAGAACTTCCTTTTCTGGGTAAATGGTGAGACTCAAACCCTAGAACCCAACTTGCCAGAATTCCTCTAACACAACACCATTCTTGTGTATTGCATAGATCACTGTGGCTGAGAACAAAATTATTAAAAATGCAAAGAATAGCAACTCAACATTCTTTGAAGGCCATTATCATAGGCAAAGCCATTTATCAAACTACCCTCCAAGCCAAGGGAAAAAAAAAACATGAAAACTTTTCTGCTACCCAATTCTATCATATTGTAAGAGGAAAGTGTTTGTGTATGTGTGTTAGCAATGTGAAATGTACAATTTTAATGCTAGTGCAATATACAATCATTTAAGATGCATTTGAATGAGAATAATTCTTGTTTTCAGCAATATTAAGGAATAAAATCTTATCCAACCTCTTCTTCTGTTGGTGCATTTATTCGCACATTCAAGCAGCGAGACCGGATTGCTTCAGTAACCTTTGAAGAACTGTTGCAGCACAGTATTAGACGGCAATAAGCACTATATTTCTCCATAGTTCTTCGGAGAGAATGCTGGGCTTCTCTTGAAAGTTTGTCCACCTCATTGAGCACTAATACTGACAATGCAAAAGAAGAAATATAATCAGCATATAGACACAAGCAGAGTTGTTAAAATGAAAAGAATCTAGCATCTTATCACTGTCCCTTTTTTTGTTGATAATTCTAGCATCTTATCACTGTTATATTAATTACTCTGTTAATCCAGTTCAGTGGGATCCTCATGGACCTATTCAACCAAAATTAAGGGGAAAAGAAAGTGAAAGGATGGGAAAATAGAAGACACTCTTGTCAGCTATGCATAATCTTTTTAAAAATAAAAAATAAAAAATTGACTAGTAAATATGAAGAACCATGAGGTGAACAAGCAATTTATAGGACTGATAGATAGTACAAAAAATATATATATATATATTTTTTTATACATTATATGAGGTAATCACATTTGCATACTTCCTGTGTACTTGAGTTATGCCCCCTTTAGCATTCCTGTTGTATTTTCTTACTTCATCCAAAAATAAAGAATATTATACATTTTATTCAATTACGCCCTGACTTGTCAAGAAAAAAACCTCGGCAGTGCTGGATAGGAAAACAATTTTCAAAACTTAAAATCTTTTCTAACTTTTTCTAAGAAACAATGGAGCCCTGAGCACAAATTTATCAGCAATCACAATGTCCTCCTCTTTCATATTACAAATACTGAATGGCAGAACTATGTTTTACAAAGGATCCAAATGTGAAAGAAAATTCACAGCAGAAACAGCCCGTTATGGAAAAAGGCAGTTCTTTCACAAAATAAACACATTGCATACATATCCTACGTCTCAACTGAATTCTTTGTGGTTAAAGGATCCCTTTATAGTTGCCTTGGAACAATTAGGAGATTCTATAGAAGAAATGTGGGGTTGTGCTTCTCACAGAAACATATATGGGACAGTGATCCTGCTTATGGGGTAAAATCAATTAATAAAAGTTATGAATTGATCCAATAGACATTTTTTCCTTAAAGGCCACATGTTTTGGCTTTTAAAAATCAGAATAGTGAATACTGGTAAAAATAATTAAAAAAAAAACAGGTTAGGGAATCAAAATGTAGTTTAAATTCCTCAAGACGTCAATAACTAACTCTGGAACTGAAAGACAGATATACTTTTAAGTATCAGGTGACATGAATCAGAGAGTGGGGGGAAAAGGGCGTTCAGAATTACCTTTAAATCTTATAAAAAAAAAAGAATTACCTTTAAATCCTTTTTTTCCTTTGGTGTCAATGGGTCTATTTTTAGCCATTTCTTTAATTATTTCTTGAACAATATATCTGTCCTGAAACCCTGCATCACTGGGATTCAATTCCACATGGTTGGTGCTTGACAATGTGGTAAGCTCTATATCAAGAGTTCGACTTCCAGCCTGAAACAAAATCGTTGGAACATCTACTTAAATTAACTTCCATCTTTTCCAATAATTGTAACCACCAAACAGAGCACAAAGTACCAATTTCATGTTTCAGCATGTTACTTAAGTATGACTTTACTAGTGTTAAAAAAATAGATGGACAAAACTTAGGAACAGTTCCTTAGGTATTGTACCTGCGGTTACTAATTAAATTCAAACACATAGCTGTATTGACTAATGAAGCACAAACACTTAGGAACAATAACTAAGAAATTGCAAACAAGATCATCAATGTAAAACATGAGAAGCAGGAAAAGCTTACATCGACTTTCCATGTCTTATTTTCGACTTTCACCTGCAATGAAAAGAAAAACAAAACAAATAAAAATGATATAGCCCTAAGATGAGATCATATCCATATAGTGAGAAAACCCATGAAAGAAAATCGAGAAGAAGAAGACCTTTTCAGCAGTGGGGCCAAACATCTGTCGAAGAAGGGCCATGATTAGGGTTTTCTTGCCGGAACCCGGTGGGCCATAGAAGAGCAAATGTGGGCAATCCTGCTCCGTCACCTAAAGCAAAAAACCAAAATTTCAAAAAACCCAATACGCAATTGAAAAAATAAAATAAAAATAAAAAAAGAAAGAAAGAAAGAGAGTGAATACGAGTTTCTTGAGGTTTTGGGCTATGTGTTGATGGGCGGTGATGTTGTCTAGGGTTTTGGGTCTGTACTTGTCTACCCACAACATCTTTGTATCTTCTTCGGCAATTCAAGCTTCTTCAACACTCTCTTTCTGTATTTGTTTTTGTAGCTTCTGAGTTTTGAGAGAGACAGGCAATTGCTGAGAATTAGATTGGCGGGAAACATAAGAGTGAGAAGCTAGGTTAGAGACAGACTTAGACCTGCTTCCCACTTGACTGTGTATTTACACGTGGATTAGAGCCCTCCTTGTACAGGTGAAATGGGGGTTTTAGGTAAGTTTGGCGGGAGAAGTGGAAAAGTGAGAGGATGAAAAATTAGTGGGAGAATGAAAAAAATTAGAGGATAGAAAATATTTGGTTTTTCCTCATGTGTGTTTGGTTGGAGGGGTGTAAAAGTGGGAGAGTGAAAAACTTTTTTGTTTGGTTGTAGAGAAAAAGAGAATGATGGAAAATGTAGTCTATATAAATTGACTATTATGTCCTTATTATATAATATATAAGAAATAGACATATTTACACTCATTAAATAATATAAAAATTAACACAAATACATATAGTCATATATATATATTTATATTACTTTTCTTTATTATTATATATAATTTTAAATTTATGAGCAACAAAAATTGATTACATAGACTTTATCGACATGACCATACGTAGACTTTGAAGATATTTTTTTTAAAAAAAAATTTATCTAACCACTGTTACGTGGGAAGATATTAAAAAAAAAAAAAAAAAAACTGTATTCACATGAGCAACTGGGCAAACTTTCTTCATCTGGGCAACACATCATTCAACCAATATTTAAATTTTCTTCTTTCTCAAAAAAAAATATATTTAAATTTTCTTCATCTGGGCAACAAAACTCACTATTCAATAAATATTTATAAATTCTTTACATGTTTCAAACTAAATTTATCAACACACTATATATATACATTCTTCCACTTCGTGGTCAAAGCAATCATGTTGAACATGAAATGATATTAATTTCATTCATCCATAGCACAATGCAAGTTAAAATATTACATTATCTTCTAGTGTCTTAACCGAAATACAAAGTCATCAAATATTGTTAATTATGTAATATATTACATTTAGCCCACAAAAGTTAGCAAATCAAAAGTCAGCAAAATGTTAAGTTGCATTGTTTAGTATTATGCAACTTAGCTACTACCAAAAGTCAGTTGACAATTATCCAACCACTAAGGTTCCTTAGCATACATCATCTTCAATAATATTTGTCAGCGTAACTCACTAGTCGGAACACCAAAAAATGCTCTCATTTTGGTTGGATCCTTAATTAGGAAGAGCATAGCATCAAGTTGCACGTCCGTCGGTATTCCTATATTCACCAATTCATAATATACTTCATCCTTAGAGTAACAACGTGGACGTCCTCTCTCCATGATAGCAAGTCCCTCCTTAGCAATCTCATTTCCTTTCCTTATACTTGCTGCCACATTATCAATTCCGGATTGAAAATTTTCCATTTGCTTTTCAAGCATTTCAACCATTTGAGGTGTTTTCTTCGCCTTCTTGGACGATGTCTCACATGAGTAGGAATGAGAGACCATTGGAGAATATGATTCTACATTTGGCATGCTAAACTCATCATAGCAATCAATATTTTCTTCCAAATTTACACTATCCTCTCTTTCCTTTTCCCATCAACGGACTTTCTCCATTGCACTTATACAACCTTCACCATTTGCCCTATCCTTGGAAAACAAATCAAACAGCTTCTCATAATGTTGAATTGAAGTTCTTTTCCATTTTTTAGCATTTGGGTTTGCCTATAAGAATACAATATACACTTATTAGTATTATTATTATTACAACAAAGTACCAAATCCATGTTCCATTGGGCCTATTTCCATTGTTTTGTTCCTCCAACATGACGTTAAGTAAAAAGCCATCCATGTCATCAGTCCATCTCATGTTAATCGCTTTAGACTCGCTATCAATTGTCTTCTTCAATGTCTTAGACATCTTTAAAGACTGCATGTTAAACATATTATTCTTTACAAGATTACATACAACTACTACAAAGAAACCAATAAGATTTACATACAAATACTACCAACAAAACAAAATACGACATAACATAATGTTACTATAAATAAACTAGTAATTGAACATTCTTCTAAAGCATTAATAAGGTACACATAATAGTTGTACAAAAGCAACTACTGTTAAATGTTCAGCAACAATCATTCCAAAATAACTATTCCATAGAGAAATATACACATAAGCAAGTCAAATCTCATAACATAATGACTAAAATTATTGATCATGCGATATATAGTCATTCCATTGCTATACTAGTTTGTAATATTGGTCCTCTTTCTAGCATCTGCATCACTATCATTTGTACTATTTCTAGCTTCATTATGTATGTCACTATTCGAAATCTCTTGATCAACTTCTACAATCAACCTTTCATCCAGATCAACTCCCATAAGATAGTTGTGCAATATACAACAAGCCAAGATAATATCAGTAATTGTATCAACTGGGAAAAAAGGTTCTGTCATTCTAGATATAATAGGAAATCGTTTCTTCAACACACCAAATGTCCTTTCAATGACATTGCGCAAAGAGGAATGCCAATGATTAAATATTTCCTCAGTATTTTCTAGGCCACGTGCTAAATACTCTTTTAAATGATAACGTACACCCCTATATGGCGCCATAAGTCCACTTCTCAGCATAAAGTCCGCATCTACTAGATAATATTTGCCTATTAAGAAAATAATTTATATAAGTAATTCACTATATATATATAAGTAATTCTCTATATTTTTTATAAGTATACTTTGTATTTATAACTTAACATTACCTCTAGGGATTATAAGTTTGTCTTCCCTACTTAAAGCATTTTAATTATCCTCGAATCAGAGGCAGTCCCTTCCCATCCAGGTAAAACGTATGTAAACCTCATGTCAAAATCACATGCTGCCAATACATTTTGAGTTGTGTACTCTTTCCTCCCTCAATATCTAGGTGCATCTTTTGATGACACTTTTACACGAATATGTGTCCCATCAATAGCCCCTACACAATCCTAGAATTAAAGTAATCCATATAGTTGCTTAAAAAATCAATAATTTTTTATTCATATTAAAGCAATCCATATAGTTGCTTAAAAATATGTTTACCTTAAAGTTTGGGTAAAATCTATGACTATTTCGTATATGTTGAGGAACCTCTGCCCCATTAGGTTGTACAAGGAACTGATCTTCTAAGTAGATGATTGCTCTCAACACATTGTGAAAATGATGGCTTATGGTCTCATTAGAACGACGGAAGAACAAGGAAACCGTACGAATTCTCTCATTATGTGCTAAAATGTAAAGAAACTTGGCTACTTGCTCTTCAACAGAAGCATTCCTAGTTTCTTTAAGACGGTAAGTTCCTCGAAGAATTTCACACAACTTAGCAAAGGCATAAGGCCCCATTCGAATTATGTCTCGACATTTCTTACTGCATCTAAGTTCGCTTAGTAGTTCTTGCCAAACATTTTCTCTTTCCCCACTACTTTCGGTAAGTACTCCATCCACATAACGTGGACTACAATATATGCCCATCATCCATATTCCATGCACCACATGTATAAGAAGTTGCAAAATTGCAACATCTCGTATTCTTTGCCAATCAGTCAAAAGTTGCAAACCAAATTGGTTCAATTCATGAATATTCCTTAATTGATCTTGACAATTTTCCTCTCAACTCTTACTCAAATCTTCCGGTGGACTACTATCCCAATTAGTTGGATTATCCATCTACCAAATATCCATCACAAGTAAGAAATAATCAACACATTGGTCATAATAATTACTAATTAAAGCACCATACCTTTGTTTTTTTGTTCTTATCATCCCAAACATAACTAGCAAAGAAACACTACCAAAAAAAAAAAACTAATACACATAACTAATCATGTAAAATAGACTATTTATGAATAATAATACAAATAAAAATCATTCCTTACATCTATTTGTAGAAAGCTTATTGAAATAAGTCTATATATAATATGAAACATAACCAAAGACATGAATCTTAATCAACAAGTGCTGCTCTTGCCACTAACACTTGCACTAATAAATCAAAAGTTTGCACCAACAGATTCCAAAAAAGCAAAACTGAAATTAGATAATAAAAACCAACTGCATCCGCATTAAACAATCCGCAATCTCTTTCACACAAAAAACACAACCACTAATAAATCAAAACCTTACACCAACATATTCTAACAATCACAACTAATACCAACCAATAAAATCCAACCTCATCAAAGCACATGAACCTCTCTCTTTCACACATAATACACGGATTCTTTATATGCTTAGATTCAATAATCCCAAATGGGTTTGCAAAAAATAAGAAATAGATAATAAAAATAGCACAATGGTGTGTGTGTATTAAAGGAAAAAAAATTAAAAAAAAATATAGGAGAAAGATTCTAGGAAGAATGGAAAAAAAAAAAAAAAAATCAAATAGCGAAAAAAGTGGAGAATGTCATACCTGTCTTGGCTGGAGAGGAAATACATGTCTTAGCTAGAGAGGAAATCAAAAGACCCCTTGGTTGGAGAAAAAAACAAACGGAAACTAATGAGGACAAGGTAGATAAACGAATGAAAAAAAAAATTGAATGTCATACGAAACAAAAAAATCAACATGAAACAATAGATTAATGAGGAATATAATGAGGAAAAGAAACAATAGAATAAGGAATATAATCAGGTCACGTTGCTGTGCTGATTAAACAAGGCAAAAAAAAAAAAAGAAAAAAAAGAAGAGAAGAGAACCTAGAGTAGTTCACGTTGCTGTGTTGTGAAGGTGCTAAGAAAGTGATAAGGATGAAGAGGCAAAAGTAATCAAGTCACAGGTGTAATGAGAAAGTGAGAGGGGTAGGTGTAATGAGAAAGTGAGAGGGGTAGGTGAAATGAATAATGGGAGGGTATTTGTGTAAATTATATCATTCAGTACTTTTTCCTCCCCATTTTCCTCCCAAATTGGGAGGATAAAAAAATGTGGGCCTGGAGGGATTATTTTCCTTCCTATTTTCTGTCTCTCTTGTTTTCCCTCCTGAACCAAACAGTAGAAAATGCCATTTTCCACCCTATTTTCGTTTCCCTATTTTCCATCCTCCCTATTTTCAGCCCAACCAAACATACCCTTAGTTAGCTTGGTAAAGTTTTTAATGGTTGAATAAGACATCTGAGATCCAATCTCCACCTACACCAAAAATCAATTGGTATCTTGATCTGATAATAAAGAGATATCATCAAAAGCGGACGCTATAGGTTGAAAATCTCTAAAAGAAATGGCTATTATATGTTTTGTATGTCATTGGGTTAATGTTGAAAATTTTGTGCATTTTTCGAAGAAGGTACCTAATTCTACACTTTCAATGTGCAAATTTTTTTAAAAAAATGTTGAAAATTCTGCGCATTCAACAAATACTATTACTCAAAATTTACATAATTTTGTTTGTTCCAAATACGTACAATTGCCCTTTCCAAAAATACAAAAGTATATAAGTAATTGTCGTTCCGTAAAACCATAATGAAAACACAGTTTCTATTTTTCTTCTAAACGAATACAATATTGAGATTTTTTACTGGAATGTGATTGGTTTCTAAGATTGCTTTCGGCTTATGCCTTTTACTAGTTAATTCCAGTAAAGCCCTAAGCTGTTGTATTTTTTTGAAACAAGGCCCTCTATAACGTGACACCAAGACTCCTTATTTCATTAAAATTTCATAAACTTAAATCAAAACTAAACAAAATGATAAATGAAGAGACATCCCCTAGAATATTTACCACAAAGAATAATTAGATTAATTGGATAAATATCCGAAACGTATTGGATTTGTATGTTTCTAAAAATATATATTATTTTGTACGTCCAAAGTAAGCAATTTTTTGAAGAATACACACAACTTTGTACGATGATTGTACATAATTTTTCAAAAAATGTTGAAAATTCTACACATTTAATGAACTCTATTACTCAAAGAATTTACATAATTTTTTACATTCGAAGTATGCAAATTTTCAAACAATGCGCAAATTTCCGCAAGATCAATCTACATAATTTTTCAAAGAAAAATGAAAATTTTCGCGTTCAATGAATACTGTTACTCAAAGAATTTATATAATTTTTTACATTCAAAATATACAATTTTCCAAAGAACATACACAACTCTACATGATGAATGTACACAATTTTTCAAAAAAATATTAAAAATTATGGGCATTTAACGAATAATATTACTCAAAGAATTTACATAATTTTGTACGTTGGAAGTACGCCATTTCACAAAAAATGTACACAACTCTGTACAATGAATGTACACAATTTTTCCAAAAATATTGAAAATTCTGCGCATTTAACAAACATTATTGCTCAAAGAATTTACATAATTTTGGGCCAAAATGGCCATATACCACTATTTGGCAAACTATGTAACAATCAACCATTGTTTTTGAAATATATGGGGATCTACCATTCTTTTGGAACTCGAGTTCAATAAGGTCGAGTTTTATATGGAACTCGAGTTTATGAGAATCGAGTTCCAAAAAAAATGACATGGTGGCACAAGCTGACCTAGAATTTTTTTTTTAAAAAAATGCCACTAGAGTGGTACAAGCTCAAGCTCTATGTAAGGTGGAACTCGCTTTCTTTAAAATTGAGTTCCACTCATACACTTTCATCAAACACTCACTAACAGACACTTCCTCTCCCCACTCTCTCTAGAACCATCACTCTAGCTCTTTTCTATCTCTTATGGAGGCCAACGCAAGCTATGCTTTCAATGGAAAGATCATGCTAGCCACAGTGATCACTTTCTTTGTTGTTGAGAAACACAAGGCCTGTGGAATAAGGTAGTTGGAAAGAGGTGTGAAAGTTAATCATGTCAGACATCTCTTGGCCTTATGCTTATGCGTATGGGACACACTGAAGCGAAAGAAGAAAAGCTAAAGGAGGGACATGCCATAAATCTGCTGCAGTTTTAGAGATATAAACCTCAGTTTTACGGTACTCGAGTTTTATAAACTCGAATAACTCATTAAAAGGAACTCGAGTTCCACGTGGCATTTTTTAATTAAAATAATCCAAGTCAGCGGGTGCCACCGTGGCATTTTTTTTGGAACTCGAGTTACATGTCAAACTCGAGTTTCATGAACTCGAGTTTTAAAAGGGTGGTACATTGCTAAATATTTCGCAAATAGTGGTAAATTACTAAATATTTCAGCCAAAAATGGTATTTGGCCATTCTGGCCCATAATTTTGTAGTTTAAAAGTATGAAATTTTTCGAATAACATACAAAATTATGCACAATCAACGTACACAATTTTTAAAAGAAAGTTGAAAATTATGCACATTCAACAAACACTATTACTAAAAGAAATTATATAATTTTGTATATTTGAAGTACACAATTTTTTGATGAACGTACACAATTCTGCATGTTCAACGAACACAGTTTTTAGAAGATTGCACGTTGTTCCTTATATTCAACGTACACAATATTTCAACTAATATACAAGAATCTATAAATTTAACATACACAAATTTTCAAACAATATTTAAAATTCTACGCATTCAAGTAACACAAGTACTTAAATAATTTACATAATGTTGTACTTTTTAAATATGCAATTTTTTGAAGAATGCTTGAAATTCTGCACGTTCAACATACAAAATTTTTCAAATAATGTTGAATATACTACACTAGCACAATTACTCAAATAATTTACATAATTTTGTACATTCAAAGTACGCAATTTTTTGAAGAACAATCAAATTTCTACATGATCATCTTATACAATTTTTCAAAGAATGTTGAAAATTCTACGCATTCAACAAACACCATTACTCTAAGAATTTACATAATTTTGTAAGTTTAAAGTAAGTTTCGATGAACATACACAATTTTGCACCTTCAATGAATGCAATTTTTAGACGAGTGTAGACTGTTCTTTATATTCAACATATACAATATTTCAATGAATTTTTTAATTTTTTTAAATAAATAGTAAACAGTACACGAAATCTTTGACAAACCCGACTGTGGGGGCTCGAGGACCGAGGAAGGGATTGTTGAACTGTTAGCGCTAGTGTTGGGGCATCACATACCCGAGGAGTGAATTCACCCGAGGAGAAGGGGAGAAGAGACAAAAGATTCTTAGGAGCTTCGGGTGGGAAGGGCTGGTTGAAGAGAGAGAATCATGAATGTAGGTAGGGGTGTCCACGGGTCGGTCCGGGTCGGGTTTGTGCCCAACCCGGAACCGACCCGATGACATCGGGTTTCCGGCGAGAAAACCCGCCGCCGACCGCAAACACCAACGGGTCAGGTCGGATCGGAGTTGTTTGATCGGCGGTCGGATCGGTTGAAGCCGATGATGATGCTGCCGGAGATTCCATTTTGACGGCGATTTGTATTTTTCACCGGATCTTCGCTGGATTTGTGCAAAAATCACTAGATCTAAGCAAAAAAAATCAAATCGTCACCTGATTTTTGCAAAACTCACAATATCTGGGCAAAAATACACCAAATAGTCGCCGAAATCTTCAAAAAATTCGCCGGAATCTGCAAAAACCCAGTAGATCTGCACCAAAAATCGCCGAAATCAGCCTAGATCTCCTCGAATCTCGCCGGATCTCACCAAATATGGTCGAGATCTCGCTTGGATCTCCGCGAATGTCGCAGGATCTCACCAAATCTCGCTTGGATCTCCCCGAATATTGCCGGATTTGTATATAACGTCGGTCGGGTTGGATGGCTTGGGTTTTGGAGAAGAAAACCCACCACTCGACCCGCCGGCGTCGGGTCTTAGGCTTGGAAACCCGTCACCAACCGTCGGAGTGGTCGGTTCGGGCGGTTGCCGGTTTGAGTTCGGGTGGGTTGCTCGGGTTGGTCGGGTTCCGGGTTGGGTTGGACACCCCTAAATGTAGGGGAAGTTTCCAGCAAGAAGTAGCCTGTTACCTCCGCATTAAATGGTGGGCAACAGCTTTATCAGCTACATTGATGAAGAAGTGACCTGAACAGTGTAATTCACAGCTAAATAGCTCCTTCTACTACCTTTATCAAATGTTTAAAGGGGTAGGTGTCAGACTGAGAACCTTGTTAGGTAAAGATGAGGGGTTAAGATGAAAGTATGGGAGAGTATATAAGAGAAAGAAAGTTTTCAGAGAAAGGGATCCAAGCAAAAAAATATTAGAAAAAGGAAGAGGTAGAATAAGAACACTGAAAGAAGAGAGTGAACACTGCATTATTCTTTGTATCAGCAGCCTCCTCGGGCGTACTTGTATTAAGGCATTTACCTACATATTTTATCATATCAAGTCTTTCTTCCTTATTCTCATTCTCGGGTGAGGCCCTCTCTTGTTGTTTGATCTCCTCTCTTATAAATTCATTGATTTGGGCCAAAGTTGAACTGTACAAACCCACTGTTTTAAGTGGGCTTGGGTTGTAAGATTTCGAGGTCCTTACAATTGGCGCCGTCTGTGGGGACATCAAGGTGCTGTGGTTTTGTCCTAAGTAGTCATGGCTAACGTAGGCCAGGATAAGGAAGAATCGATTGGCTCATAAAGGGAGAACCAATTTGTTAACTTGGAGCGAAGGAGAAACAGGCAACGTACGCCAAGTGTTATGGTAGAGTCGTACCACATAGATTGTACTGAGCGAAGCCACTCAAGGACAAGGAGTCATGTTTCATATGATCAGGAGACACGGAAGTTGCAACAGGAGATAGATCACCTGAGCAAAAAGTTGAGATGTAGGGAGCGTGATAGAAGGAGTCCATCACCATCACCAAGTGATGGATCAGGGGGAAGCAAGGATCGCTCATATCGCCATAGGTCCAAAACTCCATCTAGCGAGTCATATTCAGTGTCTTCACGCTAGGACAAGTTGGAAAAGGGTAGGAACAAGCGTGAGAAAGGGTCTTCTCACCATGGCATGGGGAATGATGCGATGAGTAAAGCCCTTCAGCAAATTTCCAAATCACCCTTTGTTAGGAAAATTAACAAGGCCAAGCTCCCTCATCGGTTTTCTCAGCCAACCTTCACCATTTACAATGGAAGGATTGACCTTGTGGAGCACGTTAGCCACTTCAATCAAAAGATGGCAGTTCATGCTGGCAACGAGGCCCTCATATGCAAAGTTTTCCCTTCCAGTCTCAGACCTGTAGCCATGCGTTGGTTTGATGCCTTGGAGGAGGGGTCAATAAGGTCTTTTAAAGAGCTCACAAAGGCATTTGGTGCTAGATTTATAACGCATAGTAGGGTTCCCAAGCCGGTAGATTCTCTTTTGTCCATGACAATAAGGGAATGAGAGACCCTCAAGACTTAGTCGGACAGATATTGGGAAACATATAATAAAATAGATGGAGATTTTGAGGATGTGGCAGTGAGAACCTTTAAGGTTGGGCTCCTTATGGAGCATGAGTTGAGGAAGTCCTTAATGATGAAGTCCGCTCTGAATATGCACCAGCTCATGGATCGCATAAATAAATACAAGCGAGTAGAGGAAGATCAAGTACAGGGAAAGGGTAAGGCTAAGATGTTCCTAGAGAAGAAGGATCCTCGGGAAAGAGGATATAACAATAATCGTCCCAGGAGAGATTTTCCCAACCAGGCGCCATCCACGGGGGCTCAAGTGGTTAATTTGCTGTTTAAAGAGCCAGTCTATTAGATACTGGAGAAAATAAAAAATGAACCATACTTCAAGTGGCCCAATAAGATGGGTGGGGATTCATCCAGGAGGAACCAGAGCCTCTATTGCCATTATCATCAGGACAGAGGGCACACGACTGAGGACTGTAGGACTCTGCGTGATCATCTAAATCAATTGGTGAAGGCAGGGAAGCTCAATCAGTTCTTGCATCAGCCTACAGGGCAGATGGGGCACTCGAAAGCTTGATTTCACAGGGATGATGCTTCTCGGCCAGCGTTGGGCACTATTAACGTGATCTTTGCCAAGCCAAGGGGTGATGTTGGGGCGAGTACCAGGGTCATGTCCGTGGTTGGGGGCCCTAATTTAGAGGACAGGGGTTAGGCTCCTAAAAGAGCTAAGGTGTTGGCCACCCCTACCTTAAGTTTTTCTGAAGAAGATAAGGAGGGAACATTCTAGCCACATGATGATGCTTTAGTAGTCACCATAAGGATTGGTGGCTATAATGTAAAAAGGGTGTTAGTTGACCAAGGGAGCGGGGGCGGAGACCATATATCTTGATTTGTATAAGGGGTTAAATTTAAAACCCAAAGAGCTGGAAAGGTATGATTCACCATTGGTGGGTTTTGATGGGAGGATGGTGATCCCCCGGGGAATGATAAGGTTACCCGTGCAAGTTGGGGACGAGGAGGTGCAGGTCAACTTCATTGTTGTAGAAGCTTATTCCCCATATACAGCTATCTTGGCCAGACCCTGGCTTCATGCTATGGGTGCGATGTCTTCAACCTTGCATCTGAAAGTCAAGTATCCCACGTAAGGAAGAATGGGGGAGCTGGTCGGTAGCTAGGCAATGGCTAGGTAATATTTGGTGTCAGCGATCACACAGCATCCTGTGGATCATATTGTGGTGGAAAAAGAGCAAATCCCATAGCAACTAAAGGGTCCTCTAGGAAGATTGGAGGCAGAGACGTGTGGAGAGCTATCCGAGGAGCTGGAAAAGGTGGTAATAGGGCCAGAGGAAGAGAGATATTTTCAAGTGGGGTCCTAGTTGCCACCATTGGAAAAGGCTGAATTGGTGAAGTTTTTAGAAGTCAACATAGATGTGTTTGCTTGGAGCACTTACGATGTACCAGGGATTGATCCTGAGTTTGTATGTCATCAATTGAATGTGAAACCCGATGCTACACCACGTAAGCAACATCATCGGCGTTCATCAAAAGAGCATGCTGAGGCAGTAAGGGTAGAAGTAAACAAGTTGAAACAGGTTGGGGCAATTAAGGAGATTTTTTACCTCGAGTGGTTGGCTAACAATGTAGTAGTGAAGAAGAAAAGCAGAAAGTGGCATGTGTGTGTGGATTTCACAGATTTGAATAAGGTTTGCCCAAAGGACCTTTATCCCATTCCTCAGATTGATCAATTGGTGGATGCAACAGTGGGGCATCCTTAGATGAGTGTTTTGGATGCCTTCCAAATGTATCATCAAATACCTTTATCGTTGTCTGATCAAGAAAAGACTGCTTTTCGTGCCCCTGATGGGAACTACCATTATCATGTGATGCCTTTTGGCCTTAAGAATGCAGGGTCCACTTATTAGAGAATGGTGACGCGGATGTTTAAGTCCCAAATTGGGAGGAACATGAAGGCGTACATAGATGATATGGTGGTGAAGAGTAGGCTAGTTGAGGAACATTTGGCAGACCTGGAGGAAGTATTCTCAATGTTAAGGGGGCATAAGTTACTCTTGAAAGCATCTAAATGTTCTTTTGGGGTTAGCTTGAGAAAATTTCTGGGCTACATGATAACACATCGAGGAATTGAGGTAAATCCTAATCAAATTAAGGCTATTAACAGCTTGCGTCCTCCTTGGAACCCTAAGGAAATGCAGAAATTGACTAGGATGGTAGCGGCTTTGAATAGGTTCATTTCTTAGTCGGCAGATAGGTGTCGTCCTTTTTTCCAGCTTCTTCATAAGTGGAAGGACTTTCATTGGACCGAAGAGTGTGTAGTGGCCTTTGAGGAGATCAAGCAATATTTGTCAAGCCCCCCGATCCTCTCTAGGCCCGAGAAGGAGGAGGTGCTATATGCGTATTTGGCAGTTACAGATTATGCTGTCAGTCTGGTCTTGGTCAGGAATGAGGATGGGGTCCAAAGGCCTGTCTACTATGTCAGTAAGTCCTTGTAGGAGGCTGAGACACGTTATTTACCCCTGGAGAATGCAGTTTTGGCCATTGTGCATGCCACTAGGAAGCTTCCTTATTACTTTCAGGCTCACACCATGGTGGTGCTAACCCAACTCCCTTTACAAACTCTTTTACGAAAATCAGACTATACAGGCAGGATTGCTAAGTGGGGAACCATGCTGGGTGCATATGATGTCAAGTACATGCCTCGAACTGCCATAAAAGGGCAAGTCCTCGCTAACTTTATGGCGGAATTCACCGAGGGTACAGTAAGTGAGGAAGAAAAAGCATTAGGTGTTATGACCACCTCAGCCTTGGTTATTCCCCCTTGGGAAGTTTATGCTGATGGTGCAGCTAATCGAAAAGGAGCAAGAATAGGGATTGTGTTGATCACTCCTGAGAAGCTGGTAATGGAGAAATCATTGTGGTTGGGTTTCCTAGCCACCAACAATGAGGTTGAGTACGAAGCTCTACTAGCTGGAATGGCTATGGTCAGTCAGCTAAGAAGAGAAGTGGTAAAGTTATATTCTGATTCTCGGTTGATGGTAGGCCAGGTCAATAGGGAGTTTGAGGCCTAAGATGAGAGGATGCAGGGATATCTTGCTAAAGTAAAGCAGGCTCGGGCCCAGTTTAGGAGCTTTGTTTAAAAGCAAATCCCTAGGGGACAGAACTCCTATGCCGACTCTTTAGCGATGCTGGCAACTTCTTTGGGGTCAAGTCTTCCTCAGATTGTTATTATTAAAGATATGGCTAATTCTAGTCTTACAAAGAGGCCCTTGGCCAGAGTGCATAGCATCCAAGTTGGGTCGAGCTGGATGGACCCTTTGGTAACCTTTTTGAAACAGGGTTTGTTGCTCGAAGACAAGGGGGAGGCTGAAAGGGTGCGTAGGAAGGCTCTACGTTATTGGCTATCTAAAGAACAAAAGTTGTACAAGCGCTCTTACTTAGGGCCGTATTTATTGTGTGTGCATCCTAAAGCAGTGGAGCCCTTATTGAAAGAATTACATGAGGGGATATGTGGGAGTTATACAGGAGGAAGATATTTGGCCCACAGAGCCTTCACCTAGGGATATTGGTGGCCGAGCATGCAGAAAACCTCTCAAAATTATGTGAGGAAGTGTGACCAATGTCAAAGATATGCCCCAAATATTCATCAACCAGGGGGAGTCTTAAATCCACTTTCCAACCTTCGGCCATTTGCTCAGTGGGGCTTGGACATAATAGGACCATTTTCTTCAGCCATAGGGAACCGAAGGTGGCTTCTCGTCAAGACGGACTATTTTACCAAGTGGGTAAAAGTTGAGCCACTTACTAACATCAAGGACGTGGATGCCAAAAGGTTTATCTAGAGGAATATCATTACTAGGTTTAGAGTCCCACATACATTGATCTCAGATAATGGGCTTCAGTTTGATAGTAAGGCCTTTCGAAGATATTGTGGGGAGTTGGGGATTAGGAACAGGTATTCTACACCTGCTTACCCTCAAGGAAATGGTCAGGCTGAGGCTACTAATAAGGTCATAGTATCTGGGTTGAAGAAGAGGCTAGATGATGCAAAAGGGAAATGGGTGGACGAACTGCCCCATGTGTTGTGGACCTATCGTACTACACCCCGGAGATCAACTGGAGAAACTCCTTTCTCAATGACTTATGGGGCAGAAGCAGTAATCCCTTTTGAGTCAGGATTCCCAACCCTAAGAACTGATCAGTTCAGTGTTAAGGAAAATAACCATCAGCTATCAGACAGCTTGGATGTGGCTGAGGAAATGAGAGAAGTGGTCGTAGTAAAAATGGCACATTACCAACAAATACTTAAGCAGGGGCATGATAAGGGAGTGAGGTTAAGGCCTATAGCTCCAGGAGATTTGGTTTTGAGAAAGGTGATAAGGACAGCAAAGAACCCCGCCTGGGGAAAGTTGGGGCCCAACTAGGAGGGGCCGTACAGGATAACTTCAGCATTGGGGCTTATTACTTAGAAGACTTGGATGAAAGTGTAATTCCTCGTCCTTGGAATGTAAATAATTTGCGGCGTTATTATTATTAATGCTATGAACTTCTTTGTTATTCATGTTAGGTTTATTTGTGCTTCATTATGGATGGGTTTGCTGAGGTAATCATTATGTATGGAAAAGTTCTAAGTGTTAAACAGAACCTCGGCCTTGTTCGACTCCTCGGGTCACAAGCCTTGGGTAAATTAACCTTGTACAGAAAAGTTCTAAGTGTTAAATAGATTCTCGGCCTTGTTCGACTCCTCGGGTCATAAGCCTTGGGTAAATAAACCTTGTATGGAAAAGTTCTAAGTGTTAAACAGAACCTCGGCTTTGTTCAACTCCTTGGGTCACAAGCCTTAGGTAAATTAACCTTGTACGGAAAAGTTCTAAGTGTTAAACAGAACCTCGACTTTGTTTGACTCCTCGGGTCACAAGCCTTGGGTAAATTAACCTTGTACGGAAAAGTTCTAAGCGTTAAACAAAACCTCGGCCTTGTTCGACTCCTCGGGTCACAAGTCTTGGGTAAATTAACCATGTATGGAAAAGTTCTAAGCGTTAAACAGAATCTCGGCCTTGTTCGACTCCTTGGGTCACAAGCCTTGGGTAAATTAACCTTGTATGTTGAAGTTTTAAGTGTTAAACAGAACCTTGGCCTTGTTCGACTCCTCAAGTCACAAGCCTTAGGTAAATTAACAGTTCTAGAAAAAACTTCTAAGTGTCGGCCATGATCTAGGTTTGATGTGGCTCCTGGGGTCACAAATCGCGAATGAATTGGTCTTTGCAGGAAGCTGCCTAAGTAAGGAGTGAAGTTAAGAAGTTTGAGTACTTCCTTGGGTTTCAGGATTAGTGCAAATGGGTGTGCTTTGGGATTCCAAGTCCAACTTAAGGTAAGTTTTGATTCACATTTTTAATAAGTTCTATGACTTAGTCTAGTAATTGTTTTATAAGTCGATCCAGATTGAATAGAGGGATAAGAAGTGTTGAGTAAGTTAATCACAAGTTAGTGTGGTGCAACTGTCACAAGGAAAATGAAATAACATGAAATGCAAGCTAACAAGTAAAAGTTAAACAGACCGAAGAGCATAAACTAAAGTTTAACTTTTTTCATTAAATTTTGAGAATTAGAGTACTGTAGGAAGAAAAAGAGGGCATCAACTAGATTTAAGCCCAATTACAAAGTTAGCTATTAGCTTTTAAGTTTAAAGCTACGCTATGTAAAGGCTTCTTTTTCTTTCCCTCCCTTCTTTTCTTGTTCCTTCTCTTTCTTTTTCCTCTTCAACTGGGCCACTTCAACTGTCTCCTTCGCCTCCACATCCACCACATTTGTTAGAGTTGGCTACTCTTTCTCTTTGTCCTTAGCTGGTGTGGCAAACGAGGTGATGGCAGGCTGGGCCAAGAAAGAAGTAGAGGCTTGGCCGGGGTCAGTTGAAGGCTGGAAAGGACTGGGGGCTAAGCGCAGGGCTGAAGGATAGTAAACCTTGTCAGGAGCCCTGAGCTCTGACTCAGTGCTGATCCTAGCTGCATTCAGTGCTTGACCCCATACTTCCAGGCAAAAGGCCCGAGCACGTCCCTGAGTTGGGCAGTTAGACTTTCTGTCGTCTTAGTCATGCTTGCATCATAGGCCGCCTGCTCGGCCTTAGCCTTCTTAGCATCCTTGGCCTCCAACTGTTTCTACAGCTGTTTCAGCTCCACCATGTTTAGTGCCAGCTTATTTTTGGCCTTCCTCTGGGCCTCTAGGGACTTTGCAGCTTGTTTTTCAAGGCTGTTCAGGGCAACTTCAGCATTTTTCTGAGCCTTTTCAGCCTCGGTCAGTTGGGCAAGGGTTTCTTTAAGCTTCTTGTCCACCTCGACTCGGGCCTTTTTAGTTGCTGTCAGCTTGCCCTTAGCCTGCCTAGCCTAGTCCAAAGTGCGGTCCACCCATTCCTTGGCCATAAAGGCAGTTTGGACAAACTGCAAGATTGATACCAGTTAGTGTTCGTACATATATTATCTTACTTCAAAAAGAAAGAAAAGAAAAAAGAGAGAAGGTGATCATGTACCTTCGCCAAGTCTCGTTTCAACGATAAGAAGACTTCGCGTTTTCTAAAGGACCTGAACTTCTGCATGTCCTCAGGTAAGCATAGAACTTTCTCCAGGCATTCTGCCACAAGACCTAAATTGCCTTTCTGATGGTCCCTCAGGTTGGCATCATCCATCACAGGATTGCCAGAGCTCAGCGTGAAGGAGGGTCTCCAAACAAAAGGCTTGGGTGGCCGGTCCCCCTCAGGTTCTTTTGAGGTCCCAGAAGAGGTGCTTTTCTTCTGTTGGCCCCTCGTTGTTCGGGCTTCCTTGGTTGGGGGCTGGTGGGAGGAGTGGGTGACTTCTCCTTCCTCGGCACCTTTAGTGCCTTTACCTCCTTGGCCCCTCTTCATTTTCTTATTAGCGGCTTCAATTAAAGATGCGCGTGTCAGAGCAAGAGTGGTTGGTCGGGGCACCATGGGGACAGCTGAAGAAGAGCCCCCAACGTGGGCTGTTAGTAAAGTAAGGAGATCCAGGGTCTTCTCTTCAAAACCCATTCCCTCTGAAATGTTAGTCCCCTCTTGGTTAGAGCTGACTTGGGCAAGGCGTAGAGGGCGGTGTAAGGTGCTAGGAGCGTCTTTGGGGTTTTCCTGCTGGTAGAAGACCTCAAAGTCTTTGTCTGTTACTTCCTGCTGTACAAGTTCTGGTGTGGGCTCCTTAGCTTCTTCGTCCGAGGGAATGGGAGGTTCCAGCAAGTAGAGGAGTTTCGCTGCGAGTGGAGTTGGGAGTTGAGCGTCTTGGGTTCCGACTAGAGGAGGTTCATCTAGTAGGAAGCCGGGGACAGCAACATCAATTAAAGCTAGTCGTGCGTCCTTAGCTTTGATGACGTTCTTTGGGCTTTGAAAGCATTTTGAAAGGGGTTTGAATCTGAGGATGACGTGCACCGCTCGAAGCTGACTGTCTGTATGCAGAAAAATCTCAGACTTAAGGATCCGGTTTAGGTTAGCAAAGTTCACGAGATTCTTGGATGGGGTGGTGTGTTACTCGTCTGTCATTAAGGAAACAATAGGAGTTATAAATCAAATAAAAGAAAAACCTTATAAAGATTAGGAAAGGTCCTATGTGTGTCTATGGTTTGTGGGAACCCTACCTGATTCCCCTTCTTGGGTGGGACAATGCAATCCATCATGCTAGTCTCCCGAGACGATGAGGAAGTCCTCGTCCATACTCTTGCTTGAGTCAGGTAGGCAGGAGATTAACTTAACGGCAGGGACTCTACATTTAATGTAGTATTTAGTATTTTCCCCCTTTTGGCAATTGTATACCCAATTTACATCGTGCCATGTGAAGTTGGTCCCTATTTTTCGGTTTATCATGTCTACACACTCGAGGACCCTAAAGACATTTGGGGAGTATTGGGTGGGGGTTAGCCTATAATTCATTAGGAAGTCTCTGGTGACCCTTCCCATAGGGATTTCCATCCTGCCTTCTATGAAGGCGATCATCGAAATAACTACAGAGCCAGAAGGTCTGTTCATAACCAGCCATTCACCCAGTTTACAATGTTGGAGTTCAACACCATTGGGGATCTTATACTAAGTCCTAAAGGCAGCCATACCTTCAGAAGTGTCTACTAATCTAGCGAATCTATCCATGGAATTTATGGTATAACAAATACAAACTTGTGCAAAAGACTATGAATTTGAACACACCTATAAGCGATGGAAGAATCTCTCCTCGGGCAGTTGCTTGAACTCGAATTGACAAATGCGTAAATGAGCTCCAGCCAGCCCTAAGCTCTCCTTATATAGGGGTAAAAAATGAGCGGTAATTTTCCCGCCCATAAATGAGAGAAAACGAGGACCATAGGATCCTCATCGCACCATAAAACGTGGAGGGACAAGTAGCCGCCTGACGCCATAAATGTGAAATCGTGGATACTGAGGCGTCAGGAGCGTGCTGGAGATAAGTGAAAGGACGTCACCACATGGGAACGCATATGGCACGTACAAGGCTCACTCGTGTAACTAAAACCTTGCTTTTATCTTAGAATTAATAGCAAAGTTTTAGGGGGCTATTGTGGGGGCCCGAGAACCGAGGAAGGGATTGTTGAACTGTTAGCGCTGGTGTTGGGGCATCACATACCCGATGAATGAATTCACATGAGGAGAAGGGGAGAAGAGACAAAAGATTCTTAGGAGCTTCAGGTGGGAAGGGTTGGCTGAAGAGAGAGAATCATGAATGTAGGGGAAGTTTCCAGCAAGAAGTAGCCTATTACCTCTACATTAAATGATAGGCAACATCTTTATCAGCTGCATTGATAAGGAAGTGACCTGAACAGTGTAATTCACAGCTAAGCAGCTCCTTCTACTATCTTCATCAGATGTTTAAAGGGGCAGGTGTCAGACTGAGAACCTTGTTAGGTAAAGATGGGGGTTAAGATGAAAGTAGGGGAGAGTATATAAGAGAAAGAAAGTTTCCAGAGAAAGGGATCCAAGCAGAAAAATATCAGAAAAAGGAAGAGGTAGAACAAGAACACTGAAAGAAGAGAGTGAACAGTGCATTATTCTTTGTAACAGCGGCCTCCTCGGGCGTACTTGTATTAAGGCATTTACCTACATATTTTATCATATCAAGTCTTTCTTCCTTGTTCTCATCCTCGGGCGAGGCCCTCTCTAGTTGTTTGATCCCCTCTCTTATAAATTCATCGATTTGGGCCAAAGTTGAACTGTACAAACCCACTGTTTTAAGTGGGCTTGGGCTGTAAGATTTCGAGGTCCTTACACCGACTATAGATTTTCTCTTAAACACAAAAACAGATCTCCTCTGGAAAAATATTGAAAACCCCAAACACCCACATGCATAAAATCCTAAAGTTCCAATTACTTCCTTCTTTCTCACTCTAGTCTCTATCTCCAAGCCTTGAGGTATGCTTCTTTTCCTATTTCTTTTTTTCTTTTTCTTTTTTTTCTTTTTTTTTTTCTTTTCTAATTTTAAGTTTTTAGTTTTCTCAGTTTGATGGTAGAGAAAACATTAAAAAAAAAAAAAAATTGTCAATTTTTTTTTTCCAAATTTGAAAAGAAAATAATTTTTAAAATTTTAAGATTGAAAATGAAGTAATTCAGCCAATTCTTTTCATTTTTAATTTTAAATGTTGACAGTCGTTAATTCCTAAGCCCGAATTTTTTTGTGTGTGAATTTAAGTTAATGGGTTGTTGTTAGTACTTGGTAGTGGTGGTGGTCATCGGCTTGCCCTTCATGGACATGCTTTTCGATATTTTTTTTTTGTGAATTTCTACTGTATTTTGGTAATTAATGTTATTGCTTGAATATTTATAATGGGTTTAATACAATCACCACCACTAGAAGTATCTCTAATTTTCATGAGATGAGGAGAGCAGTATTGAGATATACATTTTGACAGAACCTCCAAAATATTTTCAAAAATTCCATCTAGGTTTCACTGTTTTTTTGTAGATAAGCTTTGGCTTTGGGGAAAAATTTTTCTATTAATAGAGTTGTCTAACTTGGTAAGTGCTATGCTTATATGTCTTTTGGAGATTAATATATATGCCTTTTGGGGATATTCAGATTTGCTTAGGAATTCTGAATCATGGGAACTATTTGCCTATGTCATAACATGCCACCAATTAATTAATTTGCTAATTTAGAAGAATAAAACTTTATTCACAGTGATATGATTTTTGTCCTTAAGTAATTGTGTTTTAATTCTTAACCAAATTATTTGACCCATGAAAATTAAGGCTATTTCTTTTTTCTTTTTGTTTCAAATCTACATGAAGCTGCAAGAAAGTTGAATTCAAAGGCATCATATGGTAAGGCATTGCAACTTTGATGTTTTTTATTTATTTATTTATATCTTTATTTAGTTAGATCTGAACACAAAAAACTACTCCTGCATATATACACTTATGGTAGTGTGTATATATATTGCACATTTTTATATGAAATTGTTGCTACTTTGTAAACAACTCTTATTCAAGAATTGTGTATCTCTTCTTATTTTGGTGAGTCTCTATTGAGTAAATTAAGAAATTTACTATCTTCCTCCGACAGTTTGGATCCTCCCCAAGCATGTACAGATATAATCTCGTGCATTGCACGGATTAACGACTAGTCTCAATGAATAAACAAAAAATTATAGATTCAACATAAACAAATTTCAAAGAATGTTTAAAATTCTACGCATTCAGGCAACTTAAATAATTTACATAATGTTGTATTTTCAAAGTATGTAATTTTTTTTAAGAACGTTCAAAATTTTGCATGTTCAAAGTACAATATTTTTCAAAGAATATTTAAAATTCTACGCATTTAAAGAAAATGAACACTATTACTCAAAGAATTTAGGGGTAATTACACTAAACCCACTTGTGGTTTGGGCGAAAATCACTTTGCCTACCCGTGGTTTGAAAAGTGTCACTCAACCCACCTGAGGTATGTACCGTTTGTTTTCCGTAACCCACATCTGTTAAAATTAGGGGTAAATAGATATTTTTGCTCAAATTTTATGTCTCTCTCCTCCCAAAACAAAAAATAGCACAAAAATTGTGAGAGAAACAAGATCAAAATGGAGGGTTTTGTGAAAATTAATATTTGGATGACAAGAATGTGATGATCGCTGTGGCTCAAGGCGTGGTGCCTGTGTTGGTGAAATTGCTTGATTCAAGCTCGTTCGAGATGAAAGAGAAAGCTGTGAGTTTGATTTCGAGGATTTCATTGGTGGATTTGAGCAAGCACGTGGTGATTGCTGAGGGTCTTTTGCTTTTGAACTATTTGTTGAGAGTTTTGGACTCTGGGAGTGCTTTTGCTAAAGAAAAAGCATGTGTGGCACTTCAAGTTCTGACCTTTAGCAAAGAAAACGCACGGGCAAAATAATAGCACAAAAAATGCGAGAGAAACAAGATCAAAATGGAGGGTTTTGTGAAAATTAATATTTGATTTGGTGGGTTCACTTTGCAGATTTCTCCTCTCTTCGCCTTTGCTGTGGTGGGTTCGCAGTGGTTTGTGGGTTTTAGTTAGGACCGGATCCCTTCCTGTTCCTCGCCATGATCGCCGCCGAGAAAATCGCACCCATCCTACCTGGCGCTTCAGCGAAGTACCCTCTTGGCGCATCGATCATTATTAAATCCCACTTGGTCTCGTACACCTCGTCGGGAAGATTCTCAAGCGCCAAACGACACCGCGTGTTGCCACGTAGGTAAGCATCGGACGGCGAGCAGGGGCGTTCGAAACGGTACGAGGAGAGGAGATCGTCGGCTTGGGAGAGCTGGGTTTGGTACTTGACCGTGTGGGCCTTTAGTTACGGCGAGTCCTTGAGAACCGTCTGGAACCACTTCGGATCTTCCTCGAGGAACACCATTTTGCCACGTGGGTTTAGTGAGGTCCACATCAGCGAGTCGTAGCCGAGTGACCTGGAGCTAGATCGACGTCAGAGAGTGACCGCTCGCTGCTGCCGTTTCTCACAGCGGCTAGTGAACAGAACATAGAGTTTCCCGATCTTGAGCCGATGAAGCCGGAAATGAGAAGCGTGCCGGCTATAAGACCAGACAGAGCTGCTCCGAATAAAGATTTTCCGGGAATCGAGTTCCGATGATTATTATTGTTCTTCATGTTTTCTCGTGAAATGTTGTTACTCATTCTCCGATGTTGTTGGGAGATTTGAAAAAAAAAAAAAGGAATGGGTACTGCAAAGGATAGAATGAGGATATAAATACAAAGTGTTTTTTTACAGCGTTAAATTTTCTCAGATTTGGACATGTATTCTTATATTCTTATTTTTGTAGGTTGATCTAGGTTTTATTTTTTTGGGTATGTTCTTCATGTTCAAGATTTATGTGAATTGAGAGAGAGACCAATCCCACTTTTTGATCTTGTTTCTTTTGTATTTTTGTGCTATTTTTTGTTTTGGGAGGAGAGAGACATAAAATTTGAGCAAAAATACCTATTTACCCCTAATTTTAACAGAGGTGAGTTACGGAAAACAAACGGTACATACCTCAGGTGGGTCGAGTGACACTTTTCAAACCACGGGTAGGTTAAGTGATTTTCGCCCAAACCATAGGTGGGTTATGTGTAATTACCCCAAGAATTTACATAATTTTGTACGTTCAAAGTATGTAATTTTTCAAAGAACATACACAATTCTACACTTTCAATGTACACAATTTTTTTTAATTGTTGAAAATTCAACGCATTCAACAAACACTATTACACAAGATTTACATAATTTTATATGTTCGAAATAAGCAATTTTGAAAATTCTACACACTCAACGAACACTATGACTTAAAGATTTTACATAATTTTGTCCATTTGAAATACATAATTTTTTGAAGAACATACACAATTCTGCATGTTGAATGTACAACACATTTCAAAAAAATGTTGAAAATGCTGCGCATATAACGAACTCTATTACTAAAAAAATTTACATAATTTTGTATGTTCAAAGAACTCAATTTTTTGAAAAACTCTCAAAATTTTGCACAATCGATGTACACAATTTTTAAAAAGGAGGTTGTTAATTATGCACATTCAACGAACATTATTACTCAAATAATTTACATAATTTTGTACGTTCGAAGAACACAATTTTTCGATAAATGTATGCAATTTTGCACGTTCAACGAAAACAATATTTAGAAGAGTGCACATTGTTCCTTACATTCAATGTACACAATATTTCAAAGAATGTACAAAAATCTATAGATTCAGCATACAAATTTTTTTAAATAATGTTTAAAATTCTACGCATTCAAGTAACACTAGCACTCAAATAATTTACATGTACTTTCGAAGTATGCAACTTTTGAAGAATGCTCAAAATTTTACACATTCATCGTACAATTTTTTTTCAAAGAATGTTGAATATTCCGCACATTCAACGAATACTATTACTCAAAGAATTTACATAATTTTGTACGTTTGAAGTACACAATTTTTCGAAGAACAGTCAAATTTCTGCACAATCAATGTATACAATTTTTCAAAGAATGTTGAAAATTCTGTACATTCAATGAACACCATTGCTTAAAGAATTTACATAATTTTGAATGTTCGAAGTATGCAATTTTTTGATGGGCATACACAATTCTGCACCTTCAATGAACACAATTTTTAGAAAAGTGTACATTGTTTCTTATATTTAACATACACAATATTTCAACGAATGTAAAAAAAATCTATAGATTCAACATACACAATTTTTCAAAAAATGTTTAAAATTCTGTGCATTCAAGGGACACTAGTACTCAAATAATTTACATAATGTTGTACTTTCGAAATATAAATTTTTTTGAAGAATGCTCAAAATTCCGCTCGTTCAACGTACAAAATTTTCCAAGAAAATGTTGAAAATTAACTGTATTCAACGAACACTATTATTCAAAGAATTTACATAATTTTGTATATTCAAAGTACGCAATTTTTCAAAAAATGTACAAAATTTTGCACATTCAACAAACAAAAATTTTCGAAGAATATTTAAAATTTTACGTATTCAACGAACACAATTACTCAAATAATTTACTTAATTTTATACATTCAAAATACACAATTTCTTAAAGAACGTACACAATTCTGTACTTCAATGTACACATTTAAAAAAAAATGTTGAAAATTATGCGTATTCGATGAACTCTATTACTTAAAGCATTTACATAATTTTGTGCGTTTGAAATACGTAATTTTTTGAAGAATGTACAAAATTATGAACATTCCACGTACACAAATTTTCAAAGAATTTTGAAAATTTTGCGCACTCAACAAATATTATGACTTTAAAGATTTTACATAATTTTGTACATTAGAAGTATGTAATTTACGAAAAACATACAATTCTACACGACGAATATACATAATTTTTCCAAAAAATGATGAAAATTCTACGCATATGAACTCTATTACTCAAAGAATTTACATAATTTTGTACAAAATGCTATTTTTCGAAAACTCTCAAAATTCCGCAAAATCAATGTACACAAGTTTTAAAAGAAGGTTGAAAATTATGTGCATTCAACGAACGCTATTACTCGAAGAATTTATATAATTTTTTACATTCAAAGTACACAATTTTTCAAAGAATGTACAAAATTTTGCATGTTCAACGAACACAGTTATTAGAAGACTGAACTATTCCATATATTCAACATTCACACTAATTCAACAAATGTACAAAAATCTATAGATTCAACACAATTTTTGAAAGAATGCTTAAAATTATACGCATCCAAGGAACACTAGTAATCAAATAATTTACATAATGTTGTACTTTCAAAGTATGCAATTTTTTTAAGAACACTCAAAATTCTTGATGTTCAACATACAAAACTTTTCTAAGAATGTTGAATATTCCACTCATTTTTTTTTTTTTTTGATAAACTGCAATAGCATTGAAAGAAAACGAAAATTAACAAAAACTGGCATCTTCCTTACAAGCACAAGCCACACTGGCTGGAAGATTATCCGAGACTAAACAAAAAGACTCTAAAGACACTAAAGCATACCTTGCTACCTCATGGGCAGCAGAGTTACCAATTCTATTAATCCAAAAAAACAGACAAGAAACAAACGACTTAGCAAGGAAACTAATGTCCGAAGCTAGGGAGGAGATTGACCAAGGGGGACAAGACGTGCAGTCCATGATTGCATCAATGCTAATCTTTGAGTCACTTTCCAGAATGATCTCGCTCCAAGCCTCACTTTTTGCAAGCTGCATTGCCCAAAAGATAGCTTCAGTTTCCGCAAAGAGAGGGGATCTCTTTGGCAGAATCTTGGACCAGGCCTTCAACACAAAACCATGAGCATCTCTAGCAATGACCGCTAAGGATGAGTTTGTCTGAGAAATGGCTGCATCCACATTGAGTTTGATATATCCCAAAGGAGGGGGAGACCAGTGAACTACTGGTTGTTCAGCTAAAGGTGCTTGAGGAAAGGAGAAAACCTTAGCACATTCATTCAGTTTTGTTTCAATCCTGCTTATGGATGCCTGGAGGTCAATATTACCTTCTAGGTGTATAATAGCATTGCGAATGCACCAAATCTCCTCCAAGGTAAGAGCCATATTAAGGGATACAAGCCACATATCCTGCACTTGACAGAGAGCCGGTGGAGGTTCCAAAATTACCTTAATGATGTCACTAGGTTGAGCAAAGTGAACTTCATCTGATTTGAAACCCCAGCATGTAGAGAACCAGAGTGCCTTGGCTGCAGGGCATTTAAGGAAAAGATGAGAAGCAGATTCCACCTCCTGGTTACAGAGTACACACCACGGCTCAGATATATCCATGCGGCTCATCATGTTTTCTCTTGTGGGGAGAGCATTAACAGCAACTCTCCAGAGGAACATTTTGATTCTTTCCGGACCTCTCATTTTCCAAAGCTTTGACCAGTTAACTTCAGAGACAACTTGGGAAGGGGGGTTAGGCAGCAGCTCTTTATAAGCAGATTTAACTGAAAAAAGACCTTTGGACTCTGGGACCCACACTAGCTCGTCTGGCCTCAGTCTGATAGGGATGGGGATGGAGAGGATAGCTTGAGCTGAAATGGGGTTAAAGATATCCTGAACCAAGGTAGTCTTCCAAGTGTGACGCTCGAAATCAATAAGCTCAGCTACTTTCATGGGCAACAGACTACTTGACTCCACTTTTGGGGATGGTATGAAACCTTTAATCCAAGGAACCCAAGGATCTAACCAAACATCAATTGATTCACCATCTCCAATGAGGAAGCAAGCTCCCCTTCTGACTACTTCCCTTGCTTTCTCAATTGCTTTCCAAGTGGGGGATGCATACCTAGACGCTTCCGCCCTAAGCCAATCATCTTTTACCTTATATTTTGCTCTGAGAATCCTCATACAGAGGCTATCTCTCTTGGATGCTATCATCCATACCAACTTTGCCAGTAAAGCAGAATTTATGTTTTTTGCTTTTTTGAACCCCAAACCACCACTCTTTCTTGGATAGCATAAGCTGTCCCAAGCTTTCCAAGCCAGGAATCTTCCCTCCTTTTGTTTAGGCTTCCACCAAAACCTTCTAGTTAGGGCATCCAAGTTGTTGCACACTTTGTTGGGAATAGAGAATGAGGACATGGTGTAGATCGGCATTGATTGAGCCACTGAGTTAATTAAAGTTCTTCTCCCTGCCCATGACAGACAATTGCTTCTCCATCCCGATAGTTTCGCTTCAAGCTTATCTTCAAGGAAAGCAAAATCCTTCGAAGGTGCCCTTGATAGGAACATAGGTGCGCCCAGGTAAACCGCATCCTTTTTTAGGCTTTTCACCTGGAGGATTCCTTTTATGGACCTTCGGGCATCGCTTTGTGTATGCTTTGAGAAGAAAACCCCCGACTTGCTTCTGTTAATAACTTGGCCAGACCAGCAACAGTACTTCTCCAGCGTTTTCACTAAACTTTCTGCATCTTTTCTAGAGGCCTTAGTGAATAAAATGATGTCGTCGGCATACATAACATGGGAGATCGTTGGCCCACTGATGCTAGATTTTATCCCAGCAATATTTTTCAGTCTGAGATCATGCTCTATAAGCCTGGATAGCACTTCTTGGCACAAGATAAATAGGTATGGGGAGAGTGGATCCCCTTGCCTAAGCCCCCTACTTGGCTTGAAGCACTCTGATTTGCCCCCATTAACAATCACTTCAAAAGAAACCGAAGAGACACAAGCAATGATCCACTTTGTGAAAGTTTCATTGAAACCAAAATGAAGGAGGACAGCTTCCAAGAACTTCCAATTAACTCTGTCGAACGCCTTTTGGAGATCAAGTTTGATTGCCATAAGGCCTGGTTTGGTTTTGCGAGTCTTGAAGCTATGCAGAATTTCTTGGACAACAATTTGGTTCTCTGCTATCCACCTATTTGGTATGAAGGCCGATTGGGTAGGCAATACCAATTTATCAAGGAGAGGCCGAAGCTTTTCCACCAAAAGCTTTGAGATGATTTTATAAACCACGTTACAAAGGCTGATTGGTCTGAAATGATTAACAGTGGTGGGGTTAGATAACTTTGGGATTAGAACAATTAGAGAACTATTTACCTCTTTTGGCATTGAACCCCTGATAAAGAAGGAAGAGACTGCCTTTACGACATCATTTCCTACTGTAGACCAGAGTTGTTTATAGAAAAGCGCAGGGAAGCCATCGGGGCCTGGTGCCTTTAAGTCCGGCATTTGAAACAGGGCAGCTTTGATCTCTTCTGGAGATGGGATGCTTTGTAAGCTCTCATTTTCTTCCTCAGTGATACAAGGCAGTACCAAATATTCAAGATTCTCAGGAAAACATATATCACCTTCTTTGAAAAGATTTATGAAATTTTCTCGGAATTGATTCCTGATTTGGCTAGACTCATGGATCCAAGACCCATCTTCATTTTTTATAGCATTTATATTGTTTCTTCTCCTTCGAATGATGGTAGACAAGTGAAAAAACTTTGAGTTTTTATCACCAAGTTTGAGCCACAGTTCTCTGGACTTTTGTCTCCACATCACTTCACTTCTGAGAAGCCATTCCGAGAGTTCAAATTGAAGACCACTCTCCACTGAGCCATTTTCATGTGATGGCTGTCTATCTTGCACTTCCCTGATTTTCTTGAGGAGAGAATTAATTTTGTCCTGGCATCGGCCAAACACCTCCTTATTCCATTTGCGGAGAGCATCTCTGGTTGCAGCTTGCTTTTTGTACAATTTGATGAATTCTGATCCTGAGACCCTTACATTCCAGGCGTTCTCAATAACGGCACTGCAATTTTCATCTCTGAGCCAAACTGCTTCAAACCTGAAAGGCCTATGAGCAAAACTATCACATGGGTTTGTGTCCAGAAGGATCGGGGCATGGTCTGACTTGATAGCACCCAGATGGGTGATGTTTGCTTTTGGGTAAGCCAGCCGCCATGAGATGTTTGCCACCCCCCTGTCTAGCCTCCTTTTGATTGCGGAATTGCCCCACTTACCTCTGGCCCACGTGAATTTGTTCCCTGAGTACCCCAAATCCACTGCATTTAGCTCAAACAATAATTCTTTAAGGTAGTTTGTAGAAGATGACCCTCCTTTCTTGCCTCCAAATTGTTCCTCATCATTGATTATAAAGTTAAAATCCCCAATGCAAGCCCACGGTCCCTGGTGGGATTCTAGAAAAGCAAACAAATTCCCCCAAGCTTTTTTCTTCTTTGATTTGTATGGTGGACCATAAAAACCAATTAACAACCATTCTACACTTTGGTCAGCTACCTTAACAGCAATTAGATTTTTATCATACTCCACCTCTTTTATGGCTAGGCCATTTTTCCACATAATACATAATCCCCCTGCATAGCCCTTAGCCTCAACAACACAAGAATTATCAAACTTAACAAACTTCTTAACATAATCCATCCTATTTTTGTTAGCTTTTGTTTCAGATAGGAAGACCACATCAGGTCTTGCCCCTTTTATTTGAGCCGCAAGGGCTCGAACTGTCGCGGCTTTGCAAATGCCTCGACAGTTCCAATCGAGAATCCTCATGGCGAGGTTGGGGGCATGATAAGGCCCGCCTCCTCGGCCATAGAAAAAGCATTAGAACAGATATAATCAGATACCATGGGGATGGAATGGGGGTAAGGGTCGGGATGGAGCTCACCATGATTTTCAGCTTTCTTTCTCTCTTCCAAAATAAAATCTTCCAAACTTGATCGTGGAATGAGTGTCGCCGTACCTGGGTCAAAATACACCGGTTCTGAAGCTGTGACAGCTTTCCTCAGCCTCTTTGAGAGTAGATCAAAACTTGGTCTAGGTAATTTCCTCTTAAGGTTTATGCTTGGAGTTTCCGATGGGGATGGTGATGGCACTTTGGTGCTCTGGAATTGAGTATCAGACTTGGATTTTTCACTGAGGAGGGTAATGGATGACTTGTGGTTTGGGTTTATGCTTGGAGTTTCCAATGGGGATGGTGATGGCGCTTGGGTGCTTTGGGATTGTGTATCAAACGTGGATTTTTCACTGAGAAGGGTAAGGGATGAGTTGTGGTTTAGAGGCTTTTTAACCATCTGGTCAGAGTGATCAACATAAGGATGTTTACACGGGTTGGAAGGTGTTTTTGGGCTAGCTATGGTTGGGCCTTGTAACTTTTGGTCTACACCTAAGGGTTGGTTTGGCAGGTAACTGCTGGCATGGTCCTCAATTGGGCCAAGTTGGTGTGTTAGGATTGGTTTAGTGGGAGTGAGGCTTTTTTGAAGCCCAATCTTCACAGGAGTCAAGAGAAAGAGATTCCGTGCCTCATAGATATCGGGTTTAACCACTTCTTGGAGGGGTACGGATTGTGTGTCACACACCAAGTGTGATTGTACCATCCCTTGATTTCCGGTGTCATTCCTTGAGCTGTCCTTGCTAACAGAAAGCAATTTGTCCTCCAGCGTACACGTGTCGTCACTTTGGGCAGGACCACTTTCATGGCTACTCTCAGCATTTTGCCTGCTATTGTTTCCGGCGACTTGGTGTAATTTTGAAACCGATGAGCTAGTGGGGATAGGTGTCGAAGATTTGGTGTCTATTTCATTTGGGACTTCATCGTTTTCAGCTCTGAGCCATGGTCCAGCGGCCTTAAAACTTTTTCCAGATGGGTTTTGGAGTTTGAACACCTCCGCTAAGCAATTCTTCTGATCGTGCCCAATGATGCCACAACAATAACAAATATCAGCAATTTTCTCGTATTTTAATCCAATCCATAACTCATTTTTACCTGGCCGAGGAAGGAAAACACCTGGAATTAATGGATTGGATATATCCATTTCAACTCTGAGTCTGATGAATTTTCTCCACATTCCACCTTGTTCTCCTATCAAGTCAACTTCCAAGACCGCACCCACTCTAGACCCAATCTTTCTCAAGTTTTCCTCTGTTCTCCAGAGAGTAGGTAGACCGTGAACTTGGACCCAGATTGAGGATGTGGAGAAATCTACTTCCTGCCACGTAAGGTCTGGGCTCCACCTCTTAAGAACCATATGGCCGAATATTCCACTCATTGAACGAGACACTATCACCCAAAGATTTTACAAAATTTTGTACGTTCAAAGTACGCATTTTTCAAAGAATGGCCAAATTTCTACACGATTAATGTACACAATTTTTTCAAAGAATGTTCAAAATTATATGCATTCAATGAACTCCATTACTCAAAGAATTTACATAATTTTGTACTTTCAAAGTATACAATTTTTAAATGAGTGTACACAATTCTGCACCTTCAACGAATGATATTTTTAGAAGTGTACAACCCTTATATTCAACATACACAATATTTCAACGAATGTACAAAAATCTATAGATTCAACATACACAATTTTTCAAAGAATGTTTAAAATTATGTGCATTCAAGGAACACTAGTACTCAATAATTTACATTATAAATATATGAGAAATTATAACTCTGTTCCAAAATATCAAATTTTTTGTACCTTATCGAATTTATATTTTTGGTTGTGGCTCAGAAACTTCAGTTCAATTACCTGTTGCAAAAGGATCTACATTTGCATTATACTATTCCACATGTTCAATAACAATAGTTATTACATGGATGACTTAATAAACAATATCAGCCTAGGAAGATTTTCAAGAGCCAATGTGAGTATTACACCAAGCACAAAAATCAAAATGAAAGCTAAAATTATTTTTCCAATGTACACAAAACTGATTACTGGTTTTGCAGTCATCTCTACAGGATGTGAGCCATCAGTACCCTACAAAAAGTAAACAAATAATAAGTGCGTTAGCTAAGAGTGTGGAACATTCCAATGCCAGTTGTAGGAAGCAATCTGGATGAAATATTCTCGTAATTAACAAACAATGCAAAGGACTGCCAAAATAAAGAACAGAGGCAGATGTGTAAACAGTTATCTTCCTCCTTTTTACATTTCTGTATGATTGTGCACACGTGAATTCTAAGGGACAATCAGAAAACAGGAGATTTGTGTTCCAGTTAGTTATCTTCTTCTTTCTTCCCCTCCTCTTTTTTACATATCTGTATGATTGTGCACACATGAATTCCAATGACGAAATAACAATAAAAAAACAGGAATTTTGTATAGTGAACAAAAATGACCCAGTCTTTCACAATGAAATAAAAAATCTTGTTTACTAAATAAGTGACTGTTGAGTGTGAAAATAAACTTCCTATCAACTAAAATAGCCAATTTTGAATGCACACTTCATCATCTAATATCAACAAATAAACATTTTTTTGTTTTAATTCATCAAGAAGAAAATGCTTGATGTTAGCATTATATCTGCCAAAAGAAATAGAACATGTTTGTCTAGAATAAACCCTTAAATCCATAAAGGGCTTTTCTTGAATTCACAAGAAAAACTGTAGAATCCATCAGAAAAAGAAGAAAAAATCTATCTGAAATTTTATTAATTAATAATTTCCTTGCTCAGGGGCTAGAGTCACAAATTTATAATTCAAGTTCTAGCCCCTAGGGTGGTTAAGAAACCCTAAAAAACCATAATTCGTGTTAGGCGCAAAATTAGGCTAAAAAAGAGGAAAATTGTACCAAAATAAATTAATAGTTACTGCACTACCATATAAGCCATAAGGACTCAATATTGACTAAAATACTTTAAAACTCTATAAATAAGGAAATAAACTCTTACATTTCTTGATAGCCAGAGAGTTATGGAGTATGGCGTTTACACTTTTTAGGTTATCTTGAGTCATTCCCAAGGATGTAGTGGAGCTTCTAGCTAGCTGGCTAGGCAAGTTTAGTAAACATAGAAATGAGGTGATTTGGAACACGGTCCCTCATTGTCTATGTGGAGTATTTGAAGGGAGAGGAATGCTTGGACCTTTGAAGGAACCAAAAGGTTGATTCAAGAATTGAAGATGTCTTTCTTCCAGATTTTGTTTGGGTGGACAAACGCTTTGGGTGCTTTCCTTTTTAATTCTTTGTCTGATTTACTTGAAAAATGTAGCCTTTATAATTCTTAGTTCTGTCTTGTTCTCATGCCAACCTTAGTAGGTTTCTTGTGTGATTTGGCCTTTTTTATTAGTTTTCTATCAATGAAGTTCAGAGAAAAGGAAATAAACTCATATTTTAGAAAATTTCGAAATTACCAAAAAGATAAAAAAAATTAAAGTGTATATTCTATCCTACATCCATAAGAGCATTCACATTGGTGGTGCTAAAATAGCCAAAACACTAAAAAACATGCTGCATGGGTGGCACTAAGGTTAAAAATTTTAGCACCCAAGCACAGTAAATTGCCAAAGATGATAGCTTACTGTAGCTATAAAGTTATAAAAAAAAACAATTTTTTTATTCTGTCTCTCTTTCTCCTTAAAATCTTTTTTTGTCTCTCTTTCTTCTCTCTTCAGCTTCTCTGTTTCTCTCTTTCTTCTCTCTTCTTCTCCTCTCTCACCTACCTCTTCAGACTCAAACTCTCTCAGCAAAATGCAAGATTGGGATGGCTGAGATTGGCGGTCTTGTGGTGGCTCTTGAGATCGGCAATGTCATTGGTGTTCTGGGTTGCTGGCTTGCGGTGGCTGTCGCTCCTCTTCCCTTTCTTCTATCTTTTTATTTTTATTTTTGTAAAATCCTTTTTCTATGGCCTAAAATCTCTCTGTTGTGTGTTTGGTTATTGGTTAATTTGGGTTTGAGTTTAGAGATTTGGGTTTGGGTTTGGGTTTGGGTTTGGGAGTTTGTGGTGGTTATTGGTTTGATTTTGGCTTGTGAGCACAATGGCGGTGGTGGTTGGGTTGTGGTCACGGTGGTGATTAGGTTGTTTTTTGCTGGGTTAATTTTGGGCTGGGGTTTGCAGTGGTGGCAAGTGGGTGAGTTTCAGTCTGTGTGGTGGCTGGTGGGTGGGTGGGTTTCGGTTTATGGTGGTGAATGGTGAGTGGGTTTCAGTTTGTGGAGGTGGTGGCTGGTGGTGGGTATCCGTTTAATGGGTTTTTCTGGGTTGTGCAATGGTTGGTGGCTATGGCTGGTTCGGCAGAGCTGTGGTTGAGTTGGATTGGTGGTTGTGATGTGGGGGTTGTGGGTTTGTTATTTGGTTTTGGCCGAGGGTTCTGATTTGTTGGGGTTGTGGGTGGCAGTGGTGGTGTTTTTGGGTTTGCTAGTGGTGGTGGTGGTGGTGGTGGTGGCTGGCGGTGGCTGTGAGTTTTCTGGGTTTAGAAGGAAAACGAGTGGGATTGTTGGTTTTTTTTGCTTCAAAGAAGAGAGAGACATGGAGAGGAAGAGAGAGAGACATAAAGGAAAAATAAAGAAAGAATAAAAAAATAATAAAGAAAGAATATTTAAATGAAGTGGTAAAAAAATAAAACCTTTGATGTTGAGTGTATTGTAAAGTGAGGTATTAAAATAGATAAAGTAGCTTTTTGAGTTGCTACTCTTCCCTACTTGAAGTCATATATTCCAACCAAAATTGCACAACTCTTCCCTACTTGATCTAAATATCTCAAGTACATTGTTCATCATGGGCAGAGGTATGGCATCAGGGTTTACAGCATAATAATAAATGATTAAAAAGAGCAAATGAAGACTAACTAAGCATAGGTATTTACATAAGAGTTATAAATCTTCAAGCAATGTTTTCAGTTATCAGATAACAAAGACTCGGAGCTTTTTGACACAAGATATTGATTATTAAAAATTAAAGAAGAGGGTGAACACACTTATTTGAGAATATTAATAATGAAAAATAAACAGAAGATGGTGAATAGCTGGGCAGAGAGTAAATCAATTGATCAGTCTGATGTGAATATTCTTTTTGTGTTTTTGGGTGGACAAAGCTCTTAATCTTATGTAAATCATAATAGAAGCAGATTTTTATTCTCTTAAGTATGAGTTTTGGTTTGTTTGGAGTTTTCTAGGTGATGCCAAAATCTGTAGTTGAGCTTCTAGCTTGTTGGCAAGGTCAATTTGGTCATCATTGAAATGGTCATATTTGGATGATTACCCCACACTGTTTAATGTGGTGCATTTGGAGGCAAAGAAATAGCAGAAGTTTTGACTACCTTGAGGAATCTTTCTTTCTTTTCTATTTTTGATCGATTACGCAATTTTTGTAACTGATTGTTTCAACCTAGTATATTTCCTGTATACTTGGGTGACTCTTTTTTTCTGATATATATAGTTTTATTATTGATAAAAAAAAGTAATTACGTCTAAAAAGTATCCAAAAAAGAAGGTGACTTAGTGCAGAAATATTTGGTCACATGTGTACTAGCTCTAATATGGGGCAAAAAGCAGGTTTTTCTGGTTGGGAATTGCAAGGAACAAATGGGAAAATGTATATATGGATAAAGTGAGACAAAATATATTGAAAGTCAAATGAGAAGATGAAATTTGGTCAATGAATAAAGGTGTCAGATTTCTCTCAAAGGGGCAATTGGCTAGTCTCAGAACTTTTTTTTTTTGATAAGTAAGAATGATATATATATCAAAGACTGCTCTATACATGAAGAACATAGAGCAAGCCTAGAAAGTAGAAGAAAAAGAGAACAGAGAACAAACACAATAGAGAACCAAACAACAAAAAAATTACAACAGAGAAAGGGAGCATAGAAAAGAAGGGAGGGAATCACTAGACGTGAGTCCCCAAGCCTGAGACCAATCAAAAAGAGTTCCACTAAAAGAAGCAAGCATCTGATCACCGGAACTATCCAAATTCTCAAAAGTCCTCCGATTCCGTTCCTTCCAAATACACCATAGGATGCACAACGGGACTAAGTTCCAAATTTGAGACGAATGCTTCCCCAGCCAATTCCACAACCAAAAAGCAAGTCTGGAATCGATCTAGATATAACCCAAGACAAGCCAAAAGTTATAAACACAAAGCTCCATAATCGATTTGCCATCTCGCAATGAAGAAGTAAGTGATCTACCGTCTCTCCACAATGACGGCACATAATGCATCAATCCACAAATTCCAATCTCCTCAATCTCAAGTTATCTCCCGTAAGGATCTTATTCCAAGCTACATGCCAAACAAAAAAAGAAACTCGCCTAGGGGCCTTAACTCTCCAAATAGCTTTCCAAGGAAAGACAGTTGAGGGAGAATCCCTTAATTTGTTATAATACGATCGGATGTCAAAAACCCCATTAGGCTTCAATTTCCATCTCATTCGGTCTCCAGCCTCCATAGGAGGAGTAATGGCTCCCAAAATACGAAGAAAAAGCAGCCCTTCATCCATCTCCCAATCATTAAAATCTCTAATAAAACGAACATTCCAACTTCTCCTCTCCTCCACCCCTTGCCTTAGCAAAGAAGCTTCAACAGAAACCTCCTTATCAAAGGCGATACCATACAACCTTGGGAAGGCCAATTGAAAAGGATGATCCCCATACCACCCATCCTGCTAAAACCTCACTCTATTCCCCAACCCAATAACAAACTGACAATTTTTGCTGAAATCCTCCCAACCCATGCAAATACCTCTCCACAAGCCACACCCATGAACCCCCCTACCCAACTTAGAGGTCCATCCCCCCCATTCTTCCCCATATTTTGAAGCTACCACCGTCCTCCACAACCGATCCTCTTCCTTCCCAAACCGCCACAACCATTTCTCCAATAAGGCCTTATTGAAGGTAGTAAGTTTCCTTATCCCCAAACCACCATTGGCTATAGGTGCACAAACTTTATCCCAACCTACCAAGTGAAGCTTGCTATCACCCCATAGAAAATCCCTTTGCATCTTTTCAATTTTATTAGCCATATGAGTAGGAATTGTGAATAGCGATAGAAAGTAAGTCGGAAGGCTAGATAGAGTACTCTTGAGTAACATCAAACGAACCCCCTTAGACAAATACAGCTTCTTCCATCCGGCTAATTTCCGCTCAATTTTTTCCAAAATTGGATTCCAAATTGAAGGGGAGTTATGTGAAGCCCCCAATGGCATGCCAAGATACGACATAGGCAACGTTCCAACTCTGCAGCCCAAGATTTCAGCCAGGGCATGCACATCAGCAACCTCCCCTATTGGAACCATTTCACTCTTATGCACATTGACCTTCAAACCTGTTACCGCCTGAAAACTAAGTAACAACAACCGAATATGAAGGATTTGCTCCACAACTGCATCACAAAATAGGATAGTATCGTCTACAAACAATAGATGAGAAACACGTTCCCCACCCTCCCTCCTACCCTCAAGATTAAAACCACGGATCAAACCAGCTCCCTCCACTCTTCTCAGCATCCTACTAAACACCTCCATCATGATCAAAAACAGCATGGGAGATAGTGGATCTCCTTGTCTTAAACCCCTTGAACTACCAAAGAAATCAGCTGGAGACCCATTAATCAAAACAGAGAACTAAATCGTGGATATGCAAGAACGGATCCACTTGCACCACTTCACTCCAAAACCCATCCTATTCAACAAATACAGCAAAGCCTCCTAGTTCACATGATCGTAGGCTTTCTCCATATCAAGCTTGCAAATGACACCAGGAACCTTGCTCTTCCTTCAGCTATCCACACACTCATTCGCAATAAGAACCGAGTCGAGGATTTGTCTCCCAACCACAAAGCTATTCTGATTCTCAGAGATCAACTGATCTAAAACCATTCTCAAACGGTTTACCAAGACCTTAGCCAAGATCTTATACACACTCCCCACCAAGCTAATAGGACGGAAATCACTAATATTAGAGGCATCGTTCTTTTTAGGAATTAATGCGATGAAGGTAGCATTAAGGGATTTCTCGAACTTGCAATGATGGAAAAACTCTTCAAAGACTGCTAAGACGTCTTTCTCCACTACCCTCCAACAATGATGATAGAACGCCATCGTAAACCCATCCGGACCTGGAGCTTTGTCCCCATCCAAGTCACTTACAACTTGAAGAATCTCCTCTCTCTCAAACTTCCTTTCAAGCCAAACCCTTTCCAAATTCCCAATACGATCAAATTCCAATCCCTCCACTAAAGGCCTCCACCCCTCAGTCTCCTTGTACAAATTTTTATAAAATTGTACTACTTGATTAGAAACCTCAGAATCCTCCTCAAAAACCACCCCATCCACCTCCAAGGTCCTCAGATGATTAGACCTTCTATGGGAGTTAGCCACTTTATTCTTGCCTTCCTCAAAATTTGGTCAAGGAAATTTTATTCATTACATTTTTGACTTAGCAAGTAATTGTGACAAAGTTATTTGGCAGCCTTCTTCATTAGACGTGTTTACTACCAAATTAGCTAATGAAAGTTCTGCTAATTCATCTCTCATTAAACCTAACAATCATAACTAGAACGAGTTTTGGAAAAATGACAACTCTTCCTCAACAACAACAACCAAGCCTTAGTCCCAAAATTTGGGATTAGGTATGGATCAGATTGGGTCGATCACATGAATTCTTTTTCTCCATTCTATCCTATCTGAAGTCATGCTCTCTGTTACTTTCCTAATTGACACGTTTTTTTAATTTGTTTTTTTATTACTTCTACTAATGTTTGTTTTGGCCTCAGCAGTCGTCAAAATTTCCTTGTGGCTTTTAAGAAAAGATCTTATCAGAATGGTAGACTATTAGCAGGGAAGAAACGATTTCATCAGAATACAACCCAAAAGGAAACAACTCTTTCTGCCATTAAGGATGATGTTAGAGCAAGGAATGTTTGGCTCAGTATGGTGCCCAATATTTTACTTATTAGTTTCTTCCACGGTGACTTGGTTGATTGGAACTTAAAATATTTTGAAACAAATGATGACTTAGCACGGTTTGCTTCATTTGCCCTCACTACTGCATTTGGAAATGGAGTAACCAATCAGTATTCAGCCCTCCTTTTGACGCCCCTCTTATGCATTAAGGGGAAGCTGATTATTGTGCTTGTGATTACAGCTAGGAAGCACGGGTACGGGTACGATGGTGACAAATCAATTTTTGAAAAATTAGCCCCTACTAGCCCTTACCTAGGAAGCATGGGTACGGCTCTCCAAATGAAGTGTCCGTGCGATCCCATTAGATTAGAAAAAAATCTAGGCGGTATATACTTGGTTTTTTCTTGAGGCTGGTTGGGTGAAGTTGAATGTTGATGGTTGTTCAAAGAGTAAACGGGGGGGGGGGGGTTGCATCATGGACTCTAGTGAATAAACTGGGGGGCTTTTCCTTCCATTTGGAACTTTCCACAATCATATTTTTAAATTTTGGGTTATACAGGTCTTGAAACTCATATTACACAGGTTTCTGACTGAATCCTACTCTGAAACAGTAATTAATATGGTGAAAATGGGGTTCGTGATCTGCATCCTAATTGGAATCTAGTCCAATCCTGCTGAAGTTTATGGAAGAAGGTCAATTTGTTATGTAGCATACTGACAGAGAAGGAATTTTTGTGTTAACTAGCACACAAATCATAGCATGAACCTTATAATTTTGAACTCTCTTCCTCTTCAGCAGATTTAACCTTTTTCTTTTCTGCTTTGTGATACTTCAGGGGCAGCTAGACTCAGATTTTTTGTAGTTGGGCTTAGAGCTATCCATTGAACGGATTAGGATCCAGTGCAATACCCCAAGTACCATTCCTCCCATTCCTCTCACATTTTTTTTTTAACTTTTTCTAACTTTTTATATTTAAGGGTTGATATTGAAAGTTGCTTTTAAACTCTCAATCTCAGCTACTAAAAGCAATTGCACATGGTGCAATGCCTTAGTTATTATACCTAATCTCAAACCCCCATTGAACACCCACCAAAAAAAAAATCAATTCAAAATGTAAAGTGTTAACAAATATGTTAACAAAGAAGGAGAAAAGATCATACAGATGTGATGAAGTAGCATGCAACCAGAGGCAATAAAAGTTGTTTTTCTGGGAGATGACATTATGCAGTTGTAATGGTTTTCTTTGCTTATAAGATAAATTTAATCCCCCCCCCCCACCCCCCAGGTTTCTATGCAAGAACGTGCAAATCAAAGAGATGTCAAGAAAGCAAGGTTAAGGGCTATGAAGCACGGACACGGGTACGATACGGTAACACGAGAAATTTCTAAAAAATTATAACCTAAAACAACCGGTACGGCCCTAAATGAAGTGTTCGTGCTTTCTAGGTTAAGGGGAGGGTCATTCTACTATCTTAATGTAAGATTACTATACTAATATGTCCATCAAATATACCATTTTACTATAACATGAATTCTGCAATACAATTGAGCAACAACAAACTAATTTGCTAATATGAGAATTATTGCTATAACTGGGAGTAAATAACTGCATTCTTTTACCAATTAACACGATAGATAGTTTGGAGTAAGAACATCGTTTCATGATGTTCATGTAACAAGATAATTAAGTGAACATCAAAAATAAAAAAGAGGAAAGTTTTGGAAGCCTTTTGGTGGGGCTTTTTCTTGTTCAAGAAAAGCAAAGAGAATGAGTTGCACTTCTGTGAGCAGAGAGGAATATAATGAAGATATTAAAACTTTTTTGGTGGTTTTGAATTTGAAAACTCTTCTTCCGCCCATAACAAAGCATAACAAAAAGAATCAAATATGAGCATAGGTATGAAATTACTTTGCCGATAAGACAAATAATCTCAAGGGATTCTCTGATAAGACATTTGGTCAAAGATCTTCACAAACTAAAATAATCTCCTTCTTATGTGAAGGCACTTCATATTATTTTCTTCTTTTGCTATGGTCTAACAATGAATAAACCCAAACTTAAGCTGAAAGCCCCAAAAGGTATAAGAACACCCACACCAAAAGTTTCCGACATTTTTTTATTTTTTATTTTTGGAAGCATTCCGCAAAAAGCGACACATTGTAGGTTCTGATTTGGGAATCAGCTTCTCCAAAATAATTTTGGAGGTAAGCCTACCAATCACCTCTCTCACACCCTAGGAGATTTGAGCTATGGGTACAAATATTTGTGTTTTTCTGTTAAGTCAACTTTTTGTGTTTTTGAAGCACTCTTCATCGTCTCTCTCTTTTGCATTAGTACCATAGAAAAATATCTCAAAACCATATACTTTGCTAATACAACCCATCAAGAGAAAAGTTTTGGGTGTTATTTGTAAAAATATTTGGACAATTATTCAATGCCCACTAATGAATAGGAAATATCAAATGCAAAAGAGGCAATACAAATCCATTCATCTCAACATCATAACAGTAGGCAAAAGAAGCAGTCTTACCTTTATTGTAGAAATCCGGGTTGTCAATGGCCGGAGCCGCTCCCCTTTTGGAACTGAAAAGGGTGTCAGAAACCCAAAAAAGAAAATAAAAAAGAAATGACAAAAACCCAGAAAAGGAAATTACCAGGGAAATCAAAATCGAGCTCGGTTCGAGTCTGCAACTGCCAACCGTGACCGTATTGGACGAGAAGGGAATTGGGTCCAAAAGCAATGGGTTCCTCTCTTTCTTTAAAGGCTTCTATATGCAGAGCAAGGGGTGGGGCTGTGGCTGCACCCATTAATGTCCGATTTATTAGTGACAAAGCAAATCCAGCGTCTGTTCCAACCGCAAACCGCCTTGTCTTCCCCGAACTTCTGCACTTAACCTCTATAAACTGTTCGTTGTTTCATTCAATTTACAACAAATTTAATCCAAATTCTATCAGTTTCCGATTTTTTATACAAACCCAAATCAGAAAAAAAAAAAAAAAATGAAAGAGAGAGAGAGGATTACAGTAGGAGGAGGATGTGAAGCAGGTTCTGCTGCTTCTTCCGCCATTGTAGACACAGAGAGAAGAGAAGATCCGTGTCGAGTTGACGAGTACCGACCATTTATAGTTTTTTTTTTTTTTTTTTTTTTTTTTTTTTTACAAGAGCCTAAGTCTAAGTACACGCGTGTGAAGAGACTTAACCCGGCCCTTCCCCCTAAAAAAATATCAATCACTTTTTTTTTGTCTAAACAGTAAAACTTTTCATATATACTAATTTAGGGTTGTACATTATTCAATCGCCAAAATTTCTAAAAGTGTGATGAAATTTATATGTTTATGAATGAAATAAATGTATGTAGTAACTATAATTTATTTTTTAAATGTGTATTTGAAAGTAGTTTAGTGGGGCCTCTACAATAATAAATAAATTTGATATAGAGAAAATATTGAGATAAGGATAAGTAATTCTTTTTTAAATGAGTAGTAATTGTATGTGGCTAAGAGGTGTTAAAAAAAAAAAAAAAACTAGAAGTGTTTTAGTAAGATGGAAAAGGGAAAACAAAGGCCTAAATTTTAGGGGCAAAAATGATTAATGTGAAGGAAAATAAATAGGTAACGGGTGTTTTTTGTTTTTTAAGTGAAGGCGTTTTATTTGGATGAAAAATGAATAAAATGAAGGGTAATTTTTAGAAAAAATAAGATGAACTTGAGTTTATAAAAAAAAAAAAAAACACCTAAAATGGATTAGGTTTGTCCTTGTAATTTTCTCTTTTTTAGATTGTAATTAGGAATCAAAGTGGTGTAATTTTGCTTTAGATTGTAACTAGGACCAAAACCATATAATTTTATAGTTATTATCAAAGGCATGTATCTTTTTCAATTCATCACTAAAACGATGTACTTTTTAATTTGGTTTTCTTATTTTTCCAATTAAATAAGTGGGGGATCCATGGTAAAACCCTTGACCTAAGTGAGAGAATAACAACAATAGGTTCCTTTCCACCATCTCTTGAGAGACAATAATACGACTTAACTCCATTTGAATGAGACATAGCCAAAACCTATAGGTTTTAGGTTTAGGCCGAGGGCGTGGTTTCTCACACATACACATCAACAAAATGGATTTGTTGAGTGAAAGCACCGTCACATTGTTGAAACAGGTATTCATCTTCTTTCCTCTGCCTCTATTCCTCAAAAATATTGGGATGAAGCTTTTCTCACTCCACTTACCTGTTTAATAGGCTCCCCTCTCCTATCACACATATCAAACCCCTTCTTGAACTTCTTTATAGTAAAACTCCATATCACAATTTTCTTGAAATTTTTGGGTGTGCTTGTTAGCCTTACCTTCGTCCTTACGATAATCATAAAATTGATTTTTGGTCTTAGCGATGCATTTTTCTCGGCTACGATCTTAATCACAAAGAATACAAATGTATTGATCCTTCAACAAATCATATATACATAACCCACAATGTTCTGTTTGATGAGATAGTTTTTTCATTTTCCAAATCCTTATTCTCCCTTTAGTTGTCGCCTCTTTGAATGCTAATTGATTTTTAATAAAGTATTGGTAAGCTATCCCTCTAAGAAAAAAATAAATTATAGATTACATAGCCTACTATCACATAATTTGTAGAAACTATAATTACAAGTTATAAATTATTGTTTGTTTAGCTGATCATATTCCCTTTTAATCCCTTGCTAGAAAATAGTGTAGCAAAATGCCATACTGGTGTTTTTTTTTTGAAAATAACTACAATCATATTTACGAAGGTTACAATCTAGAGCATCTCAATAACCAATATTAGTGTGTGTTGGGGGGGGGGGGGTCCACCAATGTTGGCCTATAACCAGGGAATATTTGGGCCCATTACAGAGATATCTGAGGACGGAGCACCTAATGGGCCGTAACCGAGGAGAATATGGGACCAACAGGGATAGAGAATGTTGGGAAAAAGGAACCAAACCAAGGTCCTCCCTAGTCTAAGGAATGGGATAGGATCTCGGCCACTACCAAGAGGTTCGGGCCGCAGTAAATCACCCAGATGAGAGATGAAGAAGGGGGGGGGGGGGAGGTTTGATGAAGAAGCTACCCATCACCTCCGCATTAAATGCATTGCACCAACTAGGATAGTCGCATTTATGAAGGAGGTGATGCCTGGACAAGGCCTAGACAGCCCGTAGTACACCCTACACTTCCCCAATGGAGGGATGAGACAAGTGTTTGAGGGAAATTGCTACCCTACAACTGGAGGGTCAGGATCAAGGATAGATAGCTATAAAAGGAAAGGAATACCCCCATTAATAGGGATCTTGATGAATGATAAAGGAGGCTAAGGAAAAAATTGCTAGGACTTGTGTTGTAAAGCTGTATAACATCTTCCTCGGTCAACCGAGGAAACATCAATTCAAAACTAATTTTTTCCATCCAAATCCTTTCATTGATTTTTGTCCGATTCATGTTACCTAGCGTTAGACCATAGGACGAGAAATCCATGTGTTGGTCTGCCTTTCCCATCTCTAAAAATAAATTAGTTGTAGTGGGCTCATATCCAAAGCCCAATTCTTGTTCATTGGGCTCTCGGGTGCCACATTTACGCCCCACACAATTAGAATATGACATTTTTCATACTTTCCGACTTTCATTTATGTGGGTGTAATTGGAATAACTAATATTTAATGGTGTTTTGATAAGCTATACCACTGGGCGAAAAAGATATTATCCTATCACATAATTTGCAGAGACTATACTTACAGCTTATAAATCATTGTTTGTTTAGTTAATCGAATTCCCTTTTAATCCCCTACTAGAAAATAGGATAGCAACACGCCATACCAGGTTTCTTTTTATTTTTATTGTTTTGGGAAAAATAGCTACAATCATTTATACAAAGGTTACAATCTAAAGCATCTCATCACTAATATTAGAATGTCATTTTCTTACTTTCCAACTTTCATTCATGTGGGTGTAACTGGAATAACCAAATTTTAATGTTTCATTATAACAATTGCTAATATTTGTGAAACATATGCAAATTTAAATTTGAAAATTGATATCTTGCAAATCTATGTGCTCAAATCTAATTCCTTATGTAGCCCTTACTCTTTGGCTTTAATTTTATAATTATTGAATTTGTGCATATTATGTAAATTTATAAAATGTTGTGTGTATTATGAAGATTTGAAAGTTTTATAGGGGTACTCTTTCTTTTTTTTCTTTTCTTTTTTTTTATATATTAAATATTGACGTGGACAGTGGTTCTTTTTTTCTTTGATGCTGAGGTCTATGCATTCTTAAAACATTGAAAATGTATTTTTCTCCTTTCCCTTCTTACAATTTATGATAAAGCACTACATGACCGATGATACCAAGCTTTGGAATAAAAAAAATGGCTGGAACAAGGGTTTAGTTGAATTTAAGCAAACTTCGTAATGTAATCATGACTAACAAGAAGAGTATTGATGAACTCTATACGATTATTTCTTACAAAATTTTTGAAAATGCACCACGCAGGATATCAAGTTATCAACTAGTATATTAAAATGTTGCGAAGTGAATTAACTGTACATTGACATGGCCATGGCCACGACTTTGGAACTACAGGAACGAAGAATGTGTAGACATTCATCACAACCAATTATCTACTGGTTTTAACTCGTATGTGAAGCAAGGTATAGAAGCTTTCATTAATGCAGACTTTCTAATATTTGTATAGAGCTTGTCACATCCGTAGCTGCCAAACGCTTAAATGATGAAGAGGGTGTTAATCTTCAATCTTGAACAGATAGAAACTAGAGTTTGAACAAGCAATGAGATATATCCAGTGACAATGCTGCCAAGAGGATTCAGGCTCAAAAGACATAATTCAGTCACTAATGAAGCCTATTCTGTGACTAGAACACTTGATTTGAGAAGAGCTAGCCGGTTTTTGGTGAGAATTATTTTCTCTTCTGCTTCTGCTGCTTTTTCTTGGACCCCATGGACAACATCCTCCGGTGCTTTCTCCACAAACTGTAGAGAGCAAGATAGAAATTGTAAGAGACACCACAATAATTATGACGGGGAAAACACCATGACAACTGAGTCGATGCGATATAAATTGGTTCATTCCCCATATTCCACCTTGCTATAGCATAGCAACATTCTCCGTAGTACATATTGAAGATGGGTGATAACGTCCTAGTGGAAAATGATCAATTCCTAGCTCATTAAAAGCAAAATAAAAAATATTAGCCGTTTAGACTTCTGGGGAATGAAAGGAAAGGGGTCCTCCATTTATAATTTGGAGAATAGGCAGAAAAGCATCAATAAATGAATTGGCTATAAGAGATATAACATTCAATCTAGAAAGAATTTGGCTAAGTGGACCCACCAGCTAATAGCTGATGCCAAGAAAATATGCAGAATGCATTAAGTAATTTAAGTGATTTAACTAGGTGGCAGCCACTTTGTTTCCTCCCTTTTTATAGTGAAAGAGATAACCCAGATGGAAAACCGAGCAGTGCATCCCACTATGCCAATTGTTTCAAACTAGGATTTTTTAGCTTGCTCACAAAAAAATAAAATAACCAACAATGTTTTAGGTGTATATGGATTAACCTTAAAATAGTTAAACCCAGCCAAAACTCAAAAGTAGCCCAAAGTGGAATTAGTCTCCTCCATTATATCCTTTTGTAGTACAGTATTAGTTTAGCACTGTGTTTAATTTTCTCAGTCATTGTAGATAACCTGAAGGCTTATCAAGTCCTTCTAGAGCCAAGGTAATTCCCAAAAATTATCTACATAACCTAATTCCTATTTCAAACTTCAGCAACATGTTTCAAGTTTTCAGAGTGTATAGCACATACCACCCCATATGGTGTGACCTACACCTTTAAAAGGTCACCAAAACAGAAGAGATTATACAGAATGGTCAGTTAGCCAAAGTAGTGCTCATAATCGTGAGGTGGTTGTCTTACACCCTTGAATGTCTTTGCAGTCAACAGAAGAAACAGACAAGTCCCTTGTGTCTGTCACTTCCCAGGAACAGCTGAGCAGTTAACAATAGTGGGAGATGATGAAGCCATGGAAGATTAATTTTGCATTACTTTGCAAATTCGCCTATTCAAAAATTATTTTATGGGGTCCACGTGTGAAGTCCAGTTAAAGTGAAGGTCATGGGATTTTGATGGTCTAGGTATGAGTCTTTTAGGGTTAAAATAGTTTTTAATTTGGGTTTTATTTTATGAGTTATGGTCAATTTTATAATTAGGGGAAAATCTGTAATTTCCGTAATACCTACAAATTAAGGGTATTTTGGTAAGTTGCTTTAGTCTAGAATTTCTAGGGCATTCTAAGTTTCTTAGGTTTATTTTCTTTGGGTACAAGTTAAGTATTTATTAGGCTTTATTAGTAGTCCTATAAAAATAGAAATCCTTTTAATGCTAGTATAAGAGTCTTTATATATATTGTGCTCAATGTATTCAAGGAGGTGGAATGAGTTGATTAATAAAACTGAGTGTTTTGAGCAATATGCACATTGGCCTTTTTTGGTTCTTTCTCCTCTCTTCTTTCTTTCTAAAGTTACTGTTCATGGGAACTGTTCACAAAGCCCCTAAACAGCCCTATTTTCTCTCTCGAATACACAGACAAATTCCTTAATTCATCCTACATCAGGAGAAGGCAAGCCAAAGAATATCCTAAGAACCCAATGTCACTTGAGAGGTTAATCGGATTCCGTACCATGTGTGGTTAGTTCAATTCTTATGGTTCTTCTCTTCATGGTAAACTGATGGGCAGATACACAGCACTAGGTCTGATTACGATGTTAAATTATAAGACTTTGTTAAATTTGGAAGCTTTTGACTTTTCTCATTTCTTCTCTTCAATAAAGATAGGAATTTGAAATGATGATAAGAAAGAAAAAGCATGATGTGTCTGTGTCGTGCATGCAGTAGCATACTGCACTGGTAATTTAATTCTAGTGCCTTTATTAGTTTAGCACTTTGAGCTGATGCATATAAAAGTGAAGGGCATTAACAATAAGTAAAAAAGTTCATACTTTAGGAGAACTTAGGCGTGCTTTAAGTCTATCATACTCAGTCTGCATCTTTGAAAGGCGCCTAGAAAGACGTTCAACTTCAGCAGAGATGTCAATCATGTCAGCAAGAGGGAGATACGCCTCTAGTCCTTCACCAGCTACTAAGTGGACTGATTGTTCTGCATCCCCTGAGGTATTACATTCCATCCATTGGGAAAAATGGTTTAGAACTTTGTCTTAGAAAAAGGGCCAAAAAACTTATAAAGTACATATCCAGCTCTTGGCCAAGGGGAAAACAATATTTGGAGGATAACATGCCTGGAGGAGAATTTGTAAAACGGACATTTTGTGCATCTAGCCGGGAGAGAAGTGCTAAAACCTCCTTTTCTTCCTGCATAACACAAATACATACGTAAATGAACATCTGCGGAAGACTAATGAAAAGTCACACTACCAAGTGCCTTGTGATCCAAGTAACCTCTAATGACTACCAGGTTATCAAACAGGGTCAATTGGATGGCTAACATGGCTAACTGACAGAAGCATAATACCAGGATTTCTATTTCAACAAGAGATTAGCATACACCAGATCCAAGACAACAATATGGAGATGGATCAAATTCAAAAAGTACGTAAATCAGAAAGAACATGCTAAAAAGATTTGTCAGGCTACAAAGAGAAAGGTAAATAGAACTTCTTTTGCAATAATCCAAATCCCCCAGTGTCCAAAGATTGATTACCAGGTTATCAACCTAACTCAATCATATCTCGAGAACATTAGGATGACTGGAGGTTTATATATGAAAAATCAAATAGCAACTTCTTCATGCAGTAAATTGTTTCCTTTCCTTATTCACAAAAAGCACACAAGGATCAGACAAGCATTTGTAACTAAAAACCATATCTGAATGTTCTGCTCTTGGACTCCAAGATCCCACAAAAATCATTTATAGTCATCATACCCATGCACAAGGGTTCCATGAAATTTGGGAGAGATGGTTGGTGCCTCACCCCCCATTTTTGGAGAGGCTTATTCCAAAAACTTGAACCCACCACATTGCTTGAATGGACACTTTCCATTGCATCAAGGTCTGACCTCTTTTATGATAAATAAAATAGTTGTAGGAATTACAATTTCACATTTAGAGTGTCTAAGAATTTTAAAACTAAACAAGAATGAATTTTAACACTATCATCTAATTATAAAAATATCATAAAAAAGATTGCTTGATCTTATAGATTGGCCATTCAATTCTAATAGAATTTCTACTATTTTGCTCATGCCCAATTGTCCACAAGACGCACAAAGGAGCTGAATTCCAAGCTTTAGAATCTTTGTGGCTCTAAGAATCTGGAAAGCACGGATATGGCTAAATGGTTGCCGTAACCGTGTTGGACGTGAACGCAACACGGCGTGCAGCTGGGACACGGCTGCACGCGTGTCCCAGACGTTTTTTTTTTTTTTTGGCTTGCGACAAATTAAAAAAAAAAGAAAAAAGACTTAATTTAAAATGCAAGCCTGAAACGGTGCGTTTGCGGGGCAGAACTTCAAAACAAAAGTTCAAAACCTAAAATGCTAAACCTAAATCTCAAATCTCAAATCTCTCTCCCAATCCCTCTCCTTCTCTCACTTCACTCTTGGTCTCTGTCCTATGGCAAAAGCAGCAAAGTCCATCGACGAATGCAGTGAAGTACATCGGTGAAAGCAAAGGGCAACGGCCGAAGGTATGTTTTCTGTCGCTTTCTCTTTCTCTCTTTCTATTGCTCGATCAATATCTCTCTTTGGCTCACTCTCACTTTCGCTCAATCTCCCTCTATTTTCCTTGCTTGAGTTCATGAGTTGCTTTCCTAGGTTATTTCCTTGCTTGAAGGTTGAATTGTTGAGTTGATTACTTAATTGAAAAAAATTATGTTGATCGCTTATTTAGTTATTATAAAATTTTCACAATATTTGTAGGTTAAACTTAATTTTTAATGGAGGCTACTAGCTCATTATGTTCGAATGAAGCTCATCTTTGGAAATATGTTACTAAATTGGAAAAAGCTAGTGGTTCTGGAACAAGTGGAAACACATCTTTTAAGTGCAACTATTGTGGTATGGTGTTCACAGGATCCAATTCTAGGGTCAAGGCTCATTTATTTAAATTATTGGTCATGGTATTAGAGTGTGTTCAAAAGTGACACTAGAGCATAAATTTAATGCAAAAATTGCAAGATGAGGTTGAGAAAGTTAGGATAGAGAAGGATAAAAAACGTCAAATTCCCTTAACCCCCGCCTCCATGGGCCTCTTCCCTCATATCGGGAATGGGAAGGGAGTGGTAGTAGTTTTTGGATGCAATGTAGGATGGTAAGAAGAAGAAGGTGAATGCGAAATCTCCTTTGGAGAAAGTATTCCAGAATGTTGCTAGAGCTGAATTGGACAATTGCTAGGATGTTCTATACCAGTGGGCTTCCATTTCACTTTGCAAGGAACCCAAATTATCGTAATCCCTACACATATGCAGCTACCCATAACATACCAGGTTATGTTCCTCTTGGGTACAATGCATTAAGAACAACACTTTTGCAAAAAGAAAGAGCTAATGGTGAAAGACTTTTGAAACCAATTAGGGACATTTGGATTGCAAATGGTGTAAGTTTAGTTTTTGATGGGTGGACAGACCCACAGAGGAGGCCTCTTATTAATTTTATGGCTACATCAAATGGGGGTCCAATTTTTATAAAGGCAATTGATGGGTCAAGTGAGTACAAAGACAAGCATTATACTGTTGGGTTATTGAAGGATGTTATAAAAGAGATTGAACATAAAAAAGTTGTCCAAGTCATCACTGATAATGCTAATGTGATGAAAGCTGTTGGATCTCTTATTGAAGGTGAGTTCACCTGGATATTTTGGACACCATGTGTTGTCCACTCTTAATCTAGCTTTGAAGAGTATTTGTGTAGCAAAAAAACACTGAAATAAATGAAGTTACATATGAGGAATGAATTGGATTACACGTATTGCTAATGATGCATTTTTCATACGTGTTTTTATCATGAACCATTCAATGAGGTAGGCAATGTTTAATGAGTTTTTTCCTTTAAAACTACTTTCTGTTGTTGAGACTAGATTTGCTTTGGATATTGTTGTGCTTGAAAGGTTGAAGTTGATAAAAAAATGCCTTCAAACCATGGTTATTAGTGACCAATGGTCTTTCTTATAAGGAGGATGATGTTGGAAAAACTCAAAAAGTAAAAGAATTGATTTTAAGTGATCCTTGGTGTGATGTAGGGCATTTCAAATTGTTGCATTCTAATCCTCTTGTAAATAGTTAGCTTAGACGATTGCTTAAGCATTAGCCATTAGGATTTAGACACTTGTCAAGCATCTAGAAGGCTCCAATGCCAAACAACTAGTATAAGTACCACATTGTACTTACTTTGTGATTAGTTTGAATCTGGGATGCACGGACGCGGCAAAACGCCCGCCGCACCCGCGTCCAACGTGGTGATGTGCGAGGGACGTCGCTGCCTACGCGTCGTTGTTGCGTCCAGCTTTATTTATTTATTTTTTTTGGTTTCACGACTCGCGCAGACTCGGGCTGATTCGCGCTGAATCGGGCTAATTCGCGCCGACTCGGGCCGTATCAGTCCTTATCGGGCGAAACCGCCGAAACGCCGATTCAGGCCGAAATTCAAAAAAAAAAAAAAAAAAAAAGGTGCAAAACAGCCGCTCAATGATCGGCGATCATATAGGAATCTCATTTTTTAGAGATGATCATGATTGACTTGCTCCTCGACCTCGTTTGGTTGCCGAGAAATGATTCCAGGCGGGCCTCGCACTCTGGCAGAGGGGGACTTGCTCCACAGGAACCCACAACAACACAGCTGCTACTCTGTTGGCCCATGACAAAGTGAGTTGCAATATAAAAAGACTTTGATTACCCCAAAATGCCCTTTGCTTTGTATTTTATTGGACCACCTAGTTGCACCCAAAGTCAGGTGGCTGTTTTGGCACATGTGAAGGGCATAATTGGAAAAACAAAAAGGTGTTGCTTTATGTTTAGGATTTTATCTTTTTCTAAAAAATAATAAATAAAAAAAGAGTAGGGTCTTGACTTGTCAGCAGTGAGGCTGTCATAGACAAAGGTTATGAGAAGAGGAGGGCCTTGAAAAATTCATTTTTTAAAAATATTTTAATAGTAAAAATATATAGAAAATATAAATAAAAATATTTTTAATAATTTTTTAATCGCCGTATCCCGCCGCACCCGCATCCTACTTTTTCAAAAATTGCCGAGTCCCGCACCCGCACCCGCACCTACACCCGCACCTGAATCCAAATCCAAAAACGCACCCGTGCTTCATAGGTTTGAATGCAATTACATAGATTAGCCTAGTGCTATTTTCAAGAGATGGATTTTTCTTAAGAAGGTTTTGTCACACCTTGTTCACTGTTCTAAGCAACTCTCATTTCCCTTAATCAATTCTAAGCCTAAACAGCAGCCCCCTTAGAATCCCTGCATTAAATTGGTATCAGAGCCAATTGGTAGTGAACGATGGTGTTTGAGAAGGAAAGGAAGGACAAAGGGATGAAAGTAGTGGTTCCAGAGGCAGCCTTGGAGACTCATGCAGCCAATGATCCAGAAGTTTTGGAGCAGCACTTTGCCTTAGAATATGAAGTGGAAGCGTTGAGGAGGCAAATCCATGCCTTGACTGAGTAGGTTCGAAGAGACGAAATACAGCAGCCAAACAACCGTGATATCATGGAAGCGAGGCATCAAATGAAGAAAGCTATGAGGATCCTTTTGCCCGCAGCCCAAGGATATGACATGGAAGGCAAATTCCTGTTCTGCAACCAGGGGATCATGAGCAAAAGTGGGAATCCAACTTCAAGATTGAGTTATCTGAGTTCTATGGTAGCTTTAATCACAAAGATTTTGTGGACTGGATTAACCAAGTGAAAACAATCTTTGATTTCCATGAGGTACCTTACTACAAGAAGGTGTAATTGGTAGCAAATAAACTCAAGGGCAGGGCATTTGTTTGGTGGAGGCAATTGCAGGTCCAAAGAGTGAGAATGAGAAAAGGAAAGGTGCAAGAATGGTTCAAAATGAAGAGACAATTACAAAAGCAATTCCTGCCTTTCAACTATATGCAAACCATCTTCCAAAATTTGCATAGGAAGCCTCAAGAAACCAAGTACCAGCAAGTGCAAGTCCTTGGCAGCAATCTTGGCCAACCAAGAATGATTATTGGCAGACCAAGAAGGACAAGGAAAATGCAGCAAAGTGTTTTATTGTTAATGCAGTACCTGGTCTATCAAAGGCAGCTATTGCATGCAAGCATGGCACAAGCAATGGAATTTCAAGTGTTACAATTGTGGAGGACAAGTCTATGAAGCCCCTAACAAGTGGAAGTCAGCCATGCAGTTGGAAGGAAAATCCTTGATGGTGGAAGGGATTGCATATTGCCGATTGAAAGCAATAAAGTGAAGGAATGCATTCAAGAACTAGTGTATGATCCATTTGTGGAAGAAGAAGTAGATGCTAATATAGAGGAAGAAGGAGGAAGTTGGAGTTTCAAGAGGGTTCTTATCAATCAATAGCTTTCAAGATTGTGTTCTTTATTATAAGAAGACCATGAATGTTTGTCATCTCTTACTTGCAAGTGGAAGGCCATGTCAACATGATAGGAAAACTACCCATGGTAGAAGGTGTAGTGCACACATTATGTACAAGACGGTACACCCCTACTATTTGCAACCAAAGAAGAGGAAAGTAAACCCCAAGCCAATGGTCAAGACGAAGGTTGGTTCAATTGTGTGGGACTTCGCTGTGCAAAAGCAGCAGCCTTTGGTGTGCTGCAAACAGTAGAAAACTCATTACACAATGCAACTGCATCATCCTAGAAGGCTAAAAATTCATACAAATCTTGTGGCAACAAAGAGCACTTGAGGTCAAGTGCTTCTTAAGCGAGAGAGTCCTGATGCAGGGCATTTCAAGTTGTTGCTTCCTAATCCTCTTGTAAATAGTTAGTTAGTTAGTTAGTTAGTTAGATGATTGCTTAGGCATTAGCTGTTAGGATTTAGACACTTGTCAAGCATCTAGAAGGCTCCAATACCAAACAACTAGTATAAGTACCACATTGTACTTACTTTGTGATTAGTTTTGAATGCAATTACATAGATTAGCCTAGTGCTATTTTCAAGATATGGATTTCTCTTAAGAAGGTTTTGTCACACCTTGTTCATTGTTCTAAGCAACTCTCATTTCCCTTAATCAATTCTAAGCCTAAGCAGCAGCCCCCTTAGAATCCCTACATTAAGGTGGGATGTTGTTGATTATATCATTGAATTCACAACACCTATTTACTATTTACGATATGCTTTGAGCAGCTGACACAAATAAACCCTGTCTTCATCTTGTGTATGAAATGTGAGATTCAATGATAGAAAAGGTGTCAGCATGAAGGCTTGCAAGAACATTAGTATTGCTCATTTTTTTAATGTGGCATATGATATACTCATTGATCGATATTGTACACCACTACATTGCCTTGCTCGTTCCTTAATTCTTAAGTAAGTACCTTCATTTTTTTTAATTTCCTTAATTCCCTCTTCTAGTAAAAGGATTGCTTCATCTTCCATTTTTGTTTTTTTATTAACTTCATCTTCCATTTTTGTTTTTTTATTTTTAACTGGGTATTATTCTGTTGAATGGCTTTTAGAGAATCCAAAGAATCTCCCTCCACATTAAGATCATGAAATTTTTTTTAAAAGGAGCAAGTGTTTGGAGCGATACTTTGAAGATGAGTATGAATTAACAGTGGTGAAAGTTGAGTTTGGTACATTTTTAGTGGGGAGGTTTCCTTCACCAGATGCCTTGAAGGATAGGTGGCTCTTAGATCCCTTGGTTTGATGGCAATACCATGGGTCTTCATTACCAAGGCTTCAAACCCTTGCCTTTAAACTTCTTGGACAACCTTGTTCATCCTCATGTGCTGAGAGGAAGTGGAGCACATACAAATTCATTCATTCTTTAACAAGAAAAAAAAATGGCTCCTGCACATGCTGAGGATTTGGTATTTGTGCAGTCTAATCTTTGAATTTTGTCAAGGCGCAATGAGGAGTATGCCCTTGCAGCAACAAAGATGTGAAATATTGCAAGAGATACTTGGAATGAGAATGACATACATGGAGGGGCTGGAATTTTTGAGATTGCTACCCTTACACTTGATGAGCTAGAGTTGGAGGCCAATCTTATTGGGAATGCTACTAGTAGTGTTGCTATTAGTGAAAGTGAAGTTTGTAGTGAAGCTATTCATGTTGAATATAATGAAGTTTGATTGTCTTGAACACTTATCTTTTATTTATTTTTAGTTTCAAACTTTTAATCTTGTATTCTAATTTTAGAATATCATGTAATGGTTATTCACTTTATTATCTACTATTGCTCTTAAGTTGATATATGTTTACCATTATATGAAAAAAAAAATGCTTAGCAATATATAGAAAATAAAAATAAAAATATATTTAATAATTAATTAATATAAATATCCCCACCGTACCCGTATCCTACTTTTTCAAAAATTGCCGCATCACCATACTGTATCCGCACCCATAGCCGTGCAAGTGCTTACTAGCTAAGAACTTCCTCTCCAAGAGCTTAGCATTTGAACCATCATCCTCAACAAAACTCCAAATAGCATCCGCAGGAAACACCAAATATATATAGCCATCAAACAATGGAGTAACTTCCATTGATTCCCCACTTTTCTTGCACATGCGACACTAATCAACAATAAACATATTACATTCCCAAAGACCACCCACTGTCAAAATTGAGTCTAAATCTGTCCATGCGAAGAAAGCAACATTTCTAGGCACCTTAGCACCCAAGACACTTCTCCAAGGAAAGCTGACCCCTATGGCACCCCTCAAAGCTTCATAATAAGAGTGAACTGTGAACTTCAAACTTTATGGCCTTTACTGGTTTCTACACTGTATGATCTTCTCCTCATCTACGAGGGAAATTAGAATAAAACATATCCAAGAAATTATCCAGATTCCAACTCTCAATCCCATTCCCTTCCCCATAGAGCCAAAACTTATGTGCATGTGTGTGTGTGTGTCTGTATATATATATATATAAGGTCCAATCTCTTCCCAACAATCATCTATGATAAAAAATATTATGCAGATCTAGGACCGCAACATATTATTATGCAAGACCATGGCTAGACAAATGGACAGCACTTACAGATATATATTGGATGACTTCTTCACTTGCAACAATGGATGCAGATATACGCTTCCCTGGCTCAACAGAATATTCAGCACGAGCATTCCGGATTGCTCTAGTCTAAACACCATAATGAACAAAAATTGAATGAAAGCACTTGACATTTTAAAAAAGCAGGTTGCTTGTTAGGTTTTGAGGGAGAAACAAGAATGGATATACTCACTAAAGCTTGAAAATTTTCGAACTTTTTAATTGAGTTGGCATGTCTTGGAAGTGATGTCTGTGGCCAATGAGACACCATAAGAGCTTCTTTCCTTTGAGGGAGTGCCTGTTTATAGAAGAGATAAAAAAAATCCACAAAACTATCATCATATACTTGTTGCTATATAGTTTTAGTTCATTTCTTCTTCTTCATACTTTTTGTCTACGTTACCTATTTGTTTCTTTTTTCTTATTCATTTATAGAATTCTTTAAAGACCATCTTGATAATACAATTGGTATTACATAGCACTATTTGCCTTGGTACACTTTCTAATAACTCTACCTTTTGAGCTTCTGCTTCTTCATGTCAACCCCCCCCCCCCTCCCCCCCTCGGGTTTTTTTTTTTCTCCCCTCCTGGGTCTCCATATGGACTCTAGTCACTAATCACAATATTTGGGCCTGTCATACGCACTAGAATTATTAATTTGGATATTTGGGTTTACAAAACAACCCCAGAAAAAGACAAAAAAAAAGGGCGCTAAAGTTGCAGTTTGGATATTTGAAAAGTCAAAATAACTGGGCTGTAGTATTTTTTTTTTCTTATTTTTCTCCAAACCCAAATGAAAATTTTCAATCCTGTTTTCAGCAGTCCCTGCATCCTAAATTGTAGGCACCACACGGGCCAGACACATCTACACATACCCATTCCAATGCTGAAATCATACCCAACACCATACCTGAGTTCAAACAAACCTCAACAGATATCTATCCAAACATAACATTTAAATGGAAGAAAACATTAAAGAGCAACTAAAACACTTATAGCCTGCTAAGTTAAATTCAACACAAGTGTTGAAATATTAGAGAAAACATTTACCTGCCATAATTCCTCAGTTACGAAAGGCATGAACGGATGCAGCAATTTTAGTATGTTCTCAAAGACATACAACAGGACTGCCTGTGCTACTGATGAATCTGAATGACCCCTGGAGTTATAAAGGCGAGCTTTACTTGCCTCAATATACCTGACAAAATGCAGAAGTGAACTGTGGCTAAAAAGAAAGTTCAAAAAGCCAGTCATGCAATACAACACACAACAGGCTTTTATCAGAAATTTTATGATCACTTCACGATACTAGGCTTATACCAACCTACAAAAACATAATGGTCCCTTAGCAACCATCATCCTGACCACCAGAAATGTTTTTATATTTCTTGTCATAAAATTTAGTTTAAAAAACTGAGACGAAAATACTATTTTGGTCCTACATTTTGGGGTCAGTCAATTTGATCCCTACATTTTGGTAGCAATCAATTTGGCCCCTACCATTAACTCACTAATGGAAAATGTTCATGTGGCAAACGGATTACACAATTGGCACATCTTATATTAAAAGATTAAATAAGATGTGTCTAAATTGGCCACATCAGCGCTTAGGTGGCAAAAAAATACACATCAGAAAAATAAAATAAAAGGCTGAATTTAAGAAATTAAATTAATTAAATAAAATTTCAAGCTTTTAATGCACTTCCTTCGGAACCAAAGTGCAACACAGATACACACTACCAATTCAAAGAATCAAAAGACCTTACACAGTTACACACAAAACAAATCTTCACTTCTCACTCCCACGCTTCCCACCTCCACCACCTTTATTTTGTTTTAATTGAAGTGAATGAGTTTCATTGCTGAAACTAGGCTTTCATTTCCGGATTGGTAATGTAAACAGAAGAAAAATGATATTTATTGATTTTCTTGGGAAACAAACTTGTTTTTAATTTTGAATTTTACCAAAAATGTATGAATCAGGGATTTGTTAATTAAGTATTGTTTTTTGGGTGGATTTGTGTGAATCAGGGATTCAAGTCTGGTTCGTGTAAAATTGTCACTACAAGAAGAACAGTATTAGCACTGAAGTCAGATCCTCTCAAGCCTCAATTGGATCAGATCTGAAAGCAGGAAGAGGATTGTCAATCTCTGGCTCTGACATATGCGAACTACACGCGCGCAAGCTCAAGCTTGAAAACACGAAGCTCATTAGGAATATCACAGATCTGTAAAGGAACTACAGCAATCTTCTGGCAAAACCATTGTATCGCACTTTATCCGGATCTGACACGCTATCCACTGATGAATCAGATCTGGTTTGGATTTGTGCTTTTTTAGGAGGGTTTGGAATTTTTTTTTGTGTGCAAGGTCTTTTGATTCTTTGAATTGGATGGAAAATTGTGTATCTTCCCTCTCAAATTGTCTATCTGGGGTGGTGTTTGGATGCCAAGAAAGTACAAGAAAAGCTTGGAATTTTATTTAATTAACCATGTGTTTATAAAGCTTATAAACACTAGCTTGCAAAGGGAGGGTGTCCAAGAGCTTATAAACACATGGTTAAGTTTACACTTAACCTATGTGGAACACTACGATCATAACATACTACCACGCTCCGCAACCGACGTCCATGACGGCTCACTCTCGCGACACTGACCCGTTGGTAGCCCTTTCTCTTTTTGGTGGCTCTACTCAACTATCAGTAATTTTAATCCAGTCTCTAGGTTGCCTCTTCCAAGATCCGACCACAAAGCCACAACTCATTTGATCTCATATTCAATGAGCTAACACCCGATTAATCGGGGTGATGGTTGGCTCTGATACCAAATGTTACAAACCCATGGGTAAAACTCACCCTTGAAAATCGGCTTGCAAAGGGAGGGTGCCTAAGAGCTTATAAACACATGGTTAAGTTTACACTTAACCAATGTGGGACACTAAGATCATAACAATTTGTTACGAGAGTGGAGGAGTGATGTTGTTTGTTTACAATAAACTAAAATTGCTAGCATGGATAGACAAATGGTTTGTAGTTTGTGGAGTTGCCCTTATTTGGATTGGTTGCTTTGGATGCTGATCAGATAGAGGGTGGAGTCCTGATTATGTGGGATAGAAGGGTTTTGGAAAAATTGGAGGACATGGTGAGAACTTTTTCTGTGTCAAGGGGTGGAGGATGGTTTTCTGTGGGCTTGCTTAGGGGTATATGGCCCAAATGACGATAATGAGAAGGTCACATGTGGGATGAGTTTGTTGGTATTCAACAATATTGAAGTGCACCGTGGTGCTACATTGGGGACTTCAACATTGTATGTTTTCTAAGTGAGCGGATGGGAGGTTCAAGACTGACTCCAGCTATGGAAAAATTTTCAGAGTTTATTGAGGATCTTAATTTGATTGATTTGCCTTTGGAAGGAGGGAGGTATGCTTGGTCTAGTGGCACAGACCAGCCTTTGACATTTAGTATAGATAGAGCTTTGGTTTCTAATGATTGGGAGGAACACTTTACACTATCCGGATGTGATTCAGCAAACTTTACCTCATCCTATTTCAGGCCATTATCCAATCCTTTTGGAGGCAGGATAATGGCGAGGGAAAAAAAGCCCTTTCCGGTTTGAAAACATGTGGTTAAAGTCGGATGGGTTCATGGATAGAATTCAATCTTGGTGGAATCGACATTCCTTTTTTGGTACGCCTAGCTTTGTGCTTGCCAAAAAGTTGAAGGCTTTGAAAGAAGAAAAAATTATTGGATGATTTGAAGAAATTAGATGCTACGGAAGGAGAGCTTGGACTCACAAATGTGGAGAAGCGTGAAAGGGTTGAAGTGCGGTCCCTAGTTGAACACTTTCTTACCTTGGAAGAAATATCGTGGAGATAGAAATCGAGGATGTTATGTATCAAGGAAGGAGATAATAATACTAAGTTTTATCACAAGATGGAAAACTCATAATCATTTGGGTATTTTAGAGTGGCTTTGGGGGTGGAAGACAAATACTTGACTCAGTTCTTATCGCGAATGAATATGTGGATAGCCGAGTGAAGAGAAAGATTCCAAGGGTTTATTTGTAAGCTAAATATTGGGAAAGCTTTAGATCATATGAATTGGGAGGCACTCCAAAATTTGCTGAAGAGAATGGGTTTTGGGGAGAAGCGGTGTAAATAGATTCGTACTTGTATTTTCACAGTTCAATTCTCTACTTTGGTAGATGGGTCTCCAACTGATTTTTTTGGAAGTTCAAGGGGATTGAGACAAGGGAATTCGCTATCTCCTATGTTTTTTTAAAATCATGATGGAGGTTTTTAGTAGGATGTTGAAGAGAGCGGAGGGGGCAAGTTTAATTCGAGGTTTCAAGGCCGAGGATAGGCAGGGTGATGGGGTATATGTTTCACATCTCTTGTTCGCAGATGATAAGATTATTTTTTGTGATGAAGATGTGGAACAGATTCTTCATATACAAATGTTGCTACTCTATTTTCAAATTGTGATGGGCTAGAAGGTAAATGTGCGTATGAGTGAAATGGTTCCAATAGGGGAGGTTGATAATGTGCATGCTTTGGCAGATATCTTGGGTTCTAGGGTTGGGTCTTTGCCTATGTCTTACATTGGCATGCCTTTGGGGGCTCCTCATAAGTCCCCTTCTATTTGGAATCCTATTTTGGAGAAAACTGGGAGGAAATTAACAGGGTGGAAGAAGCTTTATTTGTCAAAAGATGGTAGATTGACGTTGCTCAAAAGTATGTTATCGAGTCATCCTACCTATTATATGTCACTCTTCACCATTCCTACTTATGTGGCTAATAAGATCGAGAAGATGCAAAGTGTGTGTCTATGGCCACTGGGCCTTGGGGATAAGGAAACTCACAACCTTTATTAAAGCCTTATTAGGGACTCTGGCAAGATTGGGTAGGGGTGTTCATGGTTGCGGTTTATGGAGAGCCATTTGAATGGGTTGGGAGGCATTCAGCCAACATACTCGGTTTGAGATTGGAGTGGGAAATAGAATAAACTCTGGCAAGATTGTTAGTGTGGGGAGAAACCTCTTCAATTGACTTTCCCAATTTTGTATGAGATTGCAATTAATAGAGAGATTTATGTAGAGTTTTCCTTAGTAGAGGTAGGGGGTGGGGGAGAGGAGCTGGGATGTAAGTTTTACTTAGGATCTGAATGATTGGGAGTTGGACTTAGTGTTGGATTTCCTTTGTATTTTGGAATCCAACACCCATTCAACTAAAAATGAGGATCGCATGAAATGGAAGTTGAAGAAGAATGGGAATTTGACATCCGTTCGTTTTATAATGAATTCCAAGGTCTTATTCCTTCCTAGGAAGGTATTTGGAAAGTTTTTTTTTTTTTTTATAGGTAATAAAACTTTTATTGAAAAAATTGAACATCATGTTCACGATGGTGAACACTTTGAACAATAAAACAAATACAAGAAGATCAAGAGCTACAGTAAATAGAAACTAAAAAATCAGATACAGCAGTACAGTTTGTCCACCCCCAAACACGAGCCCAAAGAAACAGAGTACGAAAAATTAAACATTTTAGATGTTCCAAAGTTCTCGCCTTATCTTCAAAAATGCGGGCATTACGTTCCTGCCAGACTAACCACATTAAACAAGCCGGGACCATATTCCAAATGTTTGAATGATGCTTTCCAAACCAGTGTCTCCAAATAAAGAAAAACGAGTTCATTGACCTTGGCATTACCCATTGAATCCCAAACACTGCAAAAACTTCACACCATAAGGCATGAGATAACTTACAGTGAAGAAGAAGGTGGTCCACTAATTCCCCATCGCAGCAACATAAACAACATCTATTAACCAAAAACTGACTTTTCTTAATAAGGTTGTCAATGGTGAGTATCCCATCAGTAGCTGCTGTCCATAAGAAGAAAGACACCTGTTTAGGCACCTTAGTACGCCATATACACTCCTAAGGAAAGGCATCAGTGGTAGGACTAGATAATAGCTTATAAAAAGATAGCACATCAAAAACACCAGATGTAGTCAATCTCCAGACCAGCTGATCATCCCCCTCACTCCTCGGCATAGAGGAATAAATAAGCTCAAAGAATGAGTAGACAGTGGTTGTTTGCCAATCCTGAGGACCATGACAAAACAATAAATTCCAGCTTCTACCTCCTTCTAAATTTGATACAACCAAGTCAAATACCCAAGCTTCTTTAGAAACTGAGCAAGCATACATAGAAGGGAAGAGTTCCTTCAACGGAGTAGGCCCACACCAAGGGTCATGCCAAAAACTAACACGGCTACCCTCCCCCACATTATATAGAATATGGCTAAAGAACTTCTCTGTTCCTTCTTTGATACTCCTCCACATCCCACACCCGTGAGCACCTCTTACCCCTCTAGTGCACCAGCCTCCTCTTGCCCCCCCATATTTGTCTGCTATAACCTGACGCCATAGTCTATGATTTTCTTTCCCAAAACGCCACAACCACTTCCCAAGCAAAGCCTTGTTAAACAGCCCAACCCTCCGGATTCCCAAACCACCACATTTGACTGGCAAGCATACCTTATCCCAAGCAACTAAAGGATAACCTCGATGATTTTTTTTTTTTTTTTGGGCTGCAACTTGGGATAAGATACTTACGGGTTACAATTTGAGACTTAGGGGTTTTGATTTTGTTTACTGGCGTGTAATGTGTCGTTGTTGTGGGGAGACAGTAGAACATTTTTTTTTTTTTTGATAAGTAATAAGGATTTATTGATAACGAAAAGAGAGAGACACCCAAGTACACAGGAAGTATACAAGGGTGTACAAATCAAATACAAAAATTACATAAATCAAGAAAATCCAAAAAAGAAGAAAAAGGACGGTTTCTCCACACTGAGAACCAATCCAATAAGGTTCTGAAAAAAAGAAGCTTTAGATTAGGCATAGAACGCTCATTGTCTTCAAAACACCTACTATTTCTTTCCTTCCAAATACACCACATCAAACAATGAGGAACAACCATCCATATATCTCCATTGCGATGGCGACCAAAACGACCTTGCCAGCAAGCAAAAAGATCAACAACAGACATTGGCATAACCCAACAAACTCCAAATAAACCAAAAACCATATCCCACAACTCCAGAGCAATCGGACAATGAAGGAATAGATGGTCAACGATTTCACTGTTACACTTGCACATATAACACCAATCCAAAATGCAAACCTTTCTTTTCCTTAAATTGTCAATTGTCAGACATTTCCCCAAGGCAGCGGTCCAAACAAAGAAAGCCACTCTAGAGGGAATCTTCTGCTTTCAAATGCTTTTCCAAGGAAAAAACTGATCACTGTGGCCAACTAGAAGATGGTAGTACGCACTAACCGTAAACCCCTTACTCTTACAAGGTAGCCAACATTTTTTGTCCTCCCCAATCCCCCTAACAGGATTGCTATAAATGGTATTTATGAAGCTCCAGAAAGCTTCCAATTCCCGATTATAAACATCCCTACAAAAATGCATCTCCCAGTGAAGGACTCCATTGGAGTACCTCATTAGATCAGCCACACTCGTCTCTTTGTTTCGACAAATCCTATATAAATCAGGATAGCAGTCAGCAAGAGGAGATGATCCACACCATCTATCTAGCCAAAACCGCACCTTTGATCCATCTCCAATTTCATACAGAAAAAACCGAGATAAAGAGGGCCACCCCCTTCTAATATTTTTCCACAAACTAACTCCATAAGGACCAAAGAAAGTGCTAGAACACCAACCACCCCAATCACAACCATACTTCGCCTCTATCACTTGACGCCATAGAGCATCACTTTCTTGCCCAAATCTCCATAACCACTTCCCTAATAAAGCTACATTGAAGGTTCTCAGGTTCCTAATCCCTAAACCACCTGAAGAGAGAGGAGTACAAACCATAGACCAATTAACAAGATGAAATTTGGGCTCATCCCCTAGGCCACCCCATAGAAAGTCTCTCTAAAGTCTTGCAATTCGGTTGGCCACTGAAGCAGGAATAGGGAATAAAGAAAGAAAATAAGTAGGAAGGTTAGAGAGAGTGCTTTTAATTAAAGTAACTCTACCTCCCTTGGATAAATATAACTTTTTCCAGCCTACTAATTTTCTTTCCATCTTCTCAAGAATTGGATTCCAAATTGTCTTGTCCTTGTATTTTGCCCCCAAAGGAAGACCCAAATATTTCATTGGAAGAGACCCTTGCTTACAGCCTAAGACATTCACCAAAAGTTCAAAGTTATGAACTGCCCCCACAGCCACCAATTCAGACTTACCCAAATTTACCTTCAAACCTGACACAGCCTCAAACCAAATGAGCACCATACGAAGAATCAGCATTTGATCAATATTAGCATCACAAAAAATTAGAGTATCATCAGCGAAAAGGAGATGGGAAACCACCAAAGATCTTCCTGCAAAATCACCTACATGAAAACCTGACAAACGACCTTCATAGACAGCCTTATCCAACATTCTACCAATGGCTTCCATAACCAACACAAATAACAAAGGGGACAAAGGATCACCTTGCCGCAACCCCCATGAACTCCCAAAAAACCCATGGGGAGAACCATTGATAAGAATAGAAAAACGAACCGTTGATAAACAAAATGAAATCCATCGCCTCCACTTATCAGAAAAGCCACAGCGCTCAAGCAATTGGGTAAGAAAACCCCAATTCACATGATCAAAGGCTTTCTCTATGTCCGATTTACATAACAACCCTAGTTGACCAAACTTCAATCTACTGTCAAGACATTCATTAGCAATAAGGATGGAATCAAGAATCTGCCTATTTAGAACAAAGGCATTCTGAGGAGCTGAAATGATATCTCTTAAAACCATACGAAGTCGAATAGCCAAAACTTTAGCAAGAATTTTATAAACCCCCCCAACAAGGCTGATAGGCCGAAAGTCCTTTACTTCCACTGTAGCAGCTTTTTTAGGGATAAGAGCAATGAAAGTTGCATTCAAGCTTTTTTCAAACTGACCAGTAACATGGAAATGGTGGAACACAACCATGATATCTGATTTGAGAATCCCCCAACAAGCTTGAAAGAAAGCCATCGGGAAACCATCAGGCCCAGGTGATTTATCCCCATTAAACTCCTTGACGACTTCATAAATCTCAGTTTCCTCAAAAGGTCTCTTTAACCAATCCACATTATCCCCGGAAATCCTAGGAAAATCCAACACATCCGGGAAAGGCCGCTGCTCTTGCTGCTCAGAGTATAAATTCATGTAGAATTGTACAATATGGTCAGCGATCCTAACCTGGTTGGAAGACAAAGCCCCATCAATCATAAGATTTTCAATACAATTATTTCTTCTATTAGAATTGGTCATCCTATGAAAAAACCTCGTATTGGAGTCGCCCTCCTTTAAGTACAATCTATGAAGCACGAGTGCGTTTCGAGACTCGGGTGCGGGTGCGGGTGCGGGTGCGGGACTTGGCAATTTTTGAAAAAGGTAGGTGTGGGTGCGGCGGGACTCGGCGATTAAAAAATTATTTAAAATATTTTTATTTATATTTTTAATATATTACTAAGCATACTTTTTTATATAATAATAATAATAATAAAGTTTTTGACACTTGAATTATTGGCAGAGGTATTAAAATAGATGAAGCTTCTCATAAATAATAAATAAATAAAAAGATGTGACTTAGCTCAAAAATAAAATAAATGATATATGTAGTAAGTATTAAAATAGGTGTAGCTTCCTATTAAAAAAGAAAAAAAGAAAAAAAAGAAAAAGAAAAAAAAAAGGGGTAGATGTGGCTCTCACGTGTTTGGTCAGAGAGGCGTGAGAGCCACAAAGAAAAAATAAAGCTTTTTTATCTCCTGGGACAGTCATAAGAAACAGAGCTCTTCAAAAAAGAAAAGAAAAAAAGAAACAGAACAGTGAGTTACGAAGCAAAGAAGAAGAAGAAGAAAGGGGTTAAGGCCGGTGAAGAAGAAGACGAAGAACTGTGAGTTACAGACCGATATGGCCTGGAGAAGTCTTTAAATTTCGGCCTGAATCGGCAACAGAATAAAATGACAACGCTGCGAAAAAAAAGGAATAAGAAGACGAAGAAGAAGAAGAAAGGGGTTAAGCCGGCGTATGAAATCCACCGGTATTTTCGGTTTTAAATTTTTTTTTTCTTTTTACCGGCCGATTTCCTTTCTCCGGCCGAAACGGCCCGAGTTGGCCCGATTTGAGCAGCGTCAGCGCGAGTCGGGGAATCCACGTGGCAGGACGCGGCCCGACGCAGCACGGATGTGCGGTCAGCGACGTCCCTCCCGCGTCGCCGCGTCCCGCCGAGTCGGACGCGGGTGCGGCTCCTCTGGAGCCACGTCCGTGCATTCCAGAGTACAACACTCTGGACTTTTGCCTCCAGCTAATCTCCTCTAACAAGGCTGTCTTCTCAAGATCAGCGCGAAAGGATGCTTTTTCCAACTTTTCCTCCTCTGAAAGAGGTTGATTGTCCTCTTTTACATCCAAAGCATTCAACTTACTCCATAATTGTTGTTTCTTGGCTGAGATGTTGCCAAAATCTGATTCGGTCCACTGCTTTAGATCCGATTTTAGAGCAGTCAACTTCTTGGGAAGAATGTAACTAGGAGTCCCTTGAAAGTGATAATTCTCCCACCAGGACTTCACCTTGCCTAAGAACCCCTCCGCCTTCAACCACATATTCTCAAAACGAAAAGGAATTCGCCCTCTTCGATGACTCCCACTCTCCAAAAGACTTGGAAAGTGATCAGATAACACTCTAGGAAGCCTTTTTTGGGAGAAATGTGTGAAATATTCTGCCAATACCGGAGAGAAGAGAAACCGATCTACTCTAGAAGCTAAGGTAGAGTTAAACCATGTGAAAAGACCTCCCTCCAAAGGATTATCCATTAGCCCATGAAGAGATATAAAATCTGAAAAATCATACATGCAGCGAGTAAATCTTCTCGCCCCTAACCTCTCCGATGGGAAGTGGATAACATTAAAATCACCTCCCAAACACCATGGCAAATTCCACCAACTGTTCAAGCCTGCCAATTCCTCCCACATAAATTGACGCTCTCTGTTCAAATTTGGACCATAGATACCTGTGAAAGCCCACTCAAATTGGTCACTGACGTTTTTGAACCTACAAGAAATCAAAAAATGCCCCACTGCTTCCTCTATCTTTTCAACCACCCTTCTGTCCCACATGAGCAGAATTCCACCAGAAGCACCCTCTGAACCCAAATATAACCAATCTATATAAGGACAACTCCATATACTTCTAACAAGTCCTCTTGTTACCCATTCCAATTTTGTCTCTTGCAAACAAACGATATCAGCCCTCCAAGTACGTAATAAATTACGAATCTTGAGCCGTTTTTCCTTCTCATTCAATCCTTTAACATTCCAAGATAAAATCTTCAAATTCATTGGGAAATAATTAGAGCCCTTTCCTTACCATTACCAATGCGTTTTGTTGAAGTTGAACCATAATTGACAGAGCTAAATAAACCCCTCAATTCCCTTATTCCTTTCCTCCTTGAGCTCTTCACGGTTTGTTCAGATTTTTCCTTAAAAGCCCTCTGCTGTAACTGAGCTTCAACAGCCAACAAAAAATTGGTTGCTGGCTCTTCCAAACCTTTGAGGGATGTCCCAAGAAAGTCATCAAACCCACTAAATTTTTCTTGAAACCATTCTGAGTAATTGGCCTTACCCAGCAAATTCTTCACAACCAGAGTTGCTGACCCATCACCATTATCCAATGGCAAAGAGTAAGCCAGTGGTACAACAGTTAGAGGAAGTGAAGGTACAGTACACTGAAAAGCATCCTCGGAGCAAATATCTGAAACCCAGTCCTCCACAACAACATCATCCCCTTTTTCCTTTTCTGATATTATCTCCTTAGATTTCGATGACACCCCCGAAACCATTGCCAACTGATTCGAGACATCCACTCCATCAACTACCTCTCTCGGTGGCAAAGAGATTTGAAACGGGACTTCCACCCTCCTCCCATCTCGTAATTCAAGAACCCACTGCTCAAAATTCCCCCATTTCTTGATGACATTGTTTGAATGCTCATGGATGATCCGTTGGATGTCACGTTGCAAGGCCACATCACCATCAGAAAACAGAGACTCATCCACGGAAGCATCGAAACACAAAGACCCAGCCACTGAAGCATCAGAGACGTTGACCACTGAGAGAAGCTTCTCGGTGCATGTCGGAACCATTTATTGCTTCTTTGTGAAAAGGCTTATCGGTTGTGGTGTTTTATTTTTCTATCCTTTGGCATTAGATGGGTCTTACCAAAATCAGTACCAAATCTTCTTTTTGTTTGGTAGAATTGGTTGGGAAAGCACTCTTCACATATTTGGAATTTAGTTCCGTTGTGTTTGATGTGGTGTATATGGAAGGAGAGTAATAGGCAGATGTTTGAGGATATGGATAGTTCGGATGGTCAGTTGCTTGCTTCTTTCAGTGGTTCCTTGTTTGATTGGTCACGGGCTTCGGAAATTACATCTAGTGAATCTCTCCCTTTTTTTATTAGTTCTCTTCTCTCTTGTATTTAAGTTTTCTTTTTTGCTCTTTCCTTTCTTTCTTTGTACTCCTAGATTATTTTGTGCCCCTTTGCATAACATAGCTTTATTTATACAGATCTTTCTTACTTATCCAAAAAAAAAAAAAAATGTTGGGACCAAAATGGTATTTTCATAAAAAAACTAATAAAGAAACTGAAACCATATAATTGATAATTTTTTTCATACTTCGTATACGGTTTTTTCAACTAATTGGACTTGGCCAGTACTTCAAGGAAATGTACATCATTCTTTTATGTAACTTAGGATAGCTACTCAGTTTCAACTAATTGGACTTGGCCAGTACATCAAGGAAATGTACATCATTCTTTTATGCATCTTAGGATAGCTACTCACTTTCCAACCGTACCAGACATCTATGGAGAAACCTTAAGTTTGTGTCTAACCAGTAACAGGGTGTTTGGATAAGCAAAAACTGAGTTATATAACTCAGTTTTCATCACCCAAAACTCAAAAAGTGTGGGACCCACTGAGAAAATGCATGTTTGGACAGATTCTTGAGTTTTGTTCTCATCACTCAAAACTCAAAAATTTGAGTTTGAGTGATGAAAACCGGAAACGAGATTTTGCTGTTTTCAAGTTATTGGATTTGAGTTTCAATGGCAAGATTGTTGCATTGGTGGGTCGCACAACAATGTGTTGTCATGTCATATTAATTGAGACTGTTGGGGCTGGGTTCATTTTTCTTTGTTTCATTTCTTTTTCTTTTCCATGGCACACTCTCATCTGTTCTTCTCTCACTCTCACAGCACCACACACCCACACTCTTTCACCATCTCTCTTCCTCCTCTCACTTTTCTTCCCCTGAAGAATCTGGTGCATCCGAAGTTGAGAAGCTGTCCAGCCGAAGAGGACCTCTCCAGCTGAAGACATGAGCTGATCAAAGGACACGATCTGTCACTGGCGGTCTGTTCTGCCAATTTTGGGTCTGACCAAAGGACATGGTCCCTCTCTCTTTTACACACCATTGATGCTGTTATGGTGTGGCTAGCTATCTTCAGCTTGTGTTGTACTTTAATAGGAATAAATTTTGTAGCCATCAAGTCTAGAGTCAATGGGAATATGGAATACATTGTTAATTTGATCACCATGCATGTTGTTTGGTACAAATCTATCGCAAAAGCTTTTATCTTTTCAAATTTTTATCTCCAGCTCCAGGCCACAGAAGCAATGGTGGGTGGTTGATTGCTGAATTATTATCTTAGGCTCTTAGCATAATGCAAGAAAAGTTATGCCATGCCACCCCTCTGTCTCTCTCTGAAAGCCATAAACAATGGTGAGTGATAGCTCGAAGTGAAACATGTCAAAGTGGGGGAGGAGGCGTGAAATGAAAAAAATGAAAGAGAAGGAAGATAGAGAAGGGACTGTTCTGACCCAGCACAGTAAATGGGTCCCACCACTTTTCTAATATTTTGAGTTATAGGGACCAAGAATGAAACCAAACAAGTTTTAATTTGAGTGAGTGAAAAAATAGAGATAGTGATATGAGTTATGGGAACTGAGTTTGGGTTATGAGTTATGGATGATGCTCAATCCAAACAGGCCCTAAGTGACTATTATCTAAAATATAATTGAATATGGATAAAATACAAAGATTTATTTTCTGATAAAATCTTCATTATTATTATTATCTGACTTACCAATCAGCAAAATCACCCCAAAAGAAATCATATGTTTCTCTTCCAACATCTCCAAAGAAAAATTTATCATAACTTGCGGTGGTCATGTCAATAAGCAAATGAAGTTTCGAGACCTGGAATTAGGAGAAAGAAAAATGGTAACTAAAGGAGATATATTGAATTGGCAATACAGAAAACAATTTTTCACAGTTGTCTTACCACCCAACGTTCTGGTAAAGGTATCCCAATTAGAGACTCCTCACTGTCAAACTGACAAAAAAAAAAAATCTTTTAAATATACAAAATATGTATTTCCTACCTTATAGGTGCTACATCTAGAACAAAATGAAAAATCCTAATCTTAAGTTAAAAAATAATATATATATATATATATATTTATATATATCCTTGATGACATGATGGCTATGAGTAATTGCAAATATTTATCTTCACATTTATGGTTTTTTTTGTTAAAGTACTAATCTGGTCATCCAACAACAGATTACTAATGTTCAATTTGGTCCTTGGAACTATTAATTATGTCAATTTAGTCCATCAACTATTAATTGTGCTAATTTAGTCCCTCAACTTTCAAAATTAAGTAAATTTCATCCTCAAATGTTTTTTTTTTTTTTTGGATAAGTATCCTCAAATGCATTACATGATGTTTCCTTAACAAGTTGGATTTTCTAAATAAGCCAAACAAAATAGGATGGAGGGAGTAATAAGTGCAATCAATTGTATTAAGACTGAAGAATTCAAAAAGTGTAATGGAAACAAATGGAGAATACTGGCTGTATCACCCTTATTGTCCCGTCCATTTTAGGGTACAAAGAGTCTATAGAATTACATATCCCAAGGTTGACTCCATCCAAAGACATACAATAGAAACGAGTGCCTGCATATTGGGACTTAAACCTCTCAATATTTAACTCTAGCCCTTCAAAAGTTCTCTGATTTCTCTCCTTCCAAATCTGCCACATCTGAAACCCTCTTTATGAGTGAAATAGGTTTCAACCCCAGCTTTGTAGTTCTCCCATCAATGCTTCAAGCATTACCAACTTCAGCTTTGTAGTTCTCCCATCAATGCTTCAAGCATTACCAACTTTACTCCAAAAACCACACATGAAATTCCATGACCCTCACTATTGGGGAATGCAAAAGCAAATGATCAACATGCTCCGCATGCCATTTCACATTGCACATCAATTAACAACCACCATACCTCATTTCTAGAGATTTTCCATGGTGAGTTCTGAGTAGCCGTCCACACATAGAAAGCCACACTCAAAGGAGCCTTACCCTCCATATTGCCTGCCAAGGGAATTTGGAAACAAAATTCCCTCTTAGAGCCTAATAATACAAGGCAAACACTGAAACACCCATTTTTCTTAATTTCCAAATCACCTTGTCTTTCATACACAAACTAATTTGGATGGAAAATAACATCTTAGAGAAATTATCTAAACACTGCAACTCCTAGTCCTCATGTCATCTTTCAAGATTCCCGTGAACCTAATAGATTTCAAACCTTCCCTTGTTTGGTTGTAGCTCAAGGGAATTCAGATGTCCACAAGCATATGAATTGCCACCAAACCTCAATTCTATGGTAAAGTGGATTCCCTCAAAAAAAGGTGGGTGTCTACATTCTAAAGGCTATGAAAATTTATAATATAAGTGACAATCATACCCTCAATTTAGTACCATTTGACTAACAAAAATATAGTTTTTCTTATATTATACAATCCCCAATTTATTACCCTTTTCTTAATTTAATTTTTTTCATTTGAGTTTATGTGAACTATTGTTATCTATTTTTTATCCCAATTTTATTTAATTTTTGACATAACATTATTGAATGTCTTAAAGAAGAATATATGAGATAATTCAAGTTTATCATGTACAAGGGTTTTCTGGATAGAATAAACCAGTCTTAAAGGATCCTCACATCAGAGGTATTCTTATCAAATTCCTAATCAAATTAAACATGGTATAATTACAGTCTTCGACATTAAGGCATCATGCCAATGACCTCTACCTCAAGAGGCACCTCCTTCCTTTGTAGATTTGAGGTGGATAAGGGCACTAGCTCTCAAATTTTGGCATGACTTATGGTGAGGAGATCAGGTTCTATTAGAGGCTTTTTCGGAACTGTATCATATTGAGCATTTTAAGTAGTGTTTAGCAGCTCACATGCAATGTTCCATTGCTAATCTTGATCAGACCTGTTGAGTTATTGTTGTTACTTTCTCTATCCACTTTTTTATTTATATTGCTTAAAGTATATTTTTGCAATCTTGCTAAATTGCTTTAATATAAATATACTAGTCTCATCACCACTTCGTGCGTGCAATGAGGCTCTCTTTTTTTGTTGGGGTTTAGTATCATAATTTTTCTTTCATCACAATTTGAAAAAATAGATAGGATTTTATTTTCCGAAGAGAATAGGATTCCTATTTTAATTAGAAACTTTTGCATGTTTATCCAAATCCAAATTGATAATGTAATACATCCAAAAAAAAAAAATATATATATATATAATGTAAAAGTTTAAAAAAGAAACATGGGATAGTTTTTCCTTTTTTTTTGGTAGGGGTAGTTATTTTCTTTTTCTTTTTTAATGTGGGTAGTGGGAAGTTAATGTTGACTATCTAGTGGGAAGTTAATAACCAATAGTTTTTTTTCTTTTAACTTTTGTCTATTTACGGTTTTAACCTCATTTCTTATTTTCAGGAATAAGGATAAATTAATTAAATTAGGGGTATTTTTGGAAGTGAAAAGGGCAATAACTAATTTTCTAAATCCTCTTAATATATATAGATGCTAGGTGTGGGCTTGACTAACTATGCCCTAAACCTTACTTTTCTGTCTCTCCCTAATCTCCTCTTCCCTTTTTTCTCTGTTAACCCTAATTTTCATATTCTACAACTCAACTTGGCATCAGAGTGCCCCGATCCAGCCCTAGTACCCATCAAATTGATCCTGGGATGATAGAGGGTGCTGACATCAGCATTGTCCACTGACCTCAGCATGACACCATGTTGACATTGGGGCTGGTACAGACAGCTTGGACTGGCGATCATATGCTTTACTTGCCTCTCTCTCAAAGTAAATAAGGTAATTTTTGTGAAATTTTTAGGAGCCATTTAGACTGAATGGTCTTTTTTTATATAAGTACTAAAATTATGTAAATCAGGAAACGAGTCACCCAAGAATACAGGAAGTATATTGGGGTAAACAATCTTCTAATACCCAAACCACCCAAAGAAAGAGGAGTACAAACATCTGCCCATTTAACTAGATGAGGTTTAGTCTCTTCCCCCATACCACCCCATAAAAGTTTCCGTTAATAGTTTTCAATACGATAAGCCACATCTACGGGAATAGGAAATAAAGAGAGAAGGTAGGTAGGCAAGCTCGAAAGAGCACTCTTAATATAAGTGACTCTTCCTCCCTTAGATAAATATAAACATTTCCATCCTACAAATATCCTTTCCTCCTTCTCTAAAATTGGATTCCATATGTCCTTTCTTTGAAATTAGCACCCAAAGGAAGACCCACCCTACTTGCATCCTAGCACATCCACCAAAAGCATAATGTTCAGAACCACTGCCATAGGAACCAACTCAGACTTGCCCCGGTTAATTTTTAAACCTGAAACTGCCTTTAACCAGATGAGCACCATACGTAGTAGCAAAAGTTGATCAACATCAGAGTCACAGAAAATCAGAGTATCGTTAGCAAAGAGATGAGACTTTACTAAAGAACTTCCTTCTAGATTGCCCACCTTGAAGCCTGATATACGGCCTTCATTGACAGCCTTATCCAACATTTAACCCACTGTATCCATGACAATGACGAAGAGCAAAGGAGACAATGGATCACCTTATCTATATTTTCCAATGGCTTTTGGGTTTATCGGCATATTTTTTTCGATGTGTGATTTTGGAGCTTTTTTGCTTGTTTTGTTGGTTGGGCCTAGTCCCATAAGGGCTAAATCAGACCAAGGAAGATTAGTTTGATGGTTATTTGCAGAATTGTGAAATTTTTTTTGCTTTGTGAATTTGAGAGGCTTGTCCTTCTTGGATTAGTGTTATGGAGTGTTGTTTCTTTGTTGAAGTTTCACTTGTTTTTCAGCCCTTTTAGCCCGTGTGGGAGATTGTGATTTTGGAGTTGCTGGTTGTAATCTTATTTGTTGTGATATCACTAGAGAGTTGGGGACTATTGTTTTAAGTCTTTTCTGAAATCAGTGGGTCACATGTCAAAGCGTGATTGATCTGTTATCTAGTTGGCAAGGTCAGTTGGTAGATCTCAAAGGATAGGCATTTCAAATACACCCTTGTTGTCTCATGTGATGCATTTGGAGAAAAAGAAATAGTTGGATCTTAAAAGTGTGTGAAAGATCAGTTGTATACCTGAAACTCTTATTCCTAACTCCTAAGATGCGTATATGACTGGACGACAACCACAGAATATTATTCTTTTTCGAAATTATTTGTGTAGCTTGATCTTTGTAATTTTTAATAAATTACCAATTGTCCAAAAAACTTAAACTGTAAGGAAATGATAAATTTAATCATTTAACCATAATTCTAACACTCTTCCTCACGTGTGGACCCGAACTCCCCCTTAAAAAGTGGGGCCTAACACATGAGATTTTTAACATTTTAAATAGGAGGTAGAGTGGAGACAGTGATCGAACTCAAGACCTCCTACTCTGATACCATGATAAATTCCAATTTTCCCAAAAGCTTAAATTGTTAGGAAATGGTGAATTTAATCACTTAACCATAATTCTAACAATTTCCTATCATAATTGTTGGTGTATCTGTTGTATACTTTCTCTGTACTTAATTAATCTTTCCTCTCTGGTTAAACAAAGAATGTTCTATAAAATATAGGTTTTTTCCTAGCACCATAGTATTATTTCATTGACCTCATCAAAAGAGAATAAAAATGAACAAACCTTATAAGCCAATATATTTTTCCAAGCAGATGCATCATTCCGAGTAGGTAAATTCTGTAACAAAAAGTTGCCAGCATTCCACAATTTGTTGGTGAAGGCCTTGTTGGCGGTCAACCTCTCAGTGGATAAATTAAGGTCCTGCAAGAAATGGATATAAGTCAGTTGATAAGGTAAATTTTCATAAGCCCATATAGTCTGTTAAAATGTTGAAAAAATGCAACATTTAAAGGAATTATAACAAACAAACCTGGCCAGGAGTTCCTAAAGCAAGTGTGAAACGTAAAGCATCAGTGCCAAAATCCTTGATAGTATCAATTGGATCTATAACATTACCCAGTGTTTTTGACATTTTACGCCCCTGAAAAGATTTATTAGAAGTACAAAGACAGATCAATATATAGGGCAATGGTAAACTATATAGCCACACTAGAAAGATTTTTTTTTTTTTGATAAGCAAAGGAAAAAAAAGATGTCCTAAACACCTAATGAGAACAAAATTGATCTTGTCAAAAGAGAGCATACAATTCCATTTCACAGTGTATTTTGTACTTCATTGCAAACATATTGCTGCAAAAGCTATCAAACTTACACAAAAGTATTGTGAACTTTTTCATTTTTGGCATTTCCTTTTCTTTTGATTTTTTTTTTTTTTTTTGGGTGGGGGGAGTCAGGAAGAAAATATTGAAAGAAGATTGGTACAAGAGGGAGGCAGTCTAAACCCAATACGAAAGGAAAAGCGCTAGCCACATATGCATTATACCCCCCAAGGACTAATCTATCACAATTGAAGCTTCTTGTAGTTGTTAATAAATCCCAAATCAACCCATTATATGCCTGATGTGGGACTAATCAAACACCCACAAAACACACACTTAATCAATATCCAATCAAACCTGGGGCATCACAATATCTTTCTAGAATGATACAACTCTCACTAACACTCCCTCTTGAAGCTGATATAGGTCATGTAAACCTAGCTTGGAACAAATACTCTTCTCGACTCTACATAAAGACTTTGTAAAGACATCAACAAGTTGGTCCTCAAATCTCACAAATGGTGTAGCTATTTCTCCACTCAGTATGAGAAACGAAATGGTAGTCTACTTCAATGTACTTGTTCCTTTCATGGAACATGGGGTTGGAAGCAATATGCAAATCTATCATAGGATAGTGGAATAGGAGTAGGTACTGAGAAGCCTAACTCCCAAATGAAGTGTTGTAACCAAGGTAGCTCACTAGTAATATGTGACATTGCTTTGTATTTTGCTTTTGCACTCGACCAGGAAAACTCTATTATGCTTCCTACTTTTCCATGTTATGAGGTTTCCTCCTAAGGTGTAATACCCCATGGTGAACCTTCTATTTGAAAGTGATCTTGTCTAGTCAGCATCAACAAAGCCATCTACCTTAAGATGAATGCTTTTTCAACAATCTGCCTTTGTCCTAGAGCTCTATTTAGGTATCGTGCATCCCAACGTGAGATTCTTGGAGCTCCTAAGAATTGACTCACCACACTAACTACGTATGAGATAATTAAGCTTCCCAACTAATTAACGGAAAGAAAAAATTTAGTTACAAAATTAGTTGTAGCTTAAGGTTACAAACTCACTCAGTAAAATAAATATTACAACATATTTTGAAAATCTAACCGTTGAATTGCATGTTCTTTATGCTCTTAATACACATATTAAATTTTGTGTCAATCTGATATTATTTACTATATGATCTATAAGTTTATATTTTGTGCATAATTTTAATTTATAAAAACTTGCAATTTAAAAAATTTATTGATGACATAGTTATTGATCATTAATTTTATTGAAATTTTGCAAGCATGGAGGATATAAGAAGATATAATCTAATGGTGGATTTGTCAAAATTCACCTCCAATAAAAAGATATTAAGTAAGTTTGTAGCCTAAAGCTACAACTAATTTTGTAACTAAATTTTATCCTTAACAGAATTGGTAAAAATTTGAAAGAGTTGTTGTAAGAATTGTCCCAATTTGGTAATGCCTTCAAAATCATCCCCAATAATTACTGTCATTCATATAGACAACAAGTAGCACACGTTTAGTATTAATATGTAAATTGAAAACCCAATGATTCACAGAGACCTAATTCCATGACAACTTTAGAAAATTTTCCAAAACATGCTCTTGGTGACTATTTGAGACCATATAATGTTTTCTTTAGCTTGTAGACACTACCCTAATACTCCTTAAGCAACCAATCCATGTGGTTGCCCATATATACTTCCTCAGTTGGGTCACCATGGAGAAATGTGTTCTTGGCATCCAACTGATAGAGAAGAAAATCAAGATTGGCCACAAGTGACATCAAGAATCGTCAATGAATAACCAAGAAATACACAGAGTGAAGACCAAGTTTGTCAAATCCTTGAACAAAATTGTGATTGTAACAAACATATCCAAAAACTCTAGGAGGCGAATGGAAGTATGAAGAAGAAGGAAATAGGATAGAGTGAGGGAATGCTCCATCAAGAACAGTGGATGGCATCTTGTTGATAAGGTAACATGTAGTCAATATGGCATCACTCCAGAACCATTTAGGCATGTTCGTATAAACAAGAGGGCTTGAGCCACATTAAGAAGCTGTTTCTTTTTGTGCTCAGTAACACCAATCTGTTGTGGTGTGAGGACAAGTGGCCTGGTGTACAATTCCTTTGTCAAACATATAAGAGGGAAAGGATGACTTTTGGACATTTTCACATTGTCAAATCGTAAGATATGAATTTCTGGCCAAACTGAAATTTTTTTTTTTTTGATAAGTAAGAATGATATATATACAAAAGGCTACTCTATGCATGAAAAGCACAAAGCAAACCAGAAAATTACAAGAAGAAAAAGACAGAGAAAATACATAGAAGAAAACCAAGCAACAGATTAATAACAAAAGAGATAGAGAGCTAAGAAAAGAAAGGAGAGAATCAATAGTCGTGAGTCCCCAAGCCTGAGACCAATCAAAGAGAGTTCCACTAAAAGAAGCAAGCATTTGGTCACTGGAACTATCCAAATCCTCAAAAGTCCACCGATTCTATTCCTTCCAAAGACAGTATAGTATGCACAACGGAACTAAATTCCAGAATTGAGACGAATGCTTCCCCAACCAATTCTACTAGCCAAAAAGCAAATTTGGAATCGATCTAGGTATGACCCATGACATTCCAAAAGTTATAAAAACAAAGCTCCACAACCAATAAGCCATCTCGCAATGAAGAAGTAAGTGGTCCACCGTCTCCCCACAGTGTCAACATATAATGCACTAGTCCACAAAATCTAAGCCCCTCAATCTCAGGTAATCACCTGTTAGGATCTTATTCCAAGCTACACACCAAACGAAGAAAGAAACACGCCTAGGGGCCTTAACTCTCCATATACCTTTCCAAGGAAAGACAATTGAGGGAGAATCCCGCAACTTGTTATAATACGACCGGATGTCAAAATCCCCATTAGGCTTCAACTTCCATCTCAACCAGTCTCCAACATCCATTGAAGGAGAATTGGCTCCCAAGATACGAAGAAAATGCAACCCTTCATGCATCTCCCAATCATTAAATTCCCGAATAAAACGAACATCCCAAGTTCTTCTACCCTCTGCCCCCTGCCTTGACAAAGAAGCTTCTACAGAGGCCTCCTTGTCAATAGCAATACCATACAGCCTCAGGAAAGCCAATTGGAAAGGTTGATCCCCATACCACCAACCTAACAACAAACTGTGCATTTTTGCTAAAATCCTCCCAGCCCATACGAATACCTCTCCACAAACCACACTCATGAACTCCCCTACCTAGCTTCGAAGTCCATCCCCCCCCACTTTTCCCCAAACTTTGAAGCTACCACTCTCCTCCATAGCCGATTCTCCTCTTTCCCAAACCGCCATAGCCATTTCTCCAATAAGGCCTTATTGAAAGTAGTAAGTTTTCTTATACCTAAACCACCATTGGCTATAGGCGCACAAACTTTATCTCTCTGAAGTCAAACTGAATTTTGAGTTCAGAGAGAGTTTTTATTAAGAATAACCAAGTCATTCAGCAGTAGTCATCAACAAAGTTAGCAAAGTGACAAGTGGTTTGGTGTACAATGCGTTTGTCAAAAATATAAGAGGGAAAGGATGACATTGAGACATATTTTCACATTGTCAGATCGTAAGATATGAATTTCTGGCCAAACTGAATTTTGATTTTCACATTGTCAGATCATAAGATATGAATTTCTGGCCAAACAGAATTTGATTTCAGAGCGAGTTTTTATTAAGAATAACCAAGTCATTCGTCAGTAGTCATCAACAAAGGTAACAAAGTAATGAACATAATTTGACATAACATACCATGGATAGGACCCAAACATCGAAGAGTACTAATCCAAAGGGGTTAGCTTGTCTAGATGTAACTATTAGCTAGTTTATTTCCTAGTAGTTAAAGATTATAAATAGGCTTCGTATGTAAAAGTAGAATCAGTTTTTTTTTTTTTTTAATGTAAATTTAACTTAGTTTCAGACCTGGACAGAAACTCTGTTTCTCTAGTTTTTCTTTGTAATTCCAACTTTGATTCTTAATTCTAAGGCAATTCTAGCAAGTTCTCAGTTATTTGATCTTGACTTCCATCATTTGGTATCAGAGCACAGATCTGGTCCTCTTTTTCCCTACTGATTTGATCATTTGAACCCTAGATTTCCTCTTTTTTTTTTTTTTTTTTGCTCTCTCCATTCAAGATCCTAGAATCAGATCTAGGTTCCTTGTACCAATCAAATCTGTATTGTGCTGCTATTGCAGCCGCAAAATATCACAGATTTGATCACTTGTGCTGTTGCTGCCATTTGCAATTTTTAAAAAATTTTGAAGCTTCTAATGGCCCAAAGGAGAGGAAAGACAGGTGGAAAAAGGGGAAATCAAATGGAAGTTGGGGAAGGAGTTAAAGCCAACCCTCTGGTGAACAGGAATGGTGGATGGAATCAAAATATAGAGAGAGGATATGAGATTGCAGAATCAAGGAGACAAGTTAAGTCACTTACAGAGGTGGTGCAGCGTTTGCAGCCTCCTCATGAGGCTACTGATGAGTCTGATGACTCTCATTCTCATTCTGAGAATCCTTTTGGAGTTCCTCCAAGGGAAAGCCCTTGTGTGGAAAGAAATGAGCCAAGGCTAGACTACAACTTCAAGGTTGAAATTCTAGAATTTCAAGGGAGTCTCAAACCGGAAGACTTTGTGTATTGGCTTAACACTGTTGAGAGGATGTTTCATTATTATGAGGTTATGGATGAAAAGAAAGTGAAGCTAGTAGCTATTCGCCTTAAGGGAGATCTTCCGCTTGGTGGGAACAATTACAAATTTATCGCCAACGAATTGGTAAAGTCAAGATCAAAAATTGGGAGAAGATGAAGAAAAAGCTCCGTGAGCAATTTCTTCCTTTCAACTACACCCAAGCACTCTACAAAGACCTACACAACCTTAGGCAAGAAGGTAGTGTTGAGAAGTATATGGAGGCATTTCACCATCTTGTAGTAAGGGTAGATTTAAATGAAAGTGGAGAACAAATGGTTGCAAGGTACTTGAGTGGATTGAAGCCATCCATCCAAGATGTCCTAAGCCTTCAATCATTGTGGAACATGCCGGAAGCCTACAACCGGGCTTTATTGGTGGAGAAACAACAAACTAGGCCTGCTTTGAGATCTGGACAGTGGGGTTCCAGGTATGGTCGGGATTTTTAACCAATATAAGGTTGGGAATTCAAGTACAAATGGGAGAGGAGAAACTTCTGGTGTTGGACAGCAACCAACAGGTCCTGTATCTGCTATTACAGCCCCAAAACAGCCCTAAACAGCCGCTGTTTAGGGCAGCCAGCCAGCCCCTTATTTTGACTTCTCAAATCTGCCATATATTCTCATTAATTTCAGCTTTGACTTATGCTGTGATAGCCTGCCTAGATGTGACTATTACCTAGTTTATTTCCTAGTAGTTAAAGATTATAAAGAGGCTTGTTATGTAAGAGTAGAATCAGTTTTTTTTATATGTAGATTTAACTTTGTTTCAGACCTGGACAGAAACTCTGTTTCTCCAGTTTTCCTCTGTAATTCCAGCTTTGATTCTTAATTCTAAGGCAATTCTAGTTCAAGTTCTCAATTATTTGATCTAGATTTCCATCAACTTGACACTTCAAAGTGGATATAGATGGATGACCAAGTTGACAACGCCACTAGAAAGAATATAGTGAATATTGAAGTGCTTGTTGAGGAGAGAAAGGTGCAAAATCCAGCTAATAGAGACCTCCAATTTCATGCCCCTTACCATACCAATCATCCACTTTGTCTTAAGATCCTGAAAATTACAGATAGAAGGATAAAAACTAACACAACACTTAAGTTATTTGGTGAATTTACTAATTGCCAACAAATTAAAGGAAAACCGATAATGCGAAAAACTCAATATCAGGAACTTAGATGAGTGATTCTAAAGCCCTAGACAAGTGGCTAATGAACCATTGGCTAAAGTAACACTCTGAGGTGATGAGACAGGATGATAATCAGAGAAATGAGTGAACACACCAATCATATGTTCAGGAGATGTAGTTAATTGGGCTAGAGTGGTTATGGAGGAGGAAGTGAGGAAGCTACTTGCTAATGATGGGCTGGAAATTGAACATACCCATCCTTTGGTGTAGAGTTCATCCTTGTTTACTGGGTGGCAGATGTCCTGATGCTACGGTGTAGTCATCCTAGGAGAAGGCCTGACTGTCCAACTCAGAGGGTTTGCCATTATATCTCAATAATAGTCCACTGTATGATTGTTGCTGCCGCAATGCGTGCACTTTTAAGGTTCCTAGTTTCCAAAGTGTTTGCCTCCCTTTGAATATGCGTAGTAACAGTCGTAACTGGTAAATACATATTTCTCTCCTTGAGTACACACGTGACTTGAGAGTAATTTTCTGCCAAACTTTGGCTACCTTGCTCAAGATCGAAATATTGCTTATGTATACCATACAAGCAACATTTTCTGATCAAGAATAAATGTGCGGCTACAAAAGATATCAGCTAGCCATTGCAGACTGAAGGTGCTTTAGAGCAATCCCAATGTTAGGTTCTCAACCGGATAGCGTAAGAGTAATGATCAAACTATCCTCTTGGTCTCACAGACTTGCAGGGACAACTGAGGAAGTAGTAGTGAAGCAATCAAAATCAGTGGTATCACTCATAGAGGCACAGGATGTTCACTTTTCAGATAAAAGGCGATCAAATAACGAGCCCATGCTCAAACCAATGCCAAACACCACAAGACAACCAAACAAGACGCAGTTTATCCAATTCCAGGACAGGGACTGACCCACAGTAAGAACCAAAGAAGGGTCAACTTCGACAAACAATAATGCCAAAGAATCTCACAAACATCCTACAACCACCCTACTAGTGCAAAAATTGGTCACCAACAATCGAAAAACTTATGAACCCATTCTCACCAAGAATCACTGACACTGTACAGACGACCAGAAAAGTCAAAATTGACTGGAATAGACCGAAACCACTAAGAACCTCCTCAAATCTACCAGAAATCAATACAGAGTATAGAGGACACCAATCAACTATGGAAATTTGAAACATCAAGAAACAACCACCACCATAGCCACTGACATTTTTCTGCCATTTCACTACCAAATTGCAACGACAACAATGGTGATGAAGATGACAAGCCTTTCTAACATCTTCATGCACCTCCCAACATTAAACAAAACAAAAGTTTACCTAGAAACAACCCGGCAAAGTAGTTCAAAAAAAAATCAGCAAATAAAAAAAATGAATATAAAAAAAGGGAGGTATATAAAATATATAAATAAATAAAATTTAAAATAACGTATTTGGTCAATTCAACTCTCCTGCTCTTATACCATGTTAATGAAAATAAAGTGACACAAAGAAGCAATCATAAAAGGAAGGATCTATTTTCTTTAGCTTGCCCTCACCTCAATCCATTCCATCATCATCATCATAATAACAACAACAACAACAATAATAATAATAACAACAACTAAATAATAATAATAATAATTATCTAATTATCATTATTATTATTGACTAAATAAACATTGGCCATTAATTAAACTAATTGGGTTCAAAGTTGAAAATACAAAGAACTTTTATTATGTCTCATTTAGTCATTTCTCACATCCGAAAACACTTCATCACTAGACCACTTTTAATCTAAAACTCTTTTATCACAAAAGTTCTACGGCTAAATCTCTACTTCCTACAGCAAATCAGACAGACCCCTCCAAAATAAAGTTGGCTCAACCTTTTTTTTCTTTTTCTTTTTTTGATAAGAAAAGTTGGCTCAACTTTGCTCCCTAGATTTAAAAATTTCAGTTCTATATTTGGAAGTTTAATTTAGAGCAATGTAGTCGTTTTGTCCAATAGACTTACAATGCCTATATTGATGGCTTGGTTTGTGTCAACATCTATCACAACATCAAATTCCATGACACCATTATCAAATTGGACAAGACTTCATTGCTCAAGTCGCATAGGACTTCACTGCTTAAAAAGTGAAATTTATAGAGACAAATACCAAAAATACCTAAAACAAATAAAGAAATAGTATGCTGAACTTTGAGAGAGGTCTAGAAAGACAACACATTGAGCAATGCAATTAGTAAATATAATACCAATGTCAAAGCAAAAGGTTCACCTATGCACTAAACTCACTTGTGAGTCTCGGATGAGTCCATGTAGATAAACATATGAAAATGGAATGGTCCCCGTGAACTCAATTCCCATCATGACCATCCTTGCCACCCAAAAAAACAGTATGTCATGCCTGTCCATATATGAAAGCAGTATCAACTTCTGCAATCTTTCAAATAAGATAGTAAAACTTTATTCATGGACTCAAAAACACAAAATAAAGTTAGCAATTTGTAGTTCATCGGCTACAAAAAGAAATTTGTAGTTCATTAGCAGCATAAATGGCACCTAGCAGATGACAGGCACCTACTAATCAGATTAAGTTACCATCACTAAATATTCCTAAGACAGCAGCCCCAGGTTTCACATCTGGCATTACTGCATCAGATAATATATATATATATATATAAAGAGAGAGAGAGAGAGATCAATAGGGCAGGAGAAGCTAGCTAGGGAAACACATTACCCAGTTTCAAGTATTGTTGTTGGATAAAACCGTCTAAAATCCTCTTCTGAAACATCTGGCCATCCAAGAGTACTAAAAGGCCATAGTGCACTGAACATAGGAGTAAGAAAAAGCTTATTCAAAAGAATGTCTACATATGTATGTATGTGTGTATGCATGTAAGTATGTATCATTTACAGATAACAAAAGAGCTAATATGTGAACAACCAGGGACAAAGTGTTCATGTGTGGAACCACAAAGTAGAACATCAAGAGCTGAGATTTGATAAAACTATAAGACAAATAAAAAGGATGCTTCATTTTCAAAATTCTAAATTCATGAACTAAGAAATCAAGTAATACAATCAAATATCAAATCATCTAAGCAGCTACTGAATCTGGTTTATTTCTAAAAATAACAATTAATACAATCATTCAAAAAAAAAACATAAAATGACCTATAAATGCAAACTTTTAATGCAAAATCCTGTTAAACCACTGAATGAAACTTATAATTTGAATATTTTGTCAAAAAGATCACTTTTAAGCCATAGTAAATTTGAATAAGACATTTATTTGGCAGCAATTACACATGCACTTAATGGGGATCGAACCCACCATCTTACCCTCCACCATGCTCTTACAAGAGGAGAAATGTCATTTGAGCTAGAACTCAATGGCAAGACATATTAACCATCTGGTATTTGGACAAACTATCAATGGCATATCATAATTAACTCATTGAATAGAAATTTGCAGCTACACAATCATTGAAAGCACATTGATAATCAATATTACCTAGCAGATCAAAATTAAAATTTTGCTGAAGTCATGGAAGTCCTATTTTAAGACATGAAAAGTAAATAAGTACATGAATAAATAAAGATCCAATGTTCATTTGTTTTATAATCTTTTATAAAAAAAAATTGATCAAAAATTAATTTTCAGCAATACTTTTTATCCAAAAGTTTGGTTGGAAGATGAAATCCATAATCTGAGACATAATATATAAAACAAATCCATGCTTTCTTTAACATTTTTTAATCTAAGAAAATTGGTCAAATTTCACTCTCTTTTCTTATTGTTAAAAAAAATTTAATACATAAGCTTGGTTTTCATAATAACATTTAGAGTTCTTCAAAGAAGACAGACCATGCAATAATTTTCCTTGCGGCATAAATTTGATAACAAGTGAGTGTGAGGCAGCAGAAACTAGTGTTTGAGACAAATAAAATCAAGGTTTCCATAAACAGGAAGGACATAATAGAATCTTTTTAAATAAGTGATGAAATTATTGAAAAATAAATATGAGAAAAAAAATACAAGCATGGCAGATTGATAGTATACGGGGAAAGAAATAAAAATAAAAGAATGTCAAGAATGAAAATTCAGCTGATCTAAAAACTCTGCAAGGTTAGGTGTTGAAGTCAAATCTTTGGCCTAACGGAGCTTCATTTTTCGTGTCAAGAGTGCCCAATCATCAAATACATGTGCATTCCTTTCCCACCAAATGATCCACATCAAACATAATGTTACTGACTTCCAAACCTTTTCCGAGTCATGCTTACCAAACTTCCCAATCCAACAGGCCAATAGATCCTACACCGAACTAGGCATAACCCATGTCACACTGAACAGACAAAGAATAAAAGACCATAAATCACCCGCAATGTCACAATGTAAGAAAAGGTGACCCACAGTTTAAAGTTGCTGTCCATCCAAAAAAAGCTACTTGAGGAAGAACTTTAATGCTTCAAATACAGCACAAAGGAAATCATCAGTCTCCCCTCTCCCTGAAAGCCATATAAAAATCCTTCACACAAAAACCACAACTCTTGGATAGAGACCATACCACTTTATCGTCAGACCCCTGGAAGATGTGAGCCAAATACAACTCATTTAAAAATAATGACATAGATTCAAGCTCCCAATCTTGGCACATCACAGATAGCTCCAGAAATTTTCGACCAGAAACTGAAGTCATCACTCCATCAATCATGCCAAAATCTTACTCTTAAGGCCATCCCCAACTTCATAATGTATAAAATTCTCGTAGTGCTTCCAAGTACTCACCCCATACAACCCCCTACTAACATTTGAGCATCAACCTCCCAAAGAATTCCCATATTTGTTGTTAGGGTAAATTGCAAAGTACGCCCCTAAAGTGTGGGGTTGATTGGATTTTACACTCTGAAATTTGAAAATTTAGATTTTACTCCCTGAATTTTCCCTCCATTAGCAAAAGCAGTCGCTCCATTAGTGATTCACCAACATGGCCGTTAAGTGACACACTGGTGTCTGACTTGTAATATTTTTTGCCAAGTCAATCCGCCACGTGTTAGTTGTCCCAATTGAATTGTGACACATGTATTTACCCATTACTTGTAATAAAATAACTTTAAAATCTTTAAAAAGCTTAAAATAAAATCAACACATTAAATTCAATCGGCAACAAACTGATTTCCCCAGCAAATTCGAAACCAAAAAATCAAAACCATAAACTTCGAACCCAAAAATAATCAAACCCAGGCAAATTGAACAATCAAAGCAATTCAGTTTGAACCGAACTCAACCAAACCATGAAACACAGCACACCATCAAACCCAAATACGTTTCGAATCCACCAGCCCATCAAAGCAAATCCATTGAAACAAACCCAACTGCCGGAGCACCCACCTAACAAGAGCACCTCCCACTCACCAAACAGCAAACCCATTCGCGGGATAACCCAAGCCAACCGCCAAACCAAACCAACAAAATCCCAGCAAACCCATCCTCTTCCTCGCCATCGTAACCCATCAAACCACAAAAAAACCCATACCCACTGACCGTTGTGACCCATCAGAACACAAAAACCAAATACCCATCAACCACCATGACCCATTAGAGCACAACAACCCAACGGACAGAGAAAGTGGGTTTGAGTTCAAAGCCACCACCACAATGTCAATGGCAGTTCGTTGTGAGCAGCAGTGAAAGGCAGAGCTCTAAGCTCTCTGCCATGGAGGTTTAAGTTTGAGAGAGAGAGAGGGATTGGATGTTTTAGAATTGGGGAAGGTTCTGTGGGATTTTTGTATAAGTTTGATGATTTGGTGCTTGATTCATCTGATACACGGTCAGATTTGTGTAATTATTATTTCTTAGTGCTTTGTAGTTTGTCCCAATGAATTAATATGATTTAATTTTCTTGATTTTAAAGATTTATTTTAATTTTTTAATGATTTTTTAGATTTTAAATATTTATTTTAAGCCTTTTTAAAGATTTTTTTTTATGTTATTTTATTACAAGTAATGGGTAAATACATGTGTCACGATTCAATAGGGCCAATTAACATGTGGCGGCCTGACTTGGCAAAAAATTACACGTCAAACACTAGCGTGTCACTTAACGGCTACATAAGCATGTCACTAACGGAGGGGCTGCTTTTGCTAATGTAGGGAAACTTCAAGGTGTAAAATCCAATTTTTCCAACTTCAAGAGGTAAAATCCAAGCAACCCCAAAATTTAGGGGTGTACTTTGCAATTTACCCTTATTTTTAATAAGGACTCCTTTTCCACCCCATAACGTCATAACCACCTTCCCAATGACGCTTGATTAAACACCACCAACTTCTTAATCCCCAACCCACCCATCTAGATAGGGGTGGGTACTCTATGCCAATTTACTAAATAAACGAAACTCAAACCCATAGACAAGGGAAAAAGAGATAAAAAATATACGTAGGTAAACTAGAGGACATAATGGAACATAACTTATTGCAACTATTATTTTGTCTAATATTCACCATTTCCCCGGTCAAATTATCCAAGGCCAAAAAAGGAAAAAGAGGAATCAAAACTCGAAAAAAATAAAAATAAAATAAAAGACAAACACATAATAGCTAAAACCATAAAAATTGTGGTCTCTTACTGCAGAACAGTTTGAGTAACAACTTCTTCCAATTTCCAAATCATATGCCACTCGTGAAGTATGCCAAATTCATGCAAACACAATTAAATTGAGAGCTTGTTTGCCAGAAACTTTTTCTTTTAGCTTTTTAGCTTATTTGTTTTGTTTATGTACAGCTCTTTAAGATCTCATCTTTTCTAGTTATAACTATACTTAAACCAACTTCCAACAAATCGGAAAAGTGCACATTTAATCACACATTGAGATAAAAATTTATGGATTATTTAGTTAAGTGGTATCATTTGTACTCTAAAGTGTATAATGTGTGCACAAGAAAAAGACATGAATTCTTATTAATCTTTCAGAAATAGACCTGGAAAACCAAGTGTCAAGAACATCTGGATCTTGATAGATTTCTACATCGTTTCCATACTTCGCACGAGCTTTCTCAAGAGCTTCATCAGCACTCCTAGCAACTATATATTCTTCTTCAGAGTCTTTTCCCACAATGTACCAAACTGGTATGCGGTGTCCCCACCAGAGTTGTCTGCTTATACACCAGTCCTTAATGTTTGATAACCAGTGATTGTAAATCTGCAATACAAAGTAGATCAGGTTGAGGATAATTAATGATATTATAACCATAAGAACCTTAAGTCTTGAGTCACAACAATTTTCATAAAATTCATAACTGTCGAGGTGGCAAGTTGTGAATGGCAGATGATAAAGTGATAGTAAAATGAGAACCAATAAAAACCTGCCAACTCCTCTATTGTGAAAATTGCTGTGTATGTACTATGTAGCATTACTCATTAAAATACTTATGGTAAATAATAATAAAAATATATAGATATTTTCATATAATGAGTTGAAAAATCCATCTGTAAGGTGGGGGTGAAGAATGACTAAGAGAGACCATAATCAAATGGAAAAGCATTAGACAGCGAGGCAAAAGCTCCACAGATTGGAAGTTACAGCAAGGCAAAAGCTAAAAGACACCAAGAAGAAAATCAAGATTAATAAAAGAAGTTTCTATTGCAAGTGAATCAAATCAATATGAAGCCACACACACACACAAAACCATATACCTTCTCAAACCTTTCAGGAATGATGGTTAACTCTCCTCTTTCAACTGCACGAAGGGCTTTCTCAGCCAGGGGCTCCATTGTAACAAACCACTGCTTGCTTACAAGTGGCTCTATAATCTAGGAGAAAAGAAGGGGGGGGGGGGAGAGAGAGAGAGAGAGAGCAAAACCCCAAAGAAATAGTTAACTGTTACCTGTATCAAACTTTCAAAAACAAAAAAGTGAAATACAGTATTATCTCACTTCTCCACCACGTTGAGATCTGGGAACTCGCAGGGTGTGCATTTCCTGTTTTACAGCTAAGCCTGTCTCCTCCAGTTCTGCCCATAGTTTCTTCCGGGCCTCAAACCGATCAAGGCCACTATTATCATAGGTGTCAATGCCATATATTAGGTGCAATATAGAAAGGTTTCTCCAAAATACTGTTCAATAACAAAATAAAGCAAAGTTTACCAGTACAATCCCGCAACTTTGTTAAGTGTCCCGTCCTTGTTCATTATGTTAAGTATTGGGAGACCAAGCTTTCTAGCAAGAAGATAATCATTATGATCATGTCCAGGGCTTATCTTCAACACACCAGTTCCAAAATCTTTGTCAACATGCTGTCAGATTTAGAAATAAATCCAGAAGATGGATTACAATCCAGGAATTATATGAAATAAGCTTTAAAATGACAAATCAAAAAATTAAGAAAATACATCAACTCAACTAATCCGATCCTAACTAAATTGGAGTTGGCCACTGATCCTCATCAATTAATCAGGAGCCAATTATAAAAAAAAAGTTCAGAAAATATATTTGTTTTGTAAAATTTGATAAACTTACAACATATTCATTTTCTAGGAACCAAAAAAGATCCCAAAAGGCAATTATGACTTGTTTTTGATAATGCAATAATTAGGGGTGAGGGATTTGAACCTTAAACGTCCCCATTGAAAACACCAGGAGGTGCCAGTTGAGCTACAAGGCTCATGGCCCAAAAGGCAATTATGACTTGTGAGACTAGGTAGGCATCAATAGTCAAGGTCTTGAGCTATTTTATGCATTAAAAATTGGATAACAAGTAAAAAAGCTATTTTTATGAATTAAAATTTTAATAACTAGCCAATCATGGACAGGTTCAAAATCCAGTGTGATAAACATGTCACAATTTTTTTGAGGAAAATAATATTTTCAAACACCTAGGCCAGTCAGCCCAGTGTCAATCAAGCTTGCTCCATGAAAGGATGAGCATCGAGCACGCCTTACTTGATAAGAATTAAAGATTCACCATCAATTTGTTTTCTTTAAAAGTTTAAGTACTCTTACACATTGTGAACATCAGCAAACAGTCATCAACTGTACACCAAATTAAAGAAAAGCACTACCAAACTATTGTGGACAAATGTATTAACAACAATAAGAAGGTGAAAAAGCTTAAAAGCATACTAAACCTAGGTCAGGGACCGTTGGTAGACAAAAAAACTCCCACAAAAGCTGAAATTTATTGTCAAAAGGAACAAAGGCCCAAGCACCATGCCATGAAGCATCAAATTATTTATCAATTCCATTGTTCTGCTTCAAAATTTGTCCTCAAAGCTACTATTGCAGTACAGTGCATAGACCAAATGAAATTTTAAGCACCAGGAGCACTTAACATCATACCACCAATAAAACAAGCTAAAAATGGAATACTTAAATAAATATCATCAAGATGCTTTTTACCCTGTCAGAGATGATAGGGATGTGACGGCCATATGTCATAGGCACAATTGCCATCAGACCTACATACTTAGAATACCGATCATCCTGCAAAAGTAAACAAATATAGAAGTCTTGTGAAACTATCTATAGGATGGAAAAAGTACCAGAAAAAGAAGGGGGGGCAGGAAATATAGGGAGTGCATGACTTAGAGTCAATGTCAATTTTCCAAACATAGTTGCTGATGTCATTTGTAAAGACATTTTCGTTTTCCCACTGCAGTGGAACACACTCCTAAAGAATGGGTCTAGCATTTTATTTCAGAATTATTGCTATTATGTCATATTCAAAGAAATTTAAGTATACACATTATACACATTCAAATATAACTTTTTGTTTATATAAAAAAGACGTAAAAGCATGAAAAATATTATTTCAAGTGAAAAAAAAAATTACATTAAAAAAGTGGTTGACATATAAAAAAATCAATGGTGATTTCACTGTCATTTTTAAGACCATATTTGCAACATTCCATTGAAATAAGACCATAAGAGTCATACTTTTTCTGGTAATTTCATTGCTACTTCCAAAAATTTATTTGTTTCTAATGCACTGTAAATTATTCCCATCTTTCTAGAAAACCAGAATTCAACATACTGAACAATTGCAAAAATCTTTTAGGTTGTTGCATTTGGATTTGAGGATTTAAAATCAAAGTTTGAAGCACAATTGATAGTATAAATTGCTTTAAATGAATATATGTGATGGCTTTGAGTTTTGAGGATTTTTCTCTAACAAAAGCACTTATGATGTTATAGATTTAAAATAACATCTACACAAAATCATTTCAAATCCACAGATTAATAAAGGTTAAATTCAACCGTAAATTTCATAAATAGAAGAATTGTCACTTTATTTTAAACAAAAAAATGAAATCCCAGTCCTTTTCAACTACTTCCATCTAAATGAACTATCAATGTAATTAACACATACATCCAATGGGTTTTGAACTCATGACATCACCATTCACCAAGTAGAGAAAGTGCCATTTGAATTAAACCTTGTTGTCATAACATTCAGAATAAGTATGAACGTGACTAATGGCATCTTACTTTCTTCACCTTAATGTAGACAATTTAAAACCATGATGACAATAATATAAACAAAGCATAAATTCCAAGCACTGGGCTCATTCCTTTAAACTAAAAGTGCAAGCTTGCACAGTTAGCAAATTACCCTACCTTTGGATGCACTGCAATAGCTACATCACCAAATAAAGTTTCAGGACGTGTTGTTGCTATTGTCAAATAGTCACTCCTAAAAGACAAATAAAAGTTAACATATGAATACACAGCATAGCTTCTACTAAACAGTCTGTGCAAACATATAAAACACAGCTTGTTTAGGATGTATAACAATTTTTTTTTTTTTTGATAAGTAATGAAAGATATATTTAATATGAGAAAAAAAATGTCACCTAAGTATACAAGAAGTATACATCAGAGACAAAGAACTGTTTAGGATGTATAACAAATATAGCATACATGAAGTAATATTGCACAATAATCCATGCAAGGTAATGTTTATCTGAGCATATTGAAAGATGTCCAAAGGATTCAAGTGCTAAATATAAATGACATTAATTATACCTTCTAATAATAATCTATTCTAAAGGATTGATTGAATTATCAAAAAGACAAAGGAAACATAAACAAGTTTCGAAATCTCAAGATTATCACCATCAAGAATTTTCTTTTATTTCCTATTTTCATTTTCTTTTTTCTTTTTTTAAGAGGGGGGGGGGGGGTAAGAGGGAGGGGGTTGTGAGAAGAGAGATTATTATTGAGAATATAATTATAAAATATTGAGATTCTTTATCACTTAGTACATGAAATGTACAAAAGAAATACACCAATCAGCCATCAACCTAATAAACTGCAGATTCATGAGTCCACAAAAGGAAGACCATTTCCTACATGTCATCAACTTTCCAACACTATTTCCTAGTTCAAAGGTTTTCAAAATGTTGGTGTTTACAATTCAAGCAGGTGTAATCTTTTCATACATAAGCAATCCTACTTATCATGACTTTTACATACACAAAGTTCTTATGCCAGTAAATTTAACCCAAATAATTGATAGTTGAACCTCTCCAAAAATAATTGATATATATATATATATATATATTTGATAGGTAAGAAAAATTATATTAAAAAAACTACAGTATGCATGAATGAAAAATTGCTTACTTAACAGCAAGTACATGCTTCATATATAATAGGAACACATCTTCGACAAAAGATTAGAAAAGATTCTGGTAACTACCTTGAACCTCCAGCAACACGATACTTGATATAATAAAGAGTACCAGATTCTTCAGAATATTCTACTTCCTATCCACAAAAGGAAAAGGTTCAATGCTCATTTTGAACAGTGAGATATAAATAAAATAAGTAAACAACATGAAACCAAAAACTTACCAAATCTGAAACTGCAGTCTGCAAACTTGGAGACCAGTTTACCATATAAGACCCTGAATAATATAAACATAACATGAGTCCACTTGACTTCTAATAACGATTTGTGTATCAGTATCAACAATTGGTTATCATCCTACAATTGTGAGATAAGTGATAGTTCCAAAAATAAAATCGAAACCCTTAAAGACCAAAAAAAAGTAAGGGAGTTACTTCTCCCATCTTGAATTACTCCCCATAACACTGGTTCCACTTGAAAATGCACAAATTTTAAAGATCTTTTCAAAGGCTTCTAACCACCTCAATTTTTTGACTTCCAACATTACCGCTTACTTTTACATTGAAAAGTGAAAAAACAATTATTTTTTGTAATAAATATAGTTGACAAAGGCTAATATGGGAAGTTTAAAGAACTATTACTACTTTTTTTGGCAATCGATTATTATTTTAAGGGAAAAGTTAACAAATACCCTAAGTGCATTAGTTTAGGAAATATTTATAGAAACTTTTTACGGAAAAAGAAAAAAGTAACTAACTTTTTTAACAGTTTTTTATATTTCTCATAAAAGTGGTATTAAAAATTTCCTAAAATAGTCCATTAACAAATGTCAAAGGCAACCGTTACCCAGACCCTTAATTTTAAAATAACCAAAAAGGAAATGAAGACCATTATGTAAAGACTAGGAAAATAAATATTTGTTCTCTATGGCCATGAAGAGATGGTATTGATGGAACCACTAAAGTTATCACGTCCACAAATAAGAAAACTACTACTTATTTAGGGTTTTTTTCATGGGTAAACCCATCATTTGCTATTTCTCATTATAGGACAATTAGGTGAATCAGAGAGAACAAGTGATACCTTATATAGTATAATTAAAGTTACATATTGATATAATACCAATTGTCCAAAAAGTTTAAGTTGTAAAGGAAATAGAAAATTTAATTACTTAACCATTGTTTATTGTTTTTTTTTTTTTCCTTATAGGTAATAGAAATTTTATTGAATAAAAAATTACATCGTGTTCACGATGATGAACACACTGTACTTGAAACAATCACAAAAAAAATCAAGAAGTTCTAACAGATGGTAGGAAATTAGAAATGGAAATACATTGCGTAAAACCCCAGATTTAAGACCACTCAAACAAAGTCCCAACAAGCAGAGACTTCAAGAGATCTAAAGGTGTCTTAGTATCTTCAAAAGTATGCGTATTTCTTTCCTGCCATATTAACCACATTATACATACTGGTACCATATTCCAATTACTTGAAAATTGTTTCCCCAACCAACTCCTCCATGCAAAAAGAAGAGAATCAACTTTTTTTGGTATCACCCACTAGATCCCAAAGGAAACATTAGAGAAACTTCACTCCACAAAGCATAAGCAAACTTACAATGGAGCAAAAGATGATCCACAGTTTTCCCATCACAACGACACAAGCAACACCAATTAACTAGAGGTAGTCCCCTCATAACAAGATTATCAATGGTAAGAATCCCACCCCAAGTTGTTGTCCATAAAAAGAAAGGCATCATTTTAGGTATCTTTACACACCAAATGCTCTTCCGAGGGAAAGAATCAATAAATGGACCAGATAAAAAATTATAGTAAGAGCACACATCAAAAACACCATTCCGAGTCAACTACCAAGTCAAAGTACCATCACCTTCACCCCTTGGAATATTAGAATAAAGAAGCTCAAAAAAGTACCCCCCCCCCCCCCTCAAAAAAAAACTCCTAGCCATGAAAAGCTTGGTAGAATTGAAGATTCCAGCTTCTACTTCCCCCTTCTAATGTAGGCATAAGCAACTCAGAAATCCAAACTTCTTTAGATACAAAGCAAGCAAATAGATCGGGGTTAAGCTCCTTAAGAGGAATATTCCCACTCCACAAATCATGCAAGAACCAAATACAATGACCCTATCCCGCAGCATACACCACCTGACCAAAGAAACTCTTTGTGCCCGCCCTAATATTCTTCAACAAACCACAGTCTAGAGTCCCTCTAACACCTCTTGTACACCAAACCCCTCTAACCACACCATATTTGGTTGCTATAACCTAACACCATAAACGGTTAACTTCCTTCCCAAACCGCCATAACCACTTTCCAAGCAACGCTTCATTAAGCAACCCAATCCTCCGGATCCCTAAACCCCCTGCCTCCACCGGCACACAAAACTTATCCCATGCTATTTAAAAACTTCCTCAAAAGCTCTCAAAGGAAATTCTTCTGAATCCTTTCTAATCTAGTAGCTACTACTTGAGGGATAATGAATAAGGATAAGTGATAGGTAGGAAGGCTCGATAAACTGCTCTTTAACAAAGTAAGTCAGCCACCTTTTGACAAATATAAACGTTTCCAACCCAAAAGCTTCCTCTCCATTTTTTCTAAAATAGGACTCCATATTGAGGACATCTTATAATGAGCCCCAAGAGGCATACCCAAGTAATTCACATAGGCAAGCTCCCAACTTTGCCACATAAGACACTAGCCAAAGCATACAAAGTCCATACCTCTACTACTGGAAGAACTCACTCTTGCCAACATTGACTTTCAAGCCTGCGAACAAATGTATAGTAATTGTTCCCTAGAAGCATCACAAAATAAGATAATGACATTGGCAAAAAGAAGATGAGAGATATTTAAACCTCCTTGCACATGGGAACCCTCTTGGAATCCACATAGAAAACCGCTCTCCTCCATTCTCTTCAGTAACCTACTCAACACCTCCATCACCAACAAGAATAAGTGTGGAGACAGTGGGGCCCTTGACGAAGGCCACTAGAGCTACCGAAAAAACCCGACTGGAGACCCATTAACAAGAACTGAGAACCTAACTGTAGAAATTCTAGCCTTCATCCACCTCCCCCACTTCTCCCCAAAACTTGTCCTCTCCATAAGGTAAAACAAAGCATTCCAAGTCACATGATCATATACCACTCTTCACTCTACTATCCAAACATTCATTTGCAATGAGAACAAAATCAAGAATCAGTCTCCCTCTAACAAATGAATTATAGGAATCATATATAAGCTTATCCAGAACACTACAAAGTCTATGTGTCAGCACCTCAGCCAAGAGCTTATATAGACTACCCACAAGACTAATAGGACAAAAGTCCTTAATATTGATTGCATTAGTCTTCTTAGGGATCAAACATAGAAAAGTGGCTATGAGAGACTTTTCAAAGACTCAATGTTTAAGAAAAATTGCAACAAAAAAAAAGTCATAACATACCCTTCAAGTACACCCTAACATTTTTAGAAGAAAGCCATAGTAAAACCATCAAGCCTAAGGGCTTTGTCACCCTCAACCTCCTTAAGTGCCGCAAGAATCTCCTCCTCAAACTCCCTCTCTAGCGATAGCCTCACGGCTTCATCTAAACAGGAAAACTCTAAGCCATCAATAGTAGACCTCCAATATTCAAGCTCTCGATATAATTTCTTATAAAATTCCAACACCTAATCTTGAATATCTGAGTCACCCTCATAAAAACTACCCTCTACCTCCACACCTCCCATATGATTGGTCCATCTGTGAGAGTTAACAAGTCTATGAAAAAACCATGTGTTGTACTCACCTAATCCTGAATGCCTTAGATTTCTGTTATGAGTTAGCATTAAATCAGAGGCAAAATAACATATCATTGTACTCACCCACAAATATATAAATAATATTTATTTGCGTTAAGGTAATTAATCAAACAAAACCTAAACATACTTTCCAAGACAACCAATATTCTAACCCACCCCCCCCCCCCCTCCCCCAAACATGTGGGCTTAGACTCCATCTTAATAAGTTGAACAAGTAGGATTTTTTAACTTTTCAAATGAGAGGGAGAGTAGAGGTAGGGGTTCAAACTCAAGACCACATGCTCTTTGTAGCACTTGGTTCTAATAGGCATTTGATGAAATGTGATTTTTCACAGCTGAAGCAAAGGTGTTCATGGAGGAGAGAGGGCTATGCTACTATTGCCACAATGGCGTGGGTGCTTCATCTATGGGCCACAATGGTGAGTGATTATGTGCAGGGACGGAGCTATTCATGGACCATGGCCCCCCTAGAATTTTTTTTTTTTTTTTTTTTTTTTTTACATACCATATATGTTTACATGAGATTCTAGTATCTGGCCCAAGAAAATTCTTTTTGGCCCCCCTAGTATGATCCTTAGCCCAAACAATAACCAAAATTAGTCCAACCAACAACAAAATTAAACCCAAACAATAACAAAAATATAGATCTCTAGCCCATTTTTAGCCCTTCAAAAACAAGAAAAAAAAAATCAAATTGACAGATCCTATTTCTATTAATTTTTTTTATATAAAAAAATCCCTAAATCCATACTAATACCTCATACCAGTCGAATAAAGAGACTCTTGTCTCCTTCACTTCCACTGCATAGCAGTACAAGCCACACCCACACCCACACCCACACTGCCACACATCCATTCCATGCAAGTGAGATTCACCTTCAATGTTGCAATTTGCATCACACTAGCAGCGGCCCAATCTGCTGCTCATTGGTATTTTCTCTCAAAGTCCTTGTTCTCTCTCTCTCTCTCTCTCAATTACTTTATCTGATCACTCTCTCACTTTACTGTAATGATATGGCTTCAATAGTTTTAGACTTTTGGTGTTTTGTCTTGTAATAGTTGTTTGTTTAATGAGTTAAGGGGTAGTGGGCCAATGGCTGTGTGGTTGCTTGCTTTTATTTTATTTTATTTTTTGGAGAACGTAGTGGGGTCACCTTACAATTTATAAGGTTGATTGTTTTTGGGCTAATGCTAACTAGATCTAAAATTGTTCAAAATTGATCAACTTGGTTTCTAAACCTAACTTAGTCCCTAAACTTAGGAGTGATAACTGTATTCTACCTATGGCATTCATAGGCTTACTAAATAGCCTTCCTTAAATGGTTTTTTTTTTTTTAATCTTTGGATTTTTTTTTTTCTTATCTTCTTATTTACTTAGCAAAAAATAATTAGTCTTTTTGTTAGAAGACTATTCGACATATAATGAGATAATAAACATAAATTTTATGGGCATATTAACTATGATATATGATCTTATACATTATAAGCGTAATTATTGCAACATTTAGTATGGAATCAAACAAAGATAAAAAGAATGTTGAAATTCCAATTTCATTGATAATTGTATTGCAACGTAATAAGAAATAGTTATCTTGTTTCTATTCATTTTGTTGATATTTTGTTAATACTAAATGAATGCTAATTTGGATTTACCCAAAAAAAAATTGTTTTATACTTCAGCCCCCCTCAATTGGAACCCTAGCTCCATCCCTGATGATGTGGGTGCTTTAGCTATGGAATCTCAGTTGATGAAGAGTAAGGATTTTTACGGATTGTTGTGCTTCTAGTCTAGTGGGTTTGGTGAGAAAAAAGCCTCAAAGTTTTTGGGTGGTGATCATGGCATGGAGTTAGAATCTGGGCTAGAGTTTAAGCTATGGAAGAGAGCTTGATCATTAAGGTAGCTGTGTTGAGGTAGCTGTGTCAGTTGGTAGAAAAGAATCCTTAAAGTCCGTTTGGTTTGGTTAGAGTGAAAAAGAGGGAGGATGGAAATGGGGGGAGAGAAAATAGGAGAGAAAATGGTGAGAGAATGTGTTTGGTTGGAAGGAGTGATTTTGCGGGGGAGAATTGGCCCACTTTTTGTGAAGGGAGAGTTTTCTCCCCAAATTTGGGAGAAAGTAGGCTTAAGATGAGAAATTATCCATTTGCCCTCTCCTCCCTTCACGTTGGTCTCTTTTCTTTCTTTCTTTTTTCCCTTTCAAGCTTTAAACGTTTAGTTTTTCTTTTTTTTTTCTTTTTTGTAAACATTTTTTTCTTATAAACTAGTTTTCTTTTAATGTAATTATCCATTTACCATCTTTTTCTTGTTTCTCCCTTCCTGTGTTGATTGATCATTGTATCTTGGTTTCTTGATGTTTTTGCTTTTTTCGTACATTTCCTATGTACTGGGCTGAGTTTTAATAAAGTTTTTATGTTACTTATCAAAAAAAAAAAAAAGCATGCTTAACACATGTTGGAGTTATTAATGCACATGCCGAATAATAGAACCATTAGGATAAGGCCATGTGGACCAATAGAATAGTCTCATGGTTCTATAAATACCTACTTGTAATCACATTTCCATTCATTGAAGAATAAACCAATTGATTGCTTAGTGCATTTCCTCTCTCTCTTAATATTTCTCTATAGAGAGTGACTACCTCGAATTTAGTCAATTTCCTTCCAATTCTCATACATTCCCCTACAATTCCCATACATCTCCATTATGAACCACTAAGTTCCTAACAAGTGGTATCAGAGCCGTCAATCTTAAGATGACCAAATCCATTGCAACTCATCAAGCTTTCATGGAGTTGTATTTCAAAGGTGGAGAACCTTTTCAATGGGAGAACCTTTTCGATGAATTCTTTGCTCTAGACAACACACCACCACATCGCATGGTTTCTATTGCCTCTTATTACATGGAAGAAGAAGCACGGGAATGGTTCCAAAATGTGGAGGCATTGGGTTTATGCACAAATTGGGCGCATTTCATATGCGCCCTACAAGATCAATTTCGAGCACCAATACTTGATGCATCAATGGAGACTACCACCCAAGAATCTAAGGTGCAAGAGCCAGCAAATTTCATGTCGGTGGACCAAGAACCAATTCTTGATGCACCAATGGAGACTCCCACTCAAAAGTCCACGATTCAAGAATCGGCAATCCAAGTGTTGGTGATCCAAGAATCAAAAATGCAAGCGCCACCAATTCTAATGGTTCTAGAATCAAATGAGGTCTTGAGGATCCAAGAACATTCCAAGGTCTGAAGAACCAATGAGACCTTAAAGATTGAAGAACCATTAAAGACTCAAGAATTTAAGCGAAGTTTGAAGATCTACGAAGAAGTAACCTTCATGTGCATGGGACCGCTTGTCAAAGAGAAGTGCATGATTATGGTGATCAAAATGTCACTAAAGTATTGGTCCATTGGAAGATCTCCTTCGATAAAGATGCCAACCAGAACAACACCTGGTGGCCACAAGGTGTTTTAAGGGGGAGGGAAATGTTAGGAACCCTATAGATCTATAGATAATAATTGGTGTAATGTTGCATTTAGTTAGTTAGGCATTTAGTTAGTTAGTTGGTTAGTTACAATTCCAAGCATGTTTAACACATGTTGGAATTATTAATGCACATGGAGAATAATAAAACCATTAGGATAAGGTAATGTGGGCCAATAGAATAGTTTTATGTTTCTATAAATACCTACTTGTAATCACATTTCCATTCATTGAAGAATAAGCCAATTGATTGCTTAGTGCATTTCCTCTCTCTTAATATATCTCTATGGAGGGTGATTACATTGAATTAGGAACCACTAGGTTCCTAACATACAAACACCATTTTATATCTTCATTTTTCTTTTCAACGAAACAAAAGAGTTTTCCACTCCACTTTTCCACCCCCAGCCAAACACATATGAAAGAAAACTAACATATTTTTTATCACCCCACTTTTCCATCTTACCATTTTCTATCCTCCCAATTTTCCATCCCCGCCATTTTCTATCCCCCTAACCAAACAGACCCTTAGTTTTCCTTTTCTTTTTTCCTTGCATTCTATTCTTTTATTACATTATTTAATATAACAGTGCAAAACGGAAACTTTATAACTTGTGACAATGTTGCATATTAATTGTAATGGCAAATGGATGAAGTGAGTTGACTACTTCATTCAAGGAGCATTGAGGAGGTAATCAAAGAAAAAAAAAATCATGGACACTCAAATATGGAGAGGGTATTAGTGATTCTACCGAAACAAAGGTTCAGGGCCCTAGTTGGCATTCCTGCACAACATTTTGGACCAACTTCTCTCTTATACAAAAAAAGTCACAATTATCATGGTACTAGCTAACTAAATATACAGCATGATTTATGATGACTAATATCCAAAACCATTAATTTTTTTCAGATTTCACAATGCCGTTAGCTTACTAAAAACCCCCCACACCCCCAGGGAAAGTTCATGGCAATCTAGGGCTACAAGTGTAATACCTTGATAGATTAAGCCTTTCTCGTGAAGCCTGACAAAGGCCTCAATTACAGCTCCTACAAAAGGTAAAAAGTCTGCGTCTCAGTACATATAACACTGCAAAGAATATTTAGGCTAGTTTGCATCTCTGAACAATAAATGCAATCATTAATGAAAGACACATTCAGAGGCATCTAATGTACACTATACAAATACGAAAAATTATGCATCACCGAGAAAAAATCAAACACCATGCAATATCACTTAATAACTTACATATAAAATATCTTCCATAACAACATATCAATAACATCATCATAAACTCTCTTAGACACTTTCTATATTGGCTAGAGTTCTACTCAATAGAAAACTGCCTTACGACTTAGCTGTTCATCAAGGGTGAAGTGTTCTCTAGTCCAATCACAGGAAGCACCAAGTCTCCTAATCTGATTTGTGATGGTTCCACCATACCTGACATATAATAAATCTAATGAATTTAAAATTAAAAACAATAGTAGAAGAAAAATTGAATCACAACTCAAATTATCACAAACTAAATGGTAACACGTAATCAAGCCAGCAAACATAGTGTACTCAAAATGTACATAATCCCATGAAAGGCTAAATAATTTGGAAGCCCAAGTCCCAAAAACCAAATTTCCATTGGTATAGAATTATTGAACCTTTGCCATTCTTCACTATCCCTACCCCTTGGGACCAATTTAATAGCTGATCTCCCCCCCCCCCCCCCCCAAAAAAACACCACCACGGCCTCATCATATTTGCTTTTTTTAACAAAGAAGAAAAACAACAAGAAAAAATAAAATTTACATTATTTAAAGAAAATTGGTTTCAATTTTGCTAGCAATACCACTCCTGCAGTATTAAAATGCCAAATGTATAAATATATTGGCAACACACTACAGAGAATCTTAAAAATTAAAATAGTTTGGTGATTCACTTAACATCAAAAAATTTCTGCCATCCTTAGGTAAATATTGGTGAAGGAAAGGGTTTCTGTTTGAGGAGTTATTCATCCTCTCAACATATATGTAATTCCTGGGAGCTTACTGAACTTTGTTAGACTATTTGTCTGCATGAAGCCTGGCTACCTCGGATTAGTCACAAATGAGGCCTGGCTACCTTGAATTAGCCATAGATTTTGTGCTTACTTCATAGTTTTTCCTCTTTTCTATTTGTTTGCTGCTGCTTTGTTTCTATTCACAATGAGGTTTCCATGTTTTTCTTCATAGAATCCAAAACATTTGAGTTTCCCATTGAGGAAGGGGGTTCTCTTTTCTTATTACGGATCTTTGAGAGAGGTCAGACCTTGCTGCGTTCTGTTTTTATGGGGAAAGAGAGTGCAAACATATTTCTGTTCCACCCGGAGGAAATGATTTCTAAGCAATCACCTGGTCATTATGCAAGAATGATTAGAAAGGGTTATATAGTTTTCATCCTTCAATTGGGGTCCAATGCCCATGGCACGTTTTTAATGGTTTCTGAACTTCTTCATCGTCGACAGTAGGGCAACATAGTGGTACCTGAGGGAAGGATGGGTAGTGGCTGGCAAGGCTTAGGCCTCAATCTAAGGAAAACCTTAAAACCAGTCTCTTACCAGTCAGGAACCATTACATAGAATACAGAGTGCACCGAAGGCTGCAGTGGTGGTCGCTGACGAACATCAAAATCATGGTGGTGCAAGAAATAATGGAAAGGAGAAAGTTATGATCTTTCAAAATTTGAAATCTTCAATTCCCACTGTGATCAAGGCAAGAATTATTCTGGGAAGGATGGGGCACAGTTTGGGGCGGATATCTTGTCTAATATTAATGTCATTGCCAAAAGAGAGTTGCTGACTCTAGACGTCTTTTACGTGTGGAGCATGGAAATGAGGGGCAGTGGGCTGTTGTTTCTTCTAATATTAAAGATGTGGGCTCCAATCAAAATAACAATGGGATGAGGCCCAACACGAAACCTTATTTCTTTTCTTTTTTTGATAAGTAAAAGTTGATGACAATATTACAAAACCTTATTTCTTCAAGGACCAAAATGAAAATGACCAAAACTGGACCCCCAAACCTAAGCCCAACCCATCTCTCAACAACCTGGCACTTCTCATCCACCGAGGACCACAACCAGTAATGGCACCGCTACACCTCCAACATCCACCATCATTAATGGCACCACTTCTCCACCAATGACCGAAATCGATATCTCCCCACCAACAATGACCATCCCCACTCCTCCACAATTGACCACCAATGACTGGAGCACTCCTCCATTTCATTTGAGCTCTTATCCGGTGACCAATTCTACAACCTCAGATCTCATGAGGCCACAATTCAATTCTTTGGAGATTGGGTCTGAGTGGGCCACCAATCTTCCTTCCACCGTTGACCAACAATGACATCACTCTCCCTTCTTAGTCGAGTACTTATGCACTGACCAGTGCTATGGTCTCTGATCACATGAGTTCCTAGCCCGATTCTTTAGAGATGGGATTTGTGTCGACCGATTTGCCTATGGCTCCGATGCTAGTTACCTCTAAAGATGGTCATGTTGAGCCTTGATCCTCAATTAAGAATTTCATTAAGGATCTAGAGCACACTTGGGGTAATTCCGAAAAATGGGTTTTGGAGCTTCATGATGGGAGGCAAATAGCTATCCCTCAATCACTACCACTCACCTGGGAGCATGTCAGATTTTTCTAATCTTGAGGGAGCTGAGGGACAGGGTAACAACACTTTCAAGGAAGAAGGGCATATTGTTAGTTGGGCAGATGAATGTGATGGTGCTCTAGACAATGTTTCTGTAGTATCAAGGTCGAATTGTGAGCTGTGGGACACTAATGGGGTCTTGTAAACTGTGAAAAGATTAAAGAACCTCTGGTTGTGCGACCTTTGGCCATGGCCAACCCAGATGTTCCACTTGTAGAGGTGGTGGGTGCTTCCACGCAATTATCACCAAGGGTTGAAAAACGAATTAAAGCTTTTAGAAAATTTGTGGGAATCTCCTTGGAAAGCTTTGAAGCGGAAATTACTAGGATTTTTTTAGCTTTGAAGGCTAGGAAGAAAACTAAAATGCAGGGAGAATGCTCTCAGAAGAAAGAGGCTAAGACATGTTTTAGAGGGTATCAGGGATTGAAAAACCTGCTAAATTCTTGGAATCTTGAGAAGATATATGCTTTGTCAAGAAGTTCAAGTGGGTAACGGGATTTAGTGGTGCATCAATGAGTCTGAAAATTATCTATTGGAATGTTAGGGGGCTGAACGATCGTGACAAAAGACTTCGGATTCAGAATATGATCAGGAGTTGGGTACTGACAATATTTGTATTTAGGAAACAAAAATGGAATTGATAACAAGAAGGGAGATATAGAGCTTGTGGGGTTGTTTGGTGATGTGGGATAGAAGGATGGTGGAAAACATTGGTGAAGCAGTGGGAAGATTTTCTGTTTCATGCAAATTTAAGAATGTGGTAGATCAATTTGTATGGGTTTTCACTAGTGTTTATGGACCAAATTCTGATCGTGACCGACGATTGCTTTGGGAAAAGTTGGCTGGTATTCATAGTTGGTGGAATGTGCCTTGGTGCATTGGCAGTGAATTTAATGTAGTGCGATTTCCTTCAAAGGGGCTTGGTGTAGATTCCTTCTCATTTGCCATGCTTGAATTTTCAAATTTCATTTCTATACACATTCTTATAGATTTACCATTGGAAGGGGGTACTTTCACTTGGTCTAATTCTAGAGAGGTGGCTTCACACTCTAGGCTTGACAGGTTTCTTCTATCTTCAGATTTGGAAGAGCACTTTCCTAACAATCGTCAAAAAAGACTGCAAAGGCTACTCTCAAGCCACTTTCCAGTTCTTTTAGAAGGGGAAAATTTTCACTAGGGCAACCACCCTTTTCACTTTAAGAATATTTGGTTGAAGGCCAAGGGTTTTGTGGAGAAAGTGAGAACCTGGTAGGAGTCCTATCATTTTCAAGGTTCCCCTAGCTTTTGGATTGCTAGCAAATTGAAAGTTTTGAAGCTAGATTTGAAAAAATGGAATGAGGAAGAATTTGGCAATGTGGAGAATAAGATGAACAAGTTATGGAAGGATCTTGAAGAACTAGATTTGATGGAAGATAGCCGTCCTCTAACCAATGATGAGAATTTGGAAAAATAACAACTTCTCGTTGAGCTTAAAAAGGTAACTCTTATGGTTGAGATTGAAGACAAAAATCTAGGGCCCTCTGGATCCAAGAGGGGGACAAAAACACTAAGTTCTTTCATAGAACAGCAAACTCCCACAGAAGGTTTAATACCATAAACAATCTTCTGGTGGATGGTGAGTTGTCATGGGATCCAAATTCCATATCAACATGCATCTCTCATTTCTACAAACAATTATACTCTGAGAATGAGGGTCAAATGCTTGTGCTAGATGAAGTGGAATTCTCTTCGATTTCTAAGGAGGAGGTTGTTTGGTTAGATAGACCTTTTGAGGAAGATGAGGTATATGGTGTCATCCAAGGTTGTAAAGGCGATAAATCTCCAGGATAGGCAAATCCTAGATTTTGTTTTAATTGCTAATGAGCGTTTGGATAGTAGGCTCAAGGTAGGGATACAAGGTGTTTTATGTAAGTTAGATGTGGAGAAAGCTTTTGATCATGTAAGTTGGGACTTTCTTATATATATATACGTTGCAGCGCTGTGGATTCTCTAAGAAATGGAGAAAGTCGATTATGTTTTGTATATCCATGGTGAGATTTTCAATTATGATAAATGGAACCTCTAAGGATTTCTTTAGGAGCTCTAGGGAGCTACACCAAGGTGATCCTCTCTCCCTACTCTTATTTGCTATTGTTATGGAGGCTTTAAGCCGCATGTTGGATGGTGCGGTTCTGGCTAGACGCATCTCTAGTTTCACTGTTGGTACCGAGACTAATACTCCCCTGATGGTGTCTCATATTCTCTTTGCGAATGACACTTTAATTTTTTGTGATGCTTCTACTAGTTATATTGATCATTTTCAGGAGATTTTATCCTCATTTGAAGCGGTGTCAAGGCTGCACATTAACCTGGCTAAGTCAGAGTTAGTTCCAATTATAGAGGTGTCTAATGACATACTTGGGACATCCTTTGGGTGCTAAATTCAAGGATAGAGCGATTTGGAACTTTATTCTAGAAAAAATGAAGTGAAGATTAGCTAGTTGGAGGTGATTATATTTATTAAAGGGAGGTAAGATTACTTTAATTAAAAGCACTCTCTCAAGTTTGCCAACTTATTTCCTATCACTCTTCCCTATTCCTGTGGATATTGCTAACCATATTGAGAGGCCTCGGAGGAATTTTTTATGGAGTGTGATAGATGAGTCCCCTAAATTTCGTCTAGTTAAGTGGGCCCAAGTTTGTACAACCTTGCAGTCCGGCAGTTTAGGCATTAGAAATTTGAGAATTTTCAATCAAGCTTTGTTGGGGAAATGGTCGTGGAGATATGGAACAGAGACAACCCACCTCTACAGGCGGGTCATTGAGACTAACTATGGGAATGATCGGGCTGGTTGGGGTACAAAAGGAGTCTCTAATCCTTACGATGTTAGTCTTTGGAGTACCATAAGACAAGGCTGGCCAGCCTTTTCGAAATCCATTCAGTTCGAGGTTGGTGTTGGTAATAGAATTAAATTTTGGCATCATGTGTGGTGTGGGGGTTGTACTCTCTCCAAAAGGCATTTCCAAAACTTTATAGCATTAGTTGTAATAAGGGGTCTTCTATTGAGGATGTTATGCACTTTCCTAACCCAAGGCTTCATTGGGATCTTCAATTTTCTAGGGATGCCCAAGATTGGGAATTGGAACATTTTTACACTTTTCTGGATCTTATCAATTCTATGCTTCTTAACGATGAAGGTCAAGACAAACTTAGTTGGGAACCAGCAAGGAATAAGAGTTTTAAAGTGAGTGAGTACTATTTCTCCCTTTCCTCTACTCCTAACACTCTTTTCCTTTGAAAACCTGTGTGGCGTTCAAAGATCCCTCCTAGGATTGCTTTCTTCTCATGGGCTGCCGCATTAGGTAAGATTCTGACTATTGAGAACTTATGGTGAAAAGAGTGGGTAATCGGTGAATCATCTTCTTCTTCATTATCCTATTGCTTAAGAGTTATGGTCTATGGTGTGGACTCTATTTGGTCTTCTATGGGCTATGCTACAAAGTGTTACTGATTTACTTTCAAGTAGGCAAGGTTCCTTAGGTGGACATCAGAGCATTGATTTATGGAGGGCTGTACCACATTGTGTCTTATGGTGTATTTGGCTAGAACGGAACTCAAGATGTTTCGAGGGGAAGGAACGGATTATTTCAGAACTTAAATCTCTCCTTTTCCACACCTTGCTGGAGTGGCGTTCGTCCTTTAATCTTTTTCCTTGTTCTAATTTTTTAGAAATGCTTGATCATTGTAATTTAGGAGTTTGATGTACTGTTATCCATGTACACACCCGATGTACCTGGATTTTTCATTAATAAAATTCCGTTATTTATCACAACAAAATATATATATAGGTGAAGGGAAGAACACATCTTATTTCATCATAACATGTAATTCTCTTTTTTATCTATACAAAGACACATATCTAGTTGTGAACAAAATTTAACTAATCAAAATCTGTAAACTATGAGTTCCTAAGAATTGTAAATTCTTAATAAAAATAAATATAGAAAAGGGTCCAATGAGAAGCGCACACACACATAGAGCTATGTCAAAATATTAATTAAAATTAACAATTATACTTTTGAATGCATAGTGAGAATGCGCTCAAAATGTTTGGCTTAACTGGGCATACTAGTAGTACATCAATGCAAGCACAAAAGCCTTGCCACACATAATTAAATAACATAGACAGCAGAAAAACTAACAGAGGTTATAAGAGAATTAGTACTTCTCTTTCCACTTCCAAACATGTTTTGTGAACTCATCTCTACTCAATTCAGCCCTTTTGATTCCTTCAGATGCAAGCATTCTTTCCACAACCAACTGGGAGGAAATGAAGTAAAAATCACAAAAACCAATATAATAGCTTCATAAAGAAATTTTCTGATAAAGAAGAGAAATTATTATTAAAAAAAAAAATGATTAATATAATCCACAGTAAGTGCAAATAGAGGCTAGTCAAAGAATGTGAATTGGCATTTAAAAGATAAAATAAAATAAAATCTTATCCTAATCATGAATATGTAACCAAAAAAGTTTATTAAGTCTATAAATCATCATAAGTTTTAAACAAATTTGGAAGAATAAAATATTTTGTACAAGATTGGGGGAACAAATGAATATAGACGAAAATACTATTTTGGTCCCTACATTTTGGGTTCATAGTCAATTTGGTCTCTACATTTTGGTAGCAGTCAATTTAGTCCCTGTTATTTTCAACTTGCAGTTAATTTGGTCCCTACCGTTAACTCAATAATGGAAAATACTTACGTGACAAACAGTGTGTACGATTAGCACACATGTGGCTAATAAAATAATTAAAAAAATATTTAATTGTTACTAAAAAAAGCCACATCAACAATTTTATAAAAAAATCCATGTCACAAAAATTTAAATAAAATTTTTGGATGAATGTAAGGAATTTTTTTTTTTTCCAACTTTCTTGGTAACAAACAATGCTTCCTAGAGACAAAAAAAATTTCTTGAACTTTCGTGACCTGCTGAACACCACTCCATGGCCATCTCTCAGTTTGCTTATTTTGGTTGGCCCTTCCTCAACGAGATAGGTCTGTAAATCAAATATCACTTTCCAACCCAAATCCCCAAAAACCAAACATACAAAGCAACACAGATCTGATCTTTTCTACCCTTCAAAAACCCATACCACAAAATTTCTCAATTCATTTCTTTCTCCTTTTCTCCTATTTTTGGTTTCTCTCATCTGTGCTCTCTCTTTAAGCAATGGAGGTGGGTTGGGATTGCTTCAATTTTGCTCTGAAGGTTACGATTAGGAGTGATGGGGTTTGTTGCATGGGTTTGCAATCTGGGTAGCGATAAAGCACGAGCACCACTGCAATCAAATCGTACCCACGAGCAGCTCGATAGCACCATGAGTGGATCTGGATTGTGATGGATTTGGGTTGATAGGTTTGCTTTGGGATGTGATGGATTTGGGTTGATAGGTTTGCTTTGGGATGTGATGGATTTTAGTTTTATGATAAAATTTATGTATGGGTGGTAAGAAAAAAGCAAATGGAGAAGATACAAGGTTTTAATTTTGATGCTGTATTTGATTTGCTATCTCATAGCTTCAATCGATTTCTACCCATGAACAAATTTCTAACCACAAGTGCAAAGCAACGTTAATTCTTTGTTAAGTAATCCCAATTCTTAAAACACTTACAATCCTATTAAATAATTAAGGGGTTGTTTGGATTTAGAGTTTTCTATAACTCATATCTCTGTTTTCATCACTCTTAACTCAAAATATGTGGGTCCCACATACCTAATAGTTGTTTGGCTGCGTTTTCATGTTTTGTTTCCATCACTCATATTTCACATTTTTGAGTTATGGGTTAGTGAATTCAAAAACAAAAAAAAAGTTGTTTTCATGTTATCAAAACTGAGTTAAGATGGCACAATTGTAATTTTCCTCACAAGTTGGGCCCCACGGTAAGAGGCTTGTCTCATCTGTCTCAGCCTTTACTCCCACCAACAGTCAAAACTCACTTTTCCTTACAACCAACTATTTTCCTTTTGTTCACACTTCACTCTCTTCTGAAGAAGCTCCCAAACCCAAAGCAAAAGCTCCGGTCTACAACACCCATCTAAAGGAGATTCATACCATAGCTGAAGGAGATCTCCATCTGACGTGCTCCCCGCCACCTGTGATGGCAAAGACCAAGGATGAAGCTGCAACAAACTCACCGATTTCGGCCTCCGCAGATTAGATCCACAATCTTTCTTCCTATCTCCGTCAGTTTGGGTGCTAGGTTTCTTCTTTTCTTTTTCTTTTCTTTATTCATTTTTCTTAGTTGTGGGTTATGAAAGTTTGGCCGGATCCCACAAGTTTAAACAAATCTCATACATAGTTATGTGGGGATGGGTTTTACAACTGAACAGGAAAAAAAATTTGATATTTGAGTGAACATAGATAATTACATCATCCATGATACAAAACAAAAAAAATGGGGTTAAAAAAAACCATGACATAACCCAAGGAAATAATGAAAATAAAAGAGGAGTAGTAAGGACAATGCAAACAAAAGTGAAGGAATCCGCAGGTAGCCGTTCTGTGTGCACTGCACAATGGTCAATGAGTGGGTCCCACAAAAGGTGAGTTTTTTGAGTTTTTGGATTGGAAACTGAACCGGGTTTAGGTGCCAAACAACGTTGGGGTGTGTTTTGGGTATTTTTAAGTTTTAAGAAATGAGTTATAGGGTGATGAGTGATGAGTGATAGATAGTCAGTACCCAAACAAGGTCTAAGGTTCCAATCTTGCACATGACATGATTTTTGCATTTTACAACATAAAACCCAGGTCAATGATTTGATGATATGACCATTTTCAACAAGAATTTGCTTTGTTTCAGCTTAAGGGATTCGAAATGGTGTTTCTGCGTTTGATGACTGGTATATGCTTCGGTTGTTTAGGATTGATTGGGTCATGCCAGGTTCAGTTGCAGACTTTTTTTTTTTTTTTTTTGGTATCATTAGCTTGGGAAACATAATTCTAACATTTGGAATTTGGTTCCGGATTGTTTAGTGTGGACTATTTGGACTGAACGGAATCGGCGTTCTTTTAAGGATACTAAGAAATTTCTAGCTTAGTTGTTAGATTTATGCCATCGGACCCTTTTTGATTGGTCTCGGTGTTGGGGTCTCTCAGATTGTTTTACACTTACGGATTTTCTTTTGTCTCTTAGAATAGTTTAGTGTCAGTTTGTTTGTTTTTACTTCTTTTTTCACTTTGTTCACTATCATGAACCTTGTATATTTGTCATGCTTTTACATCTTCAATAATATTTTTTCTTACCTATCAAAAAAAATGACTGGTATGTGTATTATTGTTTTTTTTGGTTAATTTTTCTTTTTTTGACATGGACTTTCTAATCCGTCAAATACTTATCTGGCCTGTTTTAAAGTGAATTAAAAATTTTAAAATATTATTTTATTGGCCACATAAGCCCCAAGTGTGCCACATAAACATTTTCGGTAAGTTAATTAACGGTAAGAACCAAATTGACTACAAGTTAAAAACAATAGGAACCAAATTGACTACTACCAAATTATAAAGACCAAATTGACTATGACCCCAAAATGTAGAGAGCAAAATGGTGTTTTGCCATGAATATCAAACCCAATTAGAACATGGATACAGATACAAAAGCTCATAATTCAGACACAAACCTGAGTTGCAATACCAGCATGATCAGTCCCAGGAAGCCAAAGTGTTGGTCTTCCCTTCATTCGATGGTATCTAACCATAATATCCTAGTAGAGAAAAACATAAAAACTAATTAAATTGACATCAAGAGGAAAGAACTAAGAACAGATAATCTTTTTGTTAATCAATTACATGATGCATATACATTACAACCAAAAATGATTAAACTTCTTTTATATATAAGCCAGCCTATTTCTTATGTACAACTTTTTAACTTCTTTCTAGGTGCAGATGTACCATGCCAAAGTCTGTTGTTGAGCTTCTTGCTTGCTGGCAAGGTCGATTTGGTCACCATCGTAATGGATATATATGGATCGTTGTTCCTCATTGTTTGAGGTGGTGTATTTGGAAGGAAAGAAACAGTAGGATCTTTGAAGACAGTGAGCATTCTAGGCCTAATCTCAAGTTATTATTTTTTTAAACCTTATTGGACTGGTTCTCAGTGTGGATTTACTTGATGCATGTAATTTTTGTATTTAATCTGTACACCCATGTATACTCCCTGTATACTTGGATACTTGGGTGTCTCTTTTTTTATATTAATAAATCTTAATTACTTATCAAAACAAAAAAAACAAAAACAAAAACAAAAAAAAACTAAGCCTTACCAAAGGCACATATAAAAAAGAGGGAGAGGCACAAAATGCCTATATTTTATCAATGTCAATATATATAGACACACACAAGGAGAAAAGAAAAAAAATTCATCATTACTTGTCTTAGTCCACAAAGTAATGACCATGAACTATAAACTCAGTTGATCTTGAACCCTTGCAAGAAAACTTTCAAATAATAACAACAGAGGAGAGAAACAGAGGATTGATTATGTGTGATATTGACATGAACAGATTGATCACTACATCTAACACACTAATGGAATGTTGATTTATAGCAACTGATAGAAGAAAGTAAAAATCCACCATGCATTTTTAAAGAAAACAACAATAAGGGAAAAGATAAAACATAGCTAAGCAGGAGATTTCAATGAATGAGGGAAAAGTGACATTTATGGCATCCACATATTCATAAAAGTATAATAGCTAGAGCTAGTTTAAGCTTTAAGGATAATAATTCAAGGTTTTTGAGGAGCATATAATGGTAAGTAGGATATAGTGGTACATGCAAACAAAGTCCTAGAGCATTTTAAGTGTAGTAATCCCTATGACAATGCAGGAGATCAGGTGTTGAATAATCACTTCTTCTTCTTCTTCTTTTTTTATGTTATAAATTTTATTAGAAAAGCACAAAGGAACACCACACTAGTTTATAGGCAGTATACACAGAGTAAACAAAAACAATTCCATTTAACATACAAAATTAACAACTCCAAAAGCAGTATAAGTATAGCTTGGGTATACAATCAGCATTTTCAGGATTCTAAGCCAAATGGCATGTATTTTGACAAAATCATAATAAACAGAACAAGAATTTAAAAGCAACTTCACAACCTCAAGAGTCACAAACATTGCATGCCCCATGTGCAGTGAACCAGTAACATTAGGAGGCGGCATTGATATCACAAATGGAACACTTCCTCTGTTGAAGTTTGGCCTAAAATACCCTTGAGACTCCCACCTAATTCCAACAATTACTAACACCAGATTACAAAGCTGAAAATACAATCAACACCATATTTGAGAAATTATGCAAGCAGCAGTATGATAACCAACACCAAGACATGAGACAATGAGAAAAAAGGAAAGTTGAAAACCCCAAGACTGCACTCAATTCACACACACAAAGAGGTTAAGGAAGGGTGAAAACTAGATTTAAGTTAGTACAATTAGGTCCAATATATGTTTAAATACATGAGTTGGCCTCTTGAAACTTGTAGTGTGTGCTTGGATGAGCTTGTTTTGGTTATTGTGAAAGAGAACAGTTGTATCTTGAAAAAAGTGATGCTTTTAAAAGTTATACCTCATTTTGAGACCAAGTCAAGGTTTTATAAAAATCACATTCTATACAGAATAAAGGTATTGCACTCTTTATTAAGTAGATAATAAATTATTTAAAATTTTAAACATAAAAAATAGGCAGAAAGAGAATATATATATATATGAAAGGATATGCAATAAACAAGAGGCCTTTCCCATAAAAAGAAGCACCCATGCATTTATAAGGGGTGAGAGAAAAATACACAAATGCTATATACCCATCAACTGTAAAGCTATTAGACAGCACTAGATTAATAGCTATAGTATCCATCTTATGTATACTACTGTTATGGAGTGTTACTGCCATGTTAGATTCACAGGCTTCTAGATCAGTTTTGAGTTTCCTCCAGGAGCAAAATAGGTTGTGTTTTGTGAATGCATACATCCATGTATAACGGGCTTATGAAAATTATATCACCATTATGGAATATATTAGGCTCCACACACAGTATTACCAAACATGAAACCAAATCGAACTATGGTAATATAGAATGCGATTGGTTTCCAGCAGTAGCATAACTAATAATAATAAATAAATAAATAAACAAAGGTGTAGTCATTATGAAATATGTCATACTGACCATTGTAGTAAGATTTTAACTTAACATAAACAAAATATCTATTCATCAACCAAAGCGAAGAAACAAATATAACAATTTAAAATATATACATCAGAGTAGAAATAAAGAGAATAAGCAAAATGGATCACTTATTCACTGGGAAGTTAATAGCTTACAGAATAAAATAAAAATCAATTCAAGCGCATATATTAGCAGGAGCTCTATCACAAAATAAAATACCAATTGTATATTCGCTCCTCCGAAGTGAAATCAAATGACTTTGCCATCTCTGGAGAAGTAAACACACCATTCTCTGTTGCAGCAACTGGAATGTAAAAAACAAGTGATGAATAAGGCTCTACGTTCAATACAAAACTTTCAAAAACCAAGTCTTACTCTTAGCAACAGTGTAAGACTTCAAATTTCACTTTCCATCACTTGTGTGCAATTTTCTCAGCAACCAAACAAGATTTGAACAAATTTCCTGCTAGAATTCAACACCATTTGGTTGCCAAGAAATTGTAACAAAAAATAAAATAAAGAAGACTGAAATTCTTGCATTTCTGATATTTCAAATTTTCGGTTTCCTCCACTTTCCTTGCAACCAAACAGCGGGTGGTATACATAATAAACACACGAAAGGACATTAGACAAACCAACGCTATTGACGAAATTTACTTACAATTGAACTATTATCGCACTGAATTCAACAACAAAAATCATTTTTATTTTATTTCCATGTATAGCATTTTCAACACTTTCTCGGAGAGCAAACAAAGAAAAGTACCCGCTGAAAAAGGTTTAGGTTTAGGTCTAGGTCTGGTACGATTGAAATGCCAGCGAGGGAAGAGCGTGAGGGACCGACGTCGTTTAGAGAAGAGAATGGGACTTAGTTTGTTACCGCATGGAGCGAATATGAGAGTTGTTGGAGCAGTGGACAATGCCGTTTGAAGCATCTTCTCTACGGAATTGAAAGAAAATCAGTGAAGTGAAGAAGAGTGAGAGTGAGTGGGTTTATCGTTTTTTCAAGTGGCAGAGAATTGATATGATTTCTACAAAAAAAAAAAAAAAAGAGAATTGATATGCTTGCCTATACAATTTTATTACACGTGCATTGTACTTCTTTTATTACCAACCCAAAAATTTTATTTAAAAATAAAACATTTGCCACACTAAAAAAATTATTTTGTCTATTTTAACCTACATTTGTATCTAGTTTTTACAAAAAAAATTCAATTTTACCGTCTCAAAAGTTATTTTATTATTTATACCATATCATTTTATAACACACTCAAAATCCCAACTTTTATTTTCCTATACAATACATTAAAATAATATATATATATATATATCCAATAAAATATATAACCCAAAAGTGATGGAGAGAGAGAGAGAGGAGAAATTAATAAAATATAGAGTTTAAGTTTTACAAGTTGCTACAGTATCGTCTTATATATAAGACAGTACTATAGCACTATTGCAAATTTTTTTGCAATTAGCAATGCAGATAAAGCATGTCTTTTGCGCTTTGATGGTAAAATATCTCAACATATGCAATATGCAAGTGCGGGTGTGAATGCTCTTAGATGGCATTTGGTTGGCTTGATGTTATATTCTTGTAACCTTAAATTCATGTAATCACATTACAACAATATAAAATTAAGGTGTTTGATTCACTAATTACATTCCAAATTTCCAATCATAATTCAAGAATGTAACATTCGTATACTTGATTCATAAACATTCTTAAAAACAATTAAAATTATTATAATAACAAATTGATTAAAATATAGCCTTAACACCTAAAAAAATTCCAAAATTACTTTTAAACCACAAAATACTATTGGAATACCTAAATGACCAAATTACCCTATGTTTGGGGGCCCTTTTTCGCTATGCAGCCACGTGTTATCTGTTTTGTCTATTGGAAGGGTGACCTTGCTAGACCCGAATTTATCTGGGGAGTTGAGTCCAGAACTCGACATTGGGCTGCATAGTCCAATGACTTCCGGTGTATTTTTAGGCCTACAAAATGGGTAACGCCCAAAGTCTAAGAATCATGATAATGGTTAAAATAAAGTATATAATATATGTTTTGTATAATAACTTTGATTAATGGTATTAGTTGAATATAGTAATATGTATTTAGTGAAATATTTTGATTAAATGATGAATTAAAGATCATAATGATGTATATCCAACATTGGGATGGGTCCAAAATAGTTCATGTCCAGTTGTGGTTTATGTTTAAATAATGTATGTCTAGCAGTGGAATATGTCCAGATAATGTATGTCAAGTAATTTATGTCCAGCTGTGGTATATGTTCAAATAATGTATGTCCAACTGAGGTTTACGTTCAAATAATATATTTCCAGCAATGACAAATCAATTTATTAGTACATATGTTTATTAGTGAAACACTAGTGAAATCTTTTTTATTAGATAGTAATGTAATATTAAAGTAATTTGTATTTAAAGGTGAAGTAATTATATACTCAGTTATGTATATTTAGAAATATGGAAACATAGTCACTTATCTTTGTATTATTTGTAGCTCTAGCTGTATAACATCAGTGAGCTGATAACATTCTAACAATATGACTCCAGCGGTGGAGAGGTAATATGCCATGATGAGTCCCACCATGATGACTTCATGATTGAAGGGAAAAAATGAGTGCAACTGGAGGGAGAGAGAATATGCCCAACCATGTGTAGAGGCTAGCTAAGTTTATTTCTCTTATCGCGCACTTAAATAACTTCCCCGTGATAATACTCTTTTAATCTTAGTAAAATATGTGTGATATTGCCTTCCATAAGAAGGGCTTTTAGTATGAGGTCTTTATGCCTTCTAGGAGAAGGGTTTTAGTATTAGAAGTTTATGCCTTCCATGAAAAGGGCTATTAATATGAATGTTTGATATGTTTGAGAAGTACGGAGATGGTAAAATATATAAATGTTTTGTGGATTATAGTATTTGTAATATTTATAGATAATAAGTATGCATACTTGGTGAGAGATGAGTTTGTAATATATATATATATATATATATATATATATATATATGAGAAATATGTATGGATAATTTTTGAGAGATGTAATTGTAAAATGTATGAAAAATATGTATGGGTATTTTATGAGATATGTAATTTGTAAGATGTATGAAAGAGATCTCTAGGTATTTTGCTAGATATGCAATTTGTAAAATACATGGAAAAATGAGAGATATGAAGGTTAAAGGTAGTAAAAATATAAGATTATAGCTGCTAAAGAGGTTGTAGTGAATAATATGAGGTATGGTGATGGCTTATGTTGCTTTCTAAGAGGAGATTTTGTAAGAGAAGTGAAGAGGGAGATGTGTTTGGGTATTTGGAGATGTAGGCAACAAGATAGATGAATTTCAGAATATGAGAGAATGTGGGAGAGATGGGTAGTAGTGTATAGAAGAGTTGAGGTGTGTTAATGTGTGGAATTGTGTGTGGCTTAATCCTCTTTATATAGAGCCAAGTCTGAAACTAAATCAGATCAGTTGGAGGAAAGACCAACAAAAAAGTAAAGGATTTTAGCAAGAAAAATATAGTTTCTTTGGTTGGTTTTGGTTTTTAGCCAAATAAGGAAATTCTGTTATGTCAAGGCTGCTAGGTCAACTATCACATCTGTTCTGAAACAGCTATCACAGTGTCTGAAAAAACTGTCACAACTATCATAAGACAGTTGTTGCTTGGAGCTGAAGTAGATGAAGTCAACTGGATGATGTCCGACTGCTGGAGTTAGCTAGGGAGAATATTCAGTATTTATTTCATGGATTTGACTGAAAATGGTAATATCTCTTTAAAGGGTATCTTGCTATTTTAGGTATAGCAACTAGCTTCTGGGATTATACATTAAATGGTTGATGATGTCACTTTCAGCCAGGTGTCAAAAGTTGAATACACTGCTAGTATTCTACTGGAAATGTTTCTTCTTTTGGGTATTTACATTTTTGGTCCATGATTCTATTACAAGACATTTTTAGTAAGTAATAAAATGATTGATTGATATTTAATGAAGATTTCGAGGTCTAGTCAACGTCTCATTGTCTTATGACTTGATCTTGGTGAGCAAGAATATCATTTAATACTCTAATCAAGCAACTGGCATGGAAATATTTGGGCTAATCTTGCATTTAATGCTGGATCAGGTCTGAGATTGTGACAAATGACAGCTGGATATTAAAGATGCCATGAATATTTTATATTTAAAGATTAAAGATAACCAATCAGATTTAGCCATGTGTTTGAGTTGGATTTTAGCTAAAAATGTAATTTATGTGAAAAAATAAGATTAGGTTTCCAAATTCGTATAGGAATAGTTGGAGATTGAATAAATAGTTATTTGGTCAGCATTTAAATGGTTAAAGCTTGAGTATATGTTATATGATGAGTATTAAGTTTTAGTCGAAAAGCAATGGGGACTTTTATCATTTTAAGTGTTATGCGGTAAGAAAGGCTTACAGATGTTACCCACTACACACTGACCCATCAAAGTTCAAGGAGTTGGAGAAGACATGTCAAGTAACATGTTTCTTTTATCAACTTTAAACCACTGGAGTTTACTGAACATACTTCTTGACCCTCTAAACAACAACTCCCAAAGTTTTCCCAAAGAGACTCATAAGCTTGGATCATGAGCTGAAGATGAGATGGCTTACCATGGGATTTGATGAGATAACATGACATAGACTTTGATGTTGTTTTGTGTAAATATGGGCATTCGTTGATGATGTCGTGGGTTATAAGCCCAATTGATGAAGAGAAAATGTGGATCATGAATCCGCCTCTTGAAGTGAAGATATTATGGGCCATGTGAGCCCAATCAATATAGTTGAATAAAATATGGCCCTTTTGGTTTCTCAAAATATATATATATTTATATATATATATATATGGCCCTTTTGAGGTTTAAAGGAGATTTACCCAAAATTCATGACAAGGTTGATGTGGCACGAGTTGTTAACAAAATAATGTCATGTGGCGTGAAAAAAGAGTCCTCAACACCCTAAAACCTTTAAAAACACTTGAAATCTAAAATATGATCAAAATAGTTATGAAACCTCTAAAATTACAAAAACAAATACCCTAAATCCAATAAAAATGACCAAAATACCTTCCAAAAACCTCAAAATGACCAAAATAGTCCCAAAAACCTCTAAAGTGACTAAAAATACCCACGAAATCTCTAGAATGACCCAAATACCCTGAAAATCACTAAAATGACCAAAATAACCCTGAAAATCTCTAAAAATGACCGAAATAGCCCCGAAGCCTCTTAAAATGACCAAAAATACACTGAAACTTGTAAAACAACCAAAATACTCCTAAAACTTTTAAAATAACCAAAATACCCCTAAAACCACTAGAATGAGCAAAAAAAAAAATCTAAACCTTGAAAATGACCAAAACGAGACCTCAATAATGATAAAATACCCCCCGAAATTGCTATAACTATCAAAATGCCCTCAAATCCTCTAAATGAGCCAAAAAAAAAAAAAAAAAAAACTGAAAACTCTAAAATGATCCAAATACCCCCAAAATCTCTAATATTAGCAAAATACCTCCAAAATCTCAAAATGACCAAAAAACCCCCGAATCCTAAAAATGACAAAAAAATACCCTGAAACCTCTAAAATTACCAAAATATACCCAAACCTCTAAAATGACCCAAATTCCCTTGAAATCTCTAAAATGACCAAAATATCCAAAAATCTATAAAATTGCCAAAATACTCCTTTACCTCTAAAATGGCCAAAACAAATCATCAAACCTCTAAAATGACCAAAATGTCCCTAAAACCTCTAAGTTGACCAAAGATAACCCTAAATTTTTGGTTATTTGAAGGTTTAGGGTGTTTTAGGCTAGTTTAAAAGCTTCGGGATATTTTGGTCATTCAAATGGTTTTGAGGCATTTGGGTTATTTTAGCAATTTCGAGGGTATTTTAATCATTTTAGCATATTCAAATAATTATAATCAAAAGTGGGGTCTAAAACAATTTTAAATAAACCATCAACTAATGTTCCACCACCAATATGAATTTTTTTTTTTTAAATACTTAAAGTTGAGTTTACAAATAAAAAGCCATATCCAACTACAATAAGTTTTGAAATAGAAATTAAGTTTCTAGAAAATGAAGGTACATAAAAAATTTCTTAAGTTCTAATACAAATCTAGTTTTTAAAATCAAACAAAAAGTCCCCACTCCTTCAATTTGAGAACACATCTGATTACCCGAATAGATGCATTATTCATTTCCTTTTCGCTTCCTTAGATTTAGAAAACCCTATATGGAATTGATAATATGAATTGTAGAACCGAAGTCAATCCACCATGTATTATTTCGAGCTTCAACAAAAAATGATTCATGACACACTAAGGGTCTGTTTGGTTGGAGGGGTGAAAAAGTGGGAGGATAGAAAATGGTGGGAGGATGGAAAAGTGGAATGATAGAAAAGATTTTAATTTCCCTCTTTTTTGTTTAGTTGAGAGTGGAAAAGTGGAAGGATGAAAAAAATGAGTTTATATAAATATACTCACATACCCTTGTTAAAAAATGATGTCCAATTAAAACAAAAAAAAGTGACAAACAAGCAAAAAAATAAAAAATCAATCACCCAAATTTATTTAAAAATAAAAATCATGTTAAGAAAAAAAATTCACATCTAGTTAAAAAAAAATAAATAAAAAAACAAAAACAAAACAAAACAAATCATTGTCGCCCCATGCCCCAGGAAATCAAAAGAAAAAAGGGTAAAATATTATTTTGGTCCCTAAATTTTATCAAAAGTTTGTTTTTCATCCCTAAACTTTAAGAAGTTCATTTTTTATCCCTAAACTATTGAAAAGTTCATATTTTGTCCCTAAACTATTGAAAATGTTTTATTTATGTCCTTAAACTTTACTAAAAGTTTGTTTTTCATCCTTAAACTATTGAAAAAGTTCTTTTTTCATCCTTATTTTTGTCTATACTATTCAAAAAACTCTTTACAAAGTTTAGGTATGAAATTTTTTTTTTTTTAAGTTTAGGGACGAAAAAACAAACTTTTAGTAAAGTTTAGGGACCAAAATAGTATTTTACCCAAGGAAAAAAGTGTCCCAGGAAAAAGAGCCAACGTTTGCCCAAAAAAAAAAAAAGAGGCAAAGTGTCGAGAAAAGCAAAAGAAAAAGAAAAAGGCCAACATTGCATAGAAAAACAACTGAGGGCATTTTTGTCCATTTAACAAATCACACTCTCTCCCTCAGTTTTCTCCCCATTTTGGGGAGAAAACATTTTGGTGGGCTCGGGGAGAAAAATACCCAAGCCCCATCACATTTTTTTCCTCTCCCCTCTCAACCAAACACCCTCCAAAAAGTTTTCCCTCCTCATTTTCTCTCCTTTTTTTTTTTCCATCCTCCCTAAAATCCACCCTACCAAAGACACCCTAAATATATGAGATTACCTTTCTTTTCAAGCCACTTCTTGTATTTTAGGCGGTCATTCTTCATATGCCTCTCCCTTTTGCAGAAAAAAAACACTTAATTTTATTTTTATAGTCATTTTACTTTATGTGTTTCTTCTTCACTTGATAGGCATCCTTACCCTACCTAGTATTTCCCTTAACATGAGAAGCTAAATGAGCACTTTCCACCTTCTCATGTTTTAATCAATTTATTTCTCTTCCTCTTGAACAACTCATTATCTTACTAAAAATATGTATTGTTTGGTTCATGAACCAAGCACATGAACCCTATTGGAGAAACTTAGGAAAATGTGGTTTATAATGCACCAAAGAGATCTCCAACAGAGTTTCTAGCAATAGGTTCTTAGATTGACACCTGGCTTAGGATGACACAATCAACCCTTAGAACTATGATCCTAGTAGCAGCTAACAAACATCACTAGCCCTAATGCATGCTCTAATCCCATTGGCTAAGAATAATCCCCCAAAATCCCACATTAAATGCCAAGAGTAGCTGGATTTCAGCCTCCAACTGCCATTACCCAAAAATCTGAACACACAATTTTCAGCCATATCCTAGGATGGATCTTCTAAAAATTTATTGTTGACTGTGGCTAATTTTGCCTGAGATTTTTTGCTAATTACTCCCCTAAACGCGACTATAAATAAAACCCTTTACCAACCCCTTAAACACACACCAACCCCTCATAAATTCTCTACTTACTCTGTTGCTCTTAGCTTATAAATCAGCTTCTTAGTTCTTTAATGAGATTCTAAATTTTTAGTTCTAAATTCAATAACTAAGGCCATGTTTGGTTACATCACAACTCATAACTCATAATCCATATCCTATATTCCATAACTCTTAACTCATATTTATTACCCAATCTTCTCCTAACTCAAATATCATTGTGTTTGGCACCCCATATCAAGGGTTTTTTTTTTTTTTTTTTTTCTCTCTCACTAACCCCTATTGAGAAAAGCAATTTTGTCCTCACCCATGGCCACCGTCTCTCTCTCTCTCTCCTTGCTTTACACTCATACATGAATTCACAAACACATTGAACACAAAATCACCTTTTCAATCTCATTCTTCTCTTGAATCAAATCCCCAATCTTAGATCAGTGAAAGAAAGAACTGACAATTCCATCATGGATCAGAGAGAGAGGTTAAATTAGATCCACTGACCCACCCCACACCCACTGATCATTTCTCTCTTTGACCATTTCATCCTCCTTTTTTTTTCATTATGTAGTTTTTTCTTCTCAACAACATAGAGAAAAGAAGAAAGAAAAAAAGAAAGAAAGAAAGAGAAGAACTAGGCCTGAAGAAGAAACAAAGAAAGAAAGAGAAAAGAAGAAAGAAGAAAGAAGAAAGAAAAGTTGTTGTGACCATGTATAGAAGAAAGAAAGAAATAGAAAAGAAAAAAAAAAAAGATATGTTGGCCTTAAAGTGTTCTAATTTGTTGATGAGACAATTCATGAATGGGTCCTACTCATTTGCTTATTTTTACACAAATTGCCACTAAAACTCAATTCTCGTAACTTGAAAACAAATAAAAGTTGTTCTCATTTTCCACAACCCTAACTCATTTTTTTAACTTATGAGTTATGGAAATTAAGAATGAAAACTTAATCAAACAACATCACTTGGTGTGGGTCCCACAAAAAAAGTGAGTGATGAGTGATAAAAACACCCTAAACCAAACACCCCCTAAGCCTCTTAACTCTTAATTCATAATATCTCTCATACACTTACCCATAAATACTCATCTCTCCTAGAGCAGAAAAATCCCTGCAGCATAAATGACTACAAACCAAAAAAGGCTAGAAATTTCTCCATTTCCCGTTTTACTTACCACATTACCAGAATAGCAATCACTACTCACTATATGTACAATTACCATCATGACCATGGCATGACATAAAAGTGATCTTTCTACACTAGTTAGAATATCTCCCTCTCCCTTAATTCCATATTAAGCTTTCCTTATTTATTTGTTATAATTACTAAAATGGAACCTATTGTCATTGTTTATTGCTTTACAATTGAAGGCTATAATGTATTTGTTACTATAGAATTTTTCCCTTATGTTAGTATGATTGTAGACACCGCATTTTGTACCCCTTATGACTCATGCCCCCATTCCCCAATGATGGAAAAATTCTAAAGCCCAAAGTTGGTTTAGAGCCCAATCAAATTGAAAATTGACTTGAGGAAAGTATTTTATGGACTGAATAAAGTTATTTTTGGAAAATAAAGGCCACGGAAACCCTAGGGCATGCGTTTGCAAACACGCATATGCGTACGTATGCTCCAGACCTACGTACGCATGCTTCACGCATGCTAGGGTTCTAGAAACTATGAAAGACAAGTTTTTCAGCATTAAAACTGAGGTTTGGAACAACTCTCACATCGTTTGGGTGCCGTTCCAAACCCTCATTTTCTCAATATACAAAGCCATACATGGTACATTCTCAAAACACACAAAAAATCCTAAAAGAAAACACAAGATTCACTAGAAATAGTGAATTAAAGAGGGAGTTTTTCACAAAATATCCCCAAGTCAATATTTTCTGATTGGGGCTTTTTGGGCCTTGATTTTCAAATTTTAAGATTACTAATCACTTTTGTATTTGATTGTGAATAGATTTAACTGAACGGAATGGTCAAAATCAAGCCAAGGAGCTTTGTGTTTGAGGTATATGTTCTAAGTCTTTTTTCCTTTCTTTCCTTGTTGTAAGGGACATATTTTTATGTAATTGACATATCCTTTGACAAAATGCACTTTACTTGTATTTGCGTAAATCTAAATAGGTTCAAGATGATCATTACAAATGGTTACATTGAAGACATGAAGATTACTCAAGAACTGCTCAAGAAAAGTGCAATCTGCAGGTCTCGATACCTCCTCAATAGAAGTTCGATCTATCGAGATTCATTAAAGCTCAACACATGTCTCGATCTATCAAGTTTACGGGATTCAGACTATAGCCAGTAACGTTTTTATTCTAAAAGGCTATTTGTTTATAAGTTTGTATAATCCTTATTGAACTAGGAAAGCCCAAGGTTTGTGTATACCTATTTGGAATAGGAGAGCCCATTGAGCTCCTATTTAAACAAGGAGGTGGAAAAAGAAAAACCTAACCCTAGAGAGGTTCATAAGGTTTTCTTTTTGAAACCCTAGCCTCCTTCTACAGAAGAAAGAGTTCTTGCTGCATTTCTTGTACGCCTTTAGGTTCTGTAACCAAGCAAAGTCTCTCACACCATCACTGAAGATCTTATTGGTGTTTCTATGTGAAACTGTTGCAAATCAACTACATCAATCAAAAGGTTGTTGTAGAGTTAGTCATGTACTGGGATTCATGTAAAGAAGTTAGTCATGTACTTGGATCCGTGCATCATTGGTTAGTTATGTACTGGGATTCATGCATTGAATGAAAAGATTGTCATTACAATACAAGTCTAATTGGGCATTGGGGTAAGGGTTCAAATGTAGGTTGGTATTTCGGGATAGGCCAAAGGGTTTGGTAAGATTCTTTATACTTGTAACCGCTTGTAATTGATAATAGTGAATTCTTGGGAGTGGTAACCTTAAAATCACCCGGTGAGGTTTTGCTTCAGTGGTTTTCCCCATTCATAAACAAATCACCCGTGTTAAATTTATTTTCCGTTGCATTTAGTATAATTAGTGATTTGTTTGTGCTACCACGCTATTGCATGTAATTGAACCTAATTAATTAACTTGGGTAATTAATTAATTTGCAAGGGGTCAATTCATTTTGCCCTATCACTTGTTTTAATTCTTGTTTTTCTTTGTTTTCCTTGTTTATTTGTGATATAGCATGTGTTGAGGTCTAAAAAAGTCACAATATTGCACCAAGGCCCAAAGTGGCACAGAGAATTGAACTCCATAAAAATAAAATATTTGAGCCTGCAATAAAGAAAAAGATGGTAGACCCAAATCCATTAAGAGTTTTGAGGAGGAACCTAAATCCACGAATGGGTAAGCCTTAGAACTCATTAAATGAAGGGAAAAAGAAAAGCCCAGCCCGCCAAGGTCAGAAAATCGCTAGGGAGCCCAGCGGTAAGAACTGGGTCGGGATACCTGTGGACTGCCAGGTGCTCGGGATCCTCGGAACGTGCAGCAAAACCAGGGTTGGACTAAGACAGTTCAAAGGGGGTGCCAAGAAACACAAGGAACGAGAGCATATATGTCCCTATCAGCCACCCAATGATGCAGAAAGGAATCAGAAGGATTGGGAACCAACAATTCATGAACAAGGGGCTGGTACCTCGGAGAACCTAGAAAGAAGAACCATGAAGGGAAATGGCTGAGAAACTTTCAACCTGGCAGGAAGGAATCAGCTCACTTGGGAAAAATGACAAAAGGAAAGGCAGCCAAAAGTTGAGTCTGAAAAGGTAGGAACTAGAAACCTTGAAATGAGAAAGACCCAAGGTCAACTCTTTAAGACATACTAGAACGAAAAGGCAGCAAAAGGCTTTTGAGGAAAAAACTACAAAAGAAGAAAATAATGAGGAATGAGGAAGGGGCCAGCCATCAATGTTGCTAACACAACATTGGTTTTGGTACCCAGGGGAGCAAATTGAGGGAATCAGTGGTACCCCGGGAACCCTAAGATGACACTATAAAAAGGGGAAGCAGCCAACAGTGAAGGGCATTCAGCAACAGTGAATTAGAATAGAATCACTGAGAAAACTCTGTTAGAATTCAAAAAAGGAAAGAAAAGATAGGGAACTATCGCCTAGTATCCTCAAACAGCCACTAGAGAACACACTCTGATTCAAAAGGAATTCAAACTTTGCAAGCCTTAGAGGCTTGAAGAGCCATCTAAGTTTGTGATTTTTGAACTTATTTGGACCTTGTAACACGTTCTGGTAAGCATAATGTATTACACAATTAAGAAAGTAATGGAATATTTCACATTGTCTTAAGGCCACCCTAACGTTTTATTTTGTGTTTTTCTTTACCACATTGCCCCTTTACTGTTTCTTGCTGTTCAATACATATTTTTCTTGTTTGCTAGCATGTATGTGTTGTAGGATTCGTGTTCTGTGCACCATCTGGTTCATAATCAGACCATTTAGCTGCGATGAACCAAGCCCAGTCCCTTAAAACAACAAGTAAAAGGCCCAGGGTCGTTGTTTCTACTTGGGCCTAGGCACCGTCCAAAAAGGACCCACACACCATGCTTGTTCAAGTCTAAGTTTTCTCTGTTTTATGTCTTAAAGCATATTAGGTTGTTAGATTTATTTCTGCTATATTTATGTTCTTGCTTTTTCTGGGTTAGGGTTTAGGGTGAGTATGCGTACGCATGCCTTCTACATGCGCACGCATACTCAAAGTATGTGTACGCATACAACTGGGCTGCGTTTGCAGGCCCTATGTATGCACACGCATTCTTGTGCCCAGAAACCCTAATTCAACCTTTTTGCTTCTGTTTCTTTATTCCGTTTATATCATATGATTCTGTTCTGTCCTATTTTATGCTTATAAGTCTCCGTTTCTTTGTTTGTTTGTTCTTCACATGCTAGATTAAGGTTTCTTTTCAATTCTTTCTTCGTTTTGCCATGGACATGCATACAATATGAACATGCATTGATACATAGGTGCTGTGATGCAGTAAGGTGAGTCATGCATTCATATGAACATGCATTTGTTTGACAATGCTCTTAATTTGATGAACATGAATGTATATTTGCAATGCTTTTTCTTGAATATGAATATATGTTTGTTTGATCTTAAAATGTCTATGTTTCTGTCATGATTTATCTGCTGCCTTGGATGAGATATGATATGAAAGGCCTTGATAGGAGCATGCTAGGGTTTATGATGTGATAAGAGGCCCTAATAGATGTATGTTAGGGATTTGGGATGAAAATGTCATGTTGATTGCTAGATGAATGTTAGTGTGTGCATGAGTATAGAATACAATATTGAACATGCCTTTAATAGAATTAAGACGTAAGACACAATGAGTGAAAGTCGACCCTCAGGTGGGGCAGTCTTGAGTGCCTAATACCTTCCTAAACTCCGAACTCATATTTTGGTAGTAAGATCATTCCTTCTACGTAAGGGCGCTATGTGTATGGTTCCTAAACCTAATTTAGGTGACGACTCCATTCTTTTCTCCACCCCGGTCCACTCGGTCGAGGCGTACTCCCTAAAACCCGCATTGCGCCCACTATGATGGAAGAGGAATTTTCACAAGATCCTTCCAATGATACACAAGAGTTTGGTGATATAGATACTTTCCTTGATATGTATAATCACTGACAGCTGGAGGCTTATCCAGTTCTGTTTTTTTTTTTTTTTTGGTAATCAGTCCAGTTCTGTTTTACTTTACCGCTGGAGTGTTTTCATTGCTGGACTATTTCTTTGTTGTGGTGGGCTTTTCCCTTTGTGCGAACCCATTTGCTGTAGGAAACATGTTGGACCTTCTTATGATCCTTGTTGAAACCTAGGTGTAAAATATAAAAAGTGATCTTTCAAAACCTCACTGATAACTGATAGCTTTTAGGCCGTGTTTTAAGCACAACGTTGAGTCTCGGTTTTGGCCTCTCCAATTACTATATTTGTCAAATGGAAAATTTCACCCTCAACAACTCCTTAATTATCTCTCTCTCTCTCACTGAGGGTTAGGTATTGATCTATCACAACGTAAATTGTCAAGGATTATCGAACTAAAACCTAGAAATCAATAAAAAAATTTAGCAAAAGAAAAAGTTTAACCTTGATTTCTCAGTTGTGGCAAACGAGGAGTGCTAAAGAAAGCGAGAGAATAAAATAGCTGAAACTGTCGCTGGAGAAGAAGCCCGGCTACTACGTTGTCTTATGTTTAGGGTTTGTGGAGTCGGATTTTATGGAGGTGGAAGTATTAAACAACGTAAAGGCAATCTGCTTTCCATTTTTCATGGTTGTTTTTTGAAATCTGCTTTCCATGCAACAAAGAACAAAGAAAGACTCCATGCGAGATACTTCCTACAAAAGGAATTCATTTGCATTTTTTTTTTTCCTTTTTTGATAAATACAGTTCATTTGCAGACAATTTACATTATTTGAACAAGGCCCTATCCACCCGCCTATGATAGCTATAATACAAATGAGAGACTGATATCTCAGTCCGTTTTACAATAATATTTAAAGTAACGAACAATGATAAGTAAAAGAATAAACTGTCTAAGATTTCAAGCATACAACAAAGAGATTCTTCTATAAAACAAGGTCACCGAGGACCCTTCATATACAGGGCTGAAACAGCATTCCACAGTTAAAGTTAGGCCACACTGCTCACAGAACTGTTGTAGATTTCATCAGCATGAGCTGCAGGCACGTAAACTGCATGACGCAAGGAGCTGTGTGTTCGGCCATAAAATACATAAACCAGTACTCCTATTATCAGCCATATAGAAACACGGGCCCAGGTGGCAGTTCTGACAAAACACAACACACATCATAATAAACATTTTTTTGATAAGTGACACATCATAATAAACATAAGAATAGGAATTAGAAAATTACAGATTTGGCAGCTAACGTTTGCGAAAGAAAATAAAATAAAAATTCTGTAAACTCCTTTCAAAAGAAACAACATGAATATACTGGCTCTCTCACTTAGGTTACCCACTACATGCGCAAAAGCCTTCATATTACTTATTCTCACCCTCATTATACTGATAATTTGTCTTTATTTATTTACTTAATATCTATTTTGGTTGATCCAAGTGCAAGACAGCATTTGTAAACCAACATTTACGTCATAAAACTAAATCTAATGCTTTATTTGTTCACAAAAGAAGGCAAGAGGATGAGATCTATGATTACATAATAGGAATTCCTGTCAACACAGATGGCACACTGTTTTCACTTGTTTTAATGCAACCAATAAAAAAAGAACAAACGGTTTCAGGATGAATTCGCCTTCTCCAGACAAAGTCAAAATAATTCCATGATAGAGCAAACCAAAAAAAGAACTTGATGGTCTAAATTAATTATGAACAGCAAACAAGTTGGCTACTCACCCAAGATTAATCAGTAAGTAGATGTTGATGAGAATGCAAGCAATAGGTAGCAGTGGCACAAACGGGCAAATGAAACCTGAAAAGAGATCAATTGATCATCTCATATGTAATAGAGAAAAAATAGTCAATATATCAAGTTATTTTCCACCATATAGCCAACTTTTATGAGTTTGAAATAATAAAACATTAAATTAAAATTTACATTTGGTGCTAATTTCTGATTAACTTTATAAAGCGTAACATATAGGTCCCCCATGTATGCTTAATAAGCCAAATATTAGACCAAATCAACAATTAAATTTCTAAAAACACTTGTTTTGGAAAACAAATAGTGACATGGATTCCAATGTGTATTCATGTCTCTGTATTACATCTTTGCTCCTATTAGGATAAATGTCTAATAGACACGGATAATTAACACAAACCACATACATTAACTATAGATAGATCAAGAGAATATCCTGGGGGGGGGGGGGGGGGGGAACTTGATACTGTTTTTAACATCGTGAACATATTCAATCCATAGCCTATACCCATCGCTATTTTGTGTACAAACATTGATATCCAATATGTTCTTAAGTATAAGTTAACTTTGTCACGTTCTCAACTGCATAGGTTAAAATGTCAAGCATACCTCCTGTATGCCCAAAGCTATGCCTTGCATCATCCTGATCTATACAGGTCAGCACAATCAGACCAGATAGAAGAAGAGTACCACCAACACCGCACAATGAGAAACGAAGAGATCTGCTATTCAATTAAAAAAATGTTAAGAAAATTTAACACAATAAAACTAAAGCTAAAAATGCAGAAAAATTCTTTTGCGTGTGGTGTGTAACATAAACTTCTCATTCACCTCTCTCTCTCTCTAACACATGCTCTCACACACTCAGAATCCTTAACAAATCCTGCATTATAATTGGTAAAAATTACCATTTTCTAATGTAATCTTTTAGGAAACCCAAAAACTGCCCATGATATCAAAGTAGGACATCCTGTCTTCAAATCCTAAACCCTCCCTATGACTAAAAAATGCAATGTCTTTGGTCTATATATTCTTCTATGGTCCCTTTGTAGTATTGGTACCCACTTAGATCAGAATTGTATATTTCTCAGGCATTTTAATCTCATCATTTTCTTAACATTTATGAATGAATTATGAAGATTAAAACACCTAAAATTACATGGTTATTACTATAGTGAGTACCATACCCTCAGAAAACAAAGAAGTACCATAGATTTTTCATATATATAATAGCCAAAACTAAACCTGTGATTGCTTGAGTTTCTTCCATGTATCATGCTCCTTTGAAAGGGAATTAGAATGCTTTTCACTTAGCGTTCTACCCTAGTAGGGTTTAATATCACGTTCGAATAACATCATTTATTATTATTGATGCAAGCTGAGACCTATTGAGATGGTTAATCCAAAAAGATCAACCTAACCAAAAAGATCAACCAAGGGAAGGAGGATAGTCATGGGATGCCACTCATTGTCATCAATGGCTGAAATCATTTTACGCAACCAAGCCACAAGCTTAATTAATAGGAGGAATACCTCTAATTCCAAAGCATGAACTGCTTGCAAACAATTTTGAATCAAAACACTCCATTGGCATCAATTATGCTCTAGCTTTTTGTCATTAACAATTAATATCTCCGACTATTATTTTACAATTCTGAATCAAAACACTCCATCTGCATCAATTATGCTCTAGCTATTTGTCGTTAACAATGAATATCTCCAAATGTTATTTTACAATTTTGGTAACCTAAGTCATACCTTCATTGAAGCAACAAAGCCTAAGAAACCATCAAACATTCAAACTACCCTTTTGCTATGCATCAAAGCATTCTTCCAATCATATTCCTCTCTTTTCATATATATATTTTTTATAATCTTAGTTAAATTGCATCAATCATCCCCCATTTGTACTTTTTAAAATTAAATATTAACAAAGTAATTCTAATATGATTGTTATATACACAAATTATTAATTAATAACAATAAAATTAACAGAGATAAAAAATTTGTAAGAAAAACAAATTCTCTCCATAAATTTGTTCAATTCCTCATTTCAAATTAGATTTTTTTTTTAAAATCTTTTCATGATATAGGAGAACTTTACTCATTAATTGCACAACGCAGAGCATACTGTACAACAATCCTCACGGTTAATCAAACTCCTACGGGCAACTAACCCCACCTGCCAGAACTAGTTATTGGGTAATCCAGGGGCTTTTAATCTATGACCATATAGATTTGCTATAGTGCACCAGGGGGGGGGGGGTTGAATCTTGATTTTTTGAAACTATATCTATACAATTACAAAATTGATATGAATAATAACCCGTGTATTTTTTTTTTTTTTTTGATAAGTAATAACATAGTTCAGATAAAAATAATCTATGTATTGCATGGGAATACAAGCTAGTGCAGGAGAAGTGTTAAGCCTAATAGCTTACACTTCTAGAACAAATGGCATTATCATCTTGTGAGAAACTAAACTGTTTTCTCTGGATTCTATATCAAGTGAAAGCTTCAAGAAATTCAATTGTGTAATCACAAAGTTTCACTCCCATGAAAATAATGTTCTAAGATAATCTGCAGCTAAACCCACCTGGGAAGGGCCAAATTTGAAGCTGCGTATGTAAGGAGAAAAGCCCCAACACATGTAAGCATTATGGTCCAACCGGCAATTTTCCGCCTGTTTTCCTCATTTAATATGTCTGGCAATCAATGAAAAAGAAAAAGAAAAAAAAAACAACCATTAAAGCAGGTTCTAGATGACAGAAAGTAAGGCATAACATTGTGTGGATTCTAGTCCAGATATGTGTCTAGTAGCCATCCAACAAATCCCCAAATATGGAAATCTTGGAAAATCTCTAGTTCATTTAATTTGGACCAAATCCATGGAGGACATACATTACAGACTCTATAAAATGGCTTCTTCTTCTTCTTTTAGAGGCAAGAATAATTTTATTGAAAAGAGACTACTTCATGAAAACAGGTGTATAAGCTCTCATTAAGCCAACAAAACTTAGCGTTCTAATTGTTTAGAATCAAAATTGATGCAGGAATATTCATACTTGGATATTTTTTAAATGTATTTGCTGGACTAATGTATCTCAGGTTGGCTCCATCATACAAATGCCAGAGATTGATATAGTGGATAGGGTGTAACTTACAGAAAGGATGCCCAGCATGCATAAGACAGAAAAGTGAGTGCAGGTGAGTAACTTACAGTTACCTAGAAATAGATGTTTTGCAGTAAGAGGATAATCACCTGATGCATCCTCTTTGACAAGTAAAGGTTTATCATCATCCATAGAAGTGCCAACCTTAACTTTAGATTGTTCTCCATTACTGCCCTGGCCACTCTTTCCATATTCTAATGATACTGAATCAATTGACCCCTGAAGAGATGAAGGCAATGGCACCTCGTCTGGTGGGACATATCTGAGTATCAATACAGATATTGCTACCATGGTAAATGCAAGAAGTGTACCCACACTGACCTGCATATAAAAGGCAGAAACCAACAACTCAGTATACAATAACGAATCACTCTTATCATGCTTTAGACAGCATTTTCAAATTTCCATTCTTCAACTAATCTCAGAGGCTATTCAGGAGCCCAACAAATCCATTCAGCAGAGTAATCTACATTATGCCTTGTTAACATTGACAAACGTTCTAGGATTTTTTTTTTTTTTTCCCAACAAAACAAAGGCTTTCTGGAATGGAAACATATTGGTATAGATGAAAACAAGGGCCTCTCCAATTGGATTTCTGTCCACTCCCAAGTATTAAAACAACAAATTTCCTAAACAGCCATTAATAAATGTAATCAGGGAAGAAGCAACATACATGGTTAAGAGAGCTATTGTCTCCACCTCACAACTGTTACAATATTTTTAGTTCCCCACCCGCCCCAACCCCCCTCCCAAAAAAGAAAAAAACCCCACATATTTTTGCATCATCACAATTGCTTTTTCCCTTCCAATCTTGAAATCCTGGCTGCAACATTGGATTTGAACAATATTAAGGATCAGAATTACCATGCCCCATTTTCCACCCTGATGCAGAGGCCCTGTCTAGTAACCCACAACTATGAAGCACATAAGTTAATTACACTACCATCACTACTTTGAAAGGTGATCACAGAAGTTAACTCACCATCCCTGCCAGCTGTGAAACATCCATAATGAATGCTAAGATTGCAGCACCAATCCCAGTCACTATTGTGCCCTTCATAGGAACTTGAGTCTTTATATTAACCTCTGAGAAAAATGGCGGCAGCAATCCATCTCTAGCCATAGCCATCAGAATCCGTGGCTGAGAAACACAGAAAGATGGAAGAAATTTATATCTCATCAGGCAGGAGGAGAGGGAGAAAAAAAAACCTCATTTGTGATAAAAGCAATGAAACATTTGGGAAGATAAACAAGCAGAAAGGAACTCAGCCCATACTAGGTGGGGGTCTTAAGAGAAATATACAAGAAATTTTAAAAATTTTAAAAAAAATTTAAAAAAAGCATGCGAGAAAAGTCAATGTAATACTTGAAATGAAAATATTCCCTCTACTCAAGCCATCAATTAATCCATTAACTATTCTTGAAATTTTTGCCTCCAAAACCCCACCATATTCTAAATTAAACTAGCATAAAACCCTTTCCTCTAGAATCCCAAATCCTAACATCATTATTTTCCTAAATCTAACCATTTCTGAATAAGGAAATCTAGACAGGTTTCTAGATCTGTTCTATATCAATTCCTCATCTGCATAGCTTTTAAATCAAAGCAACAGTGCACCTTGGAAATACTAAATGGAAACAAGGCCCTTTTATTGAGATACAGGGAAAACTACTGTTGGGTGTCATTAAATGTATACTGTGAAGTACTTACCTGATGGTTCTATTGAGCATTTGAAGGGTTGCTTGGTTGCTAAAGGGTATACCTATACATATGGCGTCAACTATGCAGAGACATTCTTGTCTATTGCTAAATTTCTTCCGTTAGGATTTTGATCTACTTGGCTGCTAATTTGGGTTGGCCACAGTTTCGGTTAAACATTAAAAATGCCTTATTGAATGCTGATTCGAAGGAAGAGGTGTATATGGAGTAACCACCTAGGTTTGTTGCTCGAGGAGTCTGGAAAAGTGTGTAGGTTGCATAAGGCCATCTATGATCTTAAACAATATCCTATGGCTTGGTTTGGTAAATTCAGTGAAGTAGTGTAAAAGTTTGAATTTTGACATTGCCACTCTGATCACTTGGTGTTTTCTCATACCTCTGCAAGAAAAAAGATTTTGTTGATAGTATATGTTGATATTATAATCACTGGTGATGACAAAAAGGGTATTGATGATTTGAAAAGATACCTTCAGAATTCCTTTTGAACTAAGGATCTAGGTAAACTTTGTTATATCAGGGGTATTGAGGTAGCACGATCTAAAGAAGGCATTAGTTTATTACAAAGAAAGTATGTGTTGGATATTTTGGAAGACACTAGCTTGTTAGGATCTAAACCAGTGGAGACCCCTATGGATCCAAATGTCAAATTGTACGAACATCAAGGGGAGTTGTTATCTGATCTTGAGAGATATCGCCGTCTGGTTGGTAAACTAAATTATCTCACAATCACTCGCCTAGATATATCATTTGCAATCAATGTTTTGAGCCATTATATGAAAGATCCTCGCCTTCCACATTCGGAGTCAGTTATTTGGATTGTGAGGTAACTTTAAGCACATCCAGGCCATGGACTTTTGTATAAAGCTAACGGTCATCTATAGGTACAAGCCAGCCTATACTGATGCTGATTGGATAGGATCACTGTCAGATAGAAAATCCACTACTGGGTATTGCACTTTTCTGGGAGGAAACCTGATTACTTGGAAAAGTAAGAAACAAATTGTTGTTGCCAGATCTACTGCAAAGGTTGAGTATAGAGCCATGGCACACACATCATGTGAGCTTAAGTGGATTAAGCATATACTTGAGGAATTAAAATTTGTTGTGAAGCCTATGACTATGCATTGTGATAACAAGCAGCAATTCACATTGCCTCCAATCCTGTATTCCATGAGCGAACCAAGCATATAGAAGTAAATTGTCATATTGCTCAGGAGAAAGTAGAAGATGGTGTAATTGCTACTCCATATATTTCTACAAGAGTCCAAGTTATGTAAGATTCATTTGGGTTTATTATGCAATAAGCTAGGATTGTATGATATATACTCTCCAGCTTGAGGCGGAGTGTTATGGGTATAAACTAGGGGCAAAACAATAATATCACTGTACTTCTTTATATATAAATAATATTTTGTGTGTTAGGGTCAACTTATCAAACCCAAAACACTTTTACTTTAACAACACAGAGAACCCAGACCATGAACAAAACTAATATCAAAGACTTCATTTTTCATCCCTAACAAGTTCTAGATGCTAGAACCGACTAACATGAACAATTTTAGCAAGTCAGCTTCAATTCATTAAAATAATCAGATATGTGAACCATAAATATGGTCGCTTAACACTCTGTAAACTAAATGAAGACACAGGGAGGATTCCACTTATATACCTGAGGAAGAATGGAACCCAATAACGTTGAGCAGAGAGCAGTAATAGTTCCAACAGTTATTATGTAACTGTAATCACAAGCAAAGACGCTTTTTCAAGCTACAACATCCTACTTGCCAAAAAATTATAAAGAATTCAACATACCAAGGAATTTAAACTAAAATATACACTCACGCTGCCCATTGCATCCCATGGCTAGCAAATGCGGAGGAGATGGGGGTGTCGGGATCCATTGCATAATAAGGTACTAAACCAACAACTACGACAGAGACCATCATATATAATGCACAACAAAGAAACAAAGAAGCTCCAATCCCAAGAGGCAAATCTCGTTGAGGATTCTTCACCTGTTGGGTCAATCAAACACATGATTGTAAACATTGAAATCCCCTGAAGTAATTAAACCCTGAAGTAATTAAACCCCTTTACCAATGACAAAACGAATGTGCCAACAAAAACACATCTATACCTCCTCAGCAGTGCTGGCAACTGAATCAAAACCAATGTATGCAAAGAAGACTGTTGCAGAACCAGCAAGCATCCCATCAACTCCAAAGGGAAAATACCTATCAAATTAATGAATTTTTTATTTTGGGGTGAGGGGGAGAGAACTTAATTTAAGAAATCCCATCACATCCGAGTGAATATACAAGCAGGGACAGGAAGTACCCTGTTGGAAGTTCATAACCAGCCCATCCAGTTGTGAATCCCAAGTAACCACCTGCTATTATGACAAAACTCATAGCACATACATTTGCTGTAGTGACAATGACTTGTGCCTGTGTGCTCTGCAAAATTTTAAGCATTCAAGATGAAGAAAATAATTTCTTAAATTGGGAAGAAAGCTATTTGGAAAAAAAGGAAAATACGGAAATTTAAGAAAAAAAAAGATACACATATATACCTCCTTGATTCCAACACATAATAGCCCAGTAACAATAAATACTAGAATTGCTGCACATGGGTCAACGACGATATCGAGCCCAGGAATGTGTTGACGGGCTATAATAGCAGGCAAACTATTCCCGCCTCCAAAAAGCAAAGCCTAGAAAAAGAAAGGAAACAACAAAATACATATTGTAATAATAAAGCAGACCATTCTTCTATAATCTTTAACTAGAATTCAGAAAAGAAGCAAAGGTACATCCTCCAATTCTAGCCATAATAGTTGTCAAAAAAGCAAGAGAAATTCTGAAATTTAAAAGAGAAACAAAAGAGAGAAAAGAAATGAAGGAAAAGAAAAGACCAAAGCTTCATTCTATCTATGTGTTGTAACGGTAGTGTACTTGATTGACACCTTATTCCTTGTGAGATATTGACTTTGATTAGACCAGACCATTAAAATCAAAGGAGAACCTGCCAACCATCCTTCTACCATGCATTTAAAATGAGAATCAATGCAATATTATACACATTGAATCTTGTACAGGCTTATTTATTTCATAATTGTTTCATTTCTAGCAGATGGCAAATGGTTAAGAGTTCGGATTTTCAAGACTTCAGAAATCTCAAGGACAAAGCAATTGATGCTAGAATCACTTTACCAATTTTTTTTTTTTTCTTATCCATAATAAATACCAGGATGTACATTGAGTATCCATCTTACTTACATTATTAATTTAGTCATATGGATGGGAATCAATATACAAAAAAAAAAAAAAAAAAATCACTATTTTCAAGCCCAATAATCTACATTTTCTCCCCTTCAATGATGAATAATACATAGAAAAAAGATGAAGATAAAAATGGCATCACTTTCCACGTTTTGTTTCACCATGATTCGAGCAGTTTCATGTAAATATTGCCCACACCTGTTCATTTCCTAGTATCTAAGAAGAACTTCCTACATATCTATTTGTATCTATAATGAAGTTGGTGGCAAATAACAACATGACTTAGAGCAAATAAATCTAGATCAAGAAGTTGTGTTGGAGAATCTTAAAAAAACAAGCAAGATGAACCAATTTTAGCTTAGTAGAAACATTCACAATTGATTTAAGCTCAATGAAGACATTCCAATGTCAAAATTAAACATTTTAAAGACACAGAAATTTACTGCACCAGATTTGGAGATATGCCACGAGCAACAGCAGCTCCACCTATTGTATATTCCAGTATCAAGGCCCAACCAACCAACCAAGCAACACTGCACAAAACAACAGTCCACAGTCCCAAATCACCAACAGAAGGTATGTCAAGTAGATTAAGTGGTGAAGAATGCTCAATTTACATTAATCATATCATTGAAATTCTTGAAGTCAACAACTCCAGGCGTCCATTGCCAGAAATGAATTAATTTAAAAATAATAGTTTTTGATTGAAAAGGTTTACTTACTATCAAGTAAACTATCCTTTGATAAGTAAAAAAAAGGAACCTTCGAAATGAAATGATAACCAAACAGCAGTCAAATGATTAAAAAAGCTGTATCAAATTACCCTTCGCCAACACATATGTACGAATAATGATAGGCACTCCCAGCAGATGGACAACGACTTGCAAGCTCTGCATAGCAAAAAGCTGAAAGAGCAGCTGCTATTCCAGCTATTAGAAAGGAAATGGTGAGAGCCGGTCCCGAATGCTCTCTAGCAACCGTTCCCACAAGAATATACACTCCAGCTCCAATGGTTGAGCCAACTCCTAATCATATTGTATGTATAAGAATTCATTAGTAAGCTGTGAACTCAAAATTCAATAGACTCCTAACCAAAGACCAAATGTTAAAAGTAGATAAATTACAATCTAAAAAGTGGATTGAAATGGTTATCAAATTTTTTCGGATTTCCTTATTTTTCTAATAAAGCTTATTACTTATCAAAAAATCAGCATACAAGCTTATAAAAAAAATAAAAATAGTGCACTATCAATTAATTAGAAGAAGAAAAGAGAAATTTATTTTAAAAAAAAAAAAAAAACCAAGGCCACATGTGAAGCTGGACTTTGAGTTGAAGACTGTATTTATAAAAGATGAAATAAAAAGGGGGGAAAATTCTCATAGTAACAAGAATAAAAAAAAAAAGCAACTATAGATAGGGCTGTGTAGTTGAACAGGGTATCATGTATTTGCAGATTTTGTGTGTTGAATTTCCCATTTGATTAAATAAATGAATATTCATTCACCCAAAAAGAAAAAACAAGGACAAAAACCTAAGATGAAACCCATGAACAGAAAGGCCCCCAAAATTGAAAGAAAAGAAATAATAAGAATAAGAATAGAAAGAAAAGGAATTACCAATTGCAATTAAATGAGGAACAGACAAGGCCTTGGCCAATTGGTGACCTGAAGACTTTGCATGAACAGAATCCACCTGCTTCCTTCTAATCAAACTACTAATAACACCACCTCCACCCCCACCCCCACCCCCACCCCATGAACTTCCTTTTCCTTTTCCACCCTCTTGTGAATCAGCCAACAGACCCATCTCAGAAACTAAACACAACAACAACAACAACAACTTGTGCTGTTGATTTTTTTTTTTTTAATATATATACACACAACAAAAAAAAAAAAAAAAAAAAAAATATATATATATATATATATATATATATATATATATATATGAATATGAATGATTCTTCTATCCGACTATAGATTTTTTACTTATTATTTACATACAAAACAAGGGGTATCTATCTAATCTAATATATAGACCAAACCTGCCCGCATCCCCAGCCGTACGTAAAATAAAAATCCGCAGAATTGTATTTTGTTATCAAAGGGAATCGGGCAGATTCTGCTGTTATGATAATTAAGAAAGAATTTCTGTATTCCCCTTTACTTCCTTTGGTTTTGTTTTTTGACAAAATCCGAAGGAAAGAGAGGTTGCTTGCTTTTGTAGAATTCTCTGATCAGTGATATTATTTATTAATTACACGTACTTTTTTACTATCTTTAAAAATTAATGATACTTGTTGAGCTGCCCGCGGGCAAGTGACCGAACTGCCCAATATTTGAGGTGGCTGAAGCAAACCCAACTGCCAACTTCGAATGAGAATCTTTTTATTTTTATTTCTTGGATTCTACTGCATTGCTAACTTTTTGGAAATTTGTATGGGAATAGAAAGAATGATTATAAGGAAATGGAAATGAATAAAATGGAATTGAATGTATTTAAATAAGAAAAATGAATGGAATTGAATTAAATAATTTTGTTTGGAGGTTTTAAAATAAAAAAATGAAATGTAAATAACCTTGTTTATGAGTAACAGGAAGAAGAATATAATCATTTTAAGAGAATATATTTTAAAATAAAGGGTTGAATATATAAGGGTATTCTGGGAATTCTAGTAAAAAATTAAATCTAATTCTATTCCTTCCAATTTTTCTCAATTTTGGGGAGAATAAACATTTGAGATTTTAAGGAACCTTTCTACTCATTTCATTCTCTCCCGCTTAAAATCTCGAATAAATGAATAGACTTTCAGTTATCAAAAAAAAAAAAAAAAAAGACTTTTTATTCCCTCCATTAAAACTTTCAACCAAGAGAAGGGGATAATATTCTAAGATTATTTTTTTTATTCATTTCCATTTTATTTCATTCCATCCTCCCAAATAAGGGCTTAAACTTCTACTCCACAATCCACATCAAGCATATAAAAAAACAAAAAATATGTTTGTCTCAATTTTATTTTTCTTCTTAATTTTTTTTTTTTAATTTTACTTTTTCAAATAAATATAGTAGAGAATGGTGTACTCAAACAAATACTAAATTCATATAAATATCTTTTTTAAAGAATTGAACCTCTAAGTTAAGGGGCCAAATTGTGTTTTATGCCTAGAAGGTATAAATAAGTCTGAGTCTAACAATATACAATTTTTCATAACCTCTTTTTATAATTAAAGCATATACAATTTATTGGTCAATTTGAATCTTGCCTAAATCAAAATTAATCTAATAATATTTGGTTTGATAGTTGTGGGGGTAGGTTAAGATGAGCAAACCAAAAGTTCTTGATCAACACAACTAATTTAATTTCTAAGAAAGGATGAAAAATCCACAATGGGAAGATTGGATGGGTAATTGAAGGACAAAGATGGATGAACAAAACGAATTAAATTAAGAAAATCTTTCTCTCGAGATAAAAAGTATGAAGCAAAAAGGAATATAGACTCTTGCTCTTGCTCTTTCTCTTTCTCCTCAATTTGTTTGGATCCCCACCTCTATGAGCTAACCACTCCTTTTATCTCTCCCTCCTTCCTCCTTTCTAGCTGTATGTTTTATGGTTGGATGGTAGGAGATGCTTGTCCCATCAGACACTCTTCCTACCATTTCTTGATCATGAAGAGAGACTTTTATTGTGTCTCTACTATTTAGGCCAGTCATTCATCATTTAATATGACTGACATTAGTTAGGAACACCTCATTAATGTGGAGGTAACTATTACTTTGGGTTTTGCGTCATCCTCTTCGAGTTTCTCAAGAAAAAGGGGCCGAGATAATGTCTTTGGCAACCTAGTTGAATCTCTCCTTGGTTAGGTATTCCTCGGATTACCTTGGTGGATTGTCTGGGCTGTCCTACTACTCCACCGGCTTGGGCTCTCAATGTTGAGATCTTGGGCCGTTTTCTCATTTTGGAAATGTCTCCGCGACATTCTTTCTTTTGCCCATAATCCACGGGGTGGTAATATTCACTCCCCCCACAATAGTAAATCACAATCACCATAAAGAAAGCACAATATATTTCAAATCCAATTGTATCTATAAAAATAAATAAACTTATTTCCTTGATAATTTGTAAATATATATATATATATATTAAAATGATATTACTTTAATCACAAGTTGGCATGTTACAAAAAGAGCATAAAATTAGTCATGTTGTTTAGGTTTTGGATTGTATATGCGCCCCTTGTTGTTTCGAAGAGAGGATGACATGTTATTAAATATGGAAATCTAGGAAAGAGGCATGGGAGCAACAAGTTATTGAAAATTATTTTTCTTTAATAATTCAATTAGGTCAAGTCATCCATATCTCTTTAGTCAAAATAACAATTCATTTTAATCAATTTGCTTAAAAACAGTTTGGGCGTAACTCAATAAAAATCTTTTTTATATTTGTTTATTTAGCAAATGAGCTAAGCTCAAAAACAAATTTAGGCTCAACTATTAAACAACCTAAACTCAAATATAATAATATGCTCATAAATAAACTGTAAGTAAGATGCTTGATTTAAGTATATATAATCTTATTTCTCAAAAAAAAAAAAAAGGTATATATAATCTTTTTTATATATAGACACACTACTAATAAGAGGATTTTACTGTTTCGTCTTCAATTTTTGGCGTACCAAAATATCCTCATACAAATTCTAAAATAACATACCCTTTAGTTTAAATTTTTTTTCCTACAAAAAAAAGGTTAAAAGAGTAATACTATCTCACATACAAAAGAAAAAAAAAAGTTATTCTCATTTGTCTTCAAATGTTTGTACCTATCTGTATTTGTTATCTATTTGAATTGAAATACTTCAATTATGTTTATAAAAAAAAAAATATAAAATTACTGTTTCCAAAAAAAGACTCATTACCTCACGTAAAAACTACTCATTCTTATCTCGTATTCAAATGTTTGATTCCTATTTGAATTTGTTATCTATTTGAATCCGAATACTTCAATTATGTTTTAGGCTTTTTCCTTTATCTTCTTCATTCCGCCTAAAACTTAGGACACTATCTCTATCTCATTTTTAAACATTATTCTATGTTACTTTACATTTTAAAAAAAAAATACAATATATCACTTTTAAATATTATAACACTAAAAAAAAAAAAAAGTATTGATGCACACGTAAAGCGCGTGCGATGAGTCTAGTATATATATATAGATGTATAAAAATATACATATTAATTTGTAGGAGGAAATACATTTTTCGTCCCTACATTTTGGCCTTATTTCCATTTTGTCCCTATTTTTCTATTTTACCGCTTTTAGTCCCCAAAATGAAAAACACATTCTATTTTGGTCCCTACCGTCATTTCACTAACGGAAATTGTCTACGTGGCAGACGAAGTGCATTGTTGGCACACTAAATGCTGACGTAGCTATTAAAATAATAATAATAAATTCTATTTGGCATTTAAAAAATGCCACGTCAGCATCTTAAATTTAAAATTTTAATCTATCAATTTTAACTAAATAAAAAACAGAATTAGAAACCAAAAATCACAAACCCAGAAAATAAGAACACAAAATTAAACATCAGATCCATATTAGATTAAATATGAACAAGAAATTAAACATGAATACAAAATTTAAAACCCATCAAATTTGAACAAGAAATTAAAACCCAGATTAAACATCAAATCCACATCAAATTAAACATGAACAATATTTTACTTGAAATTATACTGAAAGTTTTTTTCCTTTAAAATACAATTTAAATATTAAAATCATGTTTCAAAGTACGACTTTATTTCTCTCGCTCTTTCTTCCTTATGTTTCTTAGACTCTCTCTCTCTCTCCCTTTCTCTTTGTGGCTTCGATTTGATCTAATTAAGTTCCGAAAAAATCCTAACAATTTGATTACTGCGTGCTCTTGTCCTCTCAAACCCACACTCCAGGCAAACACAAGCGAAGAAGAAAGCAGTGGCGGCGGCAATGGCAGCTAAGAGAGGTGGTGGTTTTGTTGTCAGATCTGAGGTTGATTTCCTTTGGGTTTGATAGTTTCAAATCTGAGGTTGGAGGTGGTTTGGTTGTTGGCTCTAAGGTTTGGGTTTGAGGTTTGTGTTTGATTTCTTAAAAAGCATAAGAAAATTTAGGTTTTAAGTTTTGTGTTTAGGGGCCGAAAATCTGGGTTTGATTTTAGTGTTTTTGTGTTTGGTTTCTCAAAAAGTATAAGAAAATGGAAGAAATATTTAGTGTTCTTCCGAAAAATAATGAAAAAGAAGAAGAGAAAAAGTGTGTGGCTGTGTGGTTTGAAAGTGATATACTCAATTTTGATGTTTTAGTAGGGTGGGAGTTTGATTTTTTGGATTTGTGCATGTTTAATTTTGTGTTGATGTGGATTTGATGTTAATTTCTTGGGTTTTAAATTTTATGGGTTTGTGTTCTTGTTCAAATGTTTAATGCATTCATGTTTAATCTGGGTTTTAATTTCTTGTTCAAATTTTCTGGGTTTCAAATTTTGTGTTCTTGTTTAAATTGTGTTATTACTTTTTGGGTTTGTGGTTTTTGGTTTTTAATTCTATTTTTTATTTAGTTAAAATTGATAAATTAAAATTTTAAATTTAAGAGGCTGACGTGGCATTTTGTAAATGCCAAATAAAAGTTATTATTATTATTTTAATAGCCATGTCAGCATTTAGTGTGCTAATAGTGCACTCCATTTGCCACGTAGACAATTTCCGTTAGTGAGATGACAGTAGGGACCAAAATAGAATGCATTTTTCATTTTGGGGACTACAAGCGGTAAAATAGAAAAGTATGGACCAAAATGGAAATGACGCCAAAATTTAGGGACGAAAAATGTATTTTCACCTAATTTGTAATAAGTTCATAATACATAAAATTATTATTTGTAATTTATTAATAATATAGTCCATTTTATAGTAATATATGTGGGTGTAAGCACTTGCAAACGAGTGGTTTTCTCGTGGGAAGTACGCATCGGCCTAGGATGGACTAGGCGAAAGGTGTAAATGGAGTCGCCACCTAAATTAGGTCTAGGAACCATGTATAGCGCTCTTGTGGAATGACTGATCTTTACTAGAGTATGTGTCTGGAGTTTAGGTATAGGGATGGGAAGGTGTTAGGCACTCAACCCCACCCGACCCATGGGTCGGCCTCCATTCATTGTGTTTCAAATCCTAATCTCATCAAAGGGTCCTCTAACATGTTATACTATACTCACACACACTCTAACATGCATCTAGCATACGACATAACATATTATCCCAATTCTACACATGGCATAGGATCCTACCATTCATCTAATCAATTTATGCATTATATCCAAGGGCATTAAGTAACAACTCATAGAAATATCCATAAGGCAGCAGCATATGAGATCATAACATAGACATTTAAATATCAATATAAAGAGACGTCAAACATATTCATCATGTTCACCAACCATATCATATTCAAACACCCAAATGCATGTTCATAGGACTTATGTATGACTTATCTCACTTACCTCACTGCATCATAGCACCCATGCATCAATGCATGTTCATGTTCTTATGCATATTCATATTATTATCAAATATGTAAACCCTAATAATTCATCTAACAATTAAACAAAGCAAAACATGTTATTCTACCAACCCTATACCTAAACATGTGAAATATGAACTAAGCAAATGCTAAATATGTGATAAAAACTAAGCAAGACAAGCAAAATATGAAGGATCTTGAATTTGGGTTTTTGGGCACGAGCATGCGTGTGCATGCACAAGGTATGCGTGTGCATCCCATATGCATACGCACGCATACACGCCTAGAAACACAAACCTAGAAACAACAAGCAATGAGCAAACAAAACAAGGCTTCTAGCAACCTATCATGCTTATAATATAAAAACTAAACAACCTAAACTAACAACAAATATATCAGAGCATTAAAACACAAAGAAACACAAATGAACAAACAAGAATGAAAAAGACAAAATTTAAACTTTTACCTTAAACACTAGAACTCCTTAGAGCTTTGATTTTATTGTTCCCCTTAGTAAATCTAATCAAGAACAAAACTAAGAAGATTAGTAAACTTTAAGCTCGAAGGTCTAGACCAAAATAGGTCTCAACTAAGAAAACTTTAACTTGAGGATGTTTTAGAATAAAAACTCTCTCTTTGATTCACTTATTTCTAGTGAATTTAGCATGATTTTGGTAAAAGAGCCTTTGGGGTCTTTTATAGTGATCATAGAGGGGTGTAGGGCGGCTCCCAGCCGATGTGGGATTCGCTCTACACCATTTTTTGTCCAAAAAACTTTCCTTACAGAATTTTGAAACCTTACATGCATGCACATACATGAAGTATACATACACATGCTTTCAGTATGCATGCGCATGGACCAAACATGTGTGCGCATGGATGAAACATATGTACGCATACTTAGGGTTTTCCTGCAGGTTTTTCTCAACCAAAACATCCTTCAAGCTTAAGATTCACAAGATTGGGCCCTAAATTGATTCTGGGCCTCAGAGTGATGTCATCATTGGGAACGGAGGCTCGAGTTGTAAGGGGTACAAAATAAGGTGTCTACAGTATATAGGGGTAATTTTTAACAATACAAGATTAGTAAAACCTAATTTTTATAAGGTCATAAATGAAAATCATTCTATCTAATTAACTAAAAGAAAAGAAATACTACATCCACAACATCTTCACAAAAATTATAAGTGTTAAGTTGTTATTGACTTTAATCTAGACCCACCACTAAAAATATTATTTTACTCACCAGTAATAGTCAATAACAACTTACTATAAAATTTGTTATGAAAATGTTGTAAGCTAGTATCTCTCCTAAAATAATATAATTTCAAAAAAAAAAACCTACTTGTACTTTTTATTACATATAAAGTAATCTATATATATAGTTAAAGCCAAAACTCAGATAAAGTCCAATTAAATTCTAAATTGGAGTCTAATTTTGCACCACACATTTCATCTAATTTTTAAATTTTTGTGTCAATTGAATTGTTAAGTGCAAAAATTGAAGAGTCTAAATCCAATTAGATTCTAAATTGGATTTCAATTGAAATTCAATTTTACACTGTGTTTTCTCTAATTTTTTAAATTTTTGTGGCAAGTGAATTATTGAGTGCAAAAACTGAAGAATCCAAATTTAATCAAATTCTAAATCATATATATAAATATATTTATGTAATTGTGATTGTTTTTAAATGTGCTTGTTGATGATGTCAAAAATCGTCAGTGAGCTGCACGGTCCTCACGTGCTCTAGACTGAACCTGCGAGATAGAAACAAAGAAGACCTTGCAGAGAGTATCGGTGTGGTACCAGCCAAATATCCTCTGAAGGTTAAGTTAGAAAACTTTCACAACTCTAGAGTGCTAGAGTTGGGGTAAATTATGCGTACCTTGATTTGTGAGGGCTTTGGGGTTTTTATAGTAGTGTAGAGCTGACCTTCGTTTCTTGGTAGGGAAGATCTTTCCTTGTAGGGAAGATCCTCCTTAATGCATGTACTTTGCAGGATCCTTTCCTTGTAGGGATTCCTTTGATTAGGGTTGATTGTGGGATACACAAAATTTCCTTACATATATATCCGTGGGGGTCAAGTTAAGTCAGGCTGGACCTGTCGGCCTCTTTAACCCCGTCAGCCTCTCCACATCCATCAGCCATCTACTCCGTCCAAGCATTCCCGTCGGCCTGCAGAGATGCCTGTCGAGTCTCTTTGTGGGGTCGTCACGTATGATGTCATCAGCCTAACTCTTCCGTTGGCTTCCGTGAAGTTGACGGGTATGTGAGTGCCGACGACCTTTTTGTGCGATGTTTTGAGGGTATTAAATTTATGGCTAAAATATCCTTATTAGCTGCCCCCTACTTCGTGGTACCGTCAGCTTTGGCTGACGGGCCACAGAGTATTAGAGTATTTATGATCATTAATTGGGTGTTTTATCGGTGAGTGTGTCATTAAATGGTGCAGGCATCCTTAAGCTTAAATGCCAGGTGACATGTGGCACTCGTTGGTTTGCCTCATTTCCAATCATAAGCGTCGCTTCGTTTGTCGTGCATCTTTGCTCTATAAATAGTTCACCACCTCTTTTCATTTTTCCTTATTTCATATTTGCAAATCTTGAGAGAGAGAGAGCTGTCATTTCGTCATTCTTGCTGCCGTCTACTTGCTGATCCCGTCACCTCTGCAGACTCGTCTATTAACCTTGTAAGTCCTCTTCTCATTTTCATTCTTTTTCTATTTTCGTTTTTCTAGTTGGTCATTACTTCTATAGAGAGACCCGTCAACTAGGTTCTTAGAATACCTCCGTCGCTTTTAGGTGAATAGATGTCAAGAGATAGTGAAGCGACGAGTGAGTAGTCGTCGTCAGTCCGTGAGGGAGCGGGCTATGACGAAGTCTTCCCGTCAGGTCATAGGCCCGAGAAGGGCTTGTCCTGGTCGTCAGAGAGGGAACCGTCTGCCTATTCTCCCGTCGATGAAAAGGAAGACTATGATAGAGAGGAAGTAGAGGAGAGAGAGAGGGAGATGAGGATGAGTACGACGAGGGTGAAAGAGAGAATGAGGGGGAGTTTGAGGTAGAAGATGAGGAAGAGAGCGACGGGGGAACTTCTGTGGGGGGAGTTTGAGGTAGAAGATAAGGAAGAGCCAAGGGATGGTCATACTCGTCCTTTCATCCTTCCCGCGATTTGGACCGTCAATGATTTTAAGCCGACGATGACAACCAAAATTTTTAATAACTTAAGGGATCGTTACCAAATCCCTGATAACATTCCAATTCGTCTGCTTGGGAAGTATGAAAAGTGCTACTCTGGGAATACCGCGGATGTCGGCATGTATGACGCCATATTTGCGGCAGGATTGAGATTGCCTTTGACAGCGCTACACCGTCAGTTGGCCATTTTCTTTGGTCTATTCGTCAACCAAATCACCCCAAATGCTTAGAGGATATTCATAGGGGCTGAAATCTTCTAGGGTGGTCTTAGTGGGGGGAACCGTCAGCTTTCTCTAGACGAGTTCTTTCGGTGCTACAGACCCTAGCATATCTCCTCGTCTCAGGGGATATATCATTTTACAGCGAGGAAGAAGATACTTAGGCTGGTGTCGGACATGCCTGACTCCAAAAGAAATTGGAAAGGTAGATACTTTTTTGTTCAAGGGACGGACTGGGTATGCCGTCAGGAAGAGTGGGTGACGATGCCTCATGGTTTTGACAATACTTGGGGTATTGTCAAGGATTCAAGTTTAGCACTGTCCGTCCTTTCACTTTTTCTTTATTTATTTGTCTAAGTTTTTAATGTCGTCTGCTTTTTCTCTTTTTAGCTAGCGTTCGTCCACGTATAACTGGCGAGCAGGAGGCTTTCATCCGTCGGATACTTGAGATACCCTTTGACGAGAGGAAGTGCAAGGACCTAATCACCCTTGATACACTGCACGCCTATTGCGATGGTCCTGTGTTGACGCCTGCAGCTTGTAAATTAAACACATACTCCCGATGGCGTAAGTTCCTATTCCTTAGCTTCTTTCTTCCTGTTGTTCTTATTTTCGTCTGCTTATTTAATGTTCGTCTTTTACCCTTGGCAGAAATGGAGGCAGCGAGGCAAAGAGCCTTGGTAAGGGCATCAACTGCGACGCGCAAGAAGGAGGGAGCCTCCTCGTCAGCTCTCAAGGGCATCGGCAAGGGAACTTCCAAGTGGAGGAGCGACGGGAAAGATGACCGTCCACTCAAGAAAGGATCGGGTGTTCCTACTATTGAAAAACAGCCAAAGCAGCCGTCGCCCCTCAAGCCCAGCCATGGAGCTGGTAAAGGTCTAATGATGTCAGCTGGTCCCGTCACCCAGGGAATTGAACATCGTCTTCTTACGCATAAGGAACATGCCGTTGAGATGATTGAGTCAATCATCAAAGAGACGGACTTGGACCCTTGTGCTAAGCAGTTGACGGAGGACCTAGGGGCATTGGGTCTCTTTGACCTAACCAGGGTATGTTTTTCTCATACTTTGTTCTACTTCGTATTTTCTTCTCTTGCTGACCATTGTTTTTGCTTCTAGGCGTCGGTGCGCATGAAGGCACTCCGGGACAGGTGCGTCGCCGGAGAGGGAGTGATCTGTTGGCTTCAGAAGCATCAAGATATCCAAAACAAGGAGATGGATCAGTACAAGAAGGCCGTCTGCACCCTTAACAAGGAGATGATGGCCGTTACTGAAAAACTGAAGCAAGAATCCATTCTCCGAGAGAAGGCGCAGGAAGTTAAGGCGAATATGGAGGCAGAGCTGACGGCCATTTGCGGGCAGGTCGAGACGGCCAGAGCTGATGTCATAGCAGAGTTCAAGGCTTCCTAGCCTTTTATCGATGCATGCGCGGTGTACTATGGTGACGGGTTTGAAGATTGCCTGAAGTAAGTTGGGTCCGTCTACCCAAACTTATCTAAGGTCACCATGGATGACCTGATTCCGACGACTCCTGCATTTGGCGACACCGTCAGCGAGGAGATCGACGATTCCACTTATACAGAGCAGGACCCGAAAGAAGACGGTGTGGTCCCTGCTCAACTTGCCCTTGAGAAGCCTGTCACTCCCTTGGTCTCGTTTGCTGAGGACCCTCCTGCTCATAACGCCCTGAACTTCGCTGCCCAGGACGCCCCGAACTCCTCTGCTTAAGACGCCCAGAACCCAATTGCCTAGGACGCCCCGAACGTTTAGCTTTAATTTTTAGTTTTTTATGTATCCACTCTTATTTCCAAATAGTAGTAAATGCCCTTGTTTTTGGGCTTTGTTGTAAACACTTTTTATTTATGGCGTCTATTTAACATTTTACATCCGTCACTTTTAGTATTTTTTTGCTATGTGTTGATCTTTACTTTGAGATATGTGTATGTCCGTTCATCTTTTAGGATGTACTTGTCCCCTAAAGGACTTGGTGAATAATTAGGATGAACCCGTCTACTTTGGCGTACTCATCCACCTATAGACTTAACGATGAACTTGTCCACTTGTGGACCTAATGATAAACTCGTCCACTTGGTCATCTAAAAATGGACTTGTCCACTTGGGGACTTAATGATAAATTTGTCCTTTGGTGGACTTAATAATAAACACGTCCACTTGTGGATTTAATAATGAACTCGTCCTTTGGTGGACTTTATAATAAACTCGTCCACTTGTGGACTTAATAATGAACTCATCCTTGGGTGGACTTTTTTAATAAACTCGTCCACTTGTGGACTTGATAATTTCAAGACATCCTTATGGGATGAACTTGTCCACTTTTGGACTTAATAATTTCAAGGTATCCCTATGGGATGAACTCGTCCACTTGTGGATTTAATAATAAACTCGTCCACTTGTGGACTTAATAATAAACTCGTCCACTTGTGGACTTAATAATTTCAAGGTATCCCTATGAGATGAACTCGTCCACTTGTGGACTTAATAATAAACTCGTCCACTTGTGGACTTTAGTCACAGATGTAGTTTTGAAGAGGCATACACATACACACAGGTCATATCTGAATAACTCCTCGTATTATGATAGATGCGTGCATAAGTAAAAAATTATTCTTGAAAGAATAAAAAGGGCTTAGAAAGTACTATAGATAGTAAAAATTAACTAAAAGGAAGTAAACTGGAAATGAGGAGTGTTGTTCTTTGTGCCGTTGTCTACTGGTAGTATTTCTTCAAGTGCTTTGTGTTCCATGGGTGGTGCAACTTTTGCCCATCTAGCGTCTCCAGGTGGTAGGTTCCCTTCCTCTGCCATGAAGCTATTCTATAGGGTCCTTCCCAATTAGGTCTTAGCTTTCCCTAGGAGGGATCTCTTGTAGCGCCTGTCACCTTTCTCAAGACGAGATCTCCAACCTTAAAGTCTCTGTGCCTGACTCTTGAGTTGTAGTGCTTGGCCATGAGGTTCTGGTACTATGCTAATCTTTGTTCAGCCGCTGCTCTGACCTCATCCACCAAGTCAAGCTGCAAACGCATAGCTTCATCGTTCTTGCTCTCGACATGGTTTCCCACTCTATAGCTTGTGAGTTTGACCTCAGCTGGGATGACAACCTTGCTTCCGTATGCTAGTCGAAACGGTGTCTCTCCTGTAGGTGTCATCGCCGTCGTCCTGTACGCCTATAGAACGCTTGGCAATCCTTCCGGCCATATACCCTTTGCCCCCTCGAGCCTAGTCTTGATGATTTTGAGCAAGAATCGGTTCGTTACCTCGACCTGTCCGTTGGCCTGAGGGTGGGCGAGTGAAGAATAGTGGTTCTTGATCCTCAACTGTGAGCAAAAATCTCTGAACGAGTCGTTGTCAAACTACTTCCCGTTGTCTGAGATCAGTACTCTAGGTATGCCGTACCTGCAGATGATGTTCGTCCATACAAAGTTTCGTATGTTCTTCTCTGTGATAGTGGTCAGGGCTTCAGCTTCCTCCCATTTGGTAAAGTAATCTATGCCGACCATCAGGAACTTCAGTTGTCTCATCGTTATTGGGAATGGGCCCATGATGTCCAACCCTCATTGAGCAAAAGGCCACGGGGCCGTCATTGGAGTGAGCTCTTTTGAGGGCTGTCTGATGACGTGCCCGAATCTTTGACATTTATCGCATGCTTTGACATAGGCTTAGGCATCCTTCTGCATGGTGAGCCAATAGTATTTAGCCCAAATCAACTTGTGCACCAATGACCGTGACCCGGAATGGTTCCCACAAATCCTCTCATGGACTTCTTTCATGACATAATCTGCTTCTTCGGGGCCTAAGCACCTTAGGTATGGGTGGGAGAAGCCTCTTTTGTACAAGACATCCTTTATCAGGACGAAACGTACTGCCTAGACCTTCAGCTTCCTTGCGGCCTCCTTACCGTCAGGTAGTGTGCATTCTTTCAAATAAGAAACTATCGGTGTGGTCCAGTTGCTTCCTGACTCTATTTCTTGCACTTCGACGCTATCTATCAAAGGTAAGAGCTGAACAAAAGAAAGTACTTTATTGGGGATGATCAAGTGTTCTGTTGATGCGGCTTTCGCAAGACGGTTGGCCTGCTCGTTCTCTTCCCTAGGGATTTGAACAAACTTGGTCTGAAACTCGCCCATTCGTTTCCTTACTTGCTCTAGGTATTTCTTCATTCTTTCCCCTTTGCATTCATAGTCATCGTTCACCTGGTTCGTAACCACCTGAGAATCGCAGTATACAACCACACTCATGGCCCCTGCGGCTTTGGCGAGATCCAGTCCTACCACTAGGGCCTTGTATTCCGCTTCATTGTTGGTCGTAGGGAAGTCGAGACGAATCTTACACTCGATCTCGTCCCCTTCTAGAGAACGAAGCACTATACCTGCTCCACTAGCCTACCTGTTAGATGATCCATCCATGTGAATACTCTATTGGGGATGTTCTCCTGCCCCCCAACCTTCCATGTTGGTGAATTCTGCAATGAAGTCAGCGACCACCTGTCCCTTTATGGCAGTACGCAGGTGGTACTGTATGTTGAATTCGCTTAACTCTATTGCCCATAGTGCCATCCGTCTAGCCGCTTTAGGGTTACTCATTGCCTTCCGTAGGGGCTTATCTATTAGAACGACCACAGTAGGAATGGCAACGGTCAGGTTCGGGCCAGGTTTCTTTATGCCCAAACCCGACCCGTGGGTCTGCCCACGAAACCTGAACCCGCCCCATTTAATAAACGGGTATTTTCCTGTGCCCCAGACTCACCCCGTCAGGACCCACGGGCCCCGCAGGCCCCACCCAGCCCATGCCACTTCAACACCCAATCCGTGGCCCAATCAAAAAAAAAAAAAAAAAGGGTTGCCTGAAGCCCTAAACCTCCACAAACCTAGATTAGAAACCCACAAAAAAAAAAAAAAAACCCAAGATCATGTTCAATTGTTCATCAATCTAGCTCAGAAACCCAAAAAAAAAACCCCAAGACGCCAAGATCATGTTCATCAATTTAGATCAGAAATCCAAAAAAAAAAAAAAAACCACGATCATGTTCATCAACCTAGATCAGAAACCCAAAAACAAAAATATCGGACCAAAGTAGCCACTACAACCCCAAACACAAACACAAAAATTTCAAAATTTTTATTTTCCCTTTCAAAATCACAAACACAAATACAAATCCTAACACAAACACAAACACAGAAATCACAAACCTAAACCAGATTCTAAAAAAAAAAAAAAAAAAAAAGAACCCAAACCCTAACGATCCCAAAGGTCCCAAACCCTACCGAACCTAAACAGGAATGGCAAAAAAGAGAGAGAGAAGAACGTATTGAAGGCGTCGGAAGGAGGGAGAGTGGGAGTGATTAAGGGGGGCGACGGTGAGGCAGTGAGGTCGTGAGTGTGGCTATGGGGGTTGGTGAGAATGACGGCTTGAGGAGTTGAGGCCGACGACGGTGAGGCTGTGGTCGTGTGGCTGTGGCCGTGAAAGTGACTGGAGACTTGAAAGAGGGTGGGTGGCGGCTCAGAGATGAGAATGGGAGAATGAAATGAAAACTGAAATGGGTTAGGGTTGTTTATAACTATATATATATATATAAGGGTAGGTAAGTAATTTTATATGTAACCGGGTCGGGTTCGGGCTGGGTTTTATCAAAACCAAGGCCCGACCCGGACCCGCTTTGGATTTTTTTTTTAAACCCATACTTGACCCTATCTTTAATCGGGCCAGGTAAAACCCGACCCATTAAGGTCGGGTCGGGCCGGGTACCCGCGGGTCGGGCTTGGATTGCCATCCCTAAGTGTGGGTCTGGAAGTATGGCTTGAGCTTACGGGCTGCTGTAACTAAAGCGAAGACGAGCTTTTCCATCAGTGGGTACCTCTCCTCTGCGTCACGGAGTGCCCGGCTAGTGTAGTACATGAGCTTCTGCACCTTGTCTTCTTCTTTGACTAGGGCTGCACTGACGGCAGCTGGGGATACAGCCAAGTAGAGGAACAATTCTTCCCTTGGTTTGGAAGGACTTAGTAACAACGGGGAAGAGAGGTAGGCCTTCAGATCCTCAAATGCTTGTTGACACTCGGCCGTCCATTCAAAATACTTCTTTAACGTGTGGAAGAAAGGTAGGCACTTGTCTGTTGCCCTTGATACGAACCTATTCAGCGCGACCACCTTGCCATTGAGGCTTTGTACTTCTTTCACGTTCCTTGGTGGTGCCATCTCCATTATGGCCCGGATCTTGTCTGGGTTGACTTTAATACCTCTTCAAGACACCATGAACCCTAGGAACTTTCCGGCCGTCACCCTGAATGCACACTTGCTCAGGTTAAGCTTCATGTTGTAAGAGCGGAGGGTGTCGAAGGTCTCCCTGAGGTCGTCCAAATGGTCGTCCTCCCTTTGGCTTTTTACCAGCATGTCGTCTACGTAAACGTGGATGTTTCTTCCGATTTGATGCGTAAACATTTTGTTCATGAACCTCTAATACGTCGCGCTCGCGTTCTTGAGACCGAACGACATCACTTTATAGCAGAAAAGGCCTTGACTGGTGACGAACGAAGTTTTCTCCTGATCAGTTTCGTCCAATTTGATTTGATTGTAACCGAAAAATGAGTTCATGAAGCTCAATAACTGGTGTCTTGCTGTTGAGTCTACTAGGATGTCAACCCGCGGGAGGGGGTAGCTATCCTTGGGGCACACCTTGTTCAAGTCCGTGAAATCTACACACATCCTCCAATTCTCGTTGGCTTTCTTAACCATCACTACATTGACCAGCCAGTCGGGGTAGTACACCTCCCTGATGAACTTTGCATATTGTAATTTGCGGACTTCTTCCGCTATAGCCTTGTCTCGTTCTTGGGCGAACACTCGTTTCTTTTGACGGATAGGTGGAAAATAGGGTGACACATTCAACCTATGCACCATGACTGAAGGGTCGATCCCCGGCATGTCTTCATGACTCTAAGCAAAGACGTCTTGGTTTTCACTTAGGAATGCTGTGAGCGCTTGACGGACTGGCGAACTGGCGAAGGTGCCGATCCTAGTCATTTGCTCGGGCCTTGAGTTATCGAGAGGTATCTCCTCCAATCCTTCAACGGGCTCTGCAACCGCCCTCTGTTCCTCAATGTTCAGGGTCTGCAAGTGGTCATCCATCTCCAGCATTTCTATGTAGCACTCTCATGCTACCACTTAGTCCCCATGTACCTCTCCTACTCCATACTCGGTGGGGAATTTGATCATCAGGTGATAGGTTGAAGTCACAGCCTTCCATGAGTTGAGGGTAGGTCGGCCTAGTATGGCATTGTAGGCAGACGAGCAGTCGACAACAAGGAATGTAACGTCCTTAGTAATTTGCTAAGGGTAGTCGCTGACTGTCACGGGTAATGTGACCGCGTCGAGGGGGTATACCCTTGTTCCTCCGAACCCAACGAGCGACGTGTTGCTGGTATAAGTCACTCTCTCTCGATCCTCATCTGCTGGAATGCCGAGTAGTAGAGGATATCAGCAGAGCTTTCATTATCAACCAGGACCCGGTGAGTATTGTAGTCCCCTACTCGAATACTAACAACAAGTGCATCGTTGTGTGGGTGGTGGAGGTGTCGAGCGTCTTCTTTCGAGAATCCAATTATAGGGTTGTCGACCCGTGCCATTTTCGGAATGAAGCCTGTCAGCTGGACGTTCTGAACCATCCTAAGGTAAGTCTTACGGGCTTTCGTGGATGAACTTGAAGTCGTAGTGCCCCCTACAATCATCCTTATGTCCCCTATGGGTGGCCTAGGGTGCTCGTTATCCCTTCTAGCAACCTGCTCTTATGGTGGATCTGCCCTTTCTTTGCTGATGAATCGCTGTAGTTTTCCTTGTCTAATAAGGGCTTCAATCTGCTGCTTCAGGTCATAACATTCAGACGAGTCGTGACTGTGGTCCCGATGAAAACGGCAATATTTGTCCTTGGACCTCTTGCTGGGATCTCCCTTTAACTTGCCATGCCATGTCAAGGCCGTGTCGTCCTTGATCTGCATCAACACCTGATCAATCGGGGCAGTCAGCGGGGTGAAGTTGGTGAACCTTCCAGTGGGGGGTTTGGAGTGCCTATCCTCCCGTCGGTCTCTAGTTCTAGTCATCTTCCGTCCCCTCTCCTGCCGGGTATCTTCTTGCCTTTCCCTCTTCTTGGGTTTCTCCTCTCGGGCTAGCAGCGCGTCCTCTACGTTCATGTATTTAGTAGCTCGATAAAGCACATCTGTCATAGTCTTCGGGTCGTTCTTGTATAAAGAGAACATAAACTTCCCCTTTCGCAGACCATTGGTGAATGCAGCAACTAGTATCTTGTCATTAGCTTCGTCTATCGAGAAAAATTCCTTTTTGAAACTGGTTATGTAAGACCTTAGTGTCTCATCCTCCCGTTGCTTGATACTCATCAGGCATGTAGTGGACTTCTTATACCTGTGTCCCCCCGATAAAGTGCGAGGCAAATTGCGCGCTTAGCTCCTTGAAGGTACCGATGGAGTTGGGCGTCAATCTGCTGAACCACATCCTCGCGGGACCCTTCAGTGTAGTTGGAAAGGCTCGGCACATTATCTCATCTGCCACACCTTGTAAGTGCATGAGGGTTTTGAATGACTCCAGGTGATCCAAGGGATCTTTTGACCCGTCATAGGCTTCTATCTACGACATACGGAACTTTGCAATAAGGGGTAAAGAAGTGACGGGTGCTGTGAAAGGCGAGTCCGTTCGATGGACCAACTCATCAAAGTCATTTGACACCCGCCCCTTAAGGGTGTTCATCATGAAGTCCATCATTTCCTTCATCATCTGCATCTCCGCAACCATACGTGGTGGTGCCGTATCTGTGACCGACGGACGGCTGGTATCTTGTCGCTCCTGCCTACTTGGGGCATGGCTGCCCTCCGGTCCTTCTCGATCCCTCCTTTCGGCGCTGGTGCCCTCTTGCTCCTCCCCGTGACTGTTGGGCCCAATATCCTTTTGGTGCAGCTGTTCTTCTAGGTCGTGGTCCTGCTTGGTAAGGCGTTCCACTGCCGCGGTTAGGGTTTGTACCTGTCTTTCAAGGGCAGCAGTGCGTGGTTCTTCTCCGGTATGGTTATTGGTTGCCATCGAGTGAGTGAGTACCATACGATTCATTGTCTAAGAAGTGGTAATATGGTTGTTACTGTTTTACTCTCTACTTTCCCACAGACGGCGTCAACTGATGATGTCAAAAATCGTTAGTGAGCCGCACGGTCCTCATGTGCTCTAGACTGAACTTGCGAAACAGAAACAAAGAAGACCTTGCAGAGAGTACTGGTGTGGTACCGACCAAATATCCTCCGAAAGTTAAGTTAGAAAACTTTCACAACTTTAGAGTGCTAGAGTTGGGATAAATTATGCGTACCTTGATTTGTGTGGGCTTTAGGGTTTTTATAGTAGTGTAGAGCTGACATTCGTTTCTTGGTGGGGAAGATCTTTCCTTCTAGGGAAGATCCTCCTTAATGCACGTACTTTGCAGGATCCTTTCCTTGTAGGGATTCCTCTGATTAGGGTTGATTTTGGGATACAAGAAATTTCCTTACATAGATATCCGTGGGGGTCAAGTTAAGCCAGGTTGGACCCGTCGGCCTCTTTAACCCCGTTAGCATCTCCACATCCGTCAGTCATCTGCTCCATCCAAGCATTCTCGTCGGCCTGTGGAGATGCCTGTCGAGTCTCCTTGTGGGGTCGTCCCGTATGATGTCGTCGGCCTAACTCTTTCGTTGGCTTCCATGAAGTTGACAGATATGTGAGTGCCGACTACCTTTTTGCGCGATGTTTTGGGGTATTAAATTTATGGCTAAAATATCCCTATCACCTGTAAACAGTATTATACATTATTTCACAAATAAAAGTATGAATGATGAAAGGATCCCATCAAAAAAAGAATGATGAAAGGAAATGATGAAAGGAAAGGATTTAGTGCGAGATTCCAAGTGGAATCCACCTTTTGAGCCCTTTTGGATCCACTCGGGATCCCACTCGGGTCTTATGCTGTCTGCCAAATCTGAAGAAACATTTAAAAAAAAAAAAAAAAAAAAAAAGCTAACGTCACGAGTCACGAGCCTCACCTTGCAAATTACAATTTTGCAAGGTGATAGATAATTGGGGAGCTTGCCAAATCCAATTACGTAGGAAAGTATATAACCATTTATTAATATAGAAAGTCCTCCGTGTGTGGGAAGTGGAACCCACTACCCATATCATATATATTCATATTCATGTATGATGGTGGTGGTGGAAGCTGCTCTCTCTGTGACCACCCATATATGATATATCTTTATATCTAATACTACTACTTTTCAGTTTTTCATTCTTAGTAGGATTAAATAAACCCCCAAAAAGGAATTCGAGTCATCAGTAATCCAGGTAACTTAGGAAAATGACAACCAATAATTTCATTACTATTTCTTACCTATCCTTATTTTTTTTTACACGTGGGTGTTCCTTTCCTTTTCCTTTTTTTTTGGGTCAAGGGTACATAATTGGTTCCTAAACTATTATCATATTTTGACTTTGCCCTCAAATTATTAATCATTTCAATTAAATCATCATTATCACCTTTATCATTTTTTTATCGGTAGAAAGTGAAAAAATGGTGGAGTTCAAACCACAAACATAAACAACAATAAAGTATACATTTCTCTCACTTTATCGATATTGTGCAACATATTATTGAAGATGGGAAAGATTTCGAGATGTTTACTACGTACAAGCTTCCCCATCAACCAAGTTTTTTTTGAATACCAAGCAATCCATGAATTATTTCATTCGAGCACAATCGGTCCTCTCTTCACCTGTCCCTATTAGCTCTTTATCACAGACTAGATGGGTTCCTCCTTCAGCCTCAAATTTGAAGGTGAACTTTGATGGTGCTGTGATTTAGGAATCAAGTGAGGTAGGATTAAGGGGTAGTTATTCGAGATCATCAGGGTTTAGTCACAACTTTTTTGGCCTAGAAGATTTTTCTTCCCTAGTCAATTGTTGTGGTTAAGGCAATGGTAGTTGTCCAAGCTGTTCTCTTTGCAAAAGAAATTGGTCTCTCCACTTGTATCCTTGAGGGTGATTCAACAAAGATCATTAATGCTTCAAGAAGTGATTTTGACTCCTTTGCTTCTTTCAGACACCTCATACCTGATGCTAAGTTCTTTGCAAAATCTTTCCATAGTGTTCTATTTTCTCATACTCAGAGATAGGGACGGAGCCAAGCTTGGACTATGGGGGGCAATGCCCCCCCCCCCCCATCCCACCATTATTATTATTTTTTAAATTAGTATATATATAGGTATGAATTTTAGTAATTTTATTATATAAAATTACATTTTACCTCCTTAACAATATCATTGATTCTTTTTTGAGTAATGCTATAGTTACAAACTTTTCTACAACATTTTTACAAATTGTTGAAATAGCAAATTCTTATTGGTTCGCATATGAGCCAATCATTTACATCACTTTTTTATTTACCGATAACAACTTACCACATCAACAATTTATAAAAAAGTTTGTAATTCTAACATTTTCCTCCTTTTAAAGGTTGTTTTAAATTTTATAGAACTAAAATTTAAAACAAAATATACAAGCCCAAAAAAATTAGCCTAACAACAAAAATTATTAATAGCAAAACTTAAAAAAATTAAGCCCCACCAACAAATTTTACTCAAAAAAAAAAAAAAAAACCAACCCGGCCCTTTACAGCTTTTTAAACAAAATAATTTTGTCTTTACCCAATAGTAGACACACGCATCAAAGACACTAAAAAAACCCCTCAACGGCTAAGCAGCAGTAGAGCAGAAGGCTAGAGTCACCTCACATAGCCAGTAGTAGAGCCGCCCCCCCAACTCAAAGTCCTGGCTCCATCCCTGCTTGTCGAAAGAGAAATTTTGCGGCTCACAACCTTGCTAAGCATGTAAGATATGTTAGCAGTTCTGTGTAAATTGAAGATATCTCTCTATATCTCAATGATGTACTTCTAGCTAATTATGGCTGAGTTTTCTTTAATCAAAGGTTTCATTCTTTTTCTAAACAAAAATATGTCATCACTACTACGTTTTCACGTTAACCCACATTTATCATTTTTTTTTGAGATAAAAGATAGAACATTTATCATGTTTAATACTATGTAAAATGTTTTATATTTAGTTTACTAATTTTATATATTGAATTAAAGTATTTGAGGAAAGTTAAAAAAAAAAAAAAACATTTTTTGGTCCTTCAACTTTAGTCTTTGAGCAATTTTAGTTATGACATTTAAAATGACTATTTTTAATCCTAAAATTTAAGAGGCTTGATATAAACACAATAAAAATTCACACAAATTTCATAACATTTCCAAATTAATCCACCACCTTATAAATAGTAATTAAAAATAATTTGAAATGGTAGATTACGATGGACCCATGTATGTGATGGCAGACTAATGTGACAATGTTGTGAATAATTCATGAATGTTGGTAATGTTACAATCAACTGAAACATTATTGATGCGAGAGAAAATGAGGGAAGTTGCAATTATTGACAAAGAGACAAATTGAATTGAATTTGGCTAAGTGAGTCCAAGACTTGTAATACGAAAGCTATCAAATACATGGATGGAATGGGTCACATTAGTCAACTTGTAAACATATGCCACATTATGGGTGATCTGAAATTGAGTGTGTCAGCAAATGTGTATGTTTTTAGACCCCTGTAAAACTAGATTGTTTAACTTAATTAATTAACCAAGTGAATACTTAGGTTTATTATTTAGATATAGGTTAAAACAAAACAATCATATCATGCAAAGCAGTGGAAATATAAAGAACACAATGATATGATGACATAGGAAAACCAAACCGGTAAAAAACCTGAGGATGATTTAACCTAGCTATCCTCAAGGTAAAACAATAAATCCACTAGAAAGAATTGAAGTTTACACAATAGCGACTTAGACCACTAACATCCTATTGCTACCTCGAGTAGGAAACTTACTACCACGACCCCATGATAGCTCCGAGTCCACGGACTACTTCTTTCTTTGGCCTTTGCAAAACACAAACACCCATGTTTGTGACTTTGAGATCACACTCAAAGGTTTAGCAACACAAACTCTCCTGTTTGTGACTCCAAGACCACCCTTGAAAGTTTAGATCATCAGCACCTTTGATGACTAGAGAAGGTAGCAACTTCTACAATACCGGATCTTGAGATTCTTCAAGGAATAACACCGGTATAAGACATGAGAGAGCTTTTGGGTATAAAACCCTAGATACAAAGAGACACTCTCTTCTCTCTCTAAAAAAGTCTTATAAAATCGTGCTTAGGGTTTCCTTTATATACTGGGAGAAGTAGATCTGAAACCCTAATCCTTAATGGGCTTGAATTGCTGTTTGGGTTTAATTAAAATTCTGCAGATACGAATCTCGATCGATCGGTTGAACCAGACAAATTCTAAAATCTTCTTTCTGTAGCACACTTGTTCTTGAATCTTGACTTGAATCACCTTGAGCATTGTCTAATAATACCTATAGACTCTAAGATCTATATCTAGACAAGTTTGTGTTCACGATTTGCCAATTGTTCTAACCATTTAGAACCTAACAAAATGTATTGGCAAATCGATGGAAAGAGTCCTTGTCACGAACTCTTTTTCTTCCTAACTCGAAGATCAATTATTGACAGAAATTTCTCAACTTTATAATCGCATATATTTGTAATCTAATTGATATTTTGTAATCTTATTTTAACCAAAAATCCTTAGATGTCTTATGGTATAGACTATAGACGAAGCATCAATCTTCCAGTTAAAGAGGATTTACGAAAATTGATTAAGAGCTCCTTATCCTTGTAACGTGGTTGCACCAGAATTGCAAACCAATTGACTTAGATGTTTTATAGTTTTATTTGTAACTTAGCTTATATAGTATATACATGTTTCTAAAACTTTACTCTTTCTTTCAATTTATTATTTATAGATATGGCTACATTTTTATCTAATTTATTTTAAGGGACAATTGCACTCTTATCCCTTGAGATTTGGGGGAATGACACTCTACCCTAAACTTGAAGGGAAAATTTAGATTTTTATATCTTTTAAAACTTTGCTAATAGGGTTTATTCTTTCTTTAATGTACAACTATTTTTTTTTTATCTAAAAAATGTTCTCTTGGATTTATCCAGAAAAATCTCTTAGTTTCCAGGCTTGAGTCTATCCAAAAATATCTCTTAGTTGCAGGACTTGAATTTCCTTAAATTTTTTTTTTTGATAAAAATCGTGTATTAAAAAAAATGAAAAATTGTTGATTATTCATAAAGTAATGTGAAAGGAAAAAAAAAAAAAAAACTGATATCAACATTAAGTTTTTATGTCTATCTGAAGATAAATAGAGAAAAAGTTCATAAGAAAAATTAAAAATTTTGTAAGCAAAGTTGATAAGAACAATAGATGCTTTTGTGTCTATCTAAAGATAAATGGAGGAAAAGTTGATAAGAACAATTAAGAATCTGTGTCTATCTCAAAAGATTGATTTTTAAATTGCTACAATTTGGTGTAGCCACTTGGCGCAACTGCGGCTTCGAAGCTCAACTTTTATTGTATAGTATATAGTGATATGATTATAGATAGATTTGTTCCTAAAGAGAGTGCGATGCACAAAGTGAGAAAGAGTACCGCAACTCTAGTTCCAATACAATAAAAGCGTTCTCTATTCTTTGTGAGAGAGAGTCAATGGTGTATTTAAGGTTTGGGTCTTGTTAGAGTACTTCTTTGCTACTGTTGTAATATCCTATTTTATAGTCAAACTTTTCCCTGTCGCCGCATATAGATGCAGCATATAGACATAAGCATATTGTCAAACCACATAAATTCATTGTGTCCATTTTTTTCTTCTCACTTCTTTAATCTTGCACAAACAAATTATTTTCACAACTGGTAACTGAGCTCCAGGTTAGAAATAAAAGCTTTTTTTAAATTTAATTAAAAAAAAAAATTCACTAGACAAATCGGCAAAAGAAATTTGACCAACTAAACTAGTTGACATTTTATTTTAACCGTTTTTTTTAATAATTAGTGCCATATCAATCCCCAATTCAATGGAAACATCATCAAAGGAAACAAAATTATAAGATTACAAAGGAGGAAATTTGTCTATATTGAGGCCTGAAAAGTTGCTGAAAGCAGGCACAAACAATGTCAAAAAGTCCATGATAACAAGGCCCGTTTGGTAATGTTTTTATAGTAATGTTGTTTAAGTGTTGTGAAAATACGCGTGGGTGAAAAAATGTTATGAAAATATGCGTTGTGTTGTTTAAACAACGAAAACTGTTGTTTAAACAACACAACCAAACAGGCTCCAAATATGAATGGTACGTAGTCTACAGACGCAATTAGATAGGGCTGCTTAACGTAAACAAAGTGACATGACGAATACATGTCCACTCCGACGCATAAAATAGCATGTTAAATCTGTGTGTTTCATTGGTAATGTTCAAGTCAAATAAGGCGACTTTACATTATGAATGTTGAAACGAAAATGAAAGTAAAAAACTAGAAGAGAGAGACGTAACGAGGCGAATTGTGTAGGCACTAGGCCATCTATAAAGTATAAATAATTTTTCTGACGCAACTTGGTGAAGCGATCAACCTTGAGTAATTGACAATCATTTTTACATGAACTCACTAATTTTGTTTTCTATCACTTAGAGTCAATAATCTCAATAAATTGTGATAAAAGTTGTGTTATTAAATCCTCTTATATAAAAAAAAAAACGTATATTTTTATAGTAGATTTAATTTACCACAAACCAATGCATGACATGTGGCAAAAAGAAAAGAGTCAGGCATAGGAGAAAGGATCCCCAAAAGCCAGCCGCCCATGGAACCGACATACTTATTTTTTGAGAAAGGACCCGACATACTTGTGAGGGATCCGTTCTAGGGAATGACCATATAAGAAAATTTTCACATGCAAAGGGGACACATGTCTAGCCGTTGAGTAGCAATATACATTTGAACATGTGCTTATTACACAATAGTTAGGTGTTGTTGAGAAGGCAATTATAATAATTTATAATTTAAGGATTGAAGGGATTTGATTCACACTACACAACCTCAACAAAGATTAAGGAGATGTCTACAGTGCAAGAAAAAAGCCCTTGAATTTAAACCTGATTTTTTGTTTCTCATGGAGACTTGTCTAGCTAGTGGTAAAGGGAAGGAAGTGTGGGAAAAATGTGGTTTCTCTAAGGGGTGGGAGGTTCCTAGGGTGGGTTTGAGTGGTGGACTTATTTTAACTTGGTTACTCAGACAAGACCTGAGGGTTGTGTTTGATTCACAAAACATTATACACATTGATTTATTGGATGATAGAGGCAGTCCTCTCTCCATCACTTTTGTCTATGGACATCCTGATCATTCCAAGAGAGGGGTAGTGTGGCAACAATTGAAATCGATAAAACAATGGGCACATCCTAGTTGGCTTTGTACAGGGGATTTCAACCAAATCCTTAACAAAGAGGAAAAATTCTCTTTTAAAAATGGGAACATTCTTGGAGCTGAGGAATTTCAGCAGGTTCTAAGGGATTTGCAATTATGTGATTTGAGTGCCTCGGGTCAGAGATTCATGTGGATGAATAAAAGGGAGGAAGAAGACTTTGTCATGGAAAGGTTGGATAGAGCTTTTGGGAGTGTGGAGTGGGTTAATCAATATCCTTTCTACTCCCTTAAGAATCTTCCAATAATTCGATCTGACCATGGTCCAATTCTTTTGGACCTTGAAGTTCAAATACCATTTAGGAAGAGACCTTTTCGATTTGAATTTATGTGGTTAACCCATGAGGATTGTAAAGAGATGGTGTAGCATGCTTGGGACTTACATTCCATAGGGTCTAGAGTTACTCAATTGAGGAACAAATTCATTAATGTTAAGCAAAAGGCCCTAGATTGGAATAAAAAAAGTTTTTGGCAAAGTGGAAGTTGAAAATAAGAGAAAACAGGGTCAATTACAACAGTTGCAAGACTCCATTGTGACTAGTGAAGATGTAAGGAGGAAGAGAGTCTATAGAGAGGAATTGGAGGAACTTCTGAATAGGGAGGAGTTGATGTGGGCCCAAAAAGCTAGAACTAATTGGTTTCTACATGGGGACAGGAATACAAGATACTTCCAAACTGTGGTTAAACAAAGGAGGTCCAGGAATAGAATACTTCAAATCCAGGATGATCATGGACACTATACTGATAATCATGAGGAAATTGAGTAGATCTTTATTGATTCATTCAAAAGAAGTTACAGTTGCAATTCAAATTTAACTGTGGAAAGTATTATAAAGGAAATGCATGGGCTTCCTATCCCTTCTCTCACTGATCAACAGGTACATTCACTTAATAGGGGTATATCCAACAGAGAGATTGAAGAGGCAATTTTTTAGGTGGGACCTCACAAGGCCCCTGGGCCTGATGGTATCCCTGTTTTCTTCTTTCAGAAATTTTGGACCATTGTTAAGACTGATGTGTGTAATGCTGTTCAAGCTTTCTTCCATTCTGGTTCCCTTCTTAAGGCTTTTAATCACACTTTCACTACTCTCATCCCAAAACTTCCTAACCCTGAAGAAGTGCCCCATTTTAGGCCTATCAGTCTTTGCAATGTGTTTTACAAAATTATTTCAAAGGTTCTTGTCAATAGACTGAAGCCCATTATGGATAGTATTATTACTCCCTATCAAAATGCCTTCATAAAGGGTAGGAATATCACTGATAACGTTCTGTTAGCCCATGAAATTATTGATGTGATTAGGAAAAAGAGGGGGAAGAGGGATTGCTATGGGGTTTTGAAAATTGACATGTCTAAAGCCTATGATAGGGTTAACTAGAATTTTTTGAAGGTTGTTCTCACTGTTATGAGGTTTGATCCCAAGTGGATTAAGTGGATCATGGAGTGTGTTACATTAGTTGAATATACCTTGTTGATAAATGGAAGTATGACTAGGTCCTTCAAACCATCTCAAGGTCTAAGACAAGGAGACCCTTTGTCTCCATATTTGTTCCTCATGTGTGCAAATATTCTATCCATTTCTTTAACCCATGCTGAGGACCTAAAGAAAATCAGAGGCATCAAAGTTGGTAGAAATGGCTTGTTTTTCTCCCACTTATTATTTGCTGATGACTCTTTGCTCTTTTTCAGGAAAGATAAGAATTCTGTTCAAAACCTCCAAATCATCCTGGAATGGTATTGCTCCATCTCTGGTCAATCTATAAATTTGGCTAAGTCTGATGTGTTCTGTTCTCCAAACATGCCTATGGAGGAGCAGGTAGGACTTGCTAATTCCCTCAAGGTCAACCTTGTTCGACAACCCAGCAAATATCTTGGTGTCAATTTCAAACTGAGAGGTAATAGGATTGCTGACTTCCAATTTCTTGTTGACAAATTGCAAGCAAAATTACAAGGTTGGAAAATGAAGCTGTTATCTTAAGCTGGTAGAACAACCTTAATTACTTCTGTCCTTCAATCTTTGCCTTTATACTCATTTTCTTGCTTTAAAGTTCCAGATGCTATTTGTAGTAAAATGGACTCTATTATCCGTGCATTCTGGTGAGGACATGATTATGGAGAAAAGAAATTGCACCTCATTAATTGGGATAGGATTAGTCAGCCTAAGAAAATGGGTGGTTTGGGGCTTAAGAAATTCAAATACATGAACCAGGCTATGCTAAACAAGCAATATTGGAGGTTATGTCAGAATCCTAATTCTCTTCTTGCTAAAACTATTAAGGCCAGATATTTTCCTACTAGTTCTATTCAGGAGTATAGGGCAAAACCCCATCATTCATGGGTTTGGAGAAATATCATCAAAGCTGAACACCCTTTTATGAGAGAAGGAAAATGGAGAGTTGGGAATGGGTATAACATTCCTTTAAATCACAAGGATTGGTTTTCCCATTCAGATTTGAGTGTACACCAGTCTCACCTCCCAACAGGCACTGTGGGAGATTTGATAGATCATGATAATAAGACTTGGAAGGCTGATTTGGTTAGAAGTTTATATCCCTTTCATCAGGCTTCAAAGATCCTTCAGATTCCTATCTCCAAGACGAGTTCTGTACAAGATAAACTCTGTTGGAAATTCTCCAATAATGGGGAGTATCAAGTGTCTAAAGCCTATGACATATTAAGTAGGAAGAATGCAGGCCAATCTAGATTTTTTCAAGCTCACTTGGGTTGGTGGAGGTCTTTTTGGAAAATTAAGGTTCCTTTGAAAATCAGTAATCTTATTTGGAAAATCTTGAACAATTGTCTGCCAACTTTTCATAACCTTCATGTTAGGGGTATATCCAATGGTGATCTATGCCCATTGTGTAATGAGGAGGAGGAAAGTCTAACCCATCTCTTCTTTCTTTGTCCATTCACAAGGGCTTGTTGGCATGGAACCACTTTAGCCATCCATACTTCAGATTTTACTAACTTGTTTGTTCAACTTTGGCTAAAACAAATTATTTCAAGACTTGATTTGAGGGATTTGGACTCTATGTCTTATTTGCAGGATGGCTTTATCACTCTATGAGCTCTTTGGAACTATAGGAACACAGTGGTACACCAAGGAATCATCCCTAACCCAATGGAAGTAATTCTAATTGCTCAAAATTTCTCTTACAGGTATAAAGCCTCCCTTTCAAACAATCAGACCCAGAGAAGAAGAGATAGCAAATGCCCCAACACAAGATAGTAGCTTGCAGCAAGGGATTGAGACTTAATCATCAAAATTGCAGCAGCTAGGAGTAGGAGGCAGTGTAGATATGGTATTGTATATGAAGCACTAACTTTGCAGGGAGATAAGGTGTTTTTTGGAGTAGCAAGTACTACTGCTAGAACTACTACTGGAGCTCTTTTGGAGGCTGTTATTGAAGCTGGTTTGGCAGCCAAAGCTCAAGGTTTTCAGAATATTTTGTTCATCACTGATAGCAAAGGACTCATGCAGACCATCAAGAAGGAATGTGTCATGGATTGGATGGATAGCACTAGGTTTGCAGACTATTGCTTCTTGAATCAGAATGGCTTGTATTGTGATGTTTTTTGGGTTCCACATGTTATTGTGAAAGACATTTTGACGCTAGACAACCATAACAAAACTGAAAAACGGAAAAATAAAGGATATGACCTAGGAGTCAGCACCTAGGCCTTGCTTGGAGTCAGCACCAAGCGGGGAAACCACTAGGAGTCAGCACCTAGGATAGACCTGGAGTTAGCACCAGACCAAAGAAAGACCAAATGGCCATTTTTTTTCATTCATCAAAAATATCAACTAACTCTTCAAGGAGTACAATAGGTTGCTTATAAAGGATTGCTAAACCCTAGTTATAATTGGCTAGGAAACCCTAATTGCCTTATTACAAAAATAACCTTAATTCCCAAATTAAAATACTAATAGCCCAATAAACTACTAGGACCTAAAACATAAAAATACAATTGACTTGCAAATGTAAATAATATTAAATAATAATTTTCTTGCATCTCCCGCATTATTCTCCTCTGGTTGGAGAAAACTCGACCTCGAGTTTTAAAGCATTGAAGGATTATGATGCTGACAAATAACACTTGCTTCAAGTCTGAAATCACCTTAGGGAGCACAGGGAAAAGAAAAACCTTGAATTCCACCACATCAAACTCATTTGGAATGACAAAATCAATGTGTGGAATCAGTATAATCTCTTCTTGAACCTTATGAACCATAGGAAGCACTGTGGTTTTAACCTCTTTGACTTCACCAACATGTAGATCTTCAAGGACTGTGGAGGGTTGATCAGAAGCACGTTCAACAACTTCAACTTTCATATCATGTGCACCCTCTCACATAATACTCTCTTTAGGCACCATCTCTTCACCTTGCTGCTCATCAATAGATTCATTTCCTTGCACGCATGTTAAAGCAACACTTGTCGAGGCATGTACGTCTATGTCAACATTAGGCTTTGGTGTTATGGAGGATTCTCCACGACCAAGATATCATCATCAATGTTGTCTTCTATTGGGGCAGCAATAAGTTCATTGTGATCTAGTATCCTTGGTTTCCCAATTGAATCGGATTGAGTTTTGTTTTGCTTCATTTGAGCAATCCTGTCTTGAACATCTTTCACGAGCTTTACAGATAATTCCTTTAATTCCTTGGTAGATAATTCCTTGATAGATTGTTCAAAAGTGCTCTGATACCAAATATGACGCCGGACAACCAGAACAAAACTTAAACAACGGAAAAATAAATGGATATGACCTATGAATCAGCACCTAGGCCTTGCTTGGAGTCAGCACTAAGCGGGGAAACCACTAGAAGTCAGCACCTAGGGTAGACTTGGAGTTAGCACCAGATCAAAGAAAGACCAAACAACCATTTTTTCATTTATCAAAATATCAACTATCTCCTCAAGGAGTACAATAGGTTGCTTATAAAGGATTGCTAAACCCTAGTTCTAATTGGCTAGGAAACCCTAATTGCCTTATTACAAAAATAAACTTGCTTCCTAAATTAAAATACTAATAGCCCAATAAACTACTAGAACCTAAAACATAAAAATACAGTTGACTTGCAAACATAAATAATATTAAATAATAATTTTCTTGCATCTCCTGCATCATTCTCCTCTATTTGGAGAAAACTCGACCTTGAGTTTTAAAGCATCGAAGGATTAGGATGCTGACAAATAACACTTGCTTCAAGTCTGAAATCACCTTAGGGAGCACAGGGAAAAGAAAAACCTTGAATTCCACCACATTAAACTCATTTGGAATGACAAAATCAATGTGTGGAATCAGTATAATCTCTTCTTGAACCTTATGAACCATAGGAAGCACTGTGGTTTTAACCTCTTCGACTTCACCAACATGTAGATCTTCAAGGACTGTGGAGGGTTGATCAGAAGCATGTTCAACAACTTCAACTTTCATATCATGTGCACCCTCTAACATAATACTCTCTTTAGGCACCATCTCTTCACCTTGCTGCTTATCAATAGATTCATTTCCTTGCACGCATGTTAAAGCAACACTTGTCGAGGCATGTATGTCTATGTCAACATTAGGCTTTGGTGTTGCTGGAGGATTCTCCACGACCAAGATATCATCATCAATGTTGTCTTCTATTGGGGCAGCAATAAGTTCATTGTGATCTAGTATCCTTGGTTTCTCAATTGAATCGGATTGAGTTTTCTTTTACTTCATTTGAGCAATCCTGTCTTGAACATCTTTCATGAGTTTTACAGATAATTCCTTTAATTCCTTGGTAGATAATTCCTTGATAGATTGTTCAAAAGTGCTCTGATACCAAATATGACGCCGGACAACCAGAACAAAACTTAAACAACGGAAAAATAAATGGATATGACCTATGAATCAGCACCTAGGCCTTGCTTGGAGTCAGCACTAAGCGGGGAAACCACTAGAAGTCAGCACCTAGGGTAGACTTGGAGTCAGCACCAGATCAAAGAAAGACCAAACAACCATTTTTTCATTTATCAAAATATCAACTATCTCCTCAAGGAGTACAATAGGTTGCTTATAAAGGATTGCTAAACCCTAGTTCTAATTGGCTAGGAAATCTTAATTGCCTTATTACAAAAATAACCTTGCTTCCCAAATTAAAATACTAATAGCCCAGTAAACTACTAGAACCTAAAACATAAAAATACAATTGACTTGCAAACATAAATAATATTAAATAATAATTTTCTTGCATCTCCCGCATCATTCTTCTCTGGTTGGAGAAAAATAAAGCATTGAAGGATTAGGATGCTGACAAATAACACTTGCTTCAAGTCTGAAATCACCTTAGGGAGCACAGGGAAAAGAAAAACCTTGAATTCCACCACATCAAACTCATTTGGAATAACAAAATCAATGTGTGGAATCAGTATAATCTCTTCTTGAACCTTATGAACCATAGGAAGCACTGTGGTTTTAACCTCTTCGACGTCACCAAGACGTAGATCTTCAAGGACTGTGGAGGGTTGATCAGAAGCACGTTCAACAACTTCAACTTTCACATCATGTGCACCCTCTAACATAATACTCTCTTTAGGAACCATTTCTTCACCTTGCTGCTCTTCAATAGATTCATTTCCTTGCACGCATGTTAAAGCAACACTTGTCGAGGCATGTACATCTGTGTCAACATTAGGCTTTGGTGTTGCTGGAGGATTCTCCACGACCAAGATATCATCATCAATGTTGTCTTTTATTGGGGCAGCAATAAGTTCATTGTGATCTAATATCCTTGGTTTTCCAATTGAATTGGTTTGAGTCTTCTTTTGCTTGATCTGAGCAATCCTGTCTTGAACATTTTTCATGAGCTTTACAGATAATTCCTTTAATTCCTTGGTAGATAATTCCTTGGTAGATTGTTCAAAAGTGCGCTGAGGACATGAAATGGGATAAGGATTCATCATATTTGCTTCAACTTGAAAAGTACCACACTGAGATTGGGGTAGATACTTAGCTCAATAGTATGGTGACAAATACTCATCACAAAGCTTTTCTTTCATATCTTCCCACACACTAATGGCAGGTTCATACTTCATATAGCGGAAATATTCAAGATTCTCCCAAAACCTTTATGCTTTACCTCTTAACTTCAGCTTGGCATACCTAACCTTTTTGTTATCTGCAAAATTTTCTTGCTCAAAGAATTGCTCCATCCCATTCATCCAATTGACAAAATCTCGTGGATAAGTTTCACAACCATCAAAATAAAGTGCTTCTAATATTATCATGATTCTCTAAAATAGTGCTTCAACAAATAGTTTCTGTGATTTTCTTTGGACAAATCGTTGGAATGGGCTTTTAAGACTGTTCTCCTAAATAGTTGCTGGGATTGGGCTTGTTGACAGGTTTGGATTTCGTGCCTTTTTTTTTTTTGGGTTCATGAAATACAATAAAAAGAACTACAGTGTAAAACTAAAGTCTGCTAAGCCCAACTCCAAACATTAAAAACACCGAAGCTAAAGAAACTACTAGAAGCAAAAGAAACTAAAAGAGAAAAGAAGCGGCGGAGCAATCACGAAGCGGTGCTGGAATCAATGGCGGAGAGGCGGTATGGGCTCACCGGCGTTCACCTTCAGTGGTGCTCGATGGTGCAGATCGGGGCTCGCACGTCAGATCACGGTGATGGAACCTATGAAGCTTGAAGCGACATGGTAGGAGCGATGTTGACGGCGAGTTGGCGCAGGTGGTTCTCGGCGGCGCGAATCCAGTATTGACATCAGCGGCTCTCGTGGGCTTCAAACTCCTCTGTTTCTGGTCTGGTGGTTGATACGTGTGGGTATTGAGAGATCGTTTTCTAATGTTGGTTTGGTAGAGATGTCGTGAAGGGATTTTGAAGGTGGTGTGGTGGCTGGATTTCTAGTGGTGGAATATATACGGTGAAAGCTTTTTTTTTTTTTTTTTTTTTTGTCTGGTTCTGGATTGACTTGCGATGATGCTTCAAACAAATTGGTGTTTGCTCTGATACCAAAATTGATGCAGGACAACCAGAACAAAATTGAAAGAACAATAAAATAAATGGATATGACCTAGGAGTCAGCACCTAGGCCTTGCTTGGAGTCAGCACCAAGTGGGGAAACCACTAGGGCACTTAGGGTAGACCTGGAGTCAACACTAGACCAAAGAAAGACTAAACGACCATTTTTTTCATTCATCAAAATATCAACTATCTCCTCAACGAGTATAATAGGTTGCTTATAAAGGATTGCTAAACCATAGTTCTAATTGGCTAGGAAACCCTAATTGCCTTATTACAAAAATAACCTTGCTTCCCAAATTAAAATACTAATAGCCCAGTAAACTACTAGGACCTAAAACATAAAAATACAATAGACTTGCAAACATAAATAATATTAAATAATAATTTTCTTGCATCTCCCGTATCACATTTGGTCTGTAGCTAAAGTGGCAACACAGTTGCCACTACACGATTACTATAGGTTTCCAGTTGGTCTTTTGTAATGCACCTGTGTACTATATTTCTCCCTTCAATGGTATGGAAAAAAAAGGAGATGTCTACATTGCATATTTTATATATATATATACACACACACACACACACACATACCTAGAAAACCAATTCAAGGGACTTGAGGTAAAAAAGCTTTACCACCCTACCCCAACCAGTTTCACAAAAAACTGGTATCCTAGACGTACCCCTCCTGATCTCCAGTTTGAGGAAAAAAATGTCAGTAACCAGTTTTCCGTTTCCTCTGGCAAACTCTATGAATGGAACATAGACGGTTTATCAGAACAGGAAATTTTAAACAAAATCCATCACATAACCATGGTAGCCAATAACTACCTAAATGAGGGTCGTCCTCACACAGAAGTCATAGAACTTATAACCTTAGGTTTCACAGGCAAACTCCTACAATGGTGGACTAACTGCCTCACCGATGAGTCTAAAGAAGACATCAAAAGTGCTATTCAGAAAAATGAGGAAGGAATCCCCATTTTTGATGAAACTGTAGGAAGGGGAGTTCCTGATGGAGTCAATACTTTGATCTACACAATCATGAAACATTTTGTAGGAAAACCCAGCAACATTACATCTAGGATTTATGATCAGTTGAGTAACCTTAGATGTAAAACCCTTGGTGATTATCGGTGGTACGAGGATGTCTTTACCACCAGAGTCATGCATCGAAGTGATTGTAATTCTCCATTTTGGAAGGAGAAATTTATCAATGGTTTACCAACCCTTTTCGGTGAGAAAATTAAAGAAACACTTTGTGGACCTTTAGGAGTCATAGATTATGACAACTTCACCTATGGAGACATATCAAGCACAATCCGAAGTGAAGGAATTAAAATGTGCAGAGATATGAAAATTCAAAGCCAAGCCAATAAAAGCAAAACCAAGTATGAGTTTGGAAACTTTTGCACCCAGTATGGTTTACCTTCCATAGGTAAATCCAAGAAGAAATTTAGAGATAGAAATCACCCAGAAAAATTCTCTAGAAAAAGGTCAACCTCCAAATACTATAGAAATCAGAAGTATAGTCACTCCAAAAATAATGATTTCTATAAGAAAGGGAAAACCTCAAGAAATTACCACAAAGACAGTGGTAAACCAAAAAGTTCTACACAAAAAGCATCTACCAAGGGAACATGCTTTAAGTGTGGAAAGAAAGGCCATTTCAGAAATGAGTGTCGATCCAAAGCTAAATCCCTTATCAACACCCTAGTTTCTGATCCAACTAGTAAAAAAGAAAATTTTCAACTTTTAGAACTCAATACTGAGGATGAACAATCCAGTAGTTCGAGTGACAATGAGATATACTAGTTAGACCAATCTTCTGGTTCCTCTAAAGTCTCTTCTAGTACTTCTAGCGGCCTAGATGCCCCTATGGCATGCAAAGATAGCTGTTGTAGGAACAACACTATCAATGTTCTCACCAAACTGGAAGAACTTCTTCTTGACCTGATCAAGGCCATAGAAGACCCTTTAATCAAAGCCCAAAGACTCAGCCAATTTAAAGAAACTTTGGCAAAAGACATCAATAAACCCAAGATTCACGAACCAAAAGTTGATCTTGAGAAAATTTACAATAGGTTTACTCAGTCTAAGAAGGAAGTTACAGTCAACGACCTTCAACATGAGATCAAGGAAACCAAAAGTGAAATTAGAAACCTTAAGCAAGAATTAAGCATACATAAGGTAGACCACAACCTCCTTGACCAAAGAGTAAGATATTTAGAAATTACCTCTCATTCGAACAATGGGGAAGGTCCCTTATATCAGCATCTTTCTGATAATGAAGATGATACAGTTAATCCTACATCTGATATGGTCCTAAAAGAACCAACCCAGAAATTCTTAGAAACCATTAGCAGGATTAACTTCCAAAAATGGCATTCCAAGGTCAGGATTGTCATTAGCAAAGATTTTGAATTTGAGTTCATAGCCTTAATAGATTCAGGCGCTGATCTTAACTGCATCCAGGAAGGAATCATTTTTGCTAAGTATTTTCAAAAGACTAAAGAAAGATTGACTTTTGCCAGTGGTGGAAAAATGCAGATTGAATTCTAAATCCCCAAAGCCCATGTTTGCCAGGACAATACATGTTTTAAAACAACCTTTGTCCTCGTCAAAAATATGACAGATAGAGTCATCCTAGGAAACCCATTCATGTGTTTGTTGTATCCCTTCACTACAGATAGTGATGGTATTACTACTCATCCTTTTGGCCAGCCAGTTAAGTTTAAGTTTATTAGGAGTCTTGAACCATGAGAGATTAGTTCTCTCCAAGATGTTTATGTCTCCAAAACCTTAAACCTAATTAGTGCCAAAACCCAACACCTCAAGTACCTCCAAGATGATCTGAGATACACGAAAATCGAAGAAAAATTAGCCTGCCAAGATATCCAAGAAGAAATCAGAAAGTTTGAAGAAAAACTTAAAAAGGAAGTCTGTTCTGATCTACCTACAGCATTTTGGCACAGAAAGAGGCATGAAGTACCTCTTCCCTATGTCAAAGATTTCAATGAAAAGAACATCCCTACCAAAGCCCGACCTATCCAAATGAATCAGGAACTTATGAATATTTGTAGAACGGAAATTGATGATCTCCTTCAAAAGGGAATCATCAGACACTCTAGATCCCCCTGGTCCTGTCCAGCCTTTTATGTTCAGAAAAATGCTGAGTTAGAATGAGGTGTCCCTAGACTAGTCATCAACTACAAGCCCCTTAACAAAGTCTTAGAATGGATACGGTATCCTATTCCCAATAAAAGAGATTTAGTTAATAGGCTCAGTAAAGCAGTGGTCTTTAGCAAGTTTGATATGAAGAGTGGATTTTGGCAAATACAAATCAGAGAGTCTGATAGGTATAAAACAGCTTTTACCACACCTTTTGGCCATTATGAATGGAACGTAATGCCCTTTGGTCTAAAAAATGCACCTTCTGAATTCCAGAATATTATGAATGAGATTTTCAATCCATTCTCCAGTCATGCAATTGTGTACATTGATGATGTGCTCATTTTTTCTAAATCTCTAGATCAACATTGGAAACACCTGAGAACATTCCTTCATACCATCAAGCTCAATGTTCTTGTTGTTTCAGCCCCAAAAATCAAACTTTTCCAAACTAAAGTTCGTTTCTTGGGATTTGATATTTACCATGGTGTCATCAAACCCATTAATAGAGCTATTCAGTTTGCTGAATCCCTGATCAGATCTTAGATAAAACCCAGCTTCAGCGTTTCCTAGGATCTCTCAATTATATCTCTGATTTCTATCAAAATCTCAGGCAGCAATGCAAACCTTTTTTTGATAGACTTCGTACCAATCCACCCCCTTGGACTCCAGCCCATACAGCAATTGTCCAAGAAATAAAAAAATATGTCAAAACTCTTTCTTGTTTGGGAATCCCCTCAGTCAATTCCTACAAGATTGTCGAAACCGATGCCTCTAACACATGTTATGGTGGCATTCTCCTTCAGAAAATCACTCCAACTGCCCCTGAACAGATAGTCTGTTTTCATTCGGGAATATGGACCCCTACTCAGATAAATTATAGTACTATTAAAAAAGAAATCTTATCTATAGTACTATGCATCTCAAAATTTCAAAGTGATCTTTTAAATCAAAAGTTTTTAATCAGAATTGATTGTAAATCTGCAAAACATGTTTTAGAAAAAGATGTTCAAAACATTGCATCAAAACAAATTTTTGCAAGATGGCAAGCCATCCTTTCAGTTTTTGATTTTGACATAGAATTCATTGAAGGGTCTTAAAACAGTATCCCTGACTTCCTTACCCGTGAATTTTTGCAGACTCCAAACCAGCATGTCCGAGAAAAAACCCGTACAACCCCAACCCCCAAAGTTGCCTAAACAACAACTCCCCACCGGTACTAGCCAAGCACAGAGCCCTGGCCACCAATTAGTACATGTCTCCCCCTCATCAGTGGCCACCAGATATTTAGCATCCACAATTCCCAAACCAAATTATGTGAGACCCACATATGGCCAACCCAGCTAAAGTTCAGCATTAGCCTCCCCTGCACCCAGAGCCCTCACCCCTTATACAGTAGAAGATCCTTTTGGCCCCTTGCAATCCCAAAAGCCTTCTTCTTCCCAACCGCCCAGACAAGGAAAATCTTCCTAAGTTAAAAAATCCTTTATCCAGCACATCTCTTATATTGAGCCTCATTTAGCTCATATAAAAGATCCCTTAGCTATGGCCATGGAAATTCTGCCCTCAGAATGGCATTATCTCCCTAAAAGCCCAGAGAAAAATATTAAGTACTACAAGAACATTCTCATCCAAGAAAAGTCTGTTCGAATAGAAAATATCATGAGTAGAAGTGGCCCTCAAGTAGTCCTCTACCACAAATTTGTAATTTTAAATTTTATCAGTTGTAAAGAATGGGGAGCCCACCCCTCTCTTCTCAGAAATCTCACAAACTCAGACCTCTACTATAGTTATTATGACTGTAAATGCCTTTGAAAAAGTCATTTTCTTCAAGAACAAGAACTTTGACCATTCATGGTTCTTAATGTTTGACAAAAAATTCTCAAGTCAGCTCCCCATGTGGTTCATCAAATGGTGGGAAATGTTTGGATCAGTTCCTCAGATTTTCCCCGAACCCCTCCAGGATGCTCTCCGTTATTTCAGTTCCAGAATCAAGCTTAGTCCTTTCAATCTCCAATTTCCTGTCATCCTGCATATGACAATCAGATACAGAATCCATTGGATTAGCATGTGGTCTTATGCAATTAATAACAATTTATTAAACAGGGAATTTTTAGTCAAATGGTGGGATAGTCTCAAGATCGATCAGGTCATCAATCAACTACATAAGGATTTCCCTCCTCCAGTTCAGAAAGCCATTGCTCAAAGTCCAAGGTCTCAATTTAGCCAAGAACTCAAGGACCTTGCCCAGCAACTACTCCTCCAGTCAGAACATTTAGAGTCAGTAGAAAAAGCTTCTCCTGCCTCTTCTAAAGCCTCCATTAATCATGATCCTTGTAATCCATTATTTCAAGATTCTCAAGACCCTTATGATGGTTACAATTTAGATGAAGATTAACATAGTTCTGATGACAGCCAAGAGCAGCACTTGTCACCAGTCACTACTGTTTAGCTTACAAGACAAAGCGCTATTCATGAACAGTAAAATATATTTTTCATGAGTAGCCCAAATTTCTTTTCAGAAACAGAACACTATTTATGAACAGTAAAAGATATTCTTCATGAGTAGTCCAAATTTCATTTTCAGAAGAATCAAATGCTTTCGGTAGAAAAGAGTTTTCCCCCAAAGTAAAAGCATTTTACCCTTCGGATTTTCAGCATCTTTTCAGGGGATCCAAGGCTCCCTCCAGCCTATTTAAGGAAGCCGAAGTTCCATTCTGAAGGAGGTCCAATTGGAGTCCCAATTGAAGAATATTCAGCAAATAAGCCTTTTCTTTCACAGATTCAATTTTTGTAACCAGATGGCAATCCTTTTACATTTCACTTGCTCTGTAATCACTTGTTCTGTAACCTAGCCCCAGTTGGCCTTCTTTTCTTATTGAACTTGTAACTTACCCCTTTGTGGTGTATATATATATATATAAATATATATATATATTATGAACTTTTATAGTATATTTTTTATTTTTTTACTATTTTACTTTGACAAATTTTTATCTTCTCTAATAATAAAGCTATTATACAATGATTTCAAAATATGAAAACTCATAGAATAAAATTGTAAATTTCATGTGTTTGTATTTTTTTATAATGTCAATATATTCAAGTTTTTTTATTTATTAATTTTAAAAAAAATTTAAGTTTCTTAATGATTATCTTGGAAAAAAAAAAAATTCCTAGAGCCACTACTATCTAATTTTGGTTTGGTTCCATCAAACACTAGTAATAGGATTTTGTTTGAGAACGATAATAAGTACTCATTGTAGTCCCCATGCACCGACTAGCAAAAACAAAAGGAACGCGTGTAATTCATTAGTGAAGCTTGGAGGAGTTGGACTGGATCCGAGGCTCGTACTCTTTTGCTACATGCTATGGCTTCTAGCTTAAGATTCAAAACTCAAAACTCAAAACTCAATTTTGTTTGATCCAAGACCATGTTAACTCAAAACATAGGTGAGAGGTGATGGAGGGGTGGGGGAGGAAGTCAACAATTGGTGAGGAGTGAGTTAGGACACAATATAGATTAGATTGGTGATAGTAGGCAGAGTGAGTAGGAGAGTGTCTTGTTTTATAAATTGATATTGTTAATGGTTTAATTTGTAGTTTCATGGAATTGGTAAGCCTCATGTGATCGCCATTGCAAATTATATCAAGAGAAATAATTATTACTTTACATGTTTGTAAACAAGCAGTTTTAAAGGCCCCTATGCTAACCCAAGAATATTAACATACAAACGTGAGACTGATCTTTGGTTCAGACAGCCTCTGTTACATAATAAAAGGTTTTATATTATTAAAAACAACAAGAGTGATTGTGAAACACAATCTGATAATGCTTTCTGTAAGAATGGGGTTTGGCTTAGCTGAGGGCCACAGTAAGGTGACTAATACATGCACAGACTATGCCACTGAAGCTGATGAGCTGCGATAGATCTCATTAGCATAAGCCGACGGCACATAGACTGCATTTAACAGAGAGCTGTGTTTCCGGCTGTAAAATATATACACCAGTGCTCCTATTACCAACCATACTGAAACTCGTATCCATGTTGCAGCACTAAGCATTGAAGTTAGAAAAAAAAAAAATTATCATTGTTAGTCATGAAGTGGACATAAATTGAAATTGATTTATATGTTCGTCACTCCAGAGAGAGAGGACAAGAATCTTTACACTCACCCAAGGTCAATTAGTAAATATGTGTTTACAAGAATGCATGCAGCAGGTAGGAACGGAACAAACGGGCAAATGAAACCTGGGAGGGGAAAAACAAGTAATCATATCATATTGTTAGACTTGCCTATTGCTTATTGCCTGCATATAGGAATTTATTTTAAATTTCTAATACAATTTAATTAGGTATGACTGAACCAAACATTTGGGTCATTTCAAAGGAAATAAACATTACACATTGGGTACAATATAGGAGCTGTCCTGACAACAACAGTCAAAATGATGTATTCAAACCATTCATTCCTCTACTGAAATTTTTTTAGAGAAAAGTAAACTTCTTGCTAGGACTCATCTACTCTGTGACTGACCTTAATCAATCTCATCAATACTATATGATATAATGCTAAATATACCTCCTGTATGTCCAAAGCCGTGCCTCGCATCATCTTGCTCTATACAGGCGAGCACAATCAAACTGCACAACAGAAGAACTCCACCAACTCCACATAACGTGAAGCGAAGAATGCTGGTAGTCAACAAGTTGGGATGGAGTTATGAAGCATAAAGACCAAATCAGATTAAAGTTGAGCATTGTGCCAACCTAACACCAGTACACCTAAAGCTTATTAACTCCAAATAGCACCATTATAAAACTGGACAAGGTCATTAAACTTGGCAAAATCAAATAATCTCAATAGAAACACCAGCTCAAATAACTCAGCAAAATTCTGACATTCAGAGTAGACCGGATGGAACCACATTAATTGTAATCTGGATAGATGTAGAGCTGAGTGCTACAAAGGGAGAATGATTTGATATACTAGCTACTATTTTCTAGTTTGTTTGTGTGTTACAACAATAGAATGCCAGATCACAACTAATGCAGAAAGGCTCCATCTAAAATCAATAGAACCATGGTATTTTGATTGGAAGTGTAATTTCCCTTTTTGGTGAGTCTATTATTTAAATCCAGGAATTTTCCATGATCACACGGTCAAAAATTGAAACTAGGCAGCAATTTTATAATCATAGTATATTTGGGCATATAACAAATAAAATGAGAACAGCCTGAGCCAATAATTAAAAACAAGGGTGAAAAGGTTCAGAAAAGTATACTAGCCTGGGAAGGAATTCAGCTGAAGCTGAAGAAGCAAGGATAAGAACGCCTATACATAAAAGGGTTATAGTCCAAGCAGCAATTTTCCGCCTCATTTGTTCCTTCTGAACGTCTGTATAATTAATATGAAGACAAAAGAGGACATCAATTAGCAGATCGTAGAAAGTTCCAGGTGGAGACTTAAATATTATGGCAGTCTAAATTATAGTTTTTGGGTTATAGATTGACCCCGGTTAATTAATTCAATTACCCAAGTTGATTAATTATGTCAAATTACATGCAAATCGTGGAGGCACACATAAATCACCAAATAAACTAACGTACAGCGGAAATTAAATTGACATTGTGATTTGTTGATTAATGGGGAAAACCTCTCGTGAGGCAAAAACCTCACCGGGTGATTTTTAGGTTGCTACTTCCAAGAATCCACTAATCAATAATTAAGCGGTTACAAGTACAAGGAATCTTACCACTACCCTGGCCTATTCCAAAATACCAACCTACAGTTTTTTTTTTTTTTTATAGGTAATCAGACAACTTATATTAAAGGGAGAAAAAAATAAAAGAGAAATACAAGATGTTCATGATGATGAACAACAACACAACACAACACAACAGCAACAACACAACACAACACAACACAACAGCAAGAGAGAAGTCAGGAAACTAAGCTAAGGGAAGGCATAAATTCAGAGAGAGAAGAACACTCAGTAAAACCCCAACAATGAGACCACTCCATTAGACTGCGTTGGCATAAAATCTTTAACTCCTCCAACGTTTTCTCTTTATTTTCAAAAGATTGACGATTTCGCTCCAACCACACAATCCACATTAAGCACCCTGGAACCAAATTCCAAATCTCCGAATTATGCTTCCCAAGCCACTGATGCCAACTAGATAACAAACCCGCCAACGAACCCGGCATAACCCAATGAATACCAAAAGCCTGAAGCATGAAAGCCCATAGGGAATGAGTAACAGGACAATGAAGAAGAAGGTGGTCTACCGACTCCCCATCAGAGTAACACATACAACACCAATTAGCCAAAGGGCGACCCTTAAGCATTAGATTATCCAAAGTGAGAATCCGACCATAAGTAGCAGTCCACAGAAAGAACGCCACACGCTTAGGAATCTTGGGTTTCCAAACACCCTTCCAAGGAAATGAAGAATTCGAGGCGCCTCGAATCTCATGGTAGTAAGACCGGGTGTCGAACTTTCCATTCCCTTTTAGCCGCCAGCAAAGAGTATCTCTCCTATCACCCCGAGGAATTTGAGGTTGGATAAGCTGAAATAGAGAATAAGAAGCAACCAACTCCCAATCTTCAAACGCTCTATAAAACCTTATATTCCACTCTAACAATACCCCCTTCTGGAGTCCACAAAACCTCAGAGATGCAAGCATCCTTGACCGCTGAACAAGCATAAAGCTCAGTATAGCGATCTTTTAAAAAATTCTCACCAATCCACCAATCATGCCAAAAGCGGATACGAGTTCCATCTCCCACTGCAAAGGACAGATGCTTAGAAAAGCTCTCCCACCCTTCATTAATGCTTCTCCAAAGACCACACCCATGAGCCCTCCTGCAGACTTTAGTGCACCACCCCCCTTGACCCTCACCATTTTTTGTGGAGATAACTCTCTGCCAGAGATGGGTAGCTTCATGACCAAATCTCCACAACCACTTCCCTAAAAGCGCTTGATTAAATGACACCACACTTCTTATCCCCAAACCGCCCCTCTCAATGGGAGAACACACCTTATCCCAAGCCACCAACGGATACTTGAAACTCCCCTCAGGAGACCCCCACAGAAAATTCCTCTGAATACTTTCCAATCTAGCCGTCACAGCTTTAGGAATAGTAAAGAGAGATAAAAAGTACGTAGGGAGACTTGAGAGAGTACTCTTTATTAGCATGAGCCTACCACCTTTAGATAAATAAAGACGCTTCCACCCAGAAAGCTTCTTCTCCATTTTCTCCAAAATAGGATTCCATATCTCAGCTGACTTAAAAGAAGTTCCCAACGGCATCCCCAAATATTTCATAGGCAACCTGCCCACTCTACATTGAAGAATATTAGCCAGAGCAACTATATTGTTCACCTCCCCAATGGAATGATCTCACTTTTCCCGATATTGACCTTCAACCCTGTAAAAGCCTAAAAACAAGACAACACCAACCTTATGGACAACAATTGTTCCCTAGAGGCATCACAAAATAAGATAGTGTCATCAGCAAATAACAGATGGGAAATACGCACACCAACAGCGTTCACATCTCCCACATGGAATCCCCGAATAAGATTACACTCCTCTGTCTTCTTCAAGAGTCTACTTAGAACCTCCATTATCAAGAGAAACAATAGCGGGGATAGTGAATTCCCTTGTCTCGATCCACGCGAGCATCCAAAAAAACCTTTAGGAGATCCATTTACAAGGACAGAAAAACGGACAGACGTAACACAAGCCTTAATCCACCCCCTCCATTTCATCCCAAAACCCATCCGGTCCAACAAATAGAACAAGGCCTCCCAGTTCACATGGTCATAAGCTTTTTCAATATCAAGCTTGCAAACCACCCCCGGACTTCTGCTCTTCAACCTGCTATCCAGGCATTCATTTGCAATAAGCACTGAATCCAGAATCTGCCTTCCGCCAACAAACGCATTTTGAATCTCAGATTTGAGCTTGTCCAAAACCACCCTCAACCTATTAGCCAACACCTTAGACAGCAGCTTGTACACGCTACTCACCAAACTGATGGGACGAAAATCCTTGATGTTAACGGCATTACACTTCTTAGGAATTAAAGTGATAAACGAAGCATTCATAGACCTTTCAAACCCAGAGTGTTGGTGAAAATGAGCAAAAAAATCCATAACATCCTTTTCTACCACACTCCAACAAATGTGGAAAAAAGCTATGGTGAAACCATCAAGACCAGGGGCTTTATCCCCCTCCGTCTCCCTTAAAACCTAGGTGACTTCCTCCTTCGTGAACTCTTTCTCTAATGATAACCGCTCACCCTCTTCGATACAAGCAAAGTCTAACCCATCCATAGTGGGACGCCCCACCTCAGTTTCCTTAAACAGACCTTGATAGAAAAGAACTAACTGAGAGCGAACATCAAGCTCATCCTCATAAAGAATACCATCCATCTCAATCCTTTTAATTTGATTAGCATTTCTATGAGAGTTTGCTAATCTGTGAAAGAACCGAGTATTATTATCGCCCTCCTTCACATACAAGGCTCGAGACTTTTGCCTCCAGAAAATCTCCTCAAGAGAAGCCAACCTACAATTGAACCTTCACTCCAATACTCAATTGGACTTGATCTTGTAAAGACTTCTTCCCTTTGCACAGATTCCAATACTTGACTAACTTCCCAGCAACTGATGTTTGTTGTTAAATGCAAAGTTCTTCACTTCAAAGCACGTTGAAGAACTGAAAGCACTTGGTTACAAAACTCTAAGGCGCATAAGAACGCAGTAGCTTCTCCAAAAGTATATGAGTTCTCTAGATGAGTCTTTGTATCTTTGATGACTTTTAAAATAAAGCTTTTATACCCTCTAGGAGTTTAGTAAACAAAACCCTAGTAATCCAAGTCATCATGGGCCGAAATTCTGATCTGAGAATTCTAGATCTGCATAGCTTGATAGATCGAGAGATGTTGAGCTAGTGTTGAGGTCCATCATTATATCTCGATAGATGCTTGAGTCGAGGTTTGCTTTTTCAACTTTTCTTTACTTGTTTCTTGGTTCAATCTTCATGTCCTCAATGATATCACTTGTTTTGATTTCTCAACACACTTCATGATATTCTAGACACATCTTAGATCTACTACAAGTAAAGTGCATTTTGTCAAAGTAAATGCCAACACAATATAAATATGACCCTAACAATAGTTATTTATAATCAGAAAGCATAAAAAAATGCATCATCACATGGTAAGTACTTTCTTTGTGTACTTTCACCATCAAGTAGAAGATCCCACCACATAAACCAGGTTATCACATCTATGAAAGGACATGCTAAGTAGTAACCATAATAGAGGACTCTGGCCAAGAATCTCAAGCTCACATATAAAACCTTTAGGCAGTGCCGATTGGACTCAACTTTTCATAACTTATCATAATATTCTATTCATACAGGCAATTACTCTTCTCACACAAAGTGGAGAAGTGTTCAAATGTGGAACATGGGACTGATCTTTTTCCACCTTGAAAATTTCTTCATGACCATTAGGAGAACCTGGGATCATTTAACTAGGTGACAGGGATCATCTAACGAGGTGGCAGTTAACTGTGACCCTAAGTAGTAACCATAATAGAGGACTCTGGCCAAGAATCTCAAGCTCACATATAAACCTTTAGGCAGTGCCGATTGGACTCAACTTTTCATAACTACTCATAATATTCTATTCATACAGGCAATTACTCTTCTCACACAAAGTGGATAAGTGTTCATATGTGGAACATGGGACTGATCTTTTTCCACCTTGAAAATTTCTTCATGACCATTAGGAGAACCTGGGATCATTTAACTAGGTGACAGGGATCATCTAACGAGGTGGCAGTTAACTGTGACCCAGCACATGCTGTATCACTAATATCACCCTCCATTCCCTGGATTAGTTACAGATGTGAAACCACTGAAGCTCAACGTGTAATTTAATTCAACTGATTGATAACCAAAAGGATGTAAGGATGCACCTTTCATTTTCATTTGAACACGTTTATGTAAAGAATGTGTTTTAACAAATCTCTACTCTTTTTCTCTCAAATGTTGATGAGTCATAAAGATAATCTGTTGATATACATTGCAAGACTTATAAGTATTATCAGGCTTTATGATGCCTCTCCTAGCCTTTCCAACCATTAGAAAGGGTTATCAGACCTTCAAACGCATTTAAACTCGTTTCATTTTTCATTTTATTTAAAGTAACTCTCAAGCAACTTACCTGACAGCATTATTGTACCATCCGAAAGAGTTATAAGACCTTAAATACATTTAAACTCATTTCAATTTTCATTAGTTAAAGTATCTCTCAAGCAAATTACCTGACAGCATTATTGTTCATGATTCTTATTGGATTTCACAATACAACTTCGATGCTGTGTGAAAAAACCACCTCGGGTATTCAATACAAAGTTTGCAAAAAAAATTTAAGCACTTTGGCCGCATACCATTTTATTTTTCACTGAGAAGTAAACAACTGGGTGGCATTGATAGGTGGTATAGCCTTTAACTGGAATTGAAGGCAACAGGTAAGCCAAAAGGTTGTTTCTTTCCAATCAGTGGCGATGCCAACTGTCTTTGTTTTTCAAGAACACATGCCATTGTAGTCTATCCTCCATGAATGGCATGGAGCATTCACATCTGGGTGTTTAAAAATTTTAGGATTTAGCAACTCAAAAAGTTACTTTATTTATTTTAACACACTATTCTACAACTCACCCTATATCCCATTTCTTATTTTCATAACTATTCATTTATTTATTAATTTCACACTCTTTTCCTCTCCGTCTCTCTCTCTATGTTCCTCCCCATCTCTCTCTCTCTTCTCTGAAGCCACAACTCTCTCTTCTCAACCCAGAAAGCAGCAACCACACCTCTTGCTTCTTACCTAGCAAACCCACACACACTGCCAGCCACCACCACAACTCAACCACCTCAACCCAGCCACAAAAACCCACTCAACCACAGCCACAGAAACCAAATCGGAACGCGCCAACCACCATACTGTTGTTCACCAACCACCGCCAGCAAACCCAAAAACCACCAACACAGAAACTCAGCCATCACCACTGACATATCAACCTAATCGCAACCCACCAACCTGGAACCCACTGCCACACATATCACAACCCACCGATCCACAGCCCAACCGCAGAAACTCAGCCCTACTGCCGATCCACAGCCACAACCACCCAAAACTGATCTACAACCACAACCACAGAAACCCAAAATCGAGAGAGAGAGAGAGTGAGGGAGAGCTGAGAGAAGAGAGAGAGCGTGAATAAAATAAGTGATTTTAAGTTTAGCAAACCATATCAGAACTTACTGTAGCAAATTGCTAAGTTTTTTTTGCAATAGCAACCTGGGTGTAGTGGCATTTTGGTGTTTGAGTTGTTAAAAATATCTTTTGAGAGTTTTAACAACTCCAATGCTAATGCTCTTACAGATTGAAATAACAACATTAGAGAGCATGTAAGGTATTATTACCTTGACCTACTACCCCCTTTTCAATTAGAGGATTTCTAAGTAATGCATCCCCTTTGCTCCCAAAAGAACCAGCAAGATCTTTAAGATTATTGTCGTTGATTTCCTGAATGTTACCACTGCACCTTGATGACATTGAGTCAATGGACTTTTGAAGTGATGATGGAAGTGGCACCTCATCCGGTGGAACATATCTAAGTATCAAAACTGAAACCGCGACAGTGGTAAATGCAAGCAGTGTACCCACACTAACCTGTACACCCACCAAAAAAAAAAAAAAAAAAAAAAAAAACCACTCGTCAATGATTCTATTTTTATATAACAATAATCTTCCATTATATATCTCCAATTCATACACAAGTCCAATTACCATCCCCGCCAACTGTGAAACATCCATAAAGAATGCTAGAGCTGCTGCAAAGACACCAGTTGTAATGGTACTCTTCACTGGAACCAGGGTGCATTCATTAATGTCTGAAAAGAACGATGGCAACAATCCATCTCTAGCCATTGCCATCAGAACTCGTGGCTGAAAAAAAGAACAGAATATTTAACTTTTTAGGTGAAAAAGATTTCTGTTTTGTGATGAAGTCAAAAAAGGAATAAATTAATACTAGTCAGTTTTGGCATTTTTAGCCATCTTGGACAAATTTTGTTTTTTTGATAAGTAATAAAAATATATTAAAAAAGATGAAGGGTGCCACCTGAGTATATAGGAAGTATACATCAGGGACAAAATACAAATCAGGTGCATAAAGTACAAAAGTCCATGAAACCATGGATTGAAAAAAAAAGAACGAAAGCTTAACAGTGCAACCTAGTCCAGAAGAGTCTTTAAAGAGAGGAGTTTAAGATCTGAAAGTGATTTCTCTAAATCCTCAAAATGTCGATTATTCCTCTCCAGCCAAATGCACCACATCAAACAATGGGGGCCAATCATCCAAATAACACCATTCCTATTCTGCCCAAACTTTCCTTTCCAACAAGCCAACAACTCCACCATTGTCTTCGGCATAACCCAGTGAATGCCAAACAAAGTAAACACCATACACCATAAATCAAAAGCAAGAGGGCAATGGATAAGGAGGTGGTCTACTGACTCCCCATTTCTTTAACACGTACAACACCAATCCAAAATCAAAATCTTCCATTTCCGAAGATTATCAATGGTCAAAATATTCCCCAAAACTACAGTCCAGACAAAAAAAACAACTCTAGAAGGGACCTTAGGCTTCCAAACAATCTTCAAAGGGAAATACTGATCTATACTTTTTGTTTGAACCTGGTAGTAAGAATGAATTGCAAAACCTCTTCCCAAAGCAAGTTTCCAACACATCTTATTGTCCCCAACTCCCAAGATTCCAATTCCTAGTCTTGACTGTCTCTTACATACTTTAAATCCCAAAAAAAACTCCATTTGAGAACTTCATAAAGTCAGCAACAAAGACCTCCTTATTTCAACTTATAGCAAATAGTTCCGAATAGCTCAATTTCAAAGGGGTGTCCCCACACCAAATGTCCTGCTAGAATCTAATAGGCTCCAACCTCAAATTGTATGTGACGAACATAAGAAGGCCAGCCACGGCTAATAGACTTCCACAAACTCACTCAATGAGGGCCAGTAATGGGAAGAGAGCACCAACCTCCCCCTTCACAACCATACTTTATCCCTATCACTCTCCTCCACAAGGCCTGTCGCTCATTCCCAAATCTGCATAACCATTTTCCAAACAACGCTTTATCAAAACTTCTCAAACTTCTAATAGCCAAGCCCCCCCCCCCCCATGAAGAGGAGCACAAACCGTAGCCCATTTCACTAGGTGAGTTTTTTTTATCATCCCTCGTACCACTCCAGAGAAAATTACATTGAAGTTGTTCAATACAGTTTGCAACCTCCACCAGGATAGGAAAAAGGGAGAGAAAATAAGTTGGAAGATTGGACAAAGTACTCTTAATTAATTAAAGTAACTTTACCTCCTTTTGAAAGATACAACCGTTTCCATCCTACTAATCTCCTCTCCATCTTTTTTTTAATTGGATTCCATAGAACTATCTTTGAGATTTGCACCCAGCGGAAGACCTAAATATTTCATCGGGAATGAGCCTTGCTTGCACCCTAGCCCATCCACCATATCTGCTATATTTGGGACCACACCCACGGGAACTAATTCAAACTTTCCCATATTAATTTTCAGCTCATAAACAACTTCAAACCAAAACAGCACCAGCTGGAGAAACAGAATCTGACCAAGATCAGCATCACATAGACCAAGGTATCATCAATGAAGAGAAGATGGGTCACTTGCAAAGAGTTACCCGTGGGACCCACCCTAACACTAGACATGAGACCATCCCTCACCGCCTTATCCAACATTTTACTAAAAGCATCCATAACAATGACAAACAATAAAGGGGATAACGGATCACCTTGTCTTATACCTCTAGAGCTTTCAAAGAAACCACAAAGAGTTCCATTAATAAGAATGAAGAATTTAATAGTAGAGATGCAAAAAAAAAAACCCACCTCCTCCATTTTTTAGGGAAACCACAACAATCTAACATAAAAATGAGGAAAATCTAACATAAAAATGAGGAAACCCCAGTTCACATGATCATATGCCTTCTCTACATCTAGGTTACACAACACCCTGGGAAATCTTGATATCAGCCTACTATCCAAGCATTCATTGGCAATAAGAACGAAATCTAAAATTTGTATTTCTTTAAAAAAAGCATTTTGAGATTCATAAACAATATCCCCAAGCACCATTTTCAAACTTTAGCAATAATTTTGTACAACCCCCCGCCCCCAAAAAAAAAAAAAAAAAAAAAAACTAATACCTCCACTGCATCAAATTTTTAGGAAATATGGAGATGAATTTTTAGGAATTATGGAGATGAAAGTGGCATTCAAACTTTTCTCAAACTGAGCATTATCTAAAAAAATACTAAAAAATGTCTAGAAGATTGGTTTTGATAATGGCCCAACAAGTCTAAAAAAAGGCCATAGGGAAACCATCAAGTCTAGGAGCTTTATCTCCATTAAAATCCATGACCATGCCAAAAATATCAACTTCCTCAAAAGGTCATTTCAACCAGCCAGCATTATCCTAAGAAATCCTAGAAAAACTCGGCACATCCGAATGAGGGCAAATGAGCTTATCTTCTGAGTAAAGACTCTTATCTCTTATATAACCGAGCAATACCCTCTTCAATAACTTCCAGATCTAATGTCAACACTCCATCAATATTTAAACTGCCAATACTGTTATTTCTTCTATTAGAATTAGGCATCCGGTGAAAGAATTTCGTATTGCTGTCCCCCTCCCTTAACAATAGCACCCTTGATTTTTGTCTAAAGCTAATCTCCTCCAACAATGCAGTCTTCTCAATTTCCAAACAAATTCTCTCTTTTTCACACTTCTCATCAACATAATGAGAAACCCTCTCCTCTTTATAATCCAGGGCATTCAAATCATTCCATAATTTCATTCTCTTAATGGTTACATTTCCAAACTCGGTTTCATTCCACTTGTTTAAATCTCCCTTTAAACCTTTCAACTTCATGGCTAACCTGTAACTTGGAGTTCCATAGAACTAATAAGAGTCCCACCAAAATTTCACCTTCTCCACAAAACCATCCACCTGAACCCACATGTTCTCAAAACGAAAAGGCTTTCATCCCTTACAAATATCACCAACCTCCAAAGAAATCGGGCAATGTTCAGATAAAACTCTAACTAGCCATTTTTTTATGAAAGTTTGGATAATGTTCCTCCAGCTCTGAAGAAAAGAGAAAACGATCTATCCTAGAGCCAGACAAAGAGTTTGACCAAGTGTAACTACCACCCTCCAAAGTAATATCCATTAACCCATTAATAGAGATGAAATCTAAGAAATTATACATACATTGAGTGAAGTTTTCAGCCCCCAAACGTTCAAATGGAAAGCGAATAGCATTGAAATCACCTCCCACACACCATAACAATTCCACCAACTATACATACCCGCCAACTCCTCCCACATTAGCCTTTTCTCCCTATCCACATTAGGACCATACACACAAGTTAAGCCCATTCAAAGTTGTCTCCCACATTCCTAAATCTACAAGACATAGAAATTGACCCACAGCTTCTTCCAACTTCTCCACAACCCTCCTATCCCACATTACCAAAATCCCACCTGACGCACCTATTAAACTCAAATAAATCCAATCAACATGTTGATAACCCAAAGACTTTTAATAAATCCCCTAGTGATAAGCTCCATCTTTGTCTCCAGCAAGCAAATGACATCATCACACCAAATTCTAATAAGGTTCCTAATTTGGAGTTTTTTATCCTTATCATTCAGCCCCCTCACATTCCAAGAGACTATCTCAAATTCATTGGGACACAATCACGGCCCTTTCCCTATTGGAACCTCTAGATTTACTAGAAGCGGAATCATAATTAATAGAGCTCACCAAGCTCCTCAACTCCCTTAAACCCTTATCTTCTCCTTTTTATTTTTTTTCTCAGAACATTCTCTGCAGGCCTTGTCTATTTTTCTCCTCAATAGCCAAGAGAAAATTAGAAGAAAATACTTCTAAACCTTCAACCGGAGTCTCCACAAAAGTGCCAAATTCCTGAAACTTGCTCTGAAACCAAGATGAAATACCAACGATTTCCAGATTGACCACCTTCCAAAAGGGCAGATAGTTTATTGACTTCCTGGGTCTCAATAGACTTCAATGTAGCCAACGGAGTCACATTCAAAGGTTCTGAACAAACCGAACCACACCAACCAAATTCAATCATCTCACCACCTTCTTCGGACCAAACTTTAGAATCTACATCCTCCACCACCACCTTATCCCACTCGGATTGTACCTCTACAGGCCTCAAAGAATTTCCCGATTAAACCATGGCATTAAGCTCATCCAAAACAGATCCCCTAAAAAAAACTTGAAGGCTGTCTCTTGATCTCCATCAGCACCACCTCTCTTTTCCCATCACTAAGTTCTAAAACCCACTTGTTCGAAGAGCCCCATGACTTATTCTTGTCCACAGCATGATCCAATAAGAATTGCTTGATCTGTTGGTGCACCAACTCACTATTGACATCTGTAATGGAATTGGGCTCTGAAACTACCATGTCAGTGGATGTGGGAAGCGATACTTGTGAAATAAAGCTTGACTCGGCATCATGAGGTTTCACAAACTCCTCAGAAATCTGCTCCATGATGATCAAAGCTGGTTCGGGAATATGGGTAGGTACTCGATAGAGATCTCGGGGTTCCAAAACATGTGAACTGACCTCTGGGTTATGGACCTTGAGTGCAGATTTGCCAACATTGGATATATCGCTGGTAGAGGAAGCGAACACCATGGTAGTCATTGTAGCTACCTTATCTGGATTTTGAGACCTTGGGTTGACTAGAGGAAGTAGAACTGAGTCACTTGATACACACACTTGGCTGGAGAGCTCTACCGATAATACGTTACAGATAAAAAGAACCACCTTCCTCAAGCGAGAATTCAAAAGTTTTGAATTCAACAAAGAAAAATGTGGATCCTCCCATAGCGATAAAAAAGAAACCATAAAAAACAAACAGACAGACAGAGCAACAAAAAGAAATCTATGGCTACCATTAAATATGAGTATGGATCTAGTGAGTCGCAAGTCAAGTTGACAGTGTCAATAAATAACATTGGCTTTGAGAGCTGACCATTCAAGAAGAAGACCTAGAGCTCACCATTCACGAAAGAAGAAAGGGAGCTGAGTTCATTTGCTTTTTTTAAGTGAGAAGTAGTTGGCAGATGGGATGGGATGGGAGTGGGAAATAAGAGGTGGTATTTTGTGTAAAAATTGCATGCAGCATTTCTCTCACATGGGGTAGGTCCCACACTTGTGGGGTCCTCCATGTGAGAGAGATGTTGCATGCAACCATTCACAAAATAATAAATCAGGACATTGGTCATTTGTTTTGGAATTTGGTTGATTTTTTCCATTTCATTTGTTAGCATTTTGTTTGCTGCTCATGTAAATATTCAAGTTAAGGAGGGATCAATTAAAATGATTTAAAAAAAAAAAAAAATTAACAACGATCACTACTTTGTGAGTGAATTATACATTTTTCTACATTATCAATTTTTTTGGTTCTTAAAATATATATAGCAATAATCCCAAAAAGTTACAATGATATGCACCAACACCAAAATAGCCACTGGTACAGTAACATTGCTCTACAGTCTAGCGCTTTAAAAACCCCATGGACAGCACATTTCTTCAAGTTTCTGGATCACAAATTCACTATAAGAGGGCTGACTATTATTCTCTCCTCTCAAACACTTCTTTCCAAAGAATTTTTCCAAGTAAATTATCATGTTATTTCTCTTTTGCTACTACTTATTTTGATCAATTAACGATGCCCTGAGTTCAGCATCATTTTCATGTGGACCTTATGTGGTATTATATAAAAGTCTTCTGGTCTAGGCTAACCATAGTAGACATCATACATAAATACAATTTTAAAATAATTATAATTCTCCAAGACTTTCTCAGTTTTCTGCCTTCTTAGGGATTTCCTATAATGAGCTGAATTCTAATACCATTAATTCATTACTGATTCCTAGTTCAATTAATGCCTCCTGATTTTATTTTTGTTTGGGTAGTTTCCTTGTTCCACAAAATTTAAAATTTCAAGTTTTTACTAAGATTGAATCCACATGTATTCAAGTTTAATTTTTTCTTTTTTGATAGGTAAGGAAACTTGTATTAAGAGAAGACTACTTCATTTTAGGTCAGAAAAATATGCACAAACAACAGGAAATAAATAAATAAATATATATATATATGTGTGTGTGTGTACAAGAAGAAAGGGAATCTAAAAACAGCGGAATGGAATCCCTAGAAATAAATCCCCATGCATAAGACCAATCAAACAAGGTCCCTGCAAATAAAGCTAGAAGCTGATCCTCGGTAAGCTCTATATCTTTAAAAATACGACTATTACGCTCCCTCCAAATAATTGACATCACACAATGTGGTACCAAATTTCAGGTCCATTTGAGAACAACTTATTTAACTTTTTGCTGAAACTTTTTTGCTGAAAGTGTGCTAAAGTATACTTATACTTTGAAAAAGTGATAAAAAGTAAGAAAAAGTGGGGTTTTAAAAAACTGTACATAAAAGCTAAAAGCTGATCTTATAAGCTCTAGCCAAACAGACACAAATCCAAATTTTCGAAGAGTGCTTTCCCAACCAGTTTCTCCATACTGCCAATAAATCAATAACATTATTGGGTAAAACCCAAGCAACACCGAACAATCTAAATGCAAAACTCCATAACCGAGAAACTTCCTGACAATGAAAAGGCGACACTCTCTCCACTATACCAGCATAGGCAGCACCAATCCACAATTGGAATGCCCCTTCTCAAATAGTCACCATTTAGAATATTCCCCCATGTAGCTATCCAAACAAAGAAAGACACTCGACAAGGGGCCTTCACACCCTAAATGCTTTTTCAAGGAAAAATAGTAGAGCTTCCCCTTTGAGCATCATAAAAGGACAATGTGTCAAAATCCCCCTTCAACTTTGACTTCAACCCCCACCTCATCCTATCCCCATCCTCATTTGGAGGATTTTGTGACTCCAAGGCATGAGAAAAGGCCCCCACCAACTCCATTTCCCAATCATTGAATCCATGTTGGAACCTTACATCCCAACTCCACCCTTCCTCCTCCGTGTGACTCGCCAACATATCAGCAATAGATGCCTCCCAATAAGTAGCAATCTCAAATAAAATTGGGAAGGTTATTTTCTACAGCTAATCCCCTAACCAGCAATCATGCCAAAACCGGACCCTAATCCAATATCAAAATAAATGAACTTACTAAAACTCTCCCCCCCCCCCCCCCCTCCCCCTCCCCACATCCGTATACCTCACCATAAGCCACACCCATGTGAACTCCTTCGCAATTTCAAGTACTAGCACCCCATTCCTCCCATAATTTTAAAGCTATCACCTGCCTCCATAAGCGTGTCTCCTCAACCCCATACTGCCACAACCACTTGCCTAGAAGGGCTTTATTAAAGGTAGTGATTTTCCAAATCTCCAACCCACCACCAGTAGAAGGAGAACACGCCTTATCCCACCATACCAAATGAATTTTATGCTCATCCCCTAATCCTCTCCAAAGAAAATCCCTCTGTAACTTCTCAATCATATTAGCCACTCTACTAGGAACAGTAAACTGAGACAAAAAATAAGTGGCAATGCTCGAAAGCGTACTCTTAAGCAAGGTTAGGTGACCCCCCTTAGATAGATACATTTTCTTCCATCCTGCCAATCATCTTTCTAGTTTCTCCAAAATCGGATTCCAAATAGAGTATGACTTAAGCTCCCAATGGCATACCAAGATAAGACATAAGGGAAATTCCAACCTTGTAGCCCAAAATATTAGCCAGAGCATCTAGATTATCCACATCACCAACTGGAACCATCTCACTTTAACTAACATTTATCCTTACCTCATAATCACTCTGAAGCAAGTCAGCAACATCCTAATATGAAGAATCTGCTCAACACTATTATCACAAAAAAGTTTAGTATCATCTGCAAATAACAGATGAGATAAGCATAACTCATCACCTCCCACTCCATGCATCTTGAAGCCCCTGATAATACCAGCCCCCTCCATGCGCCTAAGCATTCTAGTAAAACACTTCCATTATCAAGAGAAACAGCATAAGAGATAAAGGATCCCCTTGTCTTAAGCCTCTTGAATTGTGAAAAAACCAGTTGGAGAACCATTAACTAATACTTAAAACTGGACAAAAGATATACATGCATAAATCCATTGTCGCCATTTAACTCCAAAATCCATCCTCTCTAACAAGTAAAGCAAAGCCTCCCAATTTACATGATCATAGGTGATGCAGGAGAAAAAACCAAAATTATTTTAGAATTTATATTTTCTGATTTTTGTATTTATCTAATAGGAAATTGGATAATTGTAGACTTTTATTTGGATAGGGATTAGATTTGAGATTGGATAGAGATTAGTATTTGAGTTCAATTAGGATTAGTTTTCATCAGTTGTTATCTTTTATCTTTTTATTTCCTGAAGCTCTAGCTCTATATAAGAGCCTAGTTTATTTGTATTTTAGCGGAGAGATGATTGATTGATTAGTGATATTCAGATTGGAGATTTTCCAATAGTTGGGTGCTGATTCCTAACACCTTAGGTGCTGATGCTTAAGTTTGCTTGCTTGGTGCTTATTCCAAGCAACCCCTAAGTGCTGATTCTTAGGGTTTATCTTTACTTTTCTTGTTACTTTTATTTTGTCCTGCATCAATAGGCCTATTCTATGTCCAGATTACATATTACACTTGCTATCTTACTCCTATTATGACTATCAACACACTCATTCGCAACCAGAACTGAATCCAAAATCTGATGACCCCCCACAAAAGCATTTTGAGATTTAGAAACGAGACCATCCAACACCCCTCTCAACCGATATGCCAACACCTTAGCCAAGATCTTATAGACACTACCCACCAAACTTATCGGTCTAAAATCTCTTTTATTAGAAGCTTTATGTTTCTTAGGAATAAGAGCAATAAAAGAAGCATTCAAGGACTTCTCAAATTTACCATACTCGTAAAACTCCTCAAATAAGGCTAAAATATCACTCTCCACAATCCTCCAACAATGATTGAAAAAGGTCATCGTAAATCCATCTGGACACGGAGCTTTGTCCCCGTCCATATCACGCACAACTTGGAGAATTTCTTCCTTCTCAAATCTCCATTCAAGCAGCCCACTCTCCACTACCCCAATATTATCAAAATTCAAGTCGTCCACCACCGGTCTCCATGTCTCTATCTCTGTATATAACTTTTGATAAAAAACCACCATCTGGTATTCCAAGTTTAATTATGGGTGTACAAGTAAGAAATCTTATACAGCATCCTTGTCGACCCTCAAAATATTTGCACCATGCTTGCTCAAGAGGTAATATCAAAATTTTCAGAACAATCCAAAACAAATCGAAAGGTAATGCAAAGAACTAATTCGAATTAGGAATTCAAAAGCTCAGCACTACTTTCACTAAATTCCACAAGTAATCAATGAATACGCAAAAAATAATAATAATAAAACTGAAAATTCCTAACTTACCTGAGGAAGAAGTGAACCCAACAAACTTGAACACAGAGCAGTAACTGCTCCAGCTGTTATTATGTACCTGCAATATGAACAATGGAGCTTGAAACCAAGAGTGTAGAATGTAATGCCCTCAAACTTCCAGAATGTTGGTAACCACAAATTTCAAGCAAATAACATGCTTACACTGCCCATTGCACCCCATAGCTTGCAAATGCTGAGGAGATAGGTGTGTCCGGATCCAAGTCATAATATGGTACTAAACCAACAATAATGACAGATACAAGCATATACAAAATGCAACATATCGACAATGCCAATGCTATACCAAGGGGCAAATCACTTTGAGGATTCTTCACCTGCCATGAAAATGTACATATATAAAGGAACAAATGATGAAGGTTCTGAAATTTTTTGGGAGTGACACAAAAGTGCTGGAACATTTCATAATGGTCAAATGAATGGATTCAAGCATTTGAGCTTTTAAGAGATAAGGAATCAGGTGACGAGGCAAGAAAAAGGGGGGGGGGGGTATGTAATGGGAATATGATGATTGCAGTATATAAAATTCACCACGTAAAACTAATTACCACTCTGATATTGGATTGTGCTAGATACTTGAAATAATCAGAAAAACTTTAGATTATCACTGCCAGGGGTAAAAGTGTTTACATCAATGGTAACGCATAAAATGTAACAAATCAAATCTAAGACTTAACACAACACACAATGTCAATCCACCATACAAGATTCATACCTCCTCAGCTGTGCTGGAAACTGAATCGAAACCAATATATGAAAAGAAGACTATTGCAGACCCAGTGAGCATCCCATTGACCCCAAATGTAAAGTACCTAAAGCATCAGAGGTAAAATGTGAGCTAGACCATAATTGGATATACCACATAAAGAAAGTAGTCAAAATGATATGCCAATTACCCGCTGGGAATTTCATATCCAATCCATCCAGTTTTGAAACCTAAATATCCACCAGCTATTATGATGAAAAGCAATGCACTGACATTTACTGTTGTAACAATGGTTTGTGCCAATGTACTCTGAAATATTAAGTGATTTCTCAAAGGCAGTAAAAAAATAATAATAATAAAATAAAATTACAAAGAAGGAATTATCCAAACATAGATTAAAAGGATTACAAATATTTAAATAGGAACTGCATACCTCCTTTATTCCAATGCACAAAAGCGCTGTGACAATAAGAATTAACACTGCTGCACATGGATCAACCACAATACCAAGCCCAGGGATAGTATGACGGGCCAAGAAAGCAGGAAGTTTTTCCTCACCTCCAAAAAACAAGGCCTAAAGGAACACAAAAAAAGGGTTATATATAGTATCTATTGGAAATGAGGATATATCACATGTTTTGCAGTCCATAATAGTCATAATCAATCCAATTAAGTGAAGCAAATCTTCAATAATAATTATCATAATCTACAATCATCATGCATTCAAACCTGAGTAAGTAATCATTCTCTTTTACTAGCTCTAGCAGCATATGTGATATATCATTGTTCTTTCTCCTCCTCTTATGTGTTATCTCTTTTGAATTTGGACCACTATTCTTACTTTTTTTTTTTACAGTGAGTATTGATTCTCTCAAGCTAGGCCAAATATTCTTTCAGGCCAAATATAGGGGTTTGCCTATATTATTAGTATGAGTAAAATAATGTGACTCAAATCAGATTATTATAATTCCTGCCTAAGTTTTCAACAACAAGCATAAATTTATAGATGTACTGGCCAAAGTCTTCTACAGGGTAAGGCATAAATTTTCTCAATTCAATCATCCGCATAAAATAATGTAATACAAAAATGGGGAACCAGGAGCGGGGTTTGGGGTTGTTTAAACAGAAATTATTTATTCAAACATTTACAACATTTTGTTTGATATTTGAGAAATACAAATTGTTAGGAGGAAGAAAAGAGGAGGGGGAGAAGGAGGGGCGAGGAGCTTAACATCTCAAGATAGATTTATAGATGTGAAAGTTGTATGTTCAGATATCAAAACAGCCAACATAAAATTTAAATGAAACATGGTCATATGAGTTATAAACATAATTAACTAATAACAGAGACATGATTAACAACTTAATTTCCCAATAAAAAAAGAAAAAAGAAAAGGAAAAAGGAGACTGGCCACACGGTGCTGATGAGTAGCTTTTTCATGATATACAAGTAATTATGTACATAAGTGGACACCATAAAATACTAACTATAAAACAAACTTATTTTAAATTCCAATCTGAAATGATATTTTCATCCAGTTCACTTATTTCAAATACCCCAACCTGAATGGCTGTAACACAATACCCTCTAATGCCCGATAAAGAACCAGGAATCCAGGACCAAATAGAAAAAAAGGTAAAAATATGCACCACTTGAGAGAGGCAAATGAATACTCAACATTTGGGTGTACCCTCAATTTTTTTTTCCCTAACTTTAAACCTCTCTGCAAACAATTGAATGCATGTTTACAAAAGTGAAAATTTGCTCCTAATTCTCTGAATCTTTATTATTTGTATGTCATTTTTTAAGTAATTTCTTTGAAAATATGTCACTCAGGAATAACAACAACACAGAAATTCAAGTCTAAGGTCATACATTTTCTGGTAATTATTAGTAATTTCTGCAACTTTGTTTTTGTGTGCATTGACCTGGGACTAGATTAATCAGTTTGATATCATATGAATCATAGTATTCACAGTTAGATCATCACTGCCATGGTGACCTGTTGCAATGAATCATCTGTTGATTGAGCACTTGATTTTGCTTTTTTCTCTTTGCATTTCATGATTTCTTGTCTTGTCTTTTCTTTTATATTTTCCCCTTTTTTGACACATTGAACTAAGTACCAGAAATGCTAACTGCAGGCAAGATGTTAATTACAAGGAGGGAAAAAAATATCAACAAATTCCAGTAAAATATATGGCACAGAAAGCTCTAGTCATCAAAAATTAAATACTAATATGTTGAGAACACCTTTGAATAGCATTAGTATATATAAGACTAAAATCATAGAATTAATTGCGTATTGGGGTAGATTAGGTTAGGTACCATATGGGTAGTTTCAGTAACAATTAAACTTCTATTATTTGTTTGATTAACACTGTCTATTCATAGTTTGTAATGGCGTGCACATACATGCATACACGCACGCACGCACAAAACTATATACTTGTCTTGAGTAAAATTCTTCTTGAACACTTCTAAAATGATTAGCAACATTTGCACTTCAATAGTACAAAACTACCTCCCTCCTTTCCCCCAACACATAAAACAACACAAAATTAATAAGACCCCACAAAAGATGCACTGTTGTGGCCAGACTTTCAGTTATTTGTACTCATCAAGGAAGGATGTCAAGTGAAGCCTGTAATAATGGTTTTTTTTTTTTTTTTTTTTTTTTTTTTGTGTAATAAAATTCATTGAAATAACATATAAGAAAATAAAGAGGAAAAAAGCACACAGGCAGCGTGCTAAAGGCAACAAAGAAATAAAAACTAAGTAACAATGAAAGTACAAAAAAAAGCATATCAGGCAAAGAGTTGAAAGTAAAAACACCCGAAGTATTTGCCTATTCAAACAAAGTATGAAGGAAGAGAAGCTTCAACTCATGAATTGATCTTTCATTCCCTTCAAAGGTGCATGTATTCCTTTCCCTCCAAATGAACCACATAAGACAATGAAGAAGCATTCTCCAAAGCACCTTAGTTTTGATTCTAAAAAACTTGCCTGACCAACATGCTATAAGTTCCACAACACTACACGGCATGACCCAATGAACCCCAAATAGTGAACACACCATATTCCACAACTCGGGCTACTGGGCAGTGCAGGAGTAAGTGATCGATGGTCTCCCTGTTCCTCTTGCACATGCAACTCCAATCCACCATCACCACTTTTTGCCTCCTTAAATTATCAATGGTTAAAATTTTCCCCAATGCCACTTTTCAAATAAAGGAACTTTTAAGGAGACTTCTTTTTTCTTTATAAGAATAAGTCTCATTAAAAAATTCCAGAAAGGGCAAACATCCGTAGTGATGCAGGACAACGAACTCAAAAATGGGGCTTAGTTTTCAGGGAAACAAAAAGATAGAACCTTCAGCACTAAAGGTTACTTAGAGTCTGCACCAAAGCAGCCAAGAGGGTGGGAGGAGTAGAAAACCTAGGAGTCAGCCTAGGATTGCTTGGAATTATTTTTCAGTAGAGAAATAGAGATAGAAACCTTGTTTCAGCAAGAAGGTATCTTGGAGTCAGTACCAAGCATTGGAAGGAAATTTCGTACATGATCCATTATCTATCCAAAAGCCTTTACATAAGACTCATTAATTACATCAAATAAGAAAAATCAACTTATGACTAAAATCAAATCAAGTGCCACAATCGGCAACAATATGATCCAAAGGAATCACTCAACATCGAACACAATCAATGAGGTCCAAGAGAAACTATCAACATTAATTGGGTTCAACATACATATCTGATGTCCGCAAGAAGTATACAAAGGAGGAATAATCTAAGTCATGAGAATGTGAGAGGAAGCCATAAAATAACATTGGTCATGTACAAATGAGAGCAATTGATACACCAGTGAAAAATAATGATTTGATTCAAGTCAAAGGGACAAAAAAGGTAGAGGAAGGCCTAAAATAACATTGGTAAATGTAATAAGAAATGACATGTTAATTAAGGAGCTGATGGCAAGCATGATTTTGGACAGGATAGAATGGCAAAGAAGAATACAAGTGGTGGACCCCGATTATTCTATTGAAGATTCATAACCGACCCCAAAGTTCTGAGGATCCATGTCAGAGAAGAATACGGCGAATATGAGCTGGCTGCCAACTCCCACTCAGCATAACCCAATTCACCCCAAACAAGCATAGAACGAAAAGAGAACAAAGAGAGCTTGTAATATTGAAATCGGTATTGATCCAGTAAATCCATATATAGATATAAATCAATACGCCAAACAAATTTCTTACCTGCATGTTATAAGATATTGGAATTCGCATATGCTTAGTGTCAAAAGTAGGAAAATATCTTAAGAAACAAACAGAACAAATAATGCTTAACAGAGATAGAAAAGAATAGTATCAATTCTTACATATAACTCTCAGGATATACAACTTACAAGTGAAAACTAGTTTAAAAAAACCTCATTTAGAGAAGGACTACCAGACCAGATTTGGGGTTATGCCACGAGCAACAGCTGAACTACCAATTGTATATTCCAGAATCAGAGCCCAACCAACCAACCAAGCAAACCTGAGAGCAACCACAGTGTTTGAATTGCTGACTGAAGGCATCACACATGTTATAGAGAAAAGATGGGTCATGTGCTTGATTTTTTCTCTCTTTAACACAAGTAGATCATGCCCAAGCCCCACACCTACCCCTCAAAATCTGTTAAGGACTTTTCCCAGCCTTAAACATGAAGTGAAGTATTTTAAATTTTTAGTCTGTTTGAAAATTTTCAACCACTCTGCCTGAAAGTTAAAAATAGAAACACTCAAATTGGTGAATTTCACATATTAAAAAGTAGATACTACTAAAGAGTTCAAGAATTTATCAGAATGAAATCTGGAAGTCAATGATAGTTCATTAAGCAAGCAAATAGAGTGTGTAAAAACAAACCAAGAACAAATTACCCTTCTCCAACACATATGTACGTATAATGATAGGCACTCCCAGCAGATGGGCAACGACATGCAAGCTCTGCATAACAAAATGCTGAGAGCGCAGCAGCTATTCCAGCAATTAGGAATGAAATAGTAAGCGCAGGTCCTGAGTGTTCTCTAGCAACCGTTCCAACAAGAATATATACTCCAGCTCCTATGGTTGCTCCAACTCCTGATCAAAAGAAAGTCAAAATATTATCATTATGAATGTAAATCTACAACCAACTATCTGAATGAGAAGAAAAATTAAAAATCTAAGCATAAATTGGGGGCATTTGGACATTCTGGAATTTGTGAACAACAAAGTGCCTACCCACCATGATAAAGAGTATTAAAGTTTCAGATTCTATGAAAAAATGTGATGATAATATGATGATCTGGGTCAGATTAGTTTTACCCTGAATAACAATGATTCAAGGGAATAAGAAAACCTCAAAAACTATTCATAAACATGGCAAACAATGCATTTTTGACATTATGAATAAAATGACTAACATCATGTGAAGGTGGGGAGTGCAAAAGGTTGAAATGTCACTTCAATTGCCTCAAAATACGATCCAAAAAACAAATGGTGACAAACCCATTACACACTAAACAAATAAAGACATGAACAAAAAAACCTACTTCAATTAAACAAATAACCACATGAACAAAAAAACTAATCCAATTAACAAAAGTAATAGCAAGATAAGAACATAATTTACATAAAGAGAACAAAACCCACATGGCCAAATATCACAAACTTCAAGTATTCATATTCAAAATCCAATTCTGAATTGTGGAAGACAAAGATTGTAACAAGACTTACCAATGGCAACGAGGTCCACAGCAGACAATTTCCTGGCCAATTGAGTATGACCTTCTCTCCTTAAATGAACTGAATCAACCTGCTTTCTCCTAATCAAACTTCCAAAACCCCATGAATACCTTCCTTCACCATTCCTACCACTAGTTTGCCTATCAGCAACCATACCCATCAACCAAACTCAGCTTCTTTTTCTGTGAAAAGAAAAGTACCAGACAGAATGAAGATTGAGGAGAGGAAAAGCAGTTAAGTTGTTGGATGCAACTGTGCAAGAAAACTGCGTTTCCTGCCCGCTAAGCATTTAAGGACCGATATTAATCATTAGAGAAGAAAATGCTGTAACAGTAACTATCTATATGTAACTTCAAACATGTTTGATTCGAAGGTTGTTTTTTCGGGGGAACGGGCAGACTAGCAGTGTAAACTATGCAGTAAGTTTGGCAACGTTTCAAAGTTTTAAGTAAAATAGCATCTGAAATTTTAGAAACTCGAAATTCATATTAAAATTTGAGTCCCAAAAACTCGCTTTGTGAGTGTTTGGATGGATGACTTGGACTGAGAATGCCACGTAGATCTCGAGTCTTTAAGACTCAAGTTTCATGCAAAAAAATTTTCTCCATATAGAGAGTCCTATAGTGGCTTTTTAAGTCCTATAGTGACGTTTTAAAGCCCTATAGCGGTGTTTTCTTGCAAATTTTTTTTTTATAAGTGTAATCACCCCATACCAGGTTCAGGGAGTCCTATAGTGGCGTTTTTAAGCCCTATAGTGACGTTTTAAAACCCTATAACGGCGTTTTTCTGCAATTTATGGAACTCGAGTCTTTAAAACTCGAGTTCCACGTGGATTTTTTTCCACATCAGACCCATTCGCTTATAAATCGAGATTTAAAAACTCGAGTTTTATCTTGGAACTCGAGTTTTAGACACTCGAGATGCTAGTTTTCAGCATTATTTTGAAACATGACAACTAACTAAATTTTTTGATATTTATTGTTATTTGGAAAGGGTGTTCCTGTTTTTTCTAGCTGCTATCTCCTCTCTTCTTCTTCTTTTTTTTTTTTTTAATATATATATATATATAATAAAATGGCAGTAATAATCCATTATCTATTCAACTTCAACACAATTTCCTTCTCCAAAAATGGGATTTATTCCTATTATTAGTGTTTGTTTGGCAAGATTATTTTTTGCCAATTTATTTTATTATTTAGCTTATTTTTTGCCACTATTTATGGGTCCCACTACACTTCTTGGTACTATTCATTAGTCTCACTGTACTATTTCAGTTAATTTTTACCTTTATTTACAGATGAGAGAATCTTAATAAATATCTTTTATCTCACTTTATATTCTATCAATTATAATATGACATGCGTTCGACTTTATCTTTATATTTATTTTATTTTTTAATTTTAAACTTTGATTATTTTATAAAATTCAATTATTAAAAAAATCATCTTGTAGCAAGATGTGGTTTTGTGGAACGTGCAATATAAAGGATTTTTATCCAAATAATCCCTCCCTGCCAAACTTTGAATTTTACTTGTTGGAATTTTGGGATTTAATAGTAGTATGATTAAAAAGTAATTTACCCTTTTTACATAGTATATTTATATGTATAAGATTTTAAATTTAGGCCAAATAAAAATGATTCTTGTTCCTCCAAATTGAATATTTTCCTTTAAATTAAAAAAATAAAATGATCATCTAGCTTAATCTTGTGCGTGATGTCCCTCCCAGAACAAAAAACTCTAAAATTTGTGCGTGATGCTACTGGTACCAATTTGTTTGTTAACTTATTTGAAGTTTTTTTTTTTTTTTAATATATTCAAATTAGTGTTTGGATTTTTTTTTTCCAAATGTCCGTGTGTTTAACACTTCAGCTATTTGTTGTTTGGACCAAAGTTAAAAAAATTTAAATCTTTGGATTTAGTTGTCTTACGAATCCTTAGGCCTGATTGGTAGGAGAATATTTGTTTTTTTATTCAAAAAAATATTTTAAAAAAAATTTCAAAAAATTGAACTTTAAAATATTTTTCAAATAATAATTTTTATATTATACGCGTTTGGCTCCCACTTTTAAGAACAATTTTCAAAATACTAAAAACAAAAAATAATTGTTTGGGAGACCATTTCTATTTTTGAGATTTAAAAAAAATATATATGTAGGGGTGTTGGGCCCAGGAGCTCATTATCTATGTTTATGTTGGGCCTGAAGCCCAAGCCGAAGATAAGGGGTCGTTCGAGAATGAGTAAACATTGTCAAGAGAGTCCGCGTTAATAAATGAAGAAGTTAATTTTGATCATAATGGCCCAAGAGGTTGGGCCGAGGATGAATGCCTCCTCGTCTAATCAAAGCCGAGGTTCGTGGAGGTGGTTTGCTGTCCGAGGGAATGTTCCAGGAAGTTCTGTTGGCGTGGATAAGCATTGCAGAAACAATTGCAGAGACAAAGGACGGTGGGGAGTCTTAAAATATCTAAGGAGAAAGCTGCTACCACCACATTGAATGCTCTACACTTAACTCCCTAGCCGCATTAACGTGGAGAAGACCTCTAAACAGTGCTGGATTGGCTACCCCAATGCACAGAGGGCCTGGAAGGGTATCCGATGGGACAAACACTCAAGTATTAGCTTGGATGATCAACAAGTGCAGGGCCAAGATTGTCTAAAGAGAACTATATAATGAAAATGACTCTCCATGAAGAAGAGATCGGAAGTTTGTAAGAGAAACCACTGTAGCAGCTTGAACCATATCTGTAACTATTTTTAATCAATATATACTAGAACAGACCTCCTCGGATTGTGCCGAGGACAAATTTACTTAGATTATTCCAGTCCATCTCTGTTTGATTATCTTCTAAAATTCATTCTGACTATTATCCCATTCATTAGAGCCTAGTTTTCCAACCCACTCTCTACAAATTCATTGTATTGGGCTTATTGGGCTTGGATCCAATCACGCTTTGGGTCAAGGGTCTAAAACGCATCCTTACAATATATATTTACAAAAAGTAACTTGTAGAATCTATAGATTGCTATTTTGTAAAAAATGATAAGGGAATAGAGTTCATCGTGTATTTCTTTTTTTAATGATAAGTTTCAAATTTGAAGTGTGAGAATTCTTTTAAATTTGGACAAATATGTGGGATTCATTGTTTTCAATTTATTTACAACTGTCATTAAAAACATTTTCTGTATCTTGAAAACACCCTCTTAGCCGTTTTCAAAATCTTATTCTAAACCAGGAAAATAGGATACAGTTTTTTTGAAAACTGTATTTAGAAATATTAGTCAAACAATAAATTCAAGTGTGGGACCCACCATTTTATGAACGGTAAAACAAAAAAATTATATTTAAATACTCTTATCAAACAGGTCCTTAACAATTCGTTTTGGTACTGCCTTTTCTCTCTTTTTTTACACTTTTTTTTTTTCCTTTTGAGAATCATATCTTTTTATTTACTTGGTAACACATTAGATGAATATTTAACATATTGTATAACATGATATTGGGCAACTAAGGCGGAGTAATTTTGAAATTTATTTTGAGTTTTGTTCTTTCTCTTTTTTTTTTTCTTTTTTTTGGCAACATGAATATTAAACATTTATTTGATTTGTAGATGATGGAAAAACCAACTACAATATTTGACTTTTCTAGCTAGGGATATTGTTAAAACTAAGTTTCATAACAAAATGGGAGATGAAAGAGAAATTGCAACAAATTTATTGGGTTATAGATTGATCTCAGTTAATTAATCAAATTACCCAAGTTGATTAATTAGTCAATGTTACATGTAAATTGGATTAAGGCACAATCAAATCACCAAACTAAATTAGAATGCAACAGAAAATAATTTTGACATGACAATTTGATCATGATGGGAAAAGCCCTCACAGGCAAAACTCTACCTAGTGAATTTCAGGTCGCCACTATCGAATAATCCACTAATAAAAAAAAATGGTTACAAGTATAAGGAATCTTACCCTACATGCTTATCCCGAAGCACCTATTTACAGTAGAACCTACTGAGTTATACCAGTCTCAGCTCCCTAAATTGGACTTGATCTTGTAGAAGACTTCTCATGCACGAATCTCACTATCTGTGACAAACTCTATAGCAACTTTTTTTATTATTATTATTTATTGTTGTAGCTTTGCAAAGTTCTTTAATCCACGCTTGGATGAACCAGAAGTAGCTTGGCACAAAACCCTAGGTGCACAAATGTCGTAACTCCTATTATGCGTGTATTTCTCTGTCTATGTGATGATGGCTATAAATTATGTCTTTTTATATGTTCCGGAACCCTAGTACACGAATTCCTAGTAAGTCAAGTCATCATGGGCTAAAAATAGAAATTTATATTCAATTTTCCCGAGGCTCAATAAATCAAGAGGTGTCAAGCTATGTATCGAGATTCATTAAATCTCGATAGATTGATAGGTATTAAGGAAATATCGGGACCTACAGTTTTTTAAGCAATCTTGTGTCTTCAATAATACCACTTGTGATTCACTCAAGGTTTTCTTGAATACACTAGAAACTATGACTCAATTACATGTAAAGTGCATTTTGTTGAAAAATATGCCAATCCCATAAAAACATAATCCCTACAAATTTTTTCTACATAATCAATCATAGGTAACTTTTGGAATTCAAAATAGGGCCGAGTTCTATTGTTAATATGTGTGGTTAAGTATAAATGTATTAAGAAACAATTATTTAGTGGTTTCTCTTTCATTTTTATTTTTTATTATACTAAATCAATACTAGTTTCTATTTTCATATATTATTTTAGTTTTGAATCTTAGAAAATTAAAAGAAGAAAAGTTTTACTTTCATGCTTCCCCTCACCCCCTAAAAGTTGAAATCGTGGTTACGTCCTTGGTTTTCTCTTTAAGTAGTTTTCTTGGTTAGCATTCGGAGTTTGCACACCATACACATGTTCAAGAGTTTTGTGGTTTAGTAATACTTTTGGTTCTGCCATCAATAAAATTCTAGGTTTGATTCCACATGCCCCTAGTTAAAAAAAATTAACAACGAAAGAAAACTTGTATGTACATGTGACTTAGTTTGTCTAGACAGTTATTTTACACATGTCACATAAAAGACACAAATACGAAAGGGAAAAATGCTAGCTCGCAATTAACCCCTATTTCAACACATGTATTTCTAATTACATAACATGCTCTAATTGCGTCAACACATGCCTCAATCGTAGTTAATCACACTACTCAACCAACTCATATCAGTCTTACCAACTTGGTACTAACAACCTCAGTTTAGACTAACAAGCTAAATAGCAACAAGCTAACAACAACACAATAACAGCGATAACAGTAGCATAAGCTGCAAGTCACTTAGGCGATAATTCTCATAGCAACTATCATTACTAGCTTAAGAAGTTTCTAACAAGTCTCCCCCCCCCCCCCCCCCTAAAACACTTTGCCCACAAGGTGTAGGAAATATTGTGAGAGAGTTTGTAGGTTCTTGTTGTAAAATAGTGGAAGCTTAAATTTACCAAAATCGATTGTGAAAATATTTTTTTAGGCTTTAGAAAGATCTCCAAACAAATACTAGGAACGAAGAAAATTAATCCAAAAAGAAAATATACGCAAAAAACCAAGAACTACATTGCTTGGCAATAGCCTACATCCACGGGCAACAACAAAGAAATTTCACTATATCAAATTTGGGAAAATACAAATTGGTGTAGAAGCACTCTCCCAAACCCAAATCCCAAATACACCCAAATAGCTATCTCTCACAAAATGTCCTGGACCAGATGGTAAATTTCGGCATATTGTTGGATCTGACGTAACTAGGGATGGCAATCCAAGCCCGACCCGTGGGTACCCGGCCCGATTAAAGATAGGGTCGGGTATGGGTTTAAAACAAAAAATCCGAAGCGGGTCCGGGTCGGGCCCGGGTTTTGATGAAACTCGGCCCTAACCTGACCCGGTTACATATAAAATTACTTACCTACCCTTATATATATATATATAGTTATATATATAGTTATAAACAACCTTAACCCATTTCAGTTTTCATTTCATTCTCCCATTCTCATCTCTGAGCCGCCACCCACCCTCTCTCAAGTCTCCAGTCACTCTCACGGCCACAGCCACAACCACAGCCACAGCCACACGACCACAGCCACAGCCACAACCACACGACCACAGCCTCACCGCCGTCGGCCTCAACTCCTCAAGCCGTCACTCTCACCAACCCGCACAGCCACACTCACGGCCTCACTGTCGCCCCCCTCAATCGCTCCCACTCTCCCTCCTCCCGACGCCTTCAATATGTTCTTCTCTCTCTCTTTTTTGCCATTCCTGTTTGGGTTCAGTAGGGTTTGGGACCTTTGGGATCGTTAGGGTTTGGGTTCTTTTTTATTTATTTATTTTTTTGAGAATCTGGTTTGGGTTTATGATTTCTGTGTTTGTGTTTGTGTTAGGATTTGTGTTTGTGTTTGTGATTTTGAAAGGGAAAATAAAAAATTTGAAATTTTTGTGTTTGTGTTTAGGGTTGTAGTGGCTACTTTGGTCCAATGTTTTTGTTTTTGGGTTTCTAATCTAGTGGGTTTTTTTTTTTTTTTTTTTTTTTTTTTAGGTTTCTGATCTAGATTGATGAACATGATCTTGGCGTCTTGGAGTTTTTTTTTTTGGGTTTCTGATCTAGATTGATGAACAATTGAACAAGATCTTGGGGGTTTTTTTTTTGTTTGTGGGTTTCTAATCTAGGTTTGTGGAGGTTTAGGGCTTCAGGCAACCCTTTTTTTTTTTTTTTTTGGATTGGGCCACGGATTGGGCGTTGAAGTGGCATGGGTTGGGCGGGGCTTGCGGGGCTCGTAGGGCCCGACGGGGCGAGTCTGGGGTGCAGGAAAATACCCGTTTATTAAATGGGGCGGGTTCGGGTTTCTTGGGTAGACCCGCGGGTCAGGTTCGGTCATAAAGAAACCTGGCCCGAACCCGACCCGTTGCCATTCCTAGACGTAACTGCTGCTATTCTCTCAATTCTTAATTCCGATCACTTACTCCATAAAATGAATTATACACACATAGTCTTGGTTCCAAAGATAAATGACCCATAGCATGTCAGTGAATTTCGGCCAATTAACTTGGGGAATGTGGTGTCTCACATTTTCTCAACGGTGCTTGCCAATCGGTTGAAGATGATCTTGCCGAGAGTTATTTCATATGCTCAAAGCGCCTTTGTACCCGATAGACTTATTATTGACAATACCACAGTAGCCTTTGAAATACTCCACAGGATGCGAATTAGAAGACGGGGGGGAAGGATGGACAGATGGTAGTAAAACTAGACATAAGTAAGGCCTATGTCCGAGTGGAGTGGAGCTTCCTGGAGAAGATGATGATCAAGATGGGGTTGGATGAGAGGTGGGTAGCATTGGCAATGAAGATAGTTACTACAGCTTCATACTATGTTTTAATTAATGGAGAACCAAAGGATTTCATCAAGCCTACTAGGGGAATAAAACAAGGTGATCTCCTTTCACCCTATTTATTTTTGTTATATGTTGAAGGTTTATCTACCATGTTATAGAAAGCTGAAGAACAAAGGCTTCTATGGGGAATACTATCTTGTAGAGGGGGAGTTTGTATTTTCCATTTACTTTTTGCGGATGATAGCTTACATTTCTGCCAGGCTAAGATCGAAGAATATCAACAATTACTCAACGTTCTTGGAAAATATGAAGTTGTATCATGTCAAGCAATAAACAGAGGGAAAACTAATTTGTTCTTCAGTATAAACACAAGGTCAGAAGTTAGGCAAGAAATTTAGACTATGTTGGGAGCTCAAGTCTTATTTGATTGTGAACAGTATCTTGGGTTACCTATGGTTGCTGGAAAATCCAAGGTCAACACTTTTAAAGGTGTTAGGGAGAAAATATCAAAGAGAGTAATTGGGTGGAATGAAAAATTTATTTCCAAGGTAGGGCGAGAAATACTGATTAAAATTGTGGCCCGGGCAATCCCTACCTACACTATGATTATTTTCAAAATTCCAAAGAACTTTGTGACGACATTATTGCCATCCTTGCTAGATATTGGTGGGGTTAGCTGACAGATGAAAGGAAAGACCACTAGATTAGCTGGAAAAATTGAGTCAATAAAAAATTAAGGGAGGTATGGGTTTTCGAGACTTACAAGCTTTTAAATTAGATATGCTCGTTAAACAAGCTTAGAGGTTGATCCACCACAACCAATCTCTATTTTTTCAGATATACAAAGCAAGGTACTTCCCAAAGTGTTCTTTTATGAAGGCTGAAATAGGACATTATACTTCCTATGTATGGAGTTTACTGGCAGCTAGGGAAGTAATATTCGCTAGATCTTGGTGCCGTGTTGGTGACGGCAGAAACATAAAGGTGATGTCCATAAATGGCTTCCCCACCCTTCGATATTGGCTAGACAGATTTCGGCTTCCATGTGTGTTCGAGACCTTATTAATGTACAAACCAAGCAATGGGACCGTGGGAAATTGCAGGAGTTTTTTGCTTCATCCACTCGTCAAGAAATTTTGGCATTACCACTATCAAATTTGGACTTGGGTGATCCACTCATTTGGCAGTAAAATAAAGCTTAAATTTTCTCTATGAAGACTACATACCAGGTGGCACTCCAGCTTCAGCAAAGGGAGAGAACTTGACAGCCAGGTTGAATGGTGTGGTGGGCCTTTTTTACAATTTTGGGCTGGGCTGCCTCCTGCGGTATTGAGCCTAAGTGTTCTGAGTAAGGGAGTTGAGACCGGTCCAACTGCAACTCAATTTGATCCAGCTTGTGCGCAAACTATACCTCGTTTTCCAGGAGCATGCTTACGGCAGGCAGAGCTACTTTAGATGAATTGTGGCAAGCAGACATGTAATAATAATAAAAGAAAGTACTTTGGCTTTCAATCAAAGTGAATAAATAACCCCAAATTAAAATGATAATCACAAACACTTTTGTAAAGAAAGTAGTGGGAATAAGTGGGTAAGACACGAGTTAACAAAATAAAGAAATAGGATTAATCTGATGTACCAAGCTGTGCTACAGGACAAAAACCAAAGAGGGAAGAACAATTTTCCTCAATGCGAATAATCTCCTAGGGAAATCCTGCCGTGGAAATTAATCACTTTGAGGGAACCGGACTTGAATGGTTAATGCCCAAGAGAACCCTTTGCTTTTGACAGAGAGCAGGACTTTGAGAGGGAGAGAGGGAATCAACCTATTGGTGCATGCCTGCCGTTCGAAGTTCTCTCTTCTTCCTTTGTTTTTTCATTCTTTTCTTAGTACTTACTCTTATTTTTATGTTTTTCTCCTAGAGATTACTATTACCGTGATTGTCCTCCCCCCTGTGCACGGCAAGGCTCCCTTTTTATAGTGCCTGCCGTGACCAGATTTTACTATTTTAGCCTCTAACCACCTTTGTATGGTCTGGGTGTACTTGCCGACCACCACTGGTCCGTCTGTGCTGGCTATGTCACTCCCCATTACCAGACAAAGAAGACTATTTTGTTTGTTTGTCTACCGTGGCACCCTTACCTGCTACGGTGTGGGTGCTCTCTCTTTCTATCCCTCTTGGCATGCACCTAGTGGTTCTAACTCATCCTTACTTCTTTTGGGCAGTATGTTATCCCAGCAGGACATTTCCCCCAAAAGAGCCTGAGCAGGAACCCCAGAATAGGTTTTCCCCTCTCCTCATCACCAGACTATGCCATCTTACCTCTGACCCATGACCTCACGATATCCTGTATTGGTTGGGTACAGGCTAGTGATGTCTGGGCCTTGCGCGTGCCTCAATTCTATGTATGTCCAAAATCTGCCTGCTGCTCATGCGTCCGCCGTGGTCTGGAGGCTCGTCTGCACAGTCTACCTTCCGTCCTTGACTTCTTATGACGTGAGCTGTTTTCTGATTTCCCATTCTTTTATGGCTTACTTCCCTTAGGGGCTGGGCTTTATTTGATGGTGGGTTTTGCCTTCTTTCAGCCTACTCTTTTACTGCTATCTTTTTCTGCCAAATCATTCTGCCATTCCTGTTGTGATGTTATTTGACCCAATCCTGCTGGGCCTCTTTGGGCCTGCCGTTTATTCTTCTCCCAATGGCTCAGTATGGCCATTGGTTCTTTTATTACATTACTTGCGGGCTTCAGTGTCCCATTTGCTTCCTCTTAGGCATCCTTGGCCCATTTTCTTTCCCTGGGCTTCCTTGGCACTTTTCCCAACTCTGCATTCCCATGGACTTTTACTAATTTCTTTGGGCTTCCCCGACCCAATTACTTTATCCCTGATTCTTGGGGCTCATAGGCTTGCCATCAACCCCTTACGTTCTTTGCTTGCATTACTTTGGGCCTGCTGTAGCCCATTCTCACTTTTCTTCATCACATATTGCCCATGGGTTTACTACTTCTCTCTTTCCGGGCTCCTTTAAGCCCGTTTGCTTCCTCAATGCCCATTTGTTTATTTCATGGATCTGTGATCCATTATTCCTGCCGCTTGGGCTTAATGGTTTTTTCTATCCTCTTACCAACTCTTTTCTGCCCATGTTGCTGGGTTTCTTCTTTCTATTTGGATTCCCAAAATGATTATCAACAAATGGTAATTCATGGAAAAAAATATGGTCCCTCTGTTAGAAAAACTGACTTTGCATCTCATACAAAACACACAGCGGAAGCAACAAACACGGATCTACTTCATTCATGAGAGATAACATGTAACCTTGAATTCTAAAATAAAGAATAGAAAGCGTACCTTGATGCAGTGAAATTCAAAAACAAGACTTGAGAATACCTCTAATCATCATCCTAATTCCACATGATGCCCAAGAAGTGTGGTCTCTCAATCAGTTTTTACATGTATATGTTCAAGAAAGAATAAAAGAGTGGCTTACACTCACATACACACCATTTCCATACTTCTGAAAATTTTGTATGTTTCTCTCCCTATATATATAACTGATTATCTAATTGGGTTAGCTTTTTGGGCCTATCTAATTGGGTTTTAGTTTGTGGCTTGAGATAGGACCAAAGGGAACAAAGAAGACTCTAGCTCCAATGAGCCTTGGGCTTATCTATCAACTTTTGACAAGTCCAAAGTTACCATTAATTATATTTAATACTACTATATAAATATAATTGCACTCTAGACCTTATTAATAAATTATATCCCAAGACTCTAATGATATCATTTGACCACTCCATGAAATATCCATAGTGAACAAAGTCATAATGAACTGTCACTTTGTAAACAACTATTTTATCTTTGAGTACCCGGTTTAATCTTTTAGTTATTCACATTTATTGAAATCTGATTTCAATAAATATAAACTTTAGTAACTCCTTACTAAAGTGGGCGCCCTGAATAACCAGTTCCCATTAAATTTATCTCAAGGGGATATTTCGTGTTTCTATAAAAAGAGATTATGGATTCCATCTTGAGAATATGTGTTTCCTCAACACTACGTGTGGTTACCCAACATACTGAGGTTTTGACCGTGAATACTAGATCTCACTCTTGATATATCAAAGTAATCTACATTTCATGATCAGGTTCACTATCCTCTCAGGATTGAGAGTCTATGAAATTAGAAGTCGTGAGATTAATTATTCAGGTGACAGTTGTTGATTGAATAATTAATCTCACAACAGTCCAGTTCAATATGTCTTAACACTTAAGACATATCAACACACCAATTAGAAGTCTCCACTTCCATGATCAAGACAAACCATCTTAGTTGATGAGTTATAGTCTTCGCAGATAAAACGCCCAAATTTCATCACCGACTACGAACTACGTTTTGAGTTTACAAGGAACTTGTGATTTATATCTTCTGTGACTAAATTATATACAATGCATCTCAATGACTATGATAATGTCCCATTAGTTCATTTATAAATTGTCTCATATAATTAAACAATTTAATTATTTATGACATGTCAATAAATTGGATTTTAGAGCATAAACCCCAACACCCTCAATGTATCATTTAAGGTTCGAAACTTTGTGTGGAGATCTTGTTCCAATATATTACCAACTAGAGACAATTTACAGAAGACGAGGGTAAAGGTGGATCCATGCTGCGAGTTCTGTTGTCAAAGTTCAGAAACTATTGGCCATGTTCTTTGGGAGTGCCCTTTTGCTTGGAATATATGGGCATTAGTTCGGGAGAAGATCCAAAAGTGTCCGAATACTGCACTTCATTTTTTCCTTCTCTTCCGTATGCTCTAGAATAAATTAAAACAGAGAGATTTGAAAATTTGGGCAGTCACAGCTTGGGCTCTTTGAAATGCACGCAACAAGTTCTATTTTGATAAAATCCAACTCCAACCAAGGGCCATTGCTGCTGGTGCCTTAGCTTTCCTGACAGAGTATCGGCGACTTATGAAGACTCAAAGGAGATCATGATGTGTTTTTCATTTTTGTTGTGGCAATGTAATTCTTTTTTTTTTTCCCCTTCTAGCTTAAGCCCTGAGGGTGGCTAATGCTGTGTTTGTTTAGCTAACTACCTGGATGTGGTTCCCAAGCCCCATTGTACTCTTGTTTCTGTGTTAGCAATAATACTTCTATCTTTCATCTAAAAAAAGGGCAAATTGCAACTTACCTATATGTGGTTTGACTGAAATTTAAATTGCCTATCTATGGTTTAAAATTTGATACTTTACTCACCTGAGGTTAGCTCAGTTAGAGTTTAGTATCTCACTTCTATTAAAAATAAGGCTAAATATGTAATTTTTCTCCATTATTATGTCTCTTTTCTTTAAAAACACAAAAAACATAAAAATACAAGATTAAATCAGATAAAAAAATAACCTAGTGGAACACTTGCATCATGTGATTTCAAACCACAAGTAGTTAACTTAAATTTCGGTCAAACATCAGTTAGGTAAATTGTCAAATTTCAAAGCACAAGCAAGTTGTAATTTGCCAAAAAAAAGTATTTTCCATCCGTTTTATGAGATGTTCCCAGGCAATTATGTTATCCTTGAAGACCCTGACATAAAATGATAATTTTAGTGTACGGGTGTTAAAATGAGGACAATGAAAAATTGAAAATGTAGATTATAAGTATCAATTTAAATTTAAAAATAATAATAACTAATTGCTAACCTGTGCTATGCACGAGAACCTACCTATTTGTGAGGTATACTAAAATAATTTTATAAAATCTTAAATTGATTAAGAAACTACACCATTGCATTATTTTCTTTTATATGACTTCAATTTGTGCTACAATTTGATTAATACAAAAAATTTGTCAGACAATTTTAGATACTACAAAAAAATAACTCAAAAATTCAGATATTAAAACTTTTGAAAGACCAAAAAATATTAAAGAAGCAGATGATTCACTACTTAGAAATTATTGAAACAAAACAAAATATATATGACTAAACAATAGAGAAATATAAAAGAAAGATGGGTTACATTCAAAAGAGTAATCCATGGCTATAACTATTGAAAAGAATCAAAAGATTTAGAGTTTACAAATTATAGATAATATATATATATATATATATATATGTGTGTGTGTGTGTGTGTGTGTGTGTGTGTGTGTGTGACTACACAAATTCAAATATTAAAACTTCCAAAATATCAAAAAAGATATATAATTAAAGAATAAGTTATTGAAACAATTTAAAAAATATACGACTATTCAAAAGAGAAATATAAGAAAAAGAAAAAAGTACACGAACCCATAAAGTAATAAGTTTTAAATTTTAACGGGTTTAAACTTTAAACGAACCTTATCAGCATGTGGCTCATGCTAAAAAATGTTGAGCAGGAGTCCACGTTGAAATAATGAAAGCCATATATCCTCTTAATATATCGTATATAAGCTTTCTGCCTAGAGAATTTAACATACTTTCATATCGTGAGGTGAAGCAAAAACATATGCAGTAGCAGCAACCTTAAATTTCAATTATTGCAAACTTTTTTATCTTGTAAAAAACAGTTAAAGAGAGTTTGGTGGTTCATGTACGAAAATTACTTTTTAAAAAATACATGAAAAACCATAAAATAATTTTTTTTTAACAAAATAAAGGAGAATAAAATAATAGAAGAAGAGCTCATACCTCTACTTGGCTTAAAAAAAATATTGGGGTTTGCATTGCTTTTATAGTGTTCATGATTAACCTCGCAAATTTAGAGATAAATTATCAACATTTGAGTTTGAGTTTAAGTTGGACTTGTTAGAGAGATAGAATTTCATTTCTTATTAAGTTTGGACTAAACATAAATAATATTGTTTTAAAAAAATGATAATGATAAGTTTGAGTTTAAATTAGACTTGTCAGAGAGATAGAGTTTTACTCCTTATTAAGTTTGAATTAAACAAAAATAATTTTATTTAAAAGAAAATGATAATGATGTGGCAAGTTTTAGAGATGTCTATATATATATAAATATATATATAAATATATATAACCATTTAAAAAAAAAATTTCAAAGTCCCCACCAAGCTATTCAATTAGTGATTTACATTATTTCGAACAATTACATATCGGAGGGAGTGTGTGATTGGGTCCTGACAGTGTATCTTTCACAACGTGATAGGAAACTTTGGACATTAATGGCGGGGTCTACCAAAATCTTATCCATTTTGACATAAAGGTTTCTGTCCTGTAGTGACGTGAGATCTCATATAAATAACCATGAGATCATTCAGGAAAAATAAAACATAAAAATAAATCGCCATGAGATTCATGGTGCAGAGACACAAACGAATAAATAAACATAAACATGCAGAAAAAAAACATGAGATCCTGCTGGCACAATTATACTGCCTGGCTACTTTATTTTATTTTATTACTGTATTATTTTTGTCTCTACTTTGCTGCCTGAAATGGACCAAATGCCCCAAAATGGTATTTTACACCACCAACTAACAAAAATTGACCTTTACCCGGAGTGCTAGTTGTAAGATATTTTACAACTCTGCTACGGTATGGCAAGGTGATATTTTTAAAAAAATAATATTTTATTGGATTTTGGGTTTTATTTGAGTATTGAGTTATATTATTTTATTGTATAAATATATTATTTTAATGTGTTGTATGGTAAAATAAAAATTAGGATGTTGAGTATATTGTAAAATTGTATGGTATAATAGAAAAAGTAGTTTTTAAAACAATAAAATAAGATATTTTTATAGTAACCGGGTATAAATGCTCCTAGGCACAAGCACATTTATCTAGTGTCAACCAGTTATATCTTCATATAAGTAATCATCTGTCAGCTTTTGAATCTGGAGGCCTTCTTGCAATTGTCATTCCACCACCAATTTGGTGGATTGATACTTTGCATAGTCCACCGAATATAACTCTTCAATTTAATGCCTACTAGTAGTTATCTGTTACTTCTGAATTTGGAAACTTGAAAGAATCAAATAGGGAGATGAAAACAGAGGCTTACCTTTACATTCGGCTTTTTAGGCTTCATCCTCTGATGCAAAGGTCACAAATCAAAATTCTTGTGATCACTTAGAGATTATTGGTCCGTTTGAATTTAGGGGAAGCAAGGGGGAGTAGAGTAGAGTAGATTTGGTCTAAAATTAGTCTATTTTCAGCCAATTCTACTTTACTCCCCTCCACTCTCCCTCCTTTCCCCCTCCATCCAAACGGCCCTATATGTCCATCAGCTGGCAAAATAAAGTATATAAAGCTCTACTTGACTGAAAATTATACTAGCTTAAGGAGTGTAACTCAATGCCATTGCATATAAAAAGCAAAAAGTAAGTAACCTTGAACATGCTTATGATAATCCTTTCTCATCAGTGTAAAATGAAAATCCTACAGCATTTTGAGAGGGGGAAGGGGGAGAATCTTAAGCTGCTTCACGAAATGAGGAAAACGCTAATGATTCATAAAATGAGATGCCAGTTGCTTCTGTTCTTCACTTGCCAAAGCACCCCTATAAAAGCCCCATCATTCAATGTTTAGATGGTTCAATTAATGGAACCATCAAATGGCCTCAATTAGGCTCATGAATTTTGAAAGTAATATGTGCATCATATGTAACACTTTAATATACTGATCAGAAGAACATGAGATAGGGAAACACTAATAAGCATTAAAAATAATGCTAAGATTTGGCTTCGAGCAATCATGTCTCAGTCTTGTTTACAGATGATTAAAGGCATACACATATACAAAAACAATCTCAAGATTAGTTTTTTTATGACTGACCAAAAAGTAGATAAGGCAGGACTTGAGTACACATACTTCCACCACTTTATTTGGAAATAAAATCAAACTACACTACACATGAATGTTGATTACCGAAAAAAAGGTTTTGAAGCGCATATAACCAAAAATTAGCATGATGGCCTTTCTAAGACACATGGGTGTGCCAAGTACATATTTTACGCTACCATCCCTACCATCAAAGTTTTGAAAAGTCAATCTATGAAACATTCTTTGGTAGCAAAGATGCTTCATAAGTTAATAGGTTCCACAACCCATCCCCGTGCACCTTAGACCTTTTCTCTTCATAGCCCCTACTCCATCTACAAATCAAATATTATTGACCATCATGTTACCAAAATAAATGAAAAATTGAATTATCCCACTTGAAACAAAAATCTGAATTTCAGAACCTCTTTGTGTATAAATATTTGGAATCCTTCATCAAATCCCCCATAAGAACTAAAATCTAAAATTTTAGAACCTTTTTGTGTATTATTAGCTGGTGATAGTGATCATTAGGCAATTTCATGCAATCTGTTTTATCAGAGGAAAAATAAAGAATAACTAACTCTCACATACCTTATCTTGCTCAACTAAGTCAGTAAAAAATTTTAACTTCAATCGTGCAGCTACAGGTTTAGCTAGAATATACTGGGATTTTTGGCATTTAGCCTGATTTTGCAAACAATGTTGTTAGTTGACAAGTTTTGCGTAACCTCTCGAGTCTGCGAGACTCAAGATCAATTAAAGAACTTGAGTCTCTAAGACTCGAGTTCCTTAAAATAATGAAACCTTAAGTTGTAGTCAAAGTTGGAAAGGATTCAGGTCTGTTTGGGGAGGACAGAGCGGGATTGGCCAGAGCGATTGCGGTGAACGTGGATCTGAGATCTGTTGCATGTGAAGATAGGGGTTGAGGGTCTATCAAGGGATGGGATTTGTTTGGTAGATGCTTCTTCTGTTTCTTCTTCTTCCATGTGATTTCTGTGGAACTTGAGTCTTTAGCACTTGAGTTCACTCGTTGATCGCAGACTCGAGATGTTATTTACCAAATATGTTTAGTTTTTTTGTCAACTAAAAAAATTGTTTGCAAAATTAGGCTAAATGCCAAATATCCCTTAGAATATATAGTTAATTAAAACATTGAGTAAACGACCTAGGTGAATCTTTTCCATAAAGCTAGCAAAAATAAAACTGAATTGCGATTAATTTGTTACTTTAAAAGTAATCACTATTCACACTGACACACCCCTAAAACTCATAAACTTGAAGCAATTTTTTAAATCCAAATGCCAAAAAAAAAAAAAAAAAAAATCAATCAATCAATCTTTAAGCACTAACCAGCCATAATTGAAACAATAAAGCCAATTCTATTGGCATAGAAAAACAAAATCATATTATTGATTTAATTCACAAAAACATAGACTTTAAAACTATTTGCAGGATCTATTCCAATAAAACAACATAAACCCACATACACATGCATGCTACTTCAATAGAACAAATAGAATCAAATTCAAAAATAATGGAGAAGATTGAGGAGTCCTCCCCACCCACAAGAAAATCAACACAAGTCATTTGAAATCATATATATATATAAATATATATATATATATATATATTCTAACAAATGTGTTGCCCCAAAAAACAAACAAAGAAAAAGGGGAAGCAAAACAATGACACTTTTATCATTTTGAGCCTTACCTTTAAAAATATCAAAATTATTTTGAGTAATATTCACTAGAGAGAACGATGAGAGAGTTGGAAGACTGGAACAACACCGGAAAGGCAAAATTTGCTCTATAGCACAATTTTAGAAAAATTTTAGGAGAATAGCACCCAAACGAAGTTATTTAGTTATGTAGCACATTTTTGGAACTTGAGTTCCAAAAATGTGCTACATAACTAAATAACTTCGACTGTGTGCTATTCTCCTAAAATTTTTCTTAAAATGTGCTATATGGCAAATTTTACCCAGAAAGAACACTAGAGAGAATGAGGAGAAGAACGCCAAAGCTAAGAGAGAAGCAAACACTGTTTTTTTTTTTTTTTTTTTTTTTGGTTAACTATTTTAATAACTGTTATCTCATTAAAATTAAATGAAGGGTCAGGATTAAAACACCACCAAATTTGCGGTTGAGATTGAGACCCTTAAAGTAATTATGCTTGAGAAATTGTCTTTCATCATTCTAATTATTGGATAAATAATTATATATTTTTATGCATATAATCCAAAATATTCAATTTAAATATATTTACTTTTTTGCCAAAATTTAAATATATTTAAATTAACTATCTTTACAATTAACATTTGCAATAAGAATGACGTGTGTTTGGATTAAAATTTTACTAAAAAATCCATCAATACCACTATATAAAATCCCCACATCACTCTTCTTTCTTAAATTTTGAACATTTTATTAACAATACCATATACTAAAAAGGGTTTTTTTTTTTTTTTTCATAATTAATTAATTATAATGACTCGTTGAAAAATGTGATAAACCATTAAACATCAGCAGTCATCAAACTTTATCATTTCAAAGAAATATTTGCCCATCATTGGATGTCAAAAAATTTGAAATTTCTCGTAGGACACAATCATTTAATTCCCTCTTTTGTGCTATTTATTTGAATACAAATGATAAGTAGTAAGTACCATTCAATACACAGATTATAAGTCAGTGAAAAGCAAAACTAATTAATCAAGAGACTTATAACATAACTAGTTTTTCCAATATAAACGTTTAGTTTTCAAATTACACTACCCTAATTATTAAATTATAAAAAAAATAAGTAAATAAAAAGAGAAAAGCTTTGTTTTTTTTTTTGAGAATTATAAACACCAATTTTTTGGAATGGCAGGTATAGGACCTACAGATGCCGTTAACCATTTGAGATAAGACTGAAAAGAGTCAAAAGACCGCTTTTGATGAACCAAATTCGCCCATATAACACCGGACCCCTTGTCCTAACAAATTTCGACTCTCTCCACCTGTGTCTCCCTAATTGCATGTTATTTTAATTATTTTTAAAAAAATAACCATAATATATATATATATAAATATATATATATTTATAGAACTTAGAACCTATACAACTATACCCATCACTATCAGGAGATATAAAAGCATAGTTATTAAACCCGGCCTGGACATTGACCCAGTCTATGAGTTGGGTCACTGGGTCACCGATTCAACTAGTGGGTCACTGGTCGAACTGCAGGGTCAAATAAAAAAATAAATACATATGTAAATAAATTAGAGAAATCATAACATAAATATGTAACTTCAAAAAATAGGCATATGCTTAAATTAAATTTAAAATTATAATTCAAAATCAAGGTTTCACAATAACATAGTAGTCTTTTGATAAGATGTGAGTCTTGGAAGTAGTAGACATACAAAGAAGTGCATTTTTTTTTAATTCTTTAAGTTTTCTCCCCTTTAAATTACCATATTATAAAGCATTAAACAACAAAAAGTCAATAAAGTTGACCTATAGATGTAATTTTACAAATTTTAGAAACCCAACTGTGTTATATAAACTCTTCCAGGTTACCAGGTCACCACAAACTCGCTAGCTTTGACTGGGTCGTATGCATAAACGGTCCACTTAAACACCTGGACCGGTCTAGATGCCGGGTCACCGAGTTACCGGTCCAACTGGCTAAGTCGGTCCAGGTTTAATAACTATGTATAAAAGACTAACCAAAATAAATAGTTTATCAAAATCTAGATAAAACTATTAAGTTGTTTTCTAACAGGCTTACCTAAAATCTTTCAAGTTTTGCTACTCTATAGTTAGATTCATGATACAAATACCTGTTCCCCTTAATCCTTCCTAGATTTTGATCGATAAGTGTATACGTATATGCGAGTAAAATTCCCATAAAAATACGTAAAATGCTACCAGCATAGGTAGTACTCTTACCTTCATTACCAAAAACCAGGCATCATCTGCTTAATCCTTGGGATAAATCAATTAAGACATTCTGATCCAATTAAACCCTGAGACCACATTGTATTGTTACATTTGGAATATCATACAACACACGCTTAGCAAAATATCATAGCTTAGTAACTTGGAAAACGTCATTAGTTTTTCAACAGCCTGGAAAGCAAGCAATTGGTTGTGCAGCACATTAAATACAGGGCTAGCTTCTACAACAAAGTGTTAATACTGGTTTATCAGCAAAATGTATTCTACATTCTTATAGCTACAAGTCTACAACCAGCGCTGACAATTACAAGTTCATGGTAATGCATCTGTTAATGCAACCTATACTATAACCCTCAGTACATTCCCAACAAACAAACATTGATTTCACATACAGCAGGGAAAGAAGAAAAAGGCAAAAGCAATAGACATGTTACAACGGAGGCAATGCTCCTTTCTCATTTAACGTTCTTAAATTTCTCCTCCCTTTTCCAATTCATACCAGCAGCGGCTACAAACATGTTTACCTTATTAGCCTTCTTGTCTAGGACTCCTAACACTAGCATTACCACCATCAGAAAGCTGGACCCACAAACTTCGACTTCGTTCCCCTCCATTTTCCCAGGTCTGTTGCCTTACACTCCTATCATTTGTGTCACCGCCATCAGAAAACTGAGCCCAAACACTTCGACTCTTCCCCCCTCCACTGAATTCCTCTTCACACCCTGCCACTGTCTTAAGGATTTCAGATTGCAGCAGTGGGCAGTTCTCCTTGAGATACTCAAAACCGTCGGAGCGCATAACGGCTGTGTCAAACAGGGAAATTAAAGGATAAGGATATGACAAGCAAGAACATGGGGAAAAATAGACAACAAAGCTTATAAAATTAATGAAAACCTTAGGCTCCATTCTTGATTCCCATGTTTTCAATAACTTCAGCACCTCCTGAAGAGCAAAAGATTTTATAAACAGGACGTGCTGCAGTTGTTTAATCATGAATTTATGACATCATCATGTTCACTCATGTGCCAAGCTTGACTAGTTTTTGGAATTTGAATAACTAGATTAAATGATTGTGACACTCATAACCACTTCCAGTAAAGCCCAAGCAATTGTAAGAACTAACAAGAACATATAACTTCAAGGGCAAAAGGGCAAGGTTGCTTATGCTGTGGATAAGTAACCAGAGCAAGAAAAAAAATGAACTATCATTATTCCCAATTATGGTGTTGCATGAATAACTTGAGAAAGCATGGTTCCCAAGTAATTGAACAATATTGGAATGACATAGATGCCATGCCCATCTAGATCAAACAACAAGAAAAAGCAACTAAACATATTAATACCACATGAAAGCCTTTAAAATGCCAATACGAATACAGGTGACAAGCACATATATTATGAAAACAAAGCAATATTAGAGCACCACCTGACCAAACTGCCAGATCCAACACCAGCCGACCCAAAAACCGTCCAATCTGAGTGGTGGTTTGGTCGGCTGCAGGTTGCTGATGACAGCAACCGACGATATCGGTTCAAGTGGCGGGTTTAGGGGGTTTGAAAACTGATGGACCCAACCCATCCGAAAAAGGTTGCAATTTAGAATTTTCTCTTTTAAGCTTCAGTTCCTCAACTTGGCCGTTCGTCAGATCTTGGGTCTTTAGATCCTCGGATTGCGAGTCTCGGGTCTTCAGATCTGTCATTCTACCACCATCACAGGTTGCCTACTCGCCTTTGTCACAAGGTCGCCAACTCAATCCATCGCAGACTGAGTGGAATCTCTCTCTCTCTCTCTCTCTCTCTCTCTCTCTGGTTTGATTTCTAGTATCCATTTGGTAACAACTTATTTAGCTTTTTGCTGAAAGTGTGCTAAAGTATACTTGTACTTTGAAAAACAGAGAAAAAGTAAAAAACAAGTGAGGTTTTAAAAATCTATACATAAGAGCTAAATCGCAAAAGATGGCTTATACTCCAATGCAGAACAAACACTTAGTCTCACCTCTCTCTCTCTCTCTCTCTCTCTCTTCGTTTCAAACTCATAGATCTATGGTTTGTGATCTTGTTTGTGCTGTTTTGTTTGTAGTTATGCGTTGTTTAGGTTTGTTCTTTGGGTTTGATTTCTCGGGGTTTAATCTCTCCGTGTCTGGGTTCGTTCTTCTCCTTCAGACCAGAAAACACCTGACGAATCCAACCACCGTCTACCCTAGCCCAATCCAACTAAACCCATGGTTTACTAGCGGTCGGCGGCGGGTCTCTCCTTCCACCACCCGACGTGAGAGGGTCGGTTTCGGGTTGAGTCCAAAACTGACCCGTGGACAACCCTAGGTAATATGTCGATTCTTGAAGATCTAGGATATGATATAACAGTAACATGTGAATTGCATTTGTAATATAGAAATAAATATTATTAATATTTGTTACATCAATATTTTATAAAGATATAAAAATGAAATGCCAAATGGCATAAAATATATAGAACTAGTACACTAATTTGGAAGATAAAAATAACAAGAAAAATAAAGCGACATGATTGATGATCCATGTTTGACATTCACAGAAGTTAGGAAATTTAATATTTTCTTAATTTTGTAATACATGTACATGTTAGCTCTTAAGTACCTCAAGTTTTAAAGTTATACAGATGTCCCTGAATTTCACATTTAAATCCCATTTTTCATTTAAAATATTCAAAATTTACCCCAAACTTATGTGATAAAGACCAATTTCCTATTTACAGCCTTTCTTTGGTCTATCTGTACCCTACACATTTAAGATAATGATATGGTTGTTATGTTGAAAAATCTGCACTTCCTAAATGCAGACTATGAGGGAAATGACTAGGAAACCCATAATGAACAATAACATTGTACTTTGCTTAGCACATAACAGCAATGTCGAAATAGTTTGACATAAATTAGAAACCAAGTGAAAAAAAAAATCAAGCAGGAAGAACATACCGACAAGGTTTTCAGCAGCAAATTTTAGGCAAACTGATTTCAAATCTGAAGCATGATAACTGTCAGCCAGGGCCAAAATATTGGCAACAGAATCTACAGATATATCCCTACAGAGTACAGACTCGCACATCAATCTAAGTCTAGGCAAACCATATTTTTCCGCTGCAGCTAACAATTTCGCAGCAAATGTGTCAGATAAAGATGGCATGCAAGATGAACTCAACGCCAAGAAATCCTCATCTTCAACAAGAGTATCCCTATATATGTAGTGAAGCAAAGCCTGCTCAACAAACATGCAAGAAATTATTACAAACACATACAAATATATAGTAGGCTCTACCTGACACAAAAGCCAGAATAATTCAAACCATGCTGCATTATATCCAAACAGGAAGGAGGGGGAAAAAAATGTTTTTTGGGAAAGGCTACCTTAAAAACATTGGGTTCCATATCTGTAACGACTATTTCTTGATCATCTTCATCCATTCCATTGAAAAATTCAGTTTCGAATACAGGAGAGCGAGCAGCCAGTACCAGCTTGTGAGCATGAAACTTTTCCCCAGACACATTAAAAGTAACATCAGAACATTCCTTATTCTCCAATAGCATACCAAAATGTGCTCCAATATCAGATTCAGGGACATGAATTGAGTGTAATCTTGAACAATCCACCGCAGAAACCACAACACCAACAGTACAATTAATTTTCAAGCAATCATCCTTAAGGAAAACTGATGATTCAAGCATATTCCGTCTGAAAAATCGCTTGTAGCCCCTAAAAACCAAAGAAAGAAAAGGTAAAATAACTAGAATAGCGGAAAAACTATGATAAAAGAAGAAGATAATAAAGTGATTTTTTCAATAATTTATAATGGGAGAGGGGAGATTTGAACCTTAGATGTCTCCGTTGGAAACACCAGGAGGCGCTAGCTGAGCTATACAAGGCTCTTGGCAAGAAAACGATAATAATTGATTGCAAAATACAACATGGGAAAGAAAAAAAAAATAGAGCTACTGGTCACTTGAAGCAGTGGACAAACTATTAAAGCATTTCCAACAGATTTATGCTGGGTCAGGATTCAGGAAAGGCAAATGCAGATTAGCATATGTTAAAACCTTTATCCTGTATTTCATGTTTCACAATGCATGAGGTGATGAACGTTGGAAATATTCCCCATTTTCAAATTTAAAAATATTAAGTTCATTATTATTATTGGGGGTTGATGTTATGATCCTAGTGTCCCACATTGGTTAAATGTAAACTTAATCATGTGTTTATAAGCACTTGGGCACCTTCCCCTTGCAAGCCGGTTTTCAAGGGTGAGTTCTACCCATGGGTTGTAACAGTTGATGGTCCACATGAAACGATAATACACAAAAATATGTGATATTCTAGTGATAAGAATTTCTCCCAAGCACAAGACCACCATATTGCAAGTTTGCAACAAGAGTTAGAGAAAAACATTAGAAGCTTTCTTTTTATATGACTTTGTTGCTGCTCCTCAAGAATGCCGGATCTAACAGATGAAGCTATGAAGTAAAGGCAGGCCCTTGAAAGAAGAATTCATTTTGATGAAAGAAAAATTAGAGAATTTGTCTAACAGTACCTTTAGAAAAAGAAGATGAAGAAAAGAAAGAAAAGAGAGAAGGAGAAAGAACCAACAAAAGCCAACATGACTATTGCTCAATACACTTAATATTATTAATCAACTCATTTTACCTCCTTTTGAATACATTGGGCACAATATATATAAAAGACTCTTACTTGTACTAGCTAGTAGTAATAGGATTCCTACTAGTACTAGAACTCCTAGTTTAACTAGTAAACCAAACCTAATAAATATTTAACTTGGACCCAAAGAAAAAAAACCTAAGATACTTAGAATACCCTAGAAGATCCTAGACTCAACTAAATTACCAAATACCCTTAATTCACAGGAATTGCAGAAATTACAGGTTCGCCCCTGAATATAGAATTGACCATAACTAATAAATAAAAAGCCAAATTAAAAAATATTTTAACCCTAAAAGACTTATACTTAGTCTATTAAAATGATATGATTTCACTTCAATTGGACTTCAGACAAGGACCCAATAAAATAATTCTTGAAAAGGCAAATTTGCAAAGTAAGAGCAAATTAATCTTCCATGGCTTCATCACATTTGCTTAGCAGAAAAGGAAATTAATAGAAGCTACCAAGTCATTTCTGTCAAGTCTCGGAATGTCTTAAATAACACAAACTTAAGATGCATAGAAACTCCTAGAAATTTCTAGATTTAAATCAATAACCAAAATACCTTTAATGTGCATGAATTACAAAAACTAACAAATGATCTCCCCCCCTGATTATAAAACTAACCACAACTTATGAAACAAAAATACATATTAAAAAGAATCTAACCCTTAGACTCCCAATAACTTTGACTTTCAAAAGCATATAACACTTGACCCAATATTCAAAAGACTACTTTATGCATTAAGAGCACAAAGTAAACCAAAAATTACAAAGGAAAAACAAAATAGAAAAGAAAACAATGAAGAAAACTAATTACAAAAGAGGAGAGAACAAAGGAAAGAAGGGAGAGAATCACTAGATGGGAGTCCCCAAGTCTGAGACTAGTCGAATAGAGATCCACTAAAGAAAGCAAGCAACTGATCTCCAAAACTATCCAAATCCTCAAAAGTCTGCCTACTGCGTTCCTTCCAAAGAGACCATAGTAAGCACAAGGGAACTAAATTAGAAGTGTTAGACGAGGGCTTTCTGATTTTGCTTGAGTCACAATATAAATCTTGGAATCTACAAACTTGCGAACTAACGACAAATCAATCTTTCTACAGATACATCACTCTCTCTTAATTGGAAAAAATTTGACCTCAAGTTTTGTAATGTCAGAGTATCTTGTACTTTCACCATTGGAATAGTTTATATCTTGAGCTAATACCATTTTTTTTGTTATAGGAAACAGCAAGGATGACAATGGAATGTCTTTATTTTGATCCTCGTCAAAATTTAGTAGGAATCACAAAATCAATGGCTTGAATAGCTTTCAATTCAAGAATCAAAATCCTTTTCTAATTTATTTTTTTGTTGGAAACAAGATCAATCATATTGCCTTCTTTGGACTTGACTTATTCATGATTAGAGTTGTGCTCACCTTGCTCCTTCGTTGTCTTCCAAAATTGCCCTTCCAGAAGGAAAGTAAATCCACTACCCACTAAGGCATAACCCAATAGATCCCAAATAAGCACAACACCATTGACCACAAATCTCAAGCAATGTCACAATGAAGAAGCAAGTGATTTATGAATTCCCTATTTTTGTTGCACATGCAACACCACTCCACTATAATTACATTCCTCATCCGTAGGTAATCCATCATAAGAATTTTTCCTACTGCAGCTGTCCAAGTGAAAAATGCCACTTTTATCAGGCATTTTGACCCTCCAAATATATATATATATATAAGGCTACCAAAGGTGTGAACATTTCCGCGGTGTGAAACTGTACCTCAAGCATACTACTTCTTGGTAGCATCCAACAGATGTGGTCTTCTCCCACACCTCTTAACTTGATAAAGTAGATGAAAAGGAGGGAAGATGTTAGTACACTACAACTCCTCTCCAGTCGTGTGCAGCTCTCTAATGAATTAAGGTTATATTATCCCTGTGAATATTTCCATCCTTGTAGGACCACATATAAGAAGAGACTACAGATTGTGCAATTCAAATACAACTGCCAACAGCGAATACAAGTGACATTACCAACCTCGAATCTGATGAGCCTAAACCACTTGTAATTAATTATGCTTTTCCAGAGATATGGTTGATTAAGCACCTATTAGTGTAGCAGTGTCATCCAACCCATTATTTATTTACTTGCATACTAATCATCCATATAGAAATACAATTCCAGTTCCACACAACACAAAACAAAACAACATAAATAAAAGGAAAGAAAAGAGAGATACCACATGCTGCCACGGTACTTGAGGGTGTAGGGCCCACTCTCGAGGGCGCGATCGAAGTGGCTATGAACCTTGTGCTTGGCAGAGCCAGTCTGGTCGAGGAGGGTAAGTTCAAAGAGAGCACGGACGTCGGTGCCTTCACTGGCGAGAGCGATGAAGACAGAGACATAGGTGGAGTTGTCTTCGGGGTTCTTCCCATCAGGGTAGAAATAGATGGCCCACTGGTAACCTCCAACCGTGAAATTCTCGCTCGCTATGTGCTTTCCAACTCCGATCCCCTTCGCCAACGAGTACCCTCTTATTGTGAAGTTGTGTGACCCGTTCACCGTTTCCGTCACCGACCTTGATCGAGACGACGACGAAGACGAAGACGACATCATCATCTCACCACCACCACGCATCTTCTTTTCTTTTCTTTTTCTCACTGATTTTCTTTTTTTCTCCAACCCAAATTTTCATTCATTTTTCTCTCTGCACTGCACCTTTTTTTTTATATATATATCATCGTTAACTCTTAATACTTATTTACCTAATTTGACTTAAGACCCCAAAAAAAAAAAAAAAAAAAAAAAAACTTTATTTTCAAAAATTTAAATGTTACCTTTGTGCAATGGTCACTCTACAAGTTTAAGTACTTGTGGGGTGTGGAGGATAAGGGGTGGGGTTCAAGTTTTTAGGAGGGAATTTCACACATATATAAACAATACATTATAAAATAAGCAAAAATCTATAACCAAAGTGTTTTAAACTCAATTAAAAGCTCATAAAAATTAGAGCATTTGCTATAGCTGAAAAGTTTGGATCCTTTGGGTGGTGAAAAGTGGGGGTATTTATAAGCTTGGTGGAGGCTAGGGTTTATGGTGGGATGTTTTAATCAATCAACGGGTCAAATCGATTGATCAAAAATCCCACCAAAATGGGGGAAAAAAAGAAAAGAAAAGAAGAAGCATTTTTTAGGCTTCTAACCAAAAGAGTGCTTACACATTTAATTAGGTGCATACACATCCATATGCACGCGTACGCACTATTTGTAAGCCTTTTTTAAAATCAACATACAAAAGGCGTGTCTGCACTTAAAACACACTTTTTGTAAGCCTTTTGGAAATTTGGCTTAAAAATAAGGATTTTGGGCTTCAAACTTGGTTTTTTGGATCACATTTTGGGCTCTATTAACTATTAAGTCACTAGGCTCTACACACAATGCTGATGATTTTGGTAGCGATTTGATTTCTCGTCATTGGAACCAAGAGGCTTGGATATAAGTCGGAACAAAATTTGGTGTCTATAGTTTCCCTTCTTTTGGTGTTGCCGTGCACGGTGATGCCAAAAGACTATAGAGACGATCCAGGTGTTGCGGTCAATATCCAAGCCCTACCTATGCACGCCTCTTCAAACAAAAGCATACAATGGGAAGAGCTAACTTACGACATGGGCTTATCGCTCGTTAGCATCTGGGGACTGCTTCCCCAGAAAGGGTGGTCTCAAAGTCACAGACTTCGAGACTGATGGTCAGTTGTCTTCTTCTGAAAAAGTGTGCGGACCATGTCATAGATCCCTGGGGGGTAAGAACCCAAATGGACTCATATGACCCCCGCCAGGAGGGGGGGTTGAAGGGGTTCCTCAAGAATGGGAGAAAGCAATGTATCTGAGTTTGATTTACTCTATAGCAGAATTGGCAAAAATGGTGATGGTGTAAGCCTGAAAAGACAAGCGTCTTTCTAAAAAGTCAATGGATCAGTGGGACCACATGATAGAAAGTGTGCGAGAGTTGACTGGGATTATGGTATGATGCATGGAGCACACAAATGCGCAAACAAGATGCAAGAGACACAAGTACGAAGCGTGCAAGAAAACTGAGCCGGATGGCATATGCTATGCAAAGATGGACCGATGGTGGACACATGATGCAAATGGCCTTTCTAAAGAAAGAAAGGCATGTGACCAATTGTGGATGCATTAGGCATGTGAACAAGTGTGATAGGTGCAATGGTAAGAAAAGGTAAGATGTTAATGAGCATGTATGTAAAGATGCAAATGTATGCGAAGACAGAAAGTATGAGACAGAGATAGCAACATCAATAAAATTAGCAAAGAGCACTATGGTGTGGGTCGATCAATCAATGAGTACAAACAACCCATATATGCATGAGGCGAATCAACAATATTGATGCTGCATAAAATCGTCAGCGAGTTGATCATCCACACTCGCATCAAATGAGGTACCTGAAGAACAAAGAAGATGAAGAACCTACAGAGAGCACTAGAGGGGTGCCGGCCAAAAAACCCTCCGAAGGTTAAGTTAGTGATAGAAGAATCTCCAATAACTCAAAAGTGTAAGAGCTAGGAAATTGCACGTACCTTAAGGAAGAGGACGCCCAATGCTTATATAATGGTGTAGAGCTAACCAAGATCCCTTGAATGTAGGGTTTTTTCTTATAAAGAAGATTTGGAGATAAGGCCTCGAGATCTTGGGCTTTTCTTCCCATATAGGAAAGACACGAGCGTGGAGTAGGGTCTTTGGACGTGGCATGCAAGTTCTTTCCGTATAGGCATGCATGAGTGGAGAATATGTAAAGGTTTGTGGGACCCAATTACTAAATCGTCAGTATGACCATCCGTCCGTTGGTATGAATACGGAGGATAAGACATGACCATCCATCGGGTATATATGCAACCATACGTGAAGCACTGATTCCCAAAGACTTCAAGGGAGTCAAATGAGGAGTTCATCCCGACAGGTGCGTAGTTGTCGGGTCCAACCAGAAAAGGCACATACCCTGACGACCCATTGATATGTGACGACCGTCAGGGCGGAGTGTGTCGCATGGTGTCAATGAAGGTACCTGACAACCCCTTGATATGTGACAACTGTCAGGGCGGAATATGTCTCGTGGTGTTAGGGAAGGTACTTGACGACCCATTGATATGTGAGGACCATCAGGCGGAGTGTGTCGCATGGTGTCAGGGAAGGTACCTGACAACCCCTAGGTCCCTGACGACCTCTTGATACGTGATGACTGTCAAGGCGGGATGTGTTGCATGGTGTCAGTGAAGGTACCTGACGACCCATTGATACGTGATGACCGTCATGGCAGATTGTGTTGCCTGGTGTCAAAGAAGGTGCCTGGAGGTCCCTGATGACCCATTGGTCCCTGACAACCCATTAATACGTGACAACTGTCAGGGTAGAGTGTGTCGCCTGGTGTCAAGGAAGGTACTTGACAACCCCTAGGTCCCCGACGACCTCTGGGTACCTGACGACCCATTGATACATGATGATCGTTAGGGCGGAGTGTGTCACCTGGTGTCAAGGAAGGTACCTGAAGACCCCTAGGTCCCTGACAACCCCTAGGTACCTGACAACCCATTGATACGTGACGACCGTCAAGGCGGAGTGTGTCGTATGGTGCCACACTCCCTTTATGACTGACGATGCTTTTGGTGATCAAAGAATCTTTTGGTAAGCTCATGATGCTTTTGGTCATCGAAGACGCTAGGGTGTTAGAAAAATTTTCTAGCTGCTAAAAATATTCCCTATCAAATATGATGAATGCATGGGTGACAAAGAGACAAACAGAGGTATGCATGAAACAACATATGAATGCATGGAAATATACAAGGAGTACAGGAAATGGTGCATGGCACACTAAAACAAGCACGAATGAGAAATGTACATAAGTATGCATAAAACAACATGTGAATGCATGGACATGTACAAGGCATATGGGAAATGGCATAGAGAAAACTAAAACAAATATTATGAGAGATGTACACGTAGCATGTATGAGTGGTAGAGGAACAAAGGGAAGTATGCATGAAACATAAGGTAACAACATGTGAATGCATGGAGCATGAGCAAGCCAATAGATACATGAACTGGAGATAGGCAAGCAAGCAAATAGACACGTGAAACAAAAAAAAAAAAAAGATGGACGCAACTGAGAGAAAGATATATAACGTATAAACAACAAGCGAGTGAACATGTGAAGCACATATGGGTAGACAAAAGCAATTGACAAAAGGATATACAACACATAGCATGAACAACATATGAGGCATGAGAAAACAAGCAAATAATTGACAAATGGTTTGGGTGCAAGTGTCCGCAAACGAGTAGTTTCCTCGTGGGAAGTACGCCTCGGCTTGGAGTGGACCTGGTGTAGGGTGAAAAATGGAGTTACCACCTAGATTAGGTCTAACAACCATATTGGGCCTCTTGGACCACTCATTTAGATGCATAGGTCTGCATACCAAATTATAAGTTCGAAGCTTGGGTACGACTTGGGAAGGTGTTAGACACCAAGAACACCTGGCTTGTGGGCCAACCTCCATTATGTGTTGCTAGACTATATTTAAATAATGAAATTATTAAAAGAGCCCTAATCTTAAACCTAAACATACATGATGTACTTAAATAAAATAACACAAAATATGCTAAATATCGCATCACAACATAAAAAGAAACACAATAAAACCAAATTAAACAAATATTATACTAAAAAGGAAAAGATAACAATTAAATAAACACAAAAGGAAAAAAAATCACAAATAAACCAAACATGGCAAAAAGACCAAATAAAATATGGAAAGCAAATAAACATAAATAATTGACCTAAAAAAGAGTCGAGCAGAATCAAATAACATGTGAAAAATGATTAAAATAATAAAAACAAGATTTTTATCAAATCTAGATTTAGGGTGCGTACGCATACTCAACTATGCGTACACATGGTCGAAACCATGTGCACGCATACTCAATGAAGCGCACGCATCCTTTAGCACAGATCCAAAAAGTTACATCTTTACAAATTTAATCATTCAAATATATAAACATAGAAATCAAATAAGTATATTAGAAATGCTAAAAAGTAAACTAGCACAAACCAAATAACACAAAATATTATCATAAACAAATAGCCATGAAACAAATCAAACAATTATACTAAGCTACAATAAAATTAAGAAACATGTCAATCTTCATATAAAACCAAAATAACAACCCAAAAACAACAAGAACTTATTAAATAAACTCAAAGTCAGATTTAACACATATCAAAGGGTCATATGCATCAATCAAATATAACAAGAACACTTAAGATAATACCAAACAAAGAATCATGTGAATCCTATGTAACAAAGTGGGAAATCATGGAAAAAAGACTCGCCTTGCTTTAGAATCACAAATTTAAGATTGTTTAACCGACCCCTTAGTGCCTACAACACAAAGATTATATTGAGAGAACAAGAACAATAAAAAAACACAATAGTTTTTTGGAATCACAACTCAAGAATAAACTTTAATTGAAAAAGTTTTAGAAAACAGTTTGGAAAACAAACTTTTTTCCTTAGAACTAACTAAAGAGAGATTTTGAATTTGTAAAAAAAAGTGAAAAGGTGATGTGTGGGTCTTTAGAAAAGATGAAAGCACTCTTTCTAGCTAGGGTTTTTTTTAGAGACATAAGGTGAGTATTTATACATTAAAACTAGGGTTTGCAGGGCTTTTTAGAGACCTTTGGACGTTCTCAAGGGTTTAGGGACCAGCCCCCATCAAAGAATGGTGTTTGGGGGCCCAAAAATCATGTTTTAATGACCTAGGAATGAGCCTGCATACACAGGTTTTGAGGGTGCGCACGCACCCTTGATTCATGCGTACGCATGCTCCTAAAAACCCTAATTTTGACTATTGTGTTGGCTCGACTTCAAACAGTCATAACTCACTCAATATAAATCCAAATTAGGTAAATTTTATTTTTAAATTGAAGCCTAGGATGTCTACTTTCCAATGAAACAAATCCCACTTAAATATTATTTTTAGATAAAAAGTTACGGTCATAATAGTGAGCAAATGTCATTTTTAACATTGTTTTCAAAGCGATTTGAGCACTTTCGAGTTGTGATTACTTCCAAACTATTGTGAACTCTTTAATTACCCATGGTTGACATATGTCAAGCTCATCATTAGGGCCAGGGACCAAAATTTATCAATGGGTACAAAATGAAGTTTCTACAGTTGCCCCTTTTTTAACTTTGCTTGCACTACAAGTATAGTTAAAAACCTGAAGAGACAAATGTTTTGTAAGTTAATAAATTTTGAGTCCACACACACTACACACAAACATGCAAGCAAATGCAAACATGGGGCGTGCTTAAAAAAATGATTACTGCACTTCCAACAAGAAGTGTGAAAAACCACATGAGACATAAAAGAAAATCTGGGATGTTTTCAAGTTTTAAGGACTATACTTTCGAGTATTAAGGACTCTACCTGATCATGACACACATACATGCGAACAAGAAATGTACCATAAGAGACATAAAAGAAAATCTGGGATGTTTTCGAGTTTTAAGGACTCTACCTGAATTAAGGGGACCACTCAACCAAGCAATTTACGTTCAAACAAAATAGGCCACTCAAGAATGAGCATTTATGCCAAGGGTGTAGACACTGCATTTTGTACCCCTTACGACTCGGGCCCCTGTTCCCCAATGATGTTGGAATTCTAAAGCCCAAGGTTTGTTTAGGACCCAATCAAATTGAAATTGACTTGAGGAAAGTATTTTTGGGAAAGTATAACTCTTTTATGAACTAAATAAGCTATTTTTAGAAAAGAAAGGTCACAAAAACCTTAAAGCATGTGTACGCATACACGCATGTTCCAGCTCTGCGTACGCATGCTTCATGCATGCGTACAAATACATGGGCATGCGTACGCATGTTAGGGTTCTAAAAATTATGAAAGACAAGTTTTCTGCATTAAAACTTGGCTTTGGAACGAATCCCACATCATCTGGGAGCCGTTCCAAGCCCCCATTTTTCAACTATAAAAATCCATACATGGTACCTTTTGAAAAACACAGAAAATCCTAAGGGAAAACACAAGATTAACTAGAAATAGTAAGTGTGAGTTTGGATAGCAGCAGACCCAGCATTTTGCGCGTCTGCGTTTTTTTGGCTGGGTCCCGTGCACTGTTCACAGGACTCACAAGTACAGATTTCAACAAATGTTAAGTTAAAACTGGGTCCCACGGCACTATTCACACATTTAAAAAATATTTTGCTACAGTGTTTTCAGTTTTCAGCAATAAGCGGTATCCAAACAGACCATAAATCATAGAGGGAGTTTTTCACAAAAACATTCTCAAGTCAATATTTTTCTGATTGAGGCCTTTTTTGGCTTTGATCTTCGAGTTTCAAATTTACTAATCACTTCTTTGTTTGATTGTGAATAAATTGACTGAGGGGAACGGTCAAAATCAAGCTAAGGAGTTTTGTGTTTTGAGGTATAATGTTCTAAGTTCTTTTCTTTTTTCTCTTTTGGTTTTGATCTTTTTTTTTTGTTTGTTTATGTTATAATATGTTTGTTTAGTTTAGGTTTACATAACTTTTCTGTTTTTAAGCATGTTAAGTTGTTAGGTTTAAGTAGAATGTTCTATTGTGTTCTTGTGTTTCTGGGTTAGGGTTTAAGGCGTGCATGCGTATGCATGCTTTCTGCATGCACACGCATACTCAAAGTATGCGTACGCATACAACTGGGCTGCATACTTAGGCTCTATGTATGCACACGTATACTCATGCCTAGAAACCTTAATCTGAACCTTTTTTACTTTTGTTTTTTTTTTTTTTTTTTGTTTAATATGCCTCCGTCCTGGTTTGTTTTCATATGTATATGTCTCTACCTCCACATTTTGCTTGTTGTTTATTCTTCACATGCTAGATTAGGGTTTTATCTTCCAATTTTGTTTTTTTGCCATGATGCATTGAAGCATAGATGTTGTGGTGCAGTAAGGTAAGCAAGGTAAGTCATGCATTCATATGAACATGCATTTGTTTGAGATAGGATCTTGATCTTACTTTGATGAACATGAATGATATTTGCAAATGCTTGGCCTTAGATATGATAACATGTTTGTTTGATCTTACCATGCCTATGTTTCTACTTTGGGGACGATATATATTTGTTTGTTTGCTGCGTTGGATATGATGTGATAAGATGTATGATAGGTGCATGCTAGGGTTTAAGATATGATGAGTTGCATGATAGATGTATATTAGGGTTTTGGGATGAAAATGCCATGTTGATTGCTAGATGTATATGCTAGTGTGTGTATGTGAGTCTAGAATGACAATATTGAATGTGCCTCATAAGACACAATGAATGGAAGCCGACCCACGGGTCGAGTGGGGTAAGGTGCCTAAAACTTTCCCAATGGCGAAGTCATGAATTTTTTCTAGGAGGGCCAAGGTAAACATAATAAAATTCTTATGTATAAAAAAATTCTTATGTATATAATAATAATTTAATTTAATTGTCCAAGTCATTACTCATACTATCAATTAAACAAATAATTGAAAAATTATTATTTTCAAATTATCATAAGCTTTTCCTAGAAACACAAACTTTGACAAGTGACAATTGACCAAAATAAAGCCTATTAGTAATTAGTATAGTAGTATAGACCTAGACCCTAAAGTGTGTACAGATACCTAAACCCTATTCAGCTATTCTATTAAGCTTTTAACATTTGTTTATTTCTTTTTTCTTTTTTTGATTCAGCTACTTGCTGGACACCACAAACATAAAGCATATTCTAGTAGCTACTAGAATATGCTTTACTCCTTTACTCTTCTTCACTTGAACGGCTGAACAACAAACATTTGACATAGAGAGACTTTGATAGAGGCATAGAAAGAGTGAGAGACTTACCAAACATTCACAGTGAAGATAGATTGAGACGGCACCGCAGCAAAGACGAAGGAAGCAGCGGCAAAGGTGAAGTTAGCTTGATTGCTTGTTGCTAGGGAAATTTAGATCTTTAGGTTACTAGGTTGGGAAGTTTAGGTTGTGTTTATGAATTTTTTTTTTTTTTTTTTTAACCGTGTTTGTGAAGTTTAATGTTGTGATTTGTATCTATTTATTTGGATTTTTATAGTCCTGATTTAATTAGAATTTGGATTCCTAATTTAATTAGGAATAGGAATTTGACTAACAAATGATTTGTTTTTTTTTTTTTTTTAAGCAAAATTGTTTATGGGCCAAAGAATCGGCTGGGTTTTAAGACTGAATTGCTATGTATTTTTTGTCAAAAATCGGGGGGGGGGGGGGGGAGTTCTTGCTATTATTATTATTTTTTTAGTACTATAATTCTAGGGATTTTTCAAAACTCAAGGGGGGGCTATGGCCCCCCTGGCTTCGCCATTGCACTTTCCCATCTCCATACATAAATTGCGGACACGTGCTCTAGTAGTACATCATTCCTTCCACGAAGGGCGCTATATTTATGGTTCTTAAACGTAATCTAAGTGGCAACTCCATTTCTTTTCCACCCCAGTCCACTCGGCCGAGGCATACTCCCCCCTATTGCGCCCACAAAGGGGACCACTCAACTGAGCAATTTACGTCCAAACACAAACAAGCCACTCAAAAATGAGTATTTACACCAAAGGGACCACTCGACTAAGAAATTTATGTCCAAACACAAATAGGCCACTCAAAAATGAGCATTTACGCCAAAGGGACCACTCGACCGAGCATTTATGTCCAAACACAAACAGTCACGTATGACTCACACAATCACATAAGGTTTGCAAAAACAAACACACAAGATTCATGCAAACATTAAAGAAACATGCAAGGATGCAAAACACGAACACACATGACTCATATAAGTAAGCGCACATAATCACACAAGATTTAGCCAAATAAACACACAAGACTCACATAAACATCAAAGAAACATGTGATAACAAAATATGCTACAAACAATCACACAACTTACGTGAACAACTAAGATGCATGCAAAAGTTTAATAACACAAAACATGATCTCACAAGACTTAAATCAAACACCAAAGATGCATATGGTCACAAAAGATTTGCACAAAACATCAAGGATGAACACAACAACGTATGGGTCACACAAACATAACAATGCATACAAACACACAAGGTGCTAAACAAGATAGGCCTAGGGCCCAAGAAAAAAACGAGGGGACCTAATGCCCGATGCAAAACAAGGAGAGGCCTAAGGCCCAAATAGAGTATGAGATGGGCCTAAGGCCCAAGATGAAATAAGGATGGAAACAAGCAAACAAACACATGAAAACCACACAAGACAACAAACATGCAAACAAATACACAAAACATAAAAGATCAACTACAAGGAAGCAAACAAACAAGAAGACACCAAAGACGAGGATAGACATGACAACTTCTAATGAAGCGACAAACCATACAAAATAAAGGATGACGAATATGAAATGAAGGAACACAAAACTCAAGGTAAAACAGACTCTTTGAAAAGAAAACATAAAACAAGACCATCCTAATGAGCATGGTAAAAATAGGAACCAAACACTTGATTCATTATGTATAACTTTCAAAACATTCAATCATGAGGACGCATCCTTCTTGTGGGATCCACCTTGCCCCTAGCTTGACTAATTCACTTCCTTTTCTTTTCTTTTCTTTTTTCTTCTTTTTTTACCCTAACTTTTGCCTAGGCTATCCTTACGGGTTTTCAACCTAGTGAGCATTTTTTTTAGGCCCTAACTTTTGTCTAGACCGCCCTTGCGGGTTTTTATTCTAGCATGTTCTTTTACTTTTTACAAGAAACAAACAAATGGTAAGCAATGAGTAAGTGCTATGACTTATTCTCAAAAAAATCTTGTTGATTCAAACTCTCAATACATGAGTTGCACAATTGACATGATGTGATGTGGCTGCACCTCACAAGGTTGCCTACATACCCAAAAGGGATCAAGCCTAACATAGTTCACACAAAGAACTTCAATTGATCAAAGAGGACTTTTACTTGGCTTATAATGCAAGCTTTGGTTCTTGGCTCACAAAGAAATGGATAGCAAAGGCTCAAACTTACTTTCTTGATAGTTATAACTTGGTCAAGGATTACTTTTCATTATTCTTGAACTTTCTTCACTTTCACCTTATTTATTTATTTATTTCACTTCACTTCACTTTTTTTTTTTGCATTTCACTTCATGCTTGCTCACTCCCAAGTGCAGGAGATCATAGCAATATAATTCTCGGTGTACCGAGGTCGAGCCACAAGGAGCGGGGTGAATTCAAAGACAATGTAATTAAACAACAATTTGGGTGAAGAATAAAAGTACGTTTGCTTGGTGATTGTTAACAAAAATAATAATAATAACTGATTTAAATCAATAATGTAAATACTAGGGCATCGGGGTGTTTCCTTATATCGATATGAAATTTTTTGTGATCTAAGAAAATATATATTTCATAATTGATTGTTCTTATACAATTAAATACTTATGATTCGGTTGAACTGAGACAATTCAAGAACGCATGATAAGCTAAATTAATAATGCGATTAGAATAGTTTTCAGGAAAACTCATTCACTTTAAAACCTAATTTCTATTTGAAACTATTAGAAATTCATCTAAACAATAAGAAAAACATGATTGAACTTATTGAAAGTATGAAAGAACTAATACATCAAAAGAAATCTAATTGAATAATCAAATATGTTGTTGTCTAAAATCTTATAAAGAATCATATTGAATATTCATACATATAGAAGAAACATAACCATTCCCCCTAGCAAAGAGTTTAGTCTGCCATTAGAGAAAGGAAAATACAAGGTTTTCTCTGCCAAATTCGTTCTACACAGCCTCCCTTCAAAACCCTAACGTAAAAGTGTCCAAAGAAAATAAAACTTTTACTATTTTCAATTTTCGTCCAGATTTACAGCAGTAACTTGTGAGTTAATATCGGCCTTCAAAAATTGTGAATTTCAAAAAACTCAAAACTGGAAAGTTGTAGATGTTTAAGTCACGGTTCCAACCCATCCAGCCTTGTGTCAATTGGATTTTTGAGGAGAGAGAGACGCCCAAAATACTGATCAGTGCTCAAATCTGATTTTTCATTTTCAGATTCTACCTCTTTGATTTCTTTCCTTATTTGAAGCTTCCAAACATGGTAGACGACCCAAGCACTCCAGCTGCACCTCCGTAGACATTTAAGCATGGTTCTTTAGCTCCTCTTTAATTCTAGTTTGGTGTCCATTCTCTCAAAAACCCTTGTAAACTCATCTTTTTCACATGATTTCCTGAAAGTAGAAAATTACACTCAATGAATGACATCTTATTCAAGAAATAATGTAAAGATAAATAATAGGGACTAATGCAAATCATGGTTTAATTATACAAATTAAGCATAGTAATAAGGAGATAATGTCCACATAAATATATAACACGTATACATTTTAAGGCGTTATCACTTCACTTCACTTCACTTTGCCACTTTTTCTTTTGTTTACTTTTGATTCACTTCGCTTTACTTTTTTTCCCACCACTTTATTTAATGCATTGCCCCTAGTGTAAGGGGTAATCCTTGACAATGGTTACTTTGAAAGAAAACAATTTTGAAGGCTTAAAAGAGGTGAGCAAAGGGAAATGTGTTTAAGATAGCAGGGTAATGACCTCTCTTCATCCCAATTTTCATTGTTCATTTTGGCAAACATGCAACATCATATGTTGAGAATCAAATCAACTTGGAAATTTTGAGAACTTATCATAAAACTCAAACCATTGCAAACCATTTTATTGATGAATTAAAAGAGTACATGAAGTGAAAGATTCACTGAATTGAAACAACAAAGACATACTAAATTGAAATAACAAAGACACACTAAATTGAAATATACACTGAAAAGAAAGACTCTTGTGGAATGCAATAACAAAGACTAAACTTCTTGATCAATCAACCCTAAGTAGGAGGAGGCACACCATGGTAGTCGGGGAGAGGATTAGTCTTGATGTTTGGGAGATTGATGGGTGGCTTAGGGGTCTTGCCAGATTGAATGAGGTCTTCAATGTCATGACAGAGACGAGTGCACTTATCAGTAGAATGACCATGGCTCTGATGGTACTTGCAATACTCACTTGCATTATAGTTTGGAACAGAGGTGTTTGGAGTATACCTTCCAAGATCCAATGGCTTAATAAATCCTTTGGTTGACAAAGTTTCAAGTGCTCGAGATAAAGTCAATCCCAATGTAGTGAATTCTCTTTGAACATTAACAGCATGAACTTCACTTGTTTTACCTCCATTGTTACCATTACTACTTGAATTTCCTACCCCAAACTACTTTTAAGGTTTTGCATCACTCTTCTCAATAAGGCCACTGTTGATAGCATCCTCAACTTGTATACTAACATCATACAAATCGACAAAAGTCTTTAATGAAATTGGTGCAAGTTGGTGCCCATAAGTAGGCAATATATTCTTCATGACCATCCTCACTTGGTCTTTCTCACTTGGATGATTAGGCATTTTGGAAGCTTTTCCTCTCTACCTCATCAGAAAATCAAAAAATAACTCATTGTTTAGCTGCTTTGTAGTTTCCAAGTCTCTAAGGCTAACATCCAATTGAACACTGTATGAATATTATTGTGCAAAGGCTTCAATCATCTTGTTTCAATCATTCATCTTAGCATTTTCCAATGAAAGATACCATTGTAGGGCTACATCACTAAGAGTTCGAGGGAAACACAAAATGATTTGCTCATTAGTAAGATCTAGAAGTTTTATGGCAAGAACATATTGCTTTAAATGATTCTTGGGATTTCCAGTTCGATCAAAAGAATCCATCTTTGGCATCTTGAACTTTGGGGGAGTTGGATATCGGGAAATTGAAACAATCACTCAATATCAAGCATGCAGTCCTCCATACCTTGGGACCTCTTAAGCATACCTTTCATCTTCTCAATTTTTTGTGACCTCTCTTTGGTTTCCTTTGACTTTTATTTCTTTTTAGGTTTCTTGTTGATCTCAGCCTCTTTTTCCTCATGACAATCATTATTAAAGATAGAGTTTTCATCTTGAGATTCTTGCACTACTTTCTTCTTCTTTCCTTTTGCACTTTCAAGATGGTGAAACCTCTCAATGATAAGAGAAGTCATCATTCTCATAATTTCTTCCATCTTCTTCAAAATATATTGGTCACTTGATGCCACTTGGTCAACAGAAGTAAGATCAGTTCTTATGAGTCGATTATCAGAAGTTCAAGACCAAGAGGGTTGTGCAAGATTCTTTCTAGGAGCAATGATGGGTCACCTATGATAGATTTATCCTTATGAGAAACATTTCATGAAGATCACTAACAAAAAATTTATACACTCAATTCCCACTTAACCATGCTCTAGAATGAGAACACAAAGATTAGACAAGTCCCAAGAAGATAAGACCCAAAAGGAAGAAACTTGAAGACACAACAATGAAGACACTAAAAGATGACAAACCTTGACAAGACATGGGCCTGATGCCCCTAGACAAGCTAGAATGGACCTAGGGCCCAAACAAAGGACAAATTAAGGTAATAACCCTAGACAACAGGACATGGGCCTAAGGCCACAAAACAAATAACAACGAAAGATCCAAGCGTAGACACAACCAAAGATGGGCCTACAACCCCTAGACAAGACAAAGGTGGGCCTAATTCTCTTAGACAAAACAAGGCTGGGCCTAAGGCCCAAGACACAACAAAAGATGGGCATAATGCCCCTAGACAAGACAAGAATGGCCTAAGGCCCAAGACACAAAAAGGCAGGCATAATGCCTGTGACAAAACAAGGATGGGCTTAAAGCCCAAGACAAAACAAAACAAGACACGGATGGACCTAAGCCCAAGACATAACAAAGGAAAGACTCAAAACATCAAGCAAAAACGGGCTACCAGAATGGGCTAACTTTTGAAAAAAATTTATTAATAAAAAAACTCAAAAGATTTTTTTTCCAAAATTTTTATTTTGAAAGAAACTCTTTCTTAAAAACTCATTTTGATTTTTTTTAGAAAGAAAAAAAATTATTTACAAAAAACTCACTTAAAAAAAAAAAAACTATTTTTAGGAATTTATATATATATATATATCTCTCTCTCTCACTAAAAAACTCGCTTTAAAAAAAAAAAAAAAAAAACTTTACTTTGAAATAAACTTTTTCTTAAAAATTTTATTTACGAAAAAACTCAATTTTTTAAAAATTTATTTGATTTTTTTTTTTTTGAGAACTTCACACTTTTTTTCTTGAAAATTTTTGTTTAACAAAAAAAGAACTTGAAAACTTTACTCTTTTTTTTTTTTTGGTTCTTTTAAAATATAAAAAGACTTTTTTTTTAAGAGATTGACCCATCTTATTAGCCCAACAAATAATTCAAACAAAGCACACACACAAGCGTTAACCCTACATGGTTGAGTTTTGAGCTTATCTATACGTGAGTAAACCCCTTAAAACTAAAGGAACATATCAATAGGTCACTCATAACTAGGTGAGCCATAATTCCAACTTTAGGCCTAAATGAACCCCATATAGATTGGTGGACAAACCTTTAACGTACTAAAAAACATGGTTTTCAAAACTGGACCGTTTAATGAACCGTTAAAGGGAGAGGTTCAAGGTTTTGAAGGTCAGACCGAGGTCGAATCGTGATCGAACCGTGATAACATCATAATTAATTTAATAATTATTTAAAATATAAATAAATATATTAAATTAATACAAATAGAAAAATAAAATAAAATAATAAAATAAAATATATTTTTCATAAAAATTCCGTAATTTATTTAACATGCCATTTTATTCACAAAAACAAAACAATAGATGCAGTGATGCACTTAGATATTTTGAACAAAAATTGAAGTATAATAATAATAATAATATAAAAAGCTCTTTGTTCCATTCCATGTTGACAAGTCTTGGTTATAGTACAAAATTTTGAATTAAAGTAGCATTGTCCAATCAAAGCACGTGGGTGGGTGGGTGGCTCTACAACATCAGAGTATTGAAATAATACTTCTACAATATTTTTAGCAATACTTTCATAACAAAATTTATGTAAAAAGTTGTTACTAGTTCTAATTTGAATTCACTATTGAAATTATTTTTTTACTCACCAATATTAACTAATAACAATCTATTACTTAAAATTTATTGTGAAAATATTGTGGTAACATTTTATTGTGATTTTTTATTCTTTTTCCTTTCTTTCCTTGCATCCATACGGACCATACGTTTTTTTTTCTCTTGTTTTTTCTCCTCCACACACGTATCCTCATCCCCATCCCCACTCCTCTCATCTTGTTTTTATTTTTCTAGAACTCTTCCTCCACACAATGTGTCCTCTGACTCCTCTCTGCTTTTATTTTTCTTTCTTCATCTCTAGCTCTCTCTTTCTCATTCTCTTTCTCTCATACTCTCACCCTGTCACACACACATTACCGGCGGAGAACAAAGCCAGAATTTAAAGCTATGATGTTGGAGATGGCAGTGGCAGAATTTAAAGCTTGCTTCGCCCAAGAGAAGAGTTTCTGAAGAGAGGGAGTTGCGTGATGTACTTTGAAGGGAGTAGAATTTAAAGCTTGTTTTTTTGTGTGTTTTTTTTTTTTTAGGTTCAAATTCAAAGGGAAGTAGGGAACCGTGAGAAGCAGTCTAATCACGGTTCTCAAAATTGTGAGGTCCGACCGTGGTTCGCACGGGTCTTTGCTTTTTTCCCATAGAGCGGTTCTTGAGGTTAAAAGAACCGCAAAAATGAGCGGTTCGAGGTTTTCCCGGTCGGACAGTATGATCCGGTCCGGGTTTCAAAACCCATCATAGGTAATGACACAAATTGTAAGTTGGTAGGATGAACTTCCAAAAGTCTTGGTCCTAATGCAGCCTCCACTTTCCCACTCATCTCCAACCAAGGTTACATGGGTACAAAGTCCATGTGTGTGAAAAACAAAATAAAACAAGATTGAACTCAATTAATAAAATCTTTATTTATTTATAACCTAACAACATGTTGGAGTTAAACTTCTTCTCTATTCCCAACGGAGTCACCATTGTGGGCGCAAGCGCACGCAAACGAGTGGTTTTCTCGTGGGAAGTAAGCCTCGGTCTGAAGTGGACCGAGAAGAGGGTGAAAAATAGAATCGCCACTTATATTAAGTCTAGGAACCATATTAGGTTATGACAATCTATCCACCAATAGCTTTTAGTAGTTGCTTTAAGAATTCTAGCATTGATGTTTGAGATTTCTTTCCGGTGTGACATGTATCCCTGCTTTTATATGAATTTCATAGGCAAAAGGGATGGATGGCACGGCAATGAGATTGGTAGTAAATCTTCAGATTTTGCTACCTAGAATGATTTATCGTTGAGTGAGAGTTGCAGAGGAGCGAGCATTTAGAGAATGATCCACCACTAAAGGGAAGAGTTTTTTTTTTAGCTAAAGGGAAGAGTTACAATAAAGCCTTTCAGTTATAATTTCACCGTTCCAAGTTCTTACCGTAATATTTGGTCCTTTTCAGTCACTTTCCAAATCTGGGTAAAGGGCTATTTTTCCTATTTGATACCATTGCAGGGTAATGGATACTTTTGTTGATCCTAGGCAGGTTTGATCATTTGATGTCTTTCAATTTGTCAACTTCGACGGTGTCAGTTGCTTAGCACACTCTTTATAGTTATACTGGATAGCAAAATCAAACCAATACCAAGTTACCACAACAATATATTGCATGGAGCAACTGGGATTCAAGAGCAGCTTTCAAGGATTTGAGAGTAAGATACTAAAAGAAAAGGGCTTACATTCTATCCAGCCATAATCAACCTTCAACACCTAACCTGGAATAAATTTCATAACAAATAATTTAAAATGTCACTTTCAAATTCTCAACAAAATATCAAGCAGAAAATAAATGTTAGTTAAAACATTTTGCAACTTTTAAACAATTTTCTTTATATATAGCACAGGTATACATGCAGTTTCAACTTGTCTGGAAAAACCCTCTTTCCTTGGCTGAAGGGAATTGAAATGCCAACACTCAGTAAAATGTAAGGTCAAATACTAGGGAAGACTAACATGTATGGATCTTTCAATGTCATTTTTCTTGAGGAATAAATTTTGGAAAATAACTTCAAAAAGGATAGTTTATTGGTTCACGCTGCACGGCTTTCTGAACAAGCTCAGTCTGTTCCTTAACGTGAACTGAATAGAAACCAGTGGCTGAAGCAGCAGATGGAGCACGCCCAACATACTTAATGTCATCAAAAGTTCCTCTCCCCAGTACTTTCATGACAGTGCAGAGGCGGGGTGCAATGTAATTGTATGCACCCATGTTCATTGGCTCTTCTTGGCACCAAACAATCTCGGCATCTAACAGAATCCAAGAAAAATTAGCAAGCTTCAATAAGTCAACAGAACTTACAGTACTCAATTAATGAAGAAACAACAGAACCACCTAGCTACTAGAATGTGACCTATAATGAAATTCACCTATATTCTGGTATGTTCATACTCCGTTGTTTTTCTCTGGTTTAAAAGATTTGTAAGGATCATAGATTGATCAAGCATAATCTTGGATGACCAGGTATGCCTATATCATACTATTTTAGGGTAAATTACATTTTAAACCCTATACTTTCAAAAAAAAATTCAATTCAAACCATAAACCTATTATTTGTGATGTTGATAGAAAATGATTAAATAAAGTGATGTTGTATGACTTAGAGTGAAATAATGTCCATATATAATAGATACATGTTAAATTAACTACTGTGCATGTTTTGTATAAGCATTTTTTTTATTAACGGTGTCACGTAAATGAGTGTATGGTTTGCTTGAAAACATTTTTGAAAGTGTAGGGTTTAATTTGAAACTTCTGAAAGTATGGGGTAATTTGAAACAAACCCAAAACTGTGAGTGTGAGGTTTAAAATGTATTTTCACTACTATTTATCTATGGGGAGTGCCTGCCACCAATATGAAAAAGAAACCTATTATCCATGGGAGACATTGGACTGAGTGCCTGCCACATATATGAATAAAGAAGCCAGGTAACCAATGTTAGATCTAAGTTTTGCTTGCATAAGGACATCCAATTTTTACATTATTATGGGGAAATATAACTAGTAAATCACTTAAAAAAAAAATATGGCCAGTAAGTAGAAAAGAAAAGAAGGGGGCGTTTGAAGGGATATTCAACTAAACCTAATTGATTATTTCTCTAGATGCAAATTCAAAATGCATACTTGGATATCGCTTCAGCTCCCGTTGGATAAGGTCATATGGGAAGGGGCAAAGCTGCTCCACCCTACATATTGCAACATCCTTAGCATCAACCTTTTTCCGTTCCTCATCAAGCTCAAAATAAACCTGCAACAAACAGATTTGCGTGAAGGGTCAGCATCTAACAACCAGGGAACAAAAGGAATTTGTACCAATGGCAAAACCAAACCATCTGAAATCATAATCCCCCAGGTAAGAGTTATAAGAAGCCCTAACACTATGTTTACATGGAGAGAGATGGAAGAAGGGGAAGAGGGGGAGAGTGGAAAGCGACTAGAATGTACTAATTATTAATTCTTGCCACCTTCCCCTCTACACTCCTGCCATCTCTCTTCATTCCAAACATACCCTAAAGTAAATTAACCATAAGAAGCTAAATATTTGTTTGTATTATTTTAAATATAAAAAAAAGATTAAAACAAAAATCCAAAAAAACCTATATTCAGATGGAGGGAGATTGGGCAAAAGGACAGGACAGCCACCTTCCCCTCCACTTCTCTCCCATCTCCCTCCAAACATACCCTAACTAATTTAACCATAAGAAGCTGAATATTTGTTTATAGTCATTAAAAAAAAAAAAAAAAAAAAAACATAGCAGTAAGAAGCACAACCTTTCCAGAGCAAAGAACCAGTCGTCGAATACCCTCTTCAAGATTGGAGTGGTTGTTCTGGTCCTTTATAAGGCGCTTAAATCTGGTTCCCTGTTTGTCAAAACCTGGGTGGCCCTGGACATCATCAAACTCAGACAAATTTGATTTGCAGTCCTTGTGACGAAGCAAGTTTTTAGGAGCCATTACAATGAGAGGCTTACGGAATTCCCTGTGTATCTGGGTAATGAAACAAAAAATCATACCAAATTATTAAAAAAAAACAAAAAAAACAAACAAACAAACACAAAATCAAAATCAAAACTAGAAAGTAAGTCATATTCCAATTAGTTGCACTCACTTGACGCCGCAAGACATGGAAGTAATTGGCAGGAGTTGTGACATTCACAACCTGCCAATTGCATTCCTGAATTTGTGTTCGAAGAGTTGGGTCCATCTCAGGAATAACATAAGGATTGTCATCACTCATCTGCCATAAAATTTAAGAATAAATATAAGCACAGGAACCTCCTAGAGAATATTGACAATAATTTTATGAAGGAAAATCCTTAATAAAGAGAAATAACAGGAACACAATTGATATACATAAATAACAACACTTTGGGCAGAGTACCTGAAGAAAACGCTCCAACCGTGCACTAGAATGTTCAGGGCCCTGGCCATCATAACCATGAGGAAGCAGCACAACAAGCCCAGTTTGACGAAGCCACTTAGACTCCCCACTACTCAAAAACTGATCAAATATAACTTGGGCCCCATTAGCAAAATCGCCAAACTGAGCTTCCCAGATTACCAATGAATTTGGATTTTCCATAGAGTAACCTAGCTCAAACCCAAGAACACCAAACTCCGAAAGAGAACTGCACACAAGAACATATATTGCTCATCTAGAAGAAATTAAAAACCACAAAGCAAGATTACTCGGTGTACCAAGAGTTATATGGAAGAGTATAACAGTCTTTTAATATTTGGACTGACAGATAACTGTCCTGTAGTAAGGAGTTTGGGCAACAAGAAGTAGATACTGTCTCATGAATTATATCTATGTATGTAATCTACAGGACAGATTTTCCCTTCATCCGACCAACTATGTGGCAATTCAAATAATCCTCCACATTTACTTATAATCATATGACCTATTAGTAGTCATGTGACTTGTTTAAATCACTTAATAAGACATTTTTTGATAAGTTACTTAATAAGACATGCGATTAAAACACATGCCAATGATCATCTTATCTCCACATAACAGGTTGAATGAGATTCCTCCAAACCAGTTTGGTGGAAAACTTTGTCCTAATCTATATTAGCATACAAGTGCACATGAAAAAATACAGAGGATTTTTTAGTTCAAAACACCCTATCTAAGGTCCTAAGGAATAATATAATCTAATTTTATCACATTCTTAACAAATAAGACATTAGTGTGTAGATGAAATGAACCAATATCATCCCTCATATTATCAATCAAAAAATAACATACAGTTTCATAAGGACTGAAACAGCACAACATTATATAATTATGACATGGACCTTCAAAGGTTTATTAAGACCACAAATGCCAAAGCTTCAAAAGTCCTATATAAATTTCAAGCATAAATAAAAGGGGGCAAAAAAAATCCTCGCTTTCAATTAGGAAAATACCAAATCAAGAGGCATAATAACAAAGCAAGCACAGCAATATAATGTTTCATGCTACGAATTAATTAAAGGCTTAATGCTAAAGTTGACAATAACACATAAATTTTACATAATTTTGATGTTATTTTTTATTTTGGTAAGGGAAAGCAGTTGCATCTACACCTGTGATGCAAAAACCTAACAGCATCCCTATCACCATCAAAATATGGACATGCATTCAGACATTGGGTAAACCCAAGGCACAGTATCAGACATAATATATCAATGCATGAACTGCTAATAAGTTTCTTCCTCTTCTTTTTTTTCATTCTTCTCAGCAGCAAAAGGAGTTAGAACCATAACACATAAAGCTCATGCACAGCAGAACTTGTAGTAAACAAAATTGTGAAACAAAAACAACAATTTTGTTAGAAACAAAGGGTAATATTTGTAACACCCGCCTCACTTAAATTTAATTTAAATGTTTCTAGAGTGGAATTGGTGAATTATTTCATTTGTCTTGAAGGTGTTATTATTTTATTTTATGATCACTACCGAGAAAATAAATAAAAGAGATATATTGATGCACGGGATAGTTAATTTGATAGACATGGTCCAATTATAAATTGATTACGGAGATATCATTATTATTTATTTGGAGTTAAATGTAATGTTTATAAGTATGGTGGGCTTCTTGGGGACCAAGTAAATAAGATACAGGGGGCTATATATGCTTAGCCCAAGCCAAAAAGAAAAGAAAAAAGTCGGTGCTTAACGTTTAAGCTTAAGAGTAGAGAACTAGGGCTTCTCTACATTGAAAAGAATAGAAGACCGTGGCACTACTAGAGGCAGCCAGCAAAGTTGTAAGTACTGAGGTAAACGTCTATCTACACATGCTTTATTGAAAATTGTTAAACGCATCTTTGACTTCGTCTCATAGTCTCATGGAAGTCTTAGACTTATACTGATAGTTTCATAGGAAAAGAGTTTATCATGGAAGTATGTATATAGAGATACATTATTTTATTTATTTTGAAAGTCAGTTAAGAGATCTTAATATATATATGTGAAGTAGTATCACCATTCTATATAAGTTAAGCCTATATAGACTCCAAGGGTGGTGTTCAAATGGTCTATATATATGTATAGCAAATTGTAGTATTAGAGATAACACTACAATTCAAATAGAATCTAGTATAGACATGATGTCTATTAGAAGGCTATGTTAGATTTAATATTGTGAAATCTTCACAGTCAGATTTAATATTGTGAAATCTTCACAGTGACTAAGGAAAAGTTTTATAAGAGGATTTTTGAGGTTATTTGAAAACCTATATGCCCTTATTGAGTTATTTGATCCTTAATTAGGTTCTAGTTGACATCATCCCAGACAGCTGAAGTGAAGCTTGGTTTAGCGACTGGAGGTAAGTGGACTTCAGAACATGTCGTTTCTCAAGACGTGTATATTTATATACATACATATTTGCAAAGTGAAGTTTCAAAATCTAAAATTATTGTCAATGCTTTATACATACCTGTATTTTATTATTTCTTGTTTGTATGTTTGTTTGAAGCTGTATATGTTAAGAATGATTCAAAAACTATATTTTGAGAATGGGTTCATTATATGATATATGATTTGTATTGACAATATTGTAATAAAGTAAAAATGTTTTTAAATGGTCAGCTAGACAATTTGCAACCTTTGCCAACACAGGGTTAAGTGTTGGTCTTTGGCCGAAGTAGTGTTATTGTGGTGTGGTGCAGTGTTTATCGTTTGCTCTTTGGAGTCGGTGTTATTGTTTGCTCTTTGGAGCTAGTGTTGCCTCTCTGAGGTTATTGGTATTGTTTCCCATGGGAATCACCCACCAAGTGTTTAACAGTATATGTCTATTTTTTTTTTATAAGTAATAAAGATGTATATTCAACAAAACCTCATGCATAACGGCATAAGGCATATCAAAGATTACAGAAAGAGAAAACTAATTACAAAAGAGAGAACTAAGAAACATGGGGAGAGAATCACTAGAGGTGAGTCCCCAAGCCCTAGACCAGTCGAAAAGGGAGCCACTGAAAGAAGCAAGCAGCTGGTCATCAGTGCTTTCCATGTCCTCAAACGTCCGCCAATTTCGCTCCCTCCAAATACACCACATTAAGCACAACGAAGCTAAATTCCAAATGCTAGACGAATGTTTTCCCAACCGATTCCACCAACCAAAAAGAGTATCTGCAACCGATCTTGGCAAAACTCATGAAATTCCAAAAGATCTAAAAACTAAACTCCACAACTGATAAACCTTTCTACAATGAAGTAGCAAATGATCCACTGTCTTCCCATTACAACGACACATAATGCACTAGTCAACAAAATCAAACTCTCTACCTCGCAGATTGTCACCTGTAAGAGTATTGTCCCATACGGCAGTCCAAACAAAGAAAGAAACACGCCGAGGAGCCTTAACCTTCCAAATGCCTTTCCAAGGAAAGATAATAGGCAAGGGACCTCGTAGTTTATTATAAAACGAGCGGATATCAAAATCCTCATTCTTCGTTAATTTCTATCTCATACGGTCTCCATTCTCAGTTGGAGGTAAATTAGAACCCAAAGTAAGAAGAAAATCATCCACAACACCCATCTCCTAATCATTTGGTCTCCGAATGAAGCAGACATCCCAGCTTCTCCGTTCCTCTATTACCAACCGTTCTAGACAAGTGGCCACAGAGGCTGCTTTATTGGAAGCAATCCCAAATACAGCCGGAAAGGTCAGTTGGAATGGTGAATCTCCACACCACCTATCTGTCCAAAACTTCACTCTATCCCCCACCCCTACCTCAAACTGAATATTTTTGCTAAAAACCTCCCAAACCATCCGGATACTTCTCCACAAACCACACCCATGTACACCTCTACCTAGCTTGGATGTCCATCCCCCCCACTCTTCCCCAAACTTCAAAGCTATAACCCTTCTCCAAAGCCTTGTCTCCTCAACCCCAAACCGCCATAACCATTTCCCTAGTAAGGCTTTATTAAAAGTAGTTAATTTCCTTACTCCTAACCCACCATTATCCACAGGTGCACACACCTTATCCCACCCCACCAAATGTGTCTTGGAATCCCCCCACAAAAAATCCCTTTGCAACTTCTCAATTTTATTGGCCACATGTGTAGGGATAGTAAAAAGAGATAAAAAGTAAGTTGGAAGGCTAGATAATGTACTCTTGAGCAACATCAGTCATCCATCTTTTGACAAATATAGCTTCTTCCACCCAACCAACTTACGCTTTATTTTCTCCAAGATAGGATTCCAAATAGTAGGGGACTTGTAGGAAGCCCCCAAAGGCATACCAAGATAGGTCATAGGCAAAGACCCAATCCTACAACCCAAAATCTCTGCCAAGGCATGGACATTATGAACCTCCCCAATGGGAACCATCTCACTCTTCAAACCATTAACCTTTAATCCTGTCACAGCTTGGAAACAAAGTAGTAGCATCCAAACATGTAGAATCTGCTCCACGTCTGCATCACAAAACAAAATCATATCATCTGCAAACAAAAGATGTGATACACATTCCTCTCCACCCTGCCTACCATCAGCCCTAAAACCATGAAGTAAACCAGCACCTTCAACTCTTTTCATCATCCCACTGAAAACCTCCATCATAGCCAAAAACAACATAGGAGATAGCAGGTCCCCTTGTCTCAATCCCCTTGAGCTTCCAAAAAAGTCAACTGGAGACCCATTAACCAAGACAAAGAACTGAACTGTAGATATACAAGTACGGATCCACCTACACCACTTCACCCCAAATCCCATTCTCTTTAGCAAATCTAGAAGAGCCTCCCAATTCACATGATCATATGTTTTCTCAATATCCAGCTTACAAATAACCCCCGTAATCTTACTCTTCACCCGACTATCAACACACTCATTAACAATAAGAACTGAATCAAGTATTTGTCTACCGCCCACAAAACTATTCTGAGACTCAAATATCAGCTAATCCAAAACCTCTTTCAAGCGATTTGCCAAAACCTTAGTCAAGATCTTATATACACTTCCTACCAAGCTAATAGGTCTGAAGCCTCGAATATTGGAGGCACCATTCTTCTTAGGGATTAAAGCTATGAAAGTTGCATTAAGAGATTTTTCAAACTAACTATGTTGATAAAACTCTTCAAACACAGCTAAAACATCACTTTCCACAACTCTCCAACAATGGTGGTAGAAGGCCATAGAAAAACCATCAGGACCTGGGGCTTTATCTCCTTCTAGCTCTTTGACAACTCAAAGAATCTCCTCCTTTTCAAACCTCCGTTCAAGCCATTCCCTCTCCAACCCCTCAACCTGATCAAACTCCAGGCCTTCCACAAAAGGCCTCCACTCCTCTGTCTCCTAATACAATTTTTTATAAAACTGTACTACTTGGTCTGCCACCTCTGAGTCTTCCTCATAAATAACCCCATCCACCTCCAACATACTGAGATGATTATACCTTATCCGAGAATTAGCTACCTTGTGGAAGAACTTAGTATTGTTGTCTCCTTCCTTAATGCAAAGCATCCTCGATTTCTGTCTCCATGAGATTTCTTCCAAAGAAAGAAGGTTCTCTATTTGAGATCTCACCACAACCCTCTCACTCATCTCCACTTCAGAAAGGCCAAACTCTCCATCCGTAGCATCCAATAATTTCAAGACCTCCAATAATTCTTTCTTTTGACGACCTACATTTCCAAACTCACTACGGTTCCACTGAATAATGTCTCTTTTCAGAGCCTTCAACTTCTTGGCAAGCACATAACTAGGAGTACCTGAGAAAGAATATCGATTCCACCAAGAATGAACCCTATCTGTGAATCCATCCATCTTTAACCACATATCCTCAAACCTAAAAGGACTCTTCCCATCCCCCTTGTCTCCACTAGAATAGGAAAGTGATCTGAAATTGGGCGAGGTAAAACCCGCTGGATCACATTCAGGTAGTGGTCTTCCCAATCATGAGATACCAGAGCTCTGAAGGCTGATCTGAACCACTAGACCAAGTATAACTCCCTCCCTCCAATGGTAAGTCTATCAAATTAAGCTCCTCAATAAACTCAGAAAAAGTCTCCATAGCCGAAGTAAGACGCGATCCACCCAACCGTTCACTTGGGAAGCGAACGATATTGAAATCCCCTATGTAACACCATGGAACATCCCAATATTGCTGAATTCCAATCAGCTCATCCCACATCTGCCCCCCTCAAATTATTATGATTTGGGCCATAAACCCCAGAACATGCCCAAATAAAACCATCCCTCACATCCTGCCACCGAACCGACACGGAAAAGTAACCCACCATAACCTCTAACTTTTCTAAAACCCTCCTATCCCACATCATCAAAACCCCATCAGCCGTTTGATCCGCATCCAAGGCCACCCAGTCCACATAAGGACAACTCCACAAGCTGCAAACCATCCGTCTATCCATGCCCACAAGCTTAGTTTCTTGAAGGCAGACTACATCACAATTCAACTCTCGTAGTCAATATGTCTTATCTGGCTAATGTTTTCTATATTGAACTACTGTTTTATTGTTGTTGGCTTTATAAGTGGAAAAATTGTTTATTACTATATTATATTGTTTTTACCTATTTAGGGTATTTTGACCAACTAAGTGGTTACTATTTTATTTAACTTATTTCATGATTTCAATGTTATAGTCAAATGTTTACTTTCTGAAAGTTTTACAGAATATATTCTATTACTGTTAAAACTATATGTATATGTTTTGTAAAGATTATATCTTGTCAATGATACTATTATTTTGTTTTAAAAGACATCCTTATGTTATATAGTCTCTTATTTGTCTTTTAGCTCACCCGCTTTCTTCACCCTTTCAGATTAGAACAGTGGAATCTCTTTTGCTAGATGATCATTGGAGCCATAGATTGAACACTTCATTGGGAGCTATGTTAGTTAATTGACTATGTTATTATGTTTCCTTAGGATAGTGAGCTTAGTATTTGTGAAACTATTTGATATTGTATTTGAGGACTTTATTGTTAAAGTTTTAGTCTAATGGATTTTATAAGAAAGACTTGATGGTTTGATTTCTTATTTGTGGATATTTATATACACTCTGTTCCATTATTTGAACTTTAGTATATATAAGACAAGTGTATCTAAATCTGGGTTTTGGGTTTGGGTTGTGACAATATTGTTTTGAATTACTTGCACAAGAAGAAAGTTACCACAGATTACCTGTTGCTAACAGTAAACATCTCATCATTTTGGTTCATGATAACATGGTCTAGAGGGCAATACTTCTCCCCCGTTTCCTGATCATGAACTACTGCATGGCGATGACTAAATGTACCCCTTTCAACATCCTGACCACTCAATCGAACATGGTTACCCTCTACAAGCAATGTGGCAAAAGCAAGTGCTTCCCCAACTGCCCAGTCTATGCCTTCACCTGTTTCAATCATTTGTGCACGTTGGTCATAGACCTTCTTTACGGCTCTGTGAGGCTTAAAATTATCTGGAAAAGTTGTGATTGCCTTGCCAACATTCTTCAAAATGTCTGGCTTTACCCTGTATATCAGCAAAGAAATTTTATTATATATATGCATTTGTATTTATACACACACACAAACACATAAATATATTTATAGTCAGAAACATCAAAATAGAAGTGAAAATTGACAACTCTACCTTAAACTAAGCCTTGATCCCAATTATATTGAGGTTCACTACCAATCCTCATCAACTAATTGGAATCGGCCACATATATTCTTTTTCTCGATTCTATCCTATATATAACCCATACCATACGCCACCTCTCTAAGTAGCATATCCTTCTTCACTGCTATCTATGTTATTTAGGCACTTTAAAAAAATACTATGTTATTTTAGGGCACCCTCTACAACTTGACAAAAAATAGAAACACAAACATACCCAGTGTTCCGGATACGTGAAAGCTGTTCAGGCGATTTGAACCCAGACCAATGAGATGCAAGCCAGTCCCTTCTTTTTGGAACATAATCTTTGCTAGCCAAGAATTCTTCATTGAGTATTGTATTGACCTTATTGAGCATCTTATTAATGTCTTCCTTTGTCACCTGCCCGGATTCTAGAAGTTTATTTTGATAGATCTCAAGAGTTGATGGATGATTCCGGATAACCTGTTAGCCCCAATCAAGTTAGACATCTAAGCAGTTTGAGTCATAAGCAGCAATCAGTAATCTATGTGAAACATCAGCAGTAAGAACAAGTGAGGATCATCTTGGAGGAAAAAAAAAGATAAAAAATTCAGTAAGAATGTAAGTCAAATCAAACAGGAACAAAAAACTTCAAGGAACTGTAGAGAAAGGGCTAACCTTGTACATTTTGGGCTGTGTGAAGGACGGCTCATCAATCTCATTGTGCCCAAAACGACGATAACACACTAAATCAACCACAACATCTGAATGGAATGTCTGGCGCCACTCAGCTGCAAGCTCACAAACATGAACTACTGCCTCCATATCATCACCATTTACATGGAAAATTGGGGCACTCAACGCTTTGGCAACATCAGTGCAATACTGTGAAGATCTCCCTGCCCTTGGATCAGTAGTGAACGCAACTTGGTTGTTCACCACTATGTGTATAGTGCCACCAGTAGCATAGTTTGGAAGAGCACTAAGATGTAGAGTCTCATATACTACTCCTTGTCCAGCAAAGCTACCATCTCCATGAATAAGAATACCCATATTCTTGGTCCTGTCCATATCATTTGAGTAATACTGCTTTGCTCTAGTTTTTCCGACAACAACCGGGTCCACAGCTTCCAAGTGGCTTGGATTTGCAACCAGAGACAAATGAATTCTCTTTCCACCTCTAGTTGGTCGATCATAAGAAGTTCCTAGGTGATACTTGACATCGCCAGTTCCTGTATAAAGCCCAACTTCATCCACAGGCTTTGTACCACCACTAAACTCACTAAATATCTGACGCAGTGGCTTCCTAACCACATTACCCAATACATTCAATCTTCCCCTATGAGGCATTCCAATAACTATACTCTCAACACCAAGATCGGCTGCCCTATCAAACATCTCCTTCATGCCTGGAATCAGAGTCTCCCCACCTTCAAGCCCAAACCTCTTTGCCGTTGTCCACTTAGTAGCCAAGAAGTTCTCAAACTGTGTACTCCATATAAGCCTATCAAGAATTACCTCACGGCGCTGCCGGTTGTATTGCATCGATGTGGGGGTTTCAATCTTGTCTCTTAACCAATTACATTTATTACGATCTGGGATGTGCATGTACTCATACCCAATGCTCCCACATGAAGCCTGCTCAAGCCGGGTCAATATGGATCTAAGGGTCTGCACAGGTCGGTTCTCAGACAAAAACCCAGCCATCCTCCAGACACCCAAAAAGAATTCTCTATCAAGATCAGCTTCTGTGAACCCATAAAGTGCAGGGTCCAATTCTTCTGGGATTTCTCGTTCTTCCAAACCCAAGGGATCCAACTTGGCTTTCATGTGACCATTAACCTGGTAAGCCCTCACAAGCAATAGCAACCGCATACTCTCTTGAATTGTTTGGCCTGAAATTCCAGGGGATGTGGCAGCCTGACCCACGAAATTCCTAAAGAAATTGTCCCATGACTCATCCACACTATTTGGGTCAGCTTCCCAAGCCCTTTGAAGCTCCTCTAAGTAGACACTGCTTGTCCCATCTAGGAAGCTGTCAGTTAGCCTAGACAAGGGCACAGGACGAGGTACAGGTGCTGCTTGCGCCTTTGATCTGAATACAGTGGTGTGAAAATACCGATTCTGTGAGGGAAGTATCCGTGTTCGTGATGCATTTGACCCACCTTGAGATAGAGTTCTCCTAATAGCAAGCTTTGCTACCCCAGACCCAGCTCTAAACCAACCCATCTCTATCGATCCAAACTATAAAACAGAAAACAGCAGTGACTTAAGTCTCTCAAGGCTCAAATGGACATAGAAGCCTAATTCTAACTTGTCAGAATCCAAGCATTCACTAGAAGAAACAAATAGACCATGGAGCAATAATAACAGGAATAAAAAACAGCAAACCAGCAAAAGAACATCATAAACATTAAACCAAAATTTACACCTTGACATGTATCTAAAACCAGAAATGAGCATAAAAGCCATTAAGGACCCAATCAACTACAACCTACTCTTGATATAGCAAAACCCAAAATCTCAGAATTGCTAGAAAAGCCACAAGCTTTACATCACTATTATATAGCAAACCCAAAATCATGCAATTATCCAACGAAATTACTCTAACCAGAACCAGAACCAGAACAATGCAAAAACCAATCAATTATATAACACGCAAGCATCTAGTTGCTGACAAAACGTAGTAAATTAAAACCCAAAAAAAATAGAAGCATATGAAATTTTATTAATATATAACTCTAACCCAGTTCACTTAATCAGTTATTCGATCAGAAACCCACTTTTAGATTGAAAAAATGCACATAAGCCAAAAAAGAAACAAAACCAGAGATCGAAATATAGAAAGATTGCAAGAGAAATCCTAGAAAAGCATCGTACAAAGTATCAAAAACTTGTTCAGGATTTTGTTTCGTTTAGGTTTGGTCTGTCCTTACCGTTGGAAGAAGCAGAAAGAGCTGACCAGGCCAAAGTCCAAACCAAACCAGACAGAAAACTGAAACAGTGCTTTTTTTTTTATATTTAAAAAATAATAATTTATTTTGAGACAGAACAGAACTGTGTGGAAAACCCTCGGGCCTATGTTTGATTTACTAATTTACCCTTCAACTACGGCTCATTGTATTCATATAATCGTTATAGGCTCTTCAAACGCACTCCGCCTATGCAATGAGACATTTTTTTTATTTTGAGTTTAATGTAAATTTTTTAATTTGAATTTATCTATTATGAATGAGGTTACACAGGAAGAAATTTTTATAAAACTAAAATTTAGAATTTGAAATTAAGTAAACTGCTAAATTTAGTGCGTGCTAGTTTTTACGAAAAAATATATCAAACGTATGTCAAACGTGCGTGAGATATACTTAAATAGAGAGTGTGCTAATTTTTAGAAAAGAAGTTTCTCTAGTAATTTTTTTTTTTAATTTTTTTGAATTACAATTTTAACCCCATTTTTTATTTTTTACAAATAAGGATTGTCTAATTAGATTAGGGGTATTTTTAATATTTTTTGAAGTTATAACTAACTTTTTGAATCCTCTTAATATATAGAAATGACTCTTTTTAATCCAAGCCCGGCTTAATGCAAGGTCAACTGATTCTAGGGTTTTTCTATTCTTTTTTTTTTCACCAAAATTTGGGCTCGACCTCTTCTTTTCTCTTTTTATTTTACCAGGCAAAAATTTAAGATATTAGAGCATAAGCATCAGGTATTGTAAAAATGTGTCATTTTAGCATACCAAAAAACTATTTTATTATTTTAGAATACCATTTTACAATTTACCCTACATCAGGTCCTCTATTATTCAATTTGATACATTAAAATAATATATACAACAATAATAATACATTAAAATAAATTTTTTTTTTTAAACTCAGCTTAATGCAAGGCCACCATCCAATAACCAAACCACCGCCACCAACGAAACAATCACCACATCCTCCAACAAAGTAAAAAGCCAAAAAAATGCAAATAAAAGGAAAACCCACATCCTCCAACAAAAGAAAGATTAAAAGGGAGAGAGGAGTGTCATGGGTCGTTGGTCGCCATTGTGGATTGCCTTCTCAACAACCACTAGCCTAAAACTCAACCAACAACCGGCCCAAAACCCTAACCCAACCGACTCATCGACTTCCTCAACCAACCAACCCAAAGCCCCAACCCATTGACTACCAAACTCAACCAACCACCAGCTCAAAACCCATAATATCGCCGCAACCAACCTTTACCCACAACCCACAATGCTGCCAACCCAAAACCACGACCCACAACCTAAAAAACACACTTGATGCCGACCACAACGCTGTCGCTCGAAAAGAGTGAAGAAAGAAATTTATTTGAGTTTGATCTATGGTGCAAAGAGAGGGCCCCGTTTGATGTTAAGGGTGAGGGATGGGCTGCAAATGTGATCTAAAGAAGAGTGAGGGAGAGAGGGAGAGAGAGAGACAACACGTGGAGGTAAGAGAAATAAAGTTGAATAAAAAAGTTATAGCACATCTATCTGTACCGTTATATTATTAGAACGGTATTGTAGCAAATGCCAAATTGATTTGACATTTGGTACGTATCATGAGAGTTAGTTTTTGGTATTTGGTGTGCCAAATGCTAAAAATATAGCATTTGGCACACTTGATGCCAATGCTCGTACAAGATAAAGTTTGGCATCTTTCTTGCTATTCTAACAACTATTAGGAACCTTCAAAATAGTAAGAACCTTCAAAACTTCTTGCCAGCATCTTAGGATCACCTCTAAGGGGTCCCTCCCTGTAATGGTGTGTGTAGGACGAGGGACTATATACACCTAAGGGAATAGTTAGATACTTGAAGAGATCTGAATACCTTTATTTGTTAAAAAAAAACATTAAGAAAAATATGATTTCCTTATCTTCTTTATTATAATGAGATCATCCATTATATTTATGAAAACTTTGTAGAAAGTACAAACTAAAGTTAGGAATCTTGTACCATATTGAGTAGTACGATAAGTATTTATCATGATCCAATACAACACTCTATAGACACCCCATTTTACAATCCACAATCATCCTCAATTTATGGCAAAATTATATTTTCATATCTCAAGGGTGAAATCATAATTTTGACCATTAGATTTCTCAAATTTCCATGTAAAACATATATTGAAGTCTTAAAGATGAAATCGATGTGTCAAGAGTTCCAATTGGACCACTAGATCAAAATTTGAGGCTAAATCAAGTTTTAACCTTTGATATGATTAGGTTTTTTTATTTATTTATTTTTATTTATTTTTTTAAGAGATAGTTTTTAACCTATAAATCCAAGTCCTGATGATTGCTCTTTATTATCAAATCAAGACACCAATTGGTTATTGGTGTAAGCAGAGATCGAATCCTAGATCTCTTATTCAACGATAAGAGATTTTACCAATTGAGCTAACTGAAACTCACTATGATTAGAATTGGAAACATGTGATTATGGTAAATTGATTATTATTTTGGTCTTCTAAAGGATTAATTATAATTAATGAGGTGTCATAATAAAATTGATCTAGACTTAGGACAAGGGTGTTCAATTGCACAAGGGATTATGTGATTGTAATAAATAGATGATCTTAATTTTAAATTGGAATCGGCTTGGGTCCAATGTATAGGAACTAGACCCAGTCTATATATATAAATTAGTGTGTAGTCTCGTGCATATGGTACAATTAAAAACAATCACAATTATATATATATTTTTAGAAGAGATTCAAATTATACATAGTATTAGCTTACACTTTTTTAAAACCATACATTTCTAAAAAAAATATGTAATGGTTTCTCATTATTTATATATATAATTTATAATTTAATTGGATTTAGACTCATCAATTTTGTCACCCAATAATTCACTTGCCACAAAAATTAAAAAAATAAATGGACATGTGGCAGAAAATTGGACTCCAATTGAAATCCAATTTAGAATTTAATTGGAATTGGACTCTTTGATTTTACACTCAATAATTCACTTGGCATAAAATTAAAAATTAAATGGAACACGAGACACAAAATTGAGAATTCAATTAAAATCTAATTGGATTTTCTCTAAGTTTTGACTATTTATATATACTAGCATGTAACCCGTGCATATGCACGAAAACATTTGAACAATACTGATAAAAAGGGAAAAAAAATTAAAGACTTTTATCAATTATCTCTATGTCCTCATCAACTTCAAAAATTCTAGGAAAAAATGTTCACTGAGTGATTTCATGATAACACATCTTCATCTTTTTACACGTTTATCTCTATAACCTCATCAAATTCAATATGGAAATTTTCACACCTCGGCATAATCACCTAAATGTACAACTTGCCCTCAATATGAAAGATTTAAATAATAATAAATAAATAAAAACAACAACAAACAAACAAAAAATAGTGTCAAGGTTTTCTTGAGAGAGAGAGAGAGAGATTGAAACAAATGTTATATAAATCACAATCTAGTCTTGGATTTTGACATGATTTTTTATTTGAACCCGTATGTGTTAGAGTAGCTAAAAATATTAACTCCATGAATCTTCAACAAAAAATTTGTTTACAATCACAAACAAATCAAAGTAACCCCACATAGTTATGAAAATTTCACCTTCAGAGCATTGGGGTCTCAAAGAAATTGATTGTATCATCCTTAAGAGGTCCACAACATCACTTGCCTCTCTGAAATTACAAAACACATATATCAAGTTTCATATGCTTTTAACTATGGCATTTATGAAATCAAGAATAGAGGACATTCTATTGATGACAAATTAATACAAACCTTTGACTTTGATTAAAATTTTGGATGACAATTTTCTATTAAATTGAATAGAGACAAACTATTCACATATAATGAATTAAACAATTGCGCATAAGCTATATATCACGTGGCTAGATTTAGAAGATTCATCCTGAGTGACACTTCCAGTGTCATTGTCATTGTTAACTTAAATTATAGTGGCTAGAAAATGCATTAGAAACATGTACTGCACTTTCTGTCAGACATTTTATTAGATATTTTGCATTCAAATAGGCTTCATAACAAAATTCTTATACATGGGTAGGAGCTGTTAGTTAACAATTCAACCATGGATACCTTTATTTAATTTTTTGTGAACACATGGAAGAAGAACAATTGAATGTGAAACCACATGACAAATCCAATTGAAAATTCTGGTTTTGTTGCTGATTCCGCAACTAATGATTATGGTTTTGATATTATGATGGTTTCATTGTTCTAAAATGCTCTGAAACTCGCATGCAATAAAATAGATTTGCGATGCACTCCTCCACTCTATTTAGTATTCTAGCTATCCAAAACAATTCCATTAAAATTTTATGAATAGGAATAAAATGGATAGTCCATCAATTAATCCAATTCAAAACACACGCTAATATCTCAGTGACTCAGTGTCCACTATTTCTGGTAGTTTCAATTTTATGACACCAATAATTTGAGTCACCAACCACCCTTTTACCACTGCAGTACCAAATCCCACACACAAATATTATATTACCTCAATATAAATAAAACTAAAGTATTGAAGTTGCAAAGATCATTAATTGACACAAACGCATCACTATTTCAAATAAGGGAATGAAAACTAAATGAGAAAATGAGAGAGATATGAACCTTAGTGACAATAATATTGAAAAAAATCCATCTATGCTATTGAACCTCCAATCACTGTTGGTGCCTGAATTTTCATAGGAACAAAAAAAAAAAAAAAACCCTTTGTTTGTAATTGTATGGCAAGTCATTGGGTAGTATGATGGACCATTTGAGTGAGGAAAAAAAAAAAAAAAAAACCTCCTTTGAGTATGTATTGTATGGCCAATCAACAAACTCTATCTGATCTCTGTTTTTAAAGTCGCTAATAAGGGTAACAGATAGTAGAGAGAGAGAGGAGTTACACTTACATGATGGACTACCGAAGTTTGTCTAAGGATGTATCTCTCTATTCTTTGAATAGAATATTGTCAGAGGATGGTTAGTCAAGTCGTTCCTAGCGTCTTTGGAAGTGAAATTTGGTGTTTGAGAGACTTGGAATAAACGAATATTGCATGAGAGATTAAGTTTGAAATAAAAATTGAGAGAGAGAGAGAGAGAGAGAGAGAGGAGTACCAGTGGAGTTACTATAGAGGCCTAGTGAGATCTCTGTTATCCTCCTTTCACAAATCACATGGTTAAGCCTATAACACTAGAAGATCGACTATCGGCAATAAAATACAAATTCAACAAAGCCCACAAAACAAAGAGACAGAGATTGAGATTGTGTGAGAGAGCCGATAAAGGGGAGGAAACGTTTAAGAGAGCAAAGAGCATGAGACTATTATGAGTCCACCAATAAAAGTGTGCATAGAACTAGAAGTGTGCAAGTGAGATGTTCTTGCCTAGGTGAATGAACTTGATTATTGATGTCTTTTTGGCTTTCGTGTTAGGTTTTAATGCATCATTATTCCCGCTTAAATTTAGACAAATGGAGCAAAATTGGACTCCAATTTGAGATTTGAATTGAACAATTAGAGGGATAATTATGTTGTAGTTCCTACATAAATCTAGACACATAGCACAAAATTGGAACTCTAATTTGGAATTTTAATTTGAGTTTTTCTCAACTTCACCTATTATTATATATATAGACTAGCCTATAACCCCATGCATATACATGAATATACTTAAAAGATGGTGGGTTCTAGTTAGCTCAACTGGTAAAGTCTTTGATGGTTGTATAAGAGATCTGGGGTTCAATCTCCGCTTACACCAAAAACTGATTGGTGTTTTGGTCTGATAATAAAGAGCTATTATCAAGAGCAGATGCCATAGGTTGAAACTCTCTCAAAAAAAAAATATATATATATATATACTTAAAAGATATACATAGTATAATTCTTACATATATAATTTAAATATTATTGATAATCATTATTATATTTTTTAAACTCTTTAAAAAGTCCTATAAGAATATTATTAGGTAGAAAATGTAAATTGTCCATTTAAAAAAAAATATGTTTATTAATTCTAAACTTTTTGGTTTTTGTACGCAATGACTCACTTGAATAAATATTTATAATATGGTCCCACATTTAACTCCAAAATTAAGAAATAAAACTCTTTTTAAAAATAAATAATTTAGGTCACATGGCGCAAAATTGGACTTCAATTATAGAATCTAATTGGATTTTCTCTAAGCTTTACCTATATATATACACACACACACTAGTGTATAACTCATGCATATGCACGGTACAATGGAAAAAAAAATTACAATTACACCCATATATTGATTCAAATTATACTCTCTCTCTTTTATTTTATTTTATTTATTTTAATTTCTTTTGGATATACACGAATTTACTTTTTTTTGTTTTTTGTTTATTGAGCTTTTGATGATTTACTTATATTGGACCATTTATCTTTTGCACATCATTAACTCACCTAGAACAAAAATTAAAAAAACTTAAATAGGACATATGGCGCAAAATTAATTAACAATTGGAATCCAATTTAAAACCTAATTGGATTTTCTCTCAGTTTTACCTATTAATATATATATATATATTAATAGACAAAACTGAGAGAAAATCTAATTAGATTTCAAATTGAAATTCAATTAGAGTATAATTTTGCGCCACATGTCTCATCTAATCTAAGTTTTTAATTTTTTGTGCCAAGTGAGTTAATTTAGTGTAAAAATTAGATTTCAATTAGAGTTTAATTTTGCACCACATGTCCCACCTAATCTAAAAATTTTAAATTTTTGTACAAAGTGAGTTAATTCATTGTAGAAAACGAGGAGTTCAATATAAATAAACCTAGATAATATATATTTTTAAAACCAAAGTTTAGAGAAAATTTGATTAGAATCAAAATTAAATTTTGCCTTTGTTAGCTTTTCATACAAATTAAATTGTTTAGATTTTTGCTTTTTTTTTTTTGTTGAACTAATGAGTATTTTTTATACTGTTTCTATTTAGATATTTTCTATGTGAAGAACTTAAACGTAACAAACTGTAGTTGAGTTAAACGATTCCATGCATCTATCTCCATTTAATTTAGGAGATACTATTAAACCAATTTATTCTTTTATTTTGTATTATATTTAAGAGAATTTCATAGACAGTAATAGTAAATTGATATTGTATAGTGTCCAATAGTGACTTTCAAAATTATATGTATAACAGTAGTGTAATGAGAAACTTAGCGTAACCAATATCATTAAAATTGCAAGAAAAAATAATTTTAGTTCCTCCGAATATCCTGGTCAAACTAATGTCCTATATATTTAATAACTCAAACTAACATTAATAGCACCACTACAATTCATCATTCATGTGTATAAGCACGGGTTACGTACTAGTTAATATTAACAGTAGAACACAAATATTTAAAAATTTCCTTTTGAATTTGTTGTCAACATCTAGATGTATGATTAGAGTTGCACCGATCCTTTATAAAAACAACAAAGTCCTCCAAAACAAACAACGATTCTTCCTATCAAAAAAAAAAAAAAAAACGATTCTAGTTGCAATAATACGGGCTTCCTGCCAAGACGACATATTGACATTGTACACGAGTCAAACGTCCTTGGTAGCAGGCAAAAGAAAAATAGAAAAAGGTAACAAAAATTTTATTTAAAGGGAAAAGAATAATTATAATAAAGCTGTAAACATATTGACATTGTACATGACTCACTATAGCTATGGCTTGATAATTAATTTGATTTTAGTTTTAAAAATTGGCCTTACTCTATGCGTGGTACACATCAAAATGTAGTTACAAGACCTATACCTAGCTCCTCTGCAAGCTCATCCCATACAGGAAGAAGTGTCAAACCAACAAGGAAAATACACACTGAAACAAGTATTTTCCTCCATGTTCCAACCTCTGTCACATCATTCAAGCATGGCTTCTCTGGAGTTCTCTGAAAATATAACATCAACAGTAAATTACACTAGAGGGGGGGGGGGGGATTAAGAATTTGAAAAACATACTTTTCTATTGTTTTCTTTTATTTTTCAAATACCTGACATATTAACACATATAGTCCCCAAGGAAGTGACAAAGGTCCACCAAGCTGAAATATTGAGAAAAACTGGATGTCAATATGAAATAGGAAAATTACTAGGTAATTCCAGAGTATGGTAACGTAGTGCTCCCTTCTCTCACATTCATGTTAGACCCTTCTATGAATTTAATTAATGAAATCTACCATGAATGTGAGACAGGAGCACCACATCACCGTATTCTAGGAGAACCTAATAATTACTATATGAAATAAATAGATATTTTAAAGAATCTATTTAATCATGAAAACATTAATGGAGATGAAGATAATCCGTAATCGTGCAAGAAGTCCCAAGGAACAGGTAATGATGCATGAACTATGATATGGTGTAAGCACATTGTAATAAAGTAGTAGTGGATTAATAATGAAAGTAAATTAAAAAAAAAAAAAAAAAATTCCTTAATTACAATGAGGGACAGGGTATTTGAACCTAGGTGCTAGTTGAGCTACAAGGCTCTTGGTGATAATGACAACGAAGTTGCCAAGCAAAGATGAGCCTTACCACTCCCAATCCAAGCAATGTGTAAGTTGTCAAACCAAATCCAATTAGTGCATTTTTTCCAAAAGCCCCCTGTAAAAAACACATAATCAAATTATCATTATGTGCTAATTTCGGATGAAAATAATAATAATTATCAACCAAATCACTCAAGCAAGGGAAAATAACATCAATCCTTCTACATGAAAATTTGACAACAGAAAAACTTTTATCTTCTTCAACAAATGAAGCACAATAAAATCCAACTCTCACCCCCCAAAATAAAAGGATAAGGTACTTTTTTATACATGGGATAGAGGTGGGAATATAAGACAGCTTCTCAGTTGTAATATAAAGTAGTTATTAGAAGCAAGTACAGGAGCCAGAGGTAAATTCTTTTGCACCATTTAAGTTGAAGATAATTAGTTCAAAAACTCCATAGACACATATGTATAGATTGAGGCAGGATTCCATCAACCAGTAAATGTTGATTTAGGAATTTAAGAATAAATTTGGCAAAACTAGCAGGATCTATTCGCAACATCGTAGCAATGACCTTTAGGTCAACTAGCACCTCTTCATGCTTTCAATGGAGACGTCCAAGCTTCAAAATCCCCCTCCCCCCACTTATAATGTATCAGGAAAAAAAAAAATCATCAAAGTCCAACACATCTTTGGCAATAGAAACAATCACTGGGGTGAGCCCCTCTGCTCATGTAAGTACATTCTAGGTTTAATTCAATCTCGCATATAGAGAAAAAATTAGGGAAAAAAAAAGACACGTACACAAACACACAGATTTGATCCAAATGAAGGGAAACCCTGCAAAGCATACAAAGGATATCTCTATAGCAGTGCAGTTCTCAAAGTACTTTATCAAATTAACTCATCTATTTGATCGGATAAATGTAAGATTTGATAGAAGGAAGCTTCAAGAATGCAAATCCCTAAGCATACTGTTAAATTACCGATTGTCCCAGAAGTCTAAGCTATTAGGATAAGGTAAATTTAATCATTTAATCGCACAATTCTAACACTCCCCCTCACGTTTTGGCCCAAACTCCTCTTAATAGGTGAGGCCCAATATGTGGGATTTTAAATAGGAGGTAGAGTGGAGGAGACAAGAATCAAACTTAGAACCTCTTGCTCTAATACCATGTTAAATTACCAATTGTTCTAAAAGTTTAAGCTATTGGGATATGGTAAATTTAATCATTAAAACTCACAATTCTAACACATACAATAAATTTTCATGACCACATTTAGCAAATATTTTTTCATTCTCATATCTTAAAAGCAATTGTTTCCCATAATATGTTTACAGCTGTCTGCCAATATATAAATGTATGGATGAAACCGTATTTTCTTGCACCAATTAAAAACAAACAAATAATATATTCTGTTGTGAACTCATCAGTACATCGAGAAAATTCTCCCAATCACCACTGCACAAATGTGCAACATATGATCCTACATGTGTGCAAGCTCTATACTGACTCTTAGAATAATAGCAAGCTTAAAAATGTAGATTTCCCAATTAATGAATTAAAGCAGAAGAAAGTAAGTAGAAGGCCACCTGCACAGCTCTTCCACCATCAAGGCACCCCACTGGAAGCATATTAAAAGCTGATGTTGTTAAACCACACCTACAACAGTTACTTGCATGGTAAACTATCATATGTTATGATAAACAGAATAAGATATTCCAAGAATGGTATGTTACCATCCTGCAATCACAAGAGGATGAATCGAAACTGTTGCAGCATGCATTGCTCTGCACATTGATAATATCAACATGTCACTGAAAAGCTTCATGACAAAGATGAGATACAAGGGAAATGAAATGATCGAATTACCACATCCATAACAAGTGAAACATTAATTGGCATTTATTAGATCATTCCAAAGGAGCATCATAACCATTGGAAAAGCTTAATTTTTTCTTATGTTGCATATCAACAATATTTTCAGTTCAATAAGGCGATGGAAGCAGAGGACATACGCATAACCAAGCGTAGCTCTAGTGATGAGTCCAAGAAGCAAAGAACCTTGAAACAACATGCTCGGAACCTGCACTAAATCTCCTGCAGCACCTGGATTTGATGAGAGCAATAGTCCAACAGCAAACATTGAAAAAGACAGGGCAGCACCAGCAACTGGACCAGCAATTGATATGTCAACCTCTGTACTCCGATCAGGAAGAATAGATTTGAACTGCGCAAAATAATAATTGATAAGCAGAAAATATCCACATAGATATAGTGTAGATAGTACTTGTAGAAAGTTCCACCCATTGTCTTAATGAACGTTTCTCATTAGGGCTGATTAGGCCTAAAGGCGATTGACACTACCAATATATAGCAATGCAAAGAAGACATAATATATAAACTAAAGATCCCTAAACAAAAAAAAAAAAAAAAAAACAAAATCCTGGTCCATTAAAGCATAATGCAAAACTTGAAATAGAAAATAACTTTGACTAAGAAAACCATAATCCAATTAAAAGAAAAAAAAATGCTTTTCCAGTATCACAACATCGTATCTTGTATATCAAACCATATATCAGGTCAACAAGCAGAAAAATCAAATATTTCAATTGCCCACATAAGGATTCATACATCATAAAGTATGACCAGTCCAGATATTTCTGAAATATTACACGCCTTCATTAATAGCTGAGAAGTATGTAATGTTTATCTCTAAAACAATGATGTTGTCCTAGCAAAGACTTGGCTAATTAATGAAGTCTCCAAAATCCTCATATAAGGAACAAAGCTATAACTGCTAGATTATATATGGATTTTCATATTATTTCTACAAAGGAATATTAATTTGTTTACTCAAGATAAGGGTCCTCAAGTAGCATTGCATTAATCAAATTGAAGCTCAATATGGGAAACGATGACCTTTACCATCCAAAAATGAATTTAGAATAGTCCATTTTATTAATTTCACATGGAAAAAGATTGACTTTACTTTTGGAAGAATTAAGTCGAATTTCTCATGTATTTTTTCTCATAAATCTTAGATTGAGTTGAGAGCAGAGAAAGTGAAGAAGGCAGAGCATAGAAGAGACTACTTGCAGAAAAGGTTAAAATTGGATTTGAATTAAAGCACCTAGTTGCAACGATGATTTTTTCGGCACACTATTATAGAGGGACGAGTGTACAGAACACAGTAGAAAATAGGAAATCAAAAGGAAACAAAAGTAATAATAGAACATATCCTAGGCTTCACCATCTAGAATCTGCTTGCAAACCCTAGGCATCACCATCGCATCATGTGCACCCTCTAATGTTACACTTCCTTGTGGAACCTTCTCTTCATCAAGGATAATGGAATCATCCAATTCAACAATGGGCAATGTATCTGACACTTCAACAGGTTGAATTAAGTCTGCTACACATAGTTCAGATATTTCACCTTGTTGTTTAGGCTCCTCAGTAGGTACTTTTTGTCACACAGGTAAAGCAACCTCCGTTGACACTAAGGGCTTGTGGTGAGCATCTAAAGTATCAAACCCAATTTCAGGTTTATTGAGCATTGCAAAGTAATCTTGAACTAATTTCATGAGATTCTCAAGTTTGTGTTCTACTGCAGTGTATTTGTGTTCTACTTCTGTAAATTTGTGTTCTACTTCAATGGAAGATAGCACTGGAGTGAACTTAGGACTAGAATTTGAACCAAAGTTCACCTTGGGCTTAAGACTAGATTTTGAACAAAAATTCACCTTGGGCTTGGGACTAGAATTTGAACAAAAAGTCACATTAGGCTTAGGACTAGAAATTGTTCGAACATTCATCTTGTGGTGGTTCAGCCCAAGAGACGGAGGCTTCCAGGCTTTATCCCCTAATTTATTTGTACCGTGGATCAAGAGTATCCAACAATGGGAGGCCCAAAAGTTGGCAATGCTGCTACTGTGGTGGATAGATTGGAGTTACACTCTTTTATCCTTGCTATATGAATGATCCCCTCTTTCCCAAGAAAATCCGAATTGGATCTCTTTCTTCCCGGGAAGGCTTTTTCCTCACCACGCTTTTATCTCTCTCCCCAAAATTTTCCAACCCCTCCTAAGTCTCCTTCCCCTTAAATACCCAGCCTTGAGTGGGTTAGCCATCATGAAGGGTCCCTTCCCCCAGGCAGGTGGGCCCCTCTCTGCTGTTTATACCTGGATGGGTGGGGCCCACTAAATATTCCTGAAATGACTCCATTGGAACTTGTGCCAGCCTCCAAATTCGTGTTCGGCAGGCGGATTTCCCCAAGGCATTATATCATGCCTTTGGCGATATCTTGTGGTGATCGGTTCGGACTATGCCCTGTTCAGGCCTTTCATCATTGTTTGGTATAGCTAATGGTCGGTTCAGGCCTTTCAGCAATGTTTGGTATAATTCGAGTGGGTCTGACTTAAATGGGCCATGATCTTGGGCGGGCTTTGATTCGTGGACCGTATACATCTCATCTTCAAATTGAGATACATGGCTAGGTGCAGGTCTATCCCATTGATTGAGATTGTTATCTCGTATTTGTCTCTTTTGTTGATAAGGTGGGGAACATATTTCTCTCTTATTTTCTCATAGGATGGAGGAAACATATCTCTCTCTCCTCTGTTCATAGGATGGGGGAATCTATCTCTCAATGAGTATTTCCTTCATTTCTTTCCAATTAGTTATGGGAGGCTTACCCTTTCTAATGCGAAGGTCTTCAACATCTTGCCAATAATCTCTAGCTCTACTTATCAATTTCATCTTGGCAAACCTAGCCCTTGTCACGTATGACAAACCTATTTGTTCAAAAACTCATCTATCTCATTTAACCACTCAGTGAAAATCCATGGGTCTTGATGACCATCAAAACTAGGTGCTTCTAATATAACCATGATTAATAATAAGTCTCAACAAAGAATGATAAAAAGAACCTGTACTGATGACATGGGGGTTGTTATCCAATGTGCGAGTCTGGGCTGGACTGATCTGGACTGGTGGGATTAGATGTTTGCTGGATGCAGGTTGTGACCAACAATAAAACCATGTGGGCTACCAAAAAAAAAAGAGCCCAAGTAGTCAGAATGGGCTGAACGTCCCTGTTGCTGGTCTCGTTCCTTTTTTTAAAAATGACTAGAAAGCCAAATACAGGTCACGTGTGGAATATTATCCACAACACACAGGAAAGCTTCAATCCCAGTAAATCAATAGCAGATGTGTGACGGTGGTGCTGGGCAAGATGGACAGCTCTAGTGGTTGGCGAAACAACGGCTTCAGCAGTGCAGATCTGACTCCTCCTGGCGGCTGTGTGGAGGGCGGCAAGGTGGCAGTGGGTTGTATAAGGATGGACAGATTTTTTTTTGGTTTTGGCATCACCACCAAACAAAGAGAACAAAGGAGGAGACATTCTCAACTCATAATAATATTCTTATTCAAATTCAACAATCTTTCACGATTACATGAGTGCCAGTTAAATAGGTTTTAGGGATTATACTAATATGGAAAACACCTAATTAAATCCCTAAAAATGACATTGATAATCAGATTCAAAATTTAAATTCAAAAACAAAACTAATCGCAAATTAAAACATAAAATCTTGGTTCCCTGCATCAACGAGGCAGTTGGATAAGTCCAACTCCATGCAAAAATGGCAAGAGCACTCAGTATAAGCAAAAGAGGGATCTGTAGGACTGAATATCTAAATACATTTAGACTTACCTCTTTCAAGGAGTTAAGGCCTTCTTTTTTTATCTTACAATAAATACATTTGAATAAGGTATGGGGAAAACAACATTTAACTTCTAAACCAGGAACAGATCAACTTGTAATAAGACTGAAATAATGTTCTGAAGCATTTGTCTCAACCATGTTACTCAATGCTTCCTTCTAAATGTGTTTGTGGGGATGTGGGAATTGGTCTCTATGTTAAACAACCTTCCAATGCTGGGTATGTCTAAGGAGATATAGGAATTCATATTGACCAGGGGAATAACCATTCAATGCCCAGTCACTTTGCTGGGACACAGAGCCATCCATTCAAATATGATACTGGCATTACTCAAATCTGAAGAGAAGGAAGAAACTGAACAAGCTTGCTTTTCTTTTTTATTATTATTTTTTTTATGAGCTAGTGGGGGAGGGGAAGGGAGGTGGGATTTGAACCACAAACATGGGGCACCACAAAGGATGCCATTACCACTGGACTATCAGTTGAACCCCAGCTTACATTTCATTTGAGTAACACAGCTTAGCACCCAACCATAAAAATTATATTGCACCAGTCTTATAAGAGGAAATTTTATAACCCCCACAAAGAAGTTTCTGCCACTTAATGATTTCAGGAAAGGAATTATAACATACAGAAATGATTAAATATACTCACCTGAGTAATTGCACCAAAGCTGCCAAGGGTAATGTTGGGAATAAAATAAGGTATGCTTAGCTTTACTTTCTTTGGGAAAGCAGCCAGAAAGTGCCCAACTTCCTGCATGTAATTAGCCCTATCACTAGAAATATATCAAAAGATAACATTTATTTAGAAGACTGTTTAATGACATTTAGTAATATCAATATCAGTTGAAGAAAAATATAAATCAAGAAATAGGTCAAAAGAAGTTAAGGAACCAATAAACACAAGGTTAAGAGGTAGCAAAGATGTATTATGTCATCTCTTTAGCAATTAATCAACTCAAGTAAAATGGCTTTTAGATGGATCTTTCACATTGAATGGGTGAATAATTTCCCAGTGTCTGTTGTTTGCGAAGGTTGTGGTTTTGGCTTGGGATCTAGGGAATTTTAGTACTCCAAGACAATGTACACAACTCATACTTGGATAGCTTTAACCAAATCTAAAATCATATTGTTCCAATAGGAGGAAGGGATTGTCTTTGCAAGACAGGAAATTTTAGTACTTCAAGACAATGTACATAAGCTGTACTTGGATAGCTTTAACAAAATCTAAAATCATATTATTCCAATAGGAGGAATGGATTGACTTTGCCAGATACCTTAATAAGATTAGGATTATCAACCTGCATAGTTGGGTTGAGCCAAACAGCAAATATTATCAAGTGGTATTCTTTTTATTTTTCAAAATTGGTAAGTTTTTAACCAAAGAATTGGACCTACCCCGGGCAAAAATGATCAAATGGTTAATATCTTCAAATGCGAAGAGCAGCTAAGTAATAGATTTTAGTTTGTATTTAATACAAATTAACTCACAAAATGGCAGTGGCTATATATAGGATAGTTTGTGGTAGATAATTTTTAAGCTCCAGAATTCTATATTCAAAAAATAGAAATAGAAACAAAAAAAGTAGATTATGATCTGCATGTAAATGTAGCACAATGTATTATAACACCAATAGAAACTTTTTCCATTGAAATGCATTTATACAACCAAAGTAGACAGGCAGCAAGAGATGATTGTTTACGTGAAATAGTAGAACTCCCAAGACACCATATGCCAGGGGCAAAGCAGACTCCACAAAAGGAAATAGCAGTTCCATATCTGGTGGTTCAATGGCATTTGGATCTGTGAAGTATTTCACTACCTCTGGTGGAAGTCGATTGATCTGCTTCATTTAAAAAAAAAAACAAAACAAAACAAAAAACATGTAATAATGAATGGTAAATTCCCAAAATGACAAACAAATCAATAGTTAATGAACCATTATGATGTCCTAAAACATATAAGAAAAGGATTGTGTACTAACATATACAGATAAATACTATGATGTGAACTTGTGGTTTCATTTGTACCTGAGATGCAATTCCTAACTCCACAGAGGAACCAATGGTTAGAAGGAATAACAAGAGAGCAATCACATACTGCCAAAGTGTCGTTGGCCCTGGTTCTGAAACCTCCTTTCGCAGCAAACCAAAGCTAACACGTGGACCACCACGTGGGTCTGGTCCTTCTGAATTGGGTTCCTCAACCATAAAAAGGTTGTACTTATTTCCAGTGACCTCAACCAACTGACTCTGAAGTTTGGCAAACACCTCTTCTCTCTTTCCCCTTAAATTCCCAAGGAAAAGAATGCCCTCACCAAGGTCTCCAAATGGCTCTTCTTTAGTAACCCAGAAGGTAGAATAGCCAAAAAGCTTATCCTTAATCAACTTTACATCAGCAGGATCGACCTTCTCGGGCCCAAGGAGTTCCATCAGTTTAAAAGAATCAACTTGGAAACTGTTGTATGCCGGTCCAACCGGTGATATAGTTGGGGGCTGAAACATGGACATACTTGAATCAGCACAGTCCTATCTTATATATTAGACATACATTCATAGGTGTGACTTTGTGCCTTTTAAATTTTTATTTATCACTACCCATCACATTATATGATATATATACATACAGATTCACACAGAACAAGTGAGCACCCACACCATATGAATCACAGGTCAATACAATACCTTGTAAGACATTGATACCAACAAGCTTCGAGTTCGAGTAGTGGGGGCTCAACTGAAACTAATGGCCTCTAAAAGGACTTAAAATAAGTAGTTTCCGATAAAGCATTGAAGTTGACAGTGGTAATGATCAACATTGATACCAACATTAGAATTGAGGTATTGAAAGACAATCAATCCCAAGTGAAAGCCATGCCACCACTCGACTCACTAATCTAAATGAGTTTTTCAAAGCTTAAGATATACTTTCAAAATAATAGTTAAATGATTAAATTCACTCTTTACTATTAAAAAAAAAAAAAAAAACTCGTTCTATCTAAGTAAAACTGTATTACTAATAATGTTCCAACAACTTCAAATACTACTAGTCCAACTAAAATTTAAAGAAAGAAATTCAAAACAAGTTCAATTTTTTTAATTTTGATAAAAAAGAAAAAGAAAAAAGAATTCTAATAAAATTATTAAAAAAAAAACAATAAATAATACCCTTGAAGAAGGCGGCGTCTTTTTGTCGCCGGGCGTTGGTTCTTCAGGCGGTGCCGCGGTGGTTGCCGTGGAAGTCGAAGGTTCAGCACTACTCTCTTCTTCATCGCCATTACTGTCATTGTGAACGCTGCTAAAACACTTAAACCTATAAAAATTGAAATAATTCACTCTCGTAGTCGTAGTCCTCTTCCTCTTCGACTTCGACTTGACGCTAAATGAACACGATGTTTGTCTGACTCTGCACAACAAACATGAATTCCTCCTCGTCCTATTCCATACGGGGGCCGAAAAACTAAAACTACAGCTCGTAGTCAGAGTTCCCATTTATTAAAACAACAATCAAACAAAAAATTGAAGGAGAGCCTGTTGTTTTTTACTTTTAGTTTCAGTTATGCATTTGGATTTGGGAATTCAAATGGATGAAGTAAACGAACTAGAGGCCTTGTTGTAAGAGTAAGAGTTTAGTTCAATATCTACTTTGTTTCTCTAAATAAAATAATATCTTCTTCTTTTTCCTCTTTTTTTTTTATTTTTTATTTTATACTTTAATCTTTTTGTATTTTTCTTTTTCTTTTTTTATTTTTGGGAAAAATTCCTGCTTCGCAGTTATCAATAAAATAAACCTATTAAAGTATAATCAAATGGGAAAAAACTTAGAGTCTGTTTGGATGAGAATGTTTTTGGATCATATCACTCAGTTTTCATAACTGAGTTTTCAAAATATGTGGGTCCCACAAAAAAATTCTTGTTTGGCTTAGTTTTCAACTCTTGTTTCCATCACTCAAAACTCAAAAATTTGAGTTAGAATGATGGAAATAGGAAACAACAATATGGTGTTTTCAAAAACTGAGATATGAAACTCAGTAGCACCAACGCAAATATTCGAACTTTGTGGGGCCTATAGCTTGTGTTGTCATGTCAGTTCAGAGCTTGTTTGGTATTACCGTTGCAAGCACCACCACAACAAATCCAACGTCGCCAACAACCACCGTGAAATTGAAACTCAGCCACTGCCAAAATCAACCCACAAAACCAACCGCCGATCCACACCACAGAAACACAAAACTAGCCCCAACCGATTTAACCCAGCCCCAACCGATTCAAGCCACGCCTTCACCACTCTCCATACCAACCACCACTGGAACTGAGACACAAGAACTGAGACCGAGAAACAACTGAAACCCAAAAACCCAATCTCAAACCCGATCTCCACCGTGACTTAAACTATATCTCCACTGTGAAACCCAGCCAACACCCAAATGACCACCACCGAAACCCACCATCACCAATCCGAACCTAGCAACCACTGAAACAACCCACCACTTTAAACCCAATAACCACCGATTCAAACCAACCAAAAACAACTAAGAAAGAAACAGCGAAGAGAGAAAAAAAAAAACAAATACAGATTGAAGAGGGGAGATACAGAGAAAATTGAGGGTACAAAATTGAAACTGAAATTGAAATTGAAAAAAGAAAGAAGATCAAACAGAAGAAGAGAACCTGTTGTGCGCATGCGTTGATGTGAGAGGCGAGGGAAGAATGGCATGGTTTTCACTGCTTTGTGCTCACTGCCCCTGACCACGATCCCAGTTCAGCAGATGGTTTTGGCGTAAAATCATGGTTTAGAAAGAGGTGTGTTAAATGGGTATTGTGGGTAAGAAATTGAAATTGAAAAAATGAAGGAAGATAAAAAAGAAGAAGGGGACCTGTTCTATTGTGCTTGTGCGATGATGTGGGAGGCGAGGGAAGAAGAAGGTGGTTTTTTGATGGGATAAAATTAGGGAGAGGAAAAAAATAAAAGAAGAAAAGTATGTTCACGCGGGTAGGAAACAATTTCACCACTGTGTAATGTCAGTAGGCGGGGTCCATAGCTGTGGCAAAAAGTTGAGTTAAAAAGATAAGATATGTGATTGAGTTTTTAAACCAAACAGGAGTTTTGGGATTTTTCAGTGAAAGTGGGATTTGAGTTATGAGTGATGAGTTTTGAGTTTTGAAAACTGAGTTAAGAAAACTAAGTGATGGGGAAACCAAACGGGCCCTTATATACCCTAATTTAGGTAAAGTTTCTCAATTTCTCCAATTAAATAATTTCATATTAACATTTAATCCACATTAGGGTTCTAATTAGCTCTGATGAACACAAGGAAATCAGTAGGCTGAATGTCTCGGGCGTTGATGATCTCGAGGTTACTGGTAATGTCTTGAAAAAGTAAACACAAAATCAGAGAAGACCGGGAAAGACTGGTCAAGAATCCTCCGATGGTAAAGTCAGTATTTTTGGAATTCTAATTTTTTGTGGAAATGTCTGAATACCTTACCCTCCTGTAGAAGAGCCCTTATATAGTGTTTGTCCGAGGCAGTTATTCCCCCTACCGTTGTGGAGTTCGGAAGATTCGGAGGTAACTTCTATAACCGCTATGGAAGTTACATTATTTGGGATCCGTTTTCTACAAACCGTTTATTGGGGGAGCGGTTTGTAATCTGACAGGAAAACAGAGGTTGCGTCGAGGAACATGTTCAGGACGCAAGGTGCTCGTCCTTATGACTTCACGGACGGACGAGCTTATCCTTGGACGAACATGCCTTTACATTTAACTTTTCCTTGGACGAGCATCGTGGACGAGTCTGGAGTTAAGTGATCTATCATGCACCATCAGTTGCCCCTTCGTCCACGGGCCGTCTAAGGAATGCATGCCCTCAATCTATTTTCCTTGGACGAGTGCATTTGTGTTAATGATTAAATGTGCCACGTGTCACTGTCCTATTGGTGACAAGTTATGTCGATTCATGTTTTCGAGGAGTACGCCACATGTCATTTCTTGGTTGGTTGTGTCGTTTCAAGTGTTTAGGTCAGCTGCCTATAAATAGCGGAATACCTCCTCTACCCTCTATATTCTCTGAAATTTTCCTTTGTCTAGAGCCTCGTCTAGAGCCTCGTCTAGAAGTCTCTCCGCGTCCATAGTCCTCTCTCGTCTAGAGCCAGGTATTCTCTTACTTCTCGTCTTTAGGTTTTTGGTTTCCAAAAGATGTTTGAAACTGTTATTTCTTCATCTAGCAATAATACAGAGAAAGCTATAGACGAGTATTATGATACAACCAGTGATAGTGGTTCTAGTGATAGTAGCCACAATAGTGAGGAGAGTTCTACGAACAAGGGATATACCTATGGTGTCCCTGTTGGAAATATGTATGTACGCAGCGGAAAATTAACGGATCTACTTCATTCGCAATTGATAACATGCACTATGTAAGTTTCAGAATATAGAACAAGAGAGTGTACCTTGGTGCAGTGAATTTCAAAACCAAAGATCAGAAGTTCTCGGGAATACTTTCAATCTTCACTCCAATTCCACTTGATGCCCAAGATGTGTGGTCTTTCAATCAGTTATATGTGTATGTTCTTAAAGAGAATGAAAGAGTGTCCAACACTCACATACATACCATTTCATGTTCTTACTAAAAATCTGTATATTTCTCTCCATATAACTGATTATCTAATTGGGCTAGCCTTTTGGGCATTTCCAATTGGGCTTTAGTGTGTGGCTTGGAGTGGGACCAAAAGGGAATAAATAAGACTCTAACTCCAATGGGCCTTAGGCTTTTCTGTCAACTTTTGACAAGTCCAAAGTTATCATTAATTATATTTAATACCATTATATAAATATAATTGCACTCTAGACCTTATTAAGAAATTATATCCCAAGACTTTATTGTACATGCAACCCCTTCATAAAATATTCATAGTAACACAAAGTCATGAATGAAGACTGCCACTTTGTAAATTACTACATCTTAATCCTTAAGTACCCGGTTTAATTCTTTTAAGTTATTCACCATATATTTATGAAATCCAATTTCATAAATATATACTTTAGTCTTACTAAAGTGGTTAGGCCTAACTCTCTGAATAACAAACCCATTAAACTTATCTTAAGGGAATATTTTGTATCTCCGTTAAGAGACTATGAATTCCATCTTGAGAATATATGTTCCATCAACACTAAATGTGGCTGCCCAACATACTGAGGTTTTGACCGTTACTTTAGATCTCACTCCTGATATATCAAAGCAACCTACACTTCATGATCAGATCCATTATTCTCTCAAGATTAAGAGTTCATGTGAATATAAGTTGTGAGATTTATTATTCAATTGACAGTTGTTAGGAGAATAATAAACCTCACAGCGGTCCAGTTCAATATATTTTAACTTTTAAAACATATTAACATATTAACTAGAAGTCACCACTTCCATGATCAAGACAAATCATCTTAGTTAATATGTTATAGTCTTCACAGATGAAATGCCCAATTTCATCACCGACTACGAACTAAATTCTGAGTTTACAAAGAACTTGTGATCTATATCTTCTGTGACTAAATCACATAAATCACATACTATACATCTCATGGACTATATGATAATGTCCGAATATTTATGTTACCAATATTTCAGATAATAATAAAACAACTTTATTAAACACAATATTAAGTCATACATAATGTTATACATAATATCATACATAGTATCATACAATAGGATTTAAGGACATTAATCTCAACAATCTCCCACTTGCCTTAAAGACTATTGTGCACTAATCTAACTCCCATTTCCTCCAAATGTGACTCGAAAGTCCTTTGAGGCAAGGCTTTAGTAAATGGATCTGCTAGATTATTTGCACTTTCAATCTTTGCTACCACCACATTTCCATGAGCAATAATATCTCTAATGATGTGATACTTTCTCTCAATGTGTTTTCCTTTCTTGTGATTTCTTGGATCTTTTGATTGTGCAACTGCACCACTATTGTCGCAAAACAATGTGATGGGAACTTGTTCCATTCTCATTACACCAAGGTCAGAAAGGAATTTCTTGAGCCATATAGCTTCTTTTACTACTTCACAAGCAGCAACATATTCTGCTTCTATGGTGAAGTCCGCAATGCAAGATTGTTTGACACTCCTCCATGTTATAGCTCCACCTCCCAAGGTGAAAACACATCCTGATGTGGACTTTCTGAAATCTAGATTAGATTGAAAGTCTGAATCTGTTTAGCCAATGAGAATCAAATCCTCACAATGGTAAACAAGCATATAATCTCTCGTTCTCCGTAGATACTTGAGTATATGCTTTACAACTTTCCAATGTTTTGGTCCTGGATTTGATTGATATCGGCTGACCATGCCAACTGAATAACAAATATCTGGTCTAGTATAAAGCATGGTATACATGAGACTTCCTACTGCAGAAGCATAAGGAACTTGTCTCATTATATCTACTTCTTCTTAAGTCTTAGGCCTTTGGTCGTCAGACAGAGGAACTCCATGTCTGAAAGGAAGTAATCCTTTCTTGGAGTTTTGCATGCTAAACCGTTCTAAGACCTTATCTATATATCCAGCTTGAGATAAGCCTAACATCTTATTCTTGCTATCTCGCCAAAACTTGATCTCTAAAATAAAGTTAGCTTCACCCAAGTCCTTCATATCAAATTGGCTTGACAACCAAACCTTTATTGATGACATTACCCCTACATCATTTCCAATGAGTAGAATGTCATCAACATAAAGCACTAGGAACATTACCACTTTATCTTGATGTCTTTTGTACACACATGGTTCATCAAGATTTTGTTTAAAACCAAATGATTTGATTGCTTGATCAAATCTGATGTTCCAAGACCTAGATGCTTGCTTAAGTCCATAAATGGACCTTTTCAACTTGCATACCATATGTTCTTAGTTCTTAACTATGAAACCTTCCGGTTGCATCATATAGATTTCTTCTTCAAGATTGCCATTGAGAAATGCAGTCTTGACATCCATTTGCCAAATCTCATAATCATAATGAGCAGCAATGGATAAGAGAATTCTGATAGATTTAAGCATTGCTATCGGTGAAAAGGTTTCCTCATAATTGATACTTTCTTTTTGAGTATACCCTTTTGCCACTAGTCTTGCTTTAAAGGTTTCAACATTTCCATCTATCCCTCTCTTCCTCTTGTAAACCCATTTGCAACCAACAGGTTTAATGCCGTTAGACGCCTTTACAAGATCCCAAACTTGATTGGAATATATTGAATTTAATTCAGATTTCATAGCTTTGACCCATTGATGTGCATCTGTATCATTCATTGCTTCATCATAAGTGTAAGGATCCGATTCAGCCTCTTCTGAGATAGCTTCATAAGTTTCTCCCAAACCTATGAATCTTATAGGAGGCCGAACAATTTTCCCACTACGACGAGGCACCTGTGTACTAGATATCTCATTAGTAGTATCTTGTGGTGTATCTAATACAACCATATCATCCCTAGTTTCATGCATTGGTTGTTCATTTACAGGTTCATTCATTTCAGTCAAAACAACTTTACTTCTAGGATCAAAATTATTCACATAATCATCTTCCAAAAATTTGGCATGGGTACTAACAAACACTTTGTTATCCTTATGATTATAGAATAAATAACCCTTAGTTTCCTTTGAATACCCTAAAAACATGCATACTTCCGTTTTAGCTTCCAACTTATTAGACTTCCCTTTCAACACATGTGCTGGACATCCCCAAATGTGAAGATATTTCATACTAGGCTTGCGCTCACTCCACAATTCCATGGGTGTGTTAGGAACAGATTTTGATGGAACTAAATTTAAAATATGCATTGCAGTTTTTAGTGCATATCCCTAAAAAGAAACTGGTAAAGTTGAATAACTCATCATGGACCTAACCATTTCCAAAAGAGTCCTATTCATTCTTTCCGCTACACCATTTTGTTGGGGAGTTCCAGGTGTAGTCAATTAGGATACAATCCCATTTTGAATTAAGTAATCCTTGAAATCCCCAAGAAGGTATTCGCCACCTCGATCAAATCGAATGGCCTTTATGTGTTTACCTAATTGCTTCTTAACTTCAGCCCTAAACTCTTTGAACTTTTCAAAGGCTTCAGACTTCCGTCTCATTAGGTACACATAACCATATCTTGAGTAATCATCAGTAAAAGTGATGAAATACTCATAACCTCCTTTTGCTTGGGTTGACATAGGACCACACACATCAGTATGCACTAGCTCTAGCAAATCTTGGGCTCTTCTACCTTTTGCATTAAAAGGTCTTTTGGTCATTTTACCTTCCAAACAAGATTCACAAACTGGAAATTCATCAAAGTCCATGGGCTGTAAGAGTCCATCTTTGATCAGTCGTTGAATCCTATCTGAATTAATATGACCCAAACGTAAGTGCCAAAGATATACATCACTAGAAGAAGGAAACTTTCTTTTTAATGATTTCACATGAGAGTTATTATCTAATTCAGAATTATATAATTCATGCTTATCAGGAGTTAAAATATAAAGACCATCTATAATATTGCCAGAACAGATAAACACTTTATCCTTCTTTATTACAACATTGTCTTTTAGGATAACACAATATCCATGTTTACCTAAGTAAGTAGCAGAAATTAAATTCCTACGAACATTAGGTACATAAAAACAGTCTTCCAATATTAAAACTTTAGATACAAAACATAAATTATAAACACCAACAGCTACAACCAGAATCCAGCTCCCATCAGCCAAAGTAAGAAATAACTCCCCTTCTTTAAGCTTTCTGGTCTCCTGAAACCCCTATAAGGAATTGCAGATATGATTAGTACAACCTGAATCCACACACTAGGAATCCGTGGGATTCTGTACCAAACATATTTCAAGAATGAATGAACTTTTCATACCTTTATTGGCAGCCTTGAATTTTGGACAATTCCTCTTCCAATGTCCTTTCTCACCACAATGGAAACATTTTTCTTTGAGTTTCTTTCCTTTGTCGGCAACCCCTAAGGCAATTTGTTTACTCTCTTGCTTGGTGAAGTCCTTCTTCTTCTTCTTCTTACCCTTGCCTTTCGACTTAGGTTGAAAAGTAGAAGTTTCACCAATATTAGCTTCAACATTAGAAGTACCAAGGATGCCTTTCGCCGCTACCAACTCATTTATTAATTCAGACAATGTATAAATCTTTTTGTTCATATTATAGTTAAGTTTGAATTCCTTGAATGATTCTGGTAGTAACTGGAGTATAATATTCACTTGGGATTCTCCATCAATGTCGGCACCTAAAACTTCCAATGTATTCAGATTAGAGATCATTGTAAGACAATGCTTCGTAACTGAACTACCTTCAGCCATTTTGGTATTATAAATTTGTCTCATGGTTTCTTGCCTTGCAGAACGGCCTTGCTCACCAAACATCTCTTTCAGACTTAGCATAATGTCCGAAGCTAGTTCTACATCCTGCATTTGATGTTGTAGAACATTTGAGATAGATACTAGGATGTAGTATTTGGCCATCTCATTAGATTTCTGCCAACGATCATATTGCTGTTTTTCCTCAGGAGGAGCATCTAATGTAGGAAAGCTAGGACATGGTTTAGTAAGCACATACTTGTGCTCTTCAGCAGTAAGAACTATGTCCAAATTTCTTTTCCAGTCAACATAGTTGGATCCAGTTAGTTTGTTTTGATTAAGAATAGTAATAAGTGGACTAAAAGATGCCATGACAAATCTGAAAACAATAAACATGAATATAATGAGTAAACTGGACATTATCAATTTAGCATATAAGCATATAATATGGAACCTTAGTAAAACCATAATATAATATATGCAACGACAACTCAATCTATGTCTATAATTCCTTGGTAGCAAGTTTATTATAAACACATTAATTGATTGAGAACTATTCTCATTATTAGTGCTATCATAATAACTCTTATCAAACACTAATAATATGCTGTATAAACTTTAGCCTCTAAGTAATAATGACATAGCTCATTTGGGAGGTTAACATTATACTTAGTCTAGTGTATAGCATTATCTAGAATCATGTGTAGCCACATTTCATCTTCCTTTATAGTGTTTAAACTTGTAGTACCATGGAACAAAACACCCTCCTTTGGGATCGCGAGGCATATACGCCAAGACGAGGTGCTTGTCCACACTACTTTAAACGGGTAAGTTCAATCTTGTAGTACTATGAAGTAAACACCCTCTTTTGGGATCGTGAGGCATATACGCCAAGACGAGGTGTTTACTCACACTACTTTGAACCGATAATGAAGGCCGTGAGATGCAACCCTTGTATCTCTCTCCCACTAGATATTTTAAATTAAAGGTTTTTAAATTTAAAACATGCATAATCTAATTACACATAGCCTTGCACTTTATATATGTTAAAAACACTTAGAAAAAATTCAAAAATTTCCTAGGCTCGACAGCTTCCGACAGCTGGTCGATCGATCGAGAAAGAATCTTGCCATCTCGACAGCTGATCGATAGCTGGTGGATTGATCTAGAAATCTTCTGCTTGCTCGATTGATTCTCGATAGCTTCTCGATCGATCGAGCTTTAGAATCTCCAAGCTCGATCAATTCTCGACAGCTTCTCGATCGATCGAGATTCGCGAATTTTGAATTTTCAGAATTTTTCTAAAGCAGTTTTTAACGACTTTTCATGAACAAACAAACATCATATGAACATGATAGACAGAGTTTGATATCAAAACTAAATTTCATTGATGCTATAGCCTTAAATTTCAATTTAACATACTTAAATTCAAATTTAAACAACATCATAACATCAATATTAGTTTTTATCAAATCATAGTTTCAACAACCATGCAGAAAATTAAATACAAGTATAATCTTCTAGCATTAAGAAACTATTATTTCTAATTCCAAAACTCACAAAAAACATGTCATACATATTGGAATTGAAGACCGCTCTGATACCAATTGTTGGAAATATGCATGTACGCAGCGAAAAATTAACGGATCTACTTCATTCGCAATTGATAACATGCACTATGTAAGTTTCAGAATATAGAACAAGAGAGTGTACCTTGGTGCAGTGAATTTCAAAACCAAAAATCAGAAGTTCTCGGGAACACTTTCAATCTTCACTCCAATTCTACTTGTGAATTACTACATCTTAATCCTTGAGTACCCGGTTTAATCCTTTTAAGTTATTCACCATAAATTTATGAAATCCAATTTCATAAATATATACTTTAGTCTTACTAAAGTGGTTAGGCCTAACTTTCTGAATAACAAACCCATTAAACTTATCTTAAGGGAATATTTTGTATCTCCATTAAGAGACTATGAATTCCATTTTGAGAATATATGTTCTATCAACACTAAATGTGGCTGCCCAATATACTGAGGTTTTGACCGTTATTTTAGATCTCACTCCTGATATATCAAAGCAACCTACACTTCATGACCAGGTCCATTATTCTCTCAGGATTAAGAGTTCATGTGAATATAAGTCGTGAGATTTATTATTCAATTGACAGTCGTTAAGAGAATAATAAACCTCATAGCGGTCCAGTTCAATATATTTTAACTCTTAAAACATATCAACATATTAACTAGAAGTCACCACTTCCATGATTAAGACAAATCATCTTAGTTAATATGTTATAGTCTTCACAGATGAAATGCCCAATTTTATCACCGACTACGAATTAAATTCTGAGTTTACAAAGAACTTGTGATCTATATCTTCTGTGACTAAATCACATAAATCACATACTATGCATCTCATGGACTATATGATAATGTCTGAATATTCATGTTACCAATATTTCAGATAATAATAAAACAACTTTATTAAACACAATATTAAGTCATACATAATGTCATATATAATGTCATACATAATATCATACATAGTATCATACAATAGGATTTAAGGGCACTAATCCCAACAGTCTTTGGGCTTCCTTTAAAAGTTATCCAAGAACAACTTAGGAAGGCATCCGGTTCCCGAGCTGGCTCTCCGTCTAGTGTCCCTTCGTCTAATCCTTTGCACGAAAAGGGGACCGTCTATAACTGTGCTGTAGGTATTCATTCTAAAACGAATGGACAAAGGCTTAACAATCTTAGGACATGGTACCAGATCCCGGATGAGCTTAACCCTAGGTTGCCCGTCCGTGGAGAATGGTGTTGCAATCCTCGTTTTGGAGTAGGTGTCTATGAGGCTTATTTCTTGGGGGGCTTTAGGTTGCCTTTGAATTCATTTGCTAGAGAGTTACTGGTTAGGTTAGGTTTAGGTATATGTCAATTCAACCCTAATGCGTGGAGATTAGTTATCTCTATGCAAATCTTATGGAGGGAGGTATTTGGAAGGGACTGTCCTCTTACTGTGGACGAGTTCCTCTTTTGTTATAAACCCTCAGAAATAAATCAATCTCTTGGCTTTTACCAATTCACAGCTAGGGGTAAAGATTGTAGATTAATCAAGTCCTTAATCTCGTCCGATAGGAATTGGAAGAGAGAGTTTATCTTTGTCTCCGATTTTTGGGCAGGGAACCCTGTGGACATTGGCAGGGACCCTTTTGCCCCTTACTTTGGGGACTTAGGGAACCTTCGCCCTGAAGGTACGTCCCTCCCCTTTCTCATCTTTCTTTTTTCTTTTTATCTTGTTTTTTATTTGCTTCTAACCCCTGTTTATCATTTGCTTTACAGGTGTTAAACGACCATCCTTAAGTAAATTTCACCGTGACCGCGTCCACAGGGCTCGTCTTTACGCTGATAGGGATTTTCATTCTTTGGTCACCCTACGACGTCTTGCCAAGTGGGGACTTGGTCCTGAACCATCAGACGAGGCTATTGCTCATGAGGTCACAGTGCGAAGAAGTAAGTTTTCATTTAATGGTCATTTGAACGTCCTGTTATATTTCCTAATCTATTTATAATTCGTCACTCATTGTTATTGTTTTTTGCTTTAGGGATGTCAACAATGAAAGAAAACAAGGAGAAAGAAGTTATAGGCGAGGAGAGTCGTCTTGAGACTCAGTCTCAAGCTTGTCCGTCGGCTGGGGACAAAAGGAAATCTTTGCCTAAAAACCTTGATTTGGGAAATCTCCCCAGCTGACGAGGGAAAAAGGCTAAGCATGGGTCGTCCCAACCAGTCAAGCCTAATCTTCCTCCGTCTCAGCCGTCCGTCAAAATATATGATGTGGACTCGTCCATTCCAATTGAAACCACTTCGTCTAAGACTCCTCTGCCCAAGACGACTGTGCCAGCCACGTCCCAGCCTTTACAACAGGTCCCTTCAAATATTATTGAAAATGAAGACCTGGCTTGGGAACGTTTTCAGAAAGTTGTTTCAGACGAGGACATAAACACTTGCTATGACATGTCCCTAAAAGATTTTGAACATTCTGGTGTTCATGATCTTTTTAAGGTACGTAATCATATTTTTTCCTTGTCTTTGTTGAAAGATATATCTTTATATATTCTCACCTAACTTTCATTTTTACTATTTTTTTTTTTTTAGGCTATGTCAAAATTCATTGCAGCATCTAGGCAGGCTACAGGATTGGACAAGACGAGGATCTTGTTAGAGACGAGGATTCAGGAGGTGAACGAAGAATCTAAAAAGTGGGCTGAGGTAGCTAATAAGGCTAAGAAGAAGGCAAAGGAGCTACAAAACTTGATTGAGGAGTTGAAAACTGATGTATTGGAAAAAGATACTCGTCTTGATCATTTACAAAAAAAGAACAATGAGCTGAGTACACTTCTTTCCAAGGCAAAAGAAGACGCAGTAACTGAATTCAAGGCGTCCAAGCAATACACTGATATTCTGGACATCAATTATGCAGCAGGCTTTGAGGATTTCAGAATGGATGCTATAGAGAAGTTCCCTGAAGTGGACTTTAGCTCCATTAAGCTTAACATGGCTGCTGCTACAAGCTTTCCTCTTCAAACTAGCTCCGAGGACGTCAATGTGGAAGATGATGCTACTACTCAGCCACGTCAGGACGACCCCAACGTTAATGTCCCTTCCTCTTAAGGACGAGACTTTGATATTTAGATTATCCTTAGTATTTTTATCCTCTTTTTTTCTTTTTCTTCTTTTTTTAGTTTGATCAATTGTTTTGGATCTTTTTATTGTAACCCAAGTACATTTTATCTCGTCCATGCTTTTAGGACGGGCTTCTAAACAATTGCTTTTTGGGCTTTTTATTTTAACAAGGGTTTTTTGGACTATGAATGTTTGTTTCCTTTCTATCTTTGTGTGGACGAGAATTTTTTTTTTTTTTTAACAGCTAGTTCATTCTTGACTCATCCATGATAGAAGTTGTATTCATTCATCCTTTTGAATTTTGCGAGTTATTATTTTTTAAGCATAGCTCGTCTTTGGGGATGGCAACACTTTTTCCTTAGCTTTATTCGTCCTTAGACTTGGTAGTTGGTTTTACATTCCATCCATAAGCCTAACTTTTTTCTCGTCCAAATAATTGGACTGTTATAGTTGGCGTCCTGCTTGACATGAAATATTCATGTATGCATTTCCTTGTCCATGAGTAGGACTGATGTATTAAGGGCTTTACTTCGTCCATTATCTGGACGAATATGCCTTGTTCTTCCTTGCTTTACTTTTGGGGAAGCTTGTAGACGTTACATCTCCGCGTCTAGAGATTTCACTCGTCTTTGGCTTTCAGCCTTCTAATTATTTTGAATAAAAACAATATAATTACTAAAAATTCACACAACATTATGTATATAGCATAAACATTGTTCATAGGTGAAGCATATGCTCAGAAGCTAATGCCTTTAGGGAATTAATAAATACAACTCCATAATCTCATCCATAGCTCAAGACACACAACTTTAAAGATTAATATAATTTTAGGAAATTAACACATGCACAAAGCTTATATTTAAACAGACTTCGAAACAAACTTTTAACCGCTCGTCCTAGGTAATGCTCGTCCAGGCTGGGACTTTACTGGTAATACCTTCTTAGGTGTTCAACATGCCAAGGGTGTTCCAACTTCCTTCCGTCCAAAGTTTCCAAGTAGTAGGATCCTTGTCTTTTGCAATTGATAACTTTGTAAGGTCCTTCCCAATTAGGTCCCAGTTTCCCATGAGCCGGGTTCTTGGTTGCCAAATAAACCTTTTTCAAGACGAGGTCTCCTACGTTGAACCGCCTTGGCTTCACCATTGCATCATACTGCCTAGCCATGAGGTTTTGTACCTCGCCGTCCTATATTCTGCATCCGTTCTTACCTCGTCTATTAGATCAAGGTTTAAACGGAGTTGCTCCTCATTATCCTTATCCTGATACATCGTCACCTTGTGGTTGGCCATATGCACTTCTGCAGGTATGACTGCTTCGCTTCCGTAAGCTAGCTTGAAAGGAGTTTCCCCTGTAAGGGTTCTCATCGTCGTCCTGTACGCCCATAGAACACATGGTAGCTCATCTGGCCATACTCCCTTTGCCCCCTCAAGCCGAGTCTTGATGATTTTTAACAAGGATCGGTTTGCAACTTTGGCCTGACCGTTTGCTTGGGGATGGGCGGGCGAGGAATAATGATTTTGAATTCCGAAATGTTCACAGAAGTCCCTGAAAAGTGCATTGTCAAATTGTCGTCCGTTGTCGGACACTAATACTCTAGGTACCCCAAACCTGCACATAATGTTCTTCCAAACGAAGCTCTTGACATTTTGTTGCGTGATACTTACTAAGGGTTCTGCTTCTACCCATTTGGTGAAATAATCAATACCCGCCACCAAAAATTTCATTTGCCTCGTCCCAAGTGGAAAGGGACCTAAGATGTCTAACCCCCATTGTGCAAAAGGCCATGGGGCTATCATCGGGTTGAGATATTCTGATGGTTGTCTGGGGATGTTACTAAACCGTTGGTATTGATCGCAGATCTTGACATATGCCTTGGCATCGGCTTGCATATTGGGCCAATAGTAGCCTGCGCAAATGATTTTGTGGACAAGTGGTTTAGCTCCTGAGTGGTTGCCACATGCTCCTTCATGAACCTCCCTTAATACATAATTGGCCTTGCCAGAAGCTAAACACCTTAAATAAGGTTGTGAAAAACCTCTTTTGTACAGTACCTCGTCCATGAGGATGTACCTGGCCGACCTGACTCTGAGCTTCCTGGCCTCGTCTTTTCCTTCTGGAAACTTTCCGTCCTTCAAGTATGACACTATTAGAGTCATCCAATTTTCTTCGCCTTCTATTTGCTGTACTTCTGGAAAGTCTATGCTGGGCAGGTATCGAATTTCATTAAACTCGTCCATTACTTCACTCGCTAAGGCTTCCTTTGCTAAAGTGTCTACTTCCATGTTCTCTTCTCTTGGGATCTGAACAAAATCAGCTTCCTTAAACTTTTTTACAAGGCGTACCACCCTATTGAGGTATTTCTTCATTCGTTCTTCTTTGACTTCACATGTCCCATTTACTTGGCCTATGATCAGCTGTGAGTCTCCCAGGACAAGTATCGATTCTGCTTCCATAGACTTAGCCAACTCCAGCCCTTTAAGAAGGGTTTCATACTCAACTTCATTGTTGGTTGTTTGATACTGCAGACGAACCTTGTGCTTCAATTTATCTCCCTCTAGGGATTGTAAAACAACTCCTATTCCTCTTGCATGTTGTGTAGATGATCCATCCACACAGACTATCCATTTCTTACTGTTTTCCACCCCGCTTAAGTCATCATAACTTGGAGTGAATTCTGCAATGAAGTCTGCCAGGGCCTGAGCCTTTATTGCGTTTCTGGGTTGGTACCTAATGTCAAATTCGCTGAGTTCAATAGCCCATTGGATCAGTCGTCCTGCAGCTTCCAACTTGTTCATTGCCTTTTTGAGCAGATGAGCCATTATGACATGAGCTTGGAAGTAATGTCTCAACTTCCTGGAAGCTGTTATTAGTGCAAAGGCCAATTTCTCTATCAGTGGATACCGTCCTTCCGCTCCTCTGAGCGCTCTGCTTGTGTAGTAAACTGGTTTCTGCACCTTTCCTTCTTCCCTGATCAACGCTGAACTTACATCATGTGGAGTCACTACCAAGTACAAGTACAATTCCTCTCTCAACATAGACGGACTCAGCAAGGGGGCCGTGGTGAGATATATCTTCAGGATTTGGAAAGCTTTCTGGCACTCGTCCGTCCATTCAAATGCCTTTCTAAGAACCTTAAAAAACGGCAAATACTTGTCAGTAGCTTTAGAAACAAACCTGTTAAGGGCAGCAATTCACCCAGTAAGAGATTAGACTTCTTTGATGCTTCGCAGAGGCTTCATATCCAGTATTGCTTGTATCTTATTAGGATTTGCTTCAATTCCTCTATGCGAAACCATGAATCCAAGGAACTTTCCTGATGAAACTCCAAAAGCGCATTTGCTGGGGTTCAATTTCATGTTGTACTGCCTAAGAGTGTCAAAGGTTTCTTGCAGGTCGTTTAGGTGCTTCCCTTCGTCTAGACTCTTTACCAGCATGTCATCCACATAGACTTCCACATTTCGTCCAATCTGTGGATGAAACATATGGTTAACCAACCTCTGATATGTTGCCCCTGCGTTCTTCAAACCGAAAGGCATCACTTTGTAACAAAACAAACCTTGACTGGTGATAAAGGATGTCTTTTCTTGGTCTGTCTCGTCCATCTTTATCTAATTGTATTAGGAGAAAGCATCCATAAAACTAAGTAGCTTGTGACCCACAGTAGAATCTACCAGCTGGTCAATGCGCGGTAACGGATAACTGTCCTTGGGGCAAGTTTTGTTTAGATCAGTGAAATCTACGCACATTCTCCACTTGCTGTTTGCCTTCTTGATCATCACTACATTGGCTAACCAATCTGGATAATAGACCTCTTGAATAAATTTTGCTGTGGCCAACTTTAGCACTTCTTCCTTAATAGCATTGTCTCTCTTAGGGGCAAATACTCTTTTCTTCTGACGTATGGGTTTAGAAGAAGAATACACATTCAAACGGTGGGCAATGACACTAGGATCTATACCTGGCATATCCTCATGGCTCCAAGCAAACACATTAGTATTTTTCTTCAAAAAACGGACGAGATCCTATTTAGTTTTTTCTTCTAAATCTGCTCCAACCCTGGTACACCTCTCGGGGATTATTCTCGTCCAAGAAAATGTTCTTTAAAGCTTCGGTGGGCTCTGCCACAACTCTCCTTTCCTCAATGTTCATCGTCTGAACTTGCTCGTCCATGGCCAACATGGCCAGGTAGCATTCTCTTGCTGCCAGTTGATCTCCCTGTGCTTGTCTTATCCCATGCTCCATTGGAAATTTGACTGACAAGTGGTAAGTGGACGTAACTGCTTTCCAACTATTTAACGTTGGTCTTCCAATTATAGCATTGTAGGAGGATGAACAATCCACCACCAAGAAATTCACGTCCCTGGCTACCTGTTGTGGGTATGCCCTTACCACGATAGGTAATGTGACAGTGCCTACATGCTGTACTTTCATTCCACCAAAACCTACCAAATGAGAGTTTACTGGACGAAATTGGTCTCGTCCAAGCCTCATTTGCTAAAAGGCAGGGTAATACAGAATATCCGCTGAACTTCCATTGTCTACCAACACTCTTCTGGTTGTATAGTCGGCAATGAGCAAAGTAATAACGATGGCATCGTCATGGGGGTGGTGAACTCTTTCAACATCTGCGTCCGTAAATGTGATTGCTGGCTTGTCTGTAGTCCTCGTCTATGGAGATCATCCAGAGAGCTGAACATTCTGCACCACTTTCAGATACGTCTTCCTGGACTTGGACGACTGACCTGCTGAACTTCCTCCTATAATAACTCTTATCTCCCCAAGCGGGGTTCGCGACGACTCTTCTACCTTCCCTTTCAACTTCTCATCCTTATGCTTTCGTCCAAGGAAATTTCTCAACTTTCCTTGTTTTATAAGATTTTCAATCTGTTGTTTCAGATCGTAACATTCGTCCGTGTCGTGCCCATGGTCTCTATAGAAGCGACAATACTTGTTCCTATTGCGCTTGTTGGGGTCTCCCCTCATTTTCTCCGGCCACTTCAAGGAAAGATCATTTTTGATTTGTATGAGAACCTACTCAAGGGGCATGTTCAATGGCGTGTATTGTTGATTTCGTGCCAAAGGGCCTGCCTACTTGTTATCTCGGTCCTTTTTATCTTCCGTTCGTCCTTTCTTTGGACGGGGACCTTACTCGGAATGACGTGCAGGGTTTCCTTCCATTCTCTCAGCTCTCTTCCTCTTCTTGGCTATGATCGCATCCTCTACATTCATAAAGTTTTGGGCCGAATGGACGAGTTCAGCCATGGATTGAGGTTCTTTCTCATAAAGCTTGTGGATGAACAAATCAGAATTAACCCCATTATGGAAGGCCGTCAAAAGTAGCTTGTCATCCACTTTATCCACCGTCAGGGCTTCCCTATTGAAACGAGTGATAAAGGACCGCAAGCTTTCATTCTCCCCCTGTTCTATAGTCAACAGGCTGGACGAGGAATGCTTGTATCTCTGTCCCCCAATGAAGTTATTCACAAACAACTTGCTCAACTCTTCGAAAGAACTTACTGAATTCGGGGGTGTTTTACTGAACCACACTCGTGCTGGACCTTTGAGGGTGGTAGGGAAGGCTCTACACATAATTTCATCCGGGACCCCTTGAAGGTGCATCGTAGTCTTAAAAGTAGCAATGTGATCAAATGGGTCACGCGTTCCATTATACGAATCCAAGGAAGGCATCTTGAATTTTGGGGGCAAGGGGTGACCATTAATGGAAGCCGTGAAGGGGGAGTCTGTTCGGTGAACTAGATCCTCTACGGGATTTGCTCTTCTCATGTTCTCCCTCATCTCATCTATAACCCTGCTCATCTGGTCTATCTCCCTCTCCAAGTGTGGCACTCTCCTTGATATGGTGCCCCTTGATTAGCTTTCAGGCTCAGCATTTCTTCCACCTCCCTGGCTCTGACCTTACTCTTCTCCATATGCCTCATGCCGTTGCCTCCTGAAATTAATCTCCCTTGTCAATTCTTGGTTTTAGTGAGTTAACTCCGCCACAGCGGCTGCCATGGATTGCGCATGTTGAACAGAGGATGGTTGCATAGCAGGCGCAGATTAACGATCGCGTGGGGGATTGCTAGAGGCATCCCTGCTCTCTTGATGGCCTGGACTAGTAGCCCTCGATCTTGTCCGAACCATTGCAGCCTTTTGTCGGAGAAAGGAACTTTAGAACTCAAAGATAAGATCTAACAAAACTCCTTTCCACAAATGGCGCCAACTGATGAACACAAGGAAATTAGTAGGCTGAATGTCTCGGGCGTTGATGATCTCGAGGTTACTGGTAATGTCTTGAAAAAGTAAACACAAAATCAGAGAAGACCGGGGAAGACCGGCCAAGAATCATCCAATGGTAAAGTTAGTATTTTTGGAATTCTAATTTTTTGTGGAAGTGTCTGAATACCTTACCCTCTTGTAGAAGAGCCCTTATATAGTGTTTGTCCGAGGTAGTTATTCCCCCTATCGTTGTGGAGTTCGGAAGATTCGGAGGTAACTTCTATAACCGCTATGGAAGTTACATTATTTGGGATCCGTTTTCTACAAATCGTTTATTGGGGGAGCGGTTTGTAATCTGACAGGAAAACAGAGGTTGCGTCGAGGAACATGTTCAGGACGCAAGGTGCTCGTCCTTATGACTTCACGGACGGACAAGCTTATCCTTGGACGAACATGCCCTTACATTAAACTTTTCCTTAGACAAGCATCGTGGACAAGTCTAGAGTTAAGTGATCTATCATGCACCATCAAGCTCAATTGGTAAAATCTCTGGTGCCTTAGTCTAATGATAGATTTATTATCAGAAGCGGATGTTATAGATTGAAACTCTCTCTAAAAAAAAATTACATTAGCTTTCTCTCTCTCTCATCATGGTTCTGCCAATGCCTATGGGTTGAGGTGGTTGGTGGTTTTTTTTTTGCTGGGTTGAGGTTTTTTTTTTCTTTTTTTTTTTCTCTTGTAATCTAACCATGTTAAAATGGTTTGACACCATTTTGTGCTTATGTGGATAGATTAGTCATGTGTAAAAGGCCTGTTTGGATGGAAGGGAGCGGAAGGGAATAGAGTAAAGTTAGCTGAAAATAGGCTAATTTTGCGCAAAATCTACATTACTCTACTCTACTCCCCCTCTCTCACCCTCAATCCAAACGGACCATAAAGATTTTACTAACATATGTCCTTAGGGGCATATGTTAGTAATCCATTTTAGGAAATTTTTTATCGGGAATTAAAAAAGCAGTCTAAAAAGTTTGACAGCTTTTTCAATTTTCGATAAAAATTTTCTTAAAATTGATTGTTAATGTATACCCTAAGGGCATACATTAACCAGACCTATAAATTAATTGGAAAACTTAAAGAACTACACCTAAGGTATTGTATTTGAATTTTTGTCCTAATCAAATAACATATTTAATAAATTATCTATTCTTTATTTTTATTTTTTTTTAGCAAAGAACGATAATTATCTATTCTTTATTAATCCTTTATATATTTCATTATTAAAGATCTCATATACAATTATATAAGAGATTTTTTAGAAATTTGGGGAGTCCCCACCTAAATAGATCCATCACTAGTGGTGACTCATAATCCACTTATATGTTTTTGGGCTAACTACAACTTACCCACCTGTGGTTTGGCTGAAATTTAAATTGTCTAGTTGTGGTTTAAAATTTAACACTTTACCCAACTGAGCTCTACTCCGTTAGGCTTCCGTAACCCACTTCACTATTTGACGTTAGAAAAACACATTTTAATTTGAAAACATAATATAAAACAGATCAAAAAGCTAGGGTTTAAAACTCTATGAACATTAAACATGAAATTTCAAACAAATACAAATTTAGACACATACAAATTTCAAACAAACAAGAAGTCGAAGCAACCTTGAAAGTTTTTCTAACTTTATCTTTCTGTTTGTAAGAAAATCTCTTAAATTAACTTTATGTTAGGCCCTTATTTCAATCCACTAAAGAAGGATTATGGAGCTTCTACTAATAAAGTATGTTATGTATGTTGTTGCAAGCCAAGATGGGTTTCCAACACACCTTATTTGAGGCTTCTCCAAAAAAACACACCTTATTTGATATTAATTAATTCATTTAAGTTTCAAAACTTCGTATATCTATGATTAGGATTAAGGGTCTACTATTTCAAATTTTGGATATGGACACTTGACACTCTCGAATTAAAAATACTGGATTATTGCTCCCTTTTAATATGTTTATTGATGCAATTATTATTTTAACCTACTTTAAAATATGATAAAAGCAATTAGAAACCCAAGCAATTTTGCAATATTGGTGTATGCATGTTCTTTGGCCACATATTCACCAAAGTTCATAAAGTATCATTTTCCCAAAATTTGATTGATAGAAATCATTCTTGGGATGGGAGTGCCATTAATAAAGCTAAAGTCACCTACTAATAAAATAAAATCAATGGCCACAAATATGGCCCTAACCAAAAATTACATCATTACAAAATTCCTCTAAATTAAGAAACATAAAGAAATTTCACATATAAATATATATATATATATATTAATGGCCTAATTAAATACAATGACCGATTTTTGGACCAAGAAAACTTCTCGGTTTTAAGTTGATATTTCCTTAATTAGTTAAAAGTTATGCTGAAAAGTTGTTAAACTGCCATTTCTGCCAAGATGATGCAAGTTAACTATTGTTAGCAACTGACATTTGTAAAGTTCATTTTTAATAAGATTTGTATTCTATATTCAAGTAATTTATTACTGGCTTATGATGCTGAATTTTTATTAATTGTTTCTTCTTTGTGTGCAGAATCCCTTTTTGCAAGATATTTGCTGATTTTCTTTTGAGAATACTAGATGCAAGACGTGGTAATTTTTTCTGTTCTGAATTATTAATATGTTTGCCATTAATTTGATGTACTATTGAAGCTCTTTGCTATTGGGTGATTTTTAAAATCTTGAATTGGAAATGCCACTTCTCTATTCATCACAGTTGTGATCTATTAGTGAACACTAAATGGTGAAAATTACAATATGCCAAACTGGATATTGCTATTGAATTTCTCAACATGTAAAGAAAGGTTCAATACCTCTCTTCTTCTTCATTTTTTAATATTTTTTTTGTAAGTAGAGTTTTCATACCTCTCTTTTATATCTTATGTGCAGGAAATCCTATCTTTCTTGAGGCTTCCAATTTGATAAGGTAGCAAACTGCGCCTAAGCATAGGGCAAGCTTACTCATAATTTTTCAATAAAATGTTTATTTTTTCATTTATTATCTTTTTATCATAATTTTTTATTTCTCAAAAAGCTCTAGATAGCCTCCCCCTCTTTCTCTCTATTCTTGCAGTAGGGGACCTCATTCATGTTAGGTGCTATCTTACAATAAGTCTGATTTAGGTTCTTAATTTATATATATATATATATATATATATTTTGTATAAAGCAATATTCACTAATGGCCTGTTTGGAAGTTTAGAGAGGGAGGAGAGTAGAGGGGAGTAAAGGGGAGGAGAGTAGAGGAGAATGGTTATCCTCTACCTTATTTGAATGTTTTTAAAATTAGTAAGGGGGAAGGGAGTAATTAGCCCTTACTCTTGTTTGAATGTTTTAAAAATTAGGATGAAGAAGAGAGGAAATGATTTAAATAGACAAATTTACCCCTATTTGAAAATGGACTTGCAACATTGGTCTATGATTAATGAGCCCAATTTTCCCGCCAAAAATTGTGAGCACGGACAATGAAGCTTTCACAATATGGAAGCGCGAGTGTTGTACTATTCTCTTTGATTTTTCTTTTAAATTAAAATTTTCCTCCATTTTCTCACTAACCAAACAGAGAATAAAGAACATTCTAATCACAGATTATCACTAAAATACCTAAACTATATCAATTTTCCTATAAAAGAATCCAATGAAAGATAAAACGCAAGAAAATCAAGAACTAGAATTAAAGAAAAAAAAAAAGGGATCCACAGAATTACCTTCAAGTGGATTGGTAAATGCCTTAGCTTGTGAAGCCAGAGTTGCCGAGAAGACAACTACCACGAGACACAAACATAGATACTGTTTGGCCATATTTCTTTTTCTCGAGAATCAGACTAGGAATTCTTGGTGCTTCCCTGAAAATTACAGAGACAGTTCTCAGTGAAACAGTGCAAGTCTAGAAAACACGAAGAAATATATAACACTCTAACTTGCTTTCCCGAGAAAATAAAAAATTTCAATCCAAGGCGGCCAAGTAAGTAATTATAAAAAACTTGTATACATAACAGTTTTTAACTACAAGTTTCTGTCATTTTCCTCTGTTTTCTCAGAGTCCAAATAGAGCAGAGCAGAGTACTGCTAAAAGTACCAGTGCACATTGATAAAACACGATCAAGAACACAATTCCAAGCAAATAAAAAAGTAAATTGAAGTTCAGAAATATATCGTGAAAAATAGTGAAATTTTGGAATTCCAAAGCCAAAAGAACACTGAAAATCAGCCAGAAACAGTCACTATTTAGACGACTTGACGGCGTCTAAATAGTGAGATTCATTTTTTTTTTCATTCACTTTAAATTTTCTCAAGAAACAAACAAAGATTATTTATATAATCAGTTTGTAATTTTGTTAATTTAAAAAGGGTAAATTGGAGAATTCATTTGGTCAATAATTTATCTACTCTATTCTCCCTCCAAATCTCTCCAATTTGGGGAATTAAAAATGAAAAGTTAGAGATAGTTGAAACCCCTCTAAACCTCTCCAAACCCCTCTTACTCCTTCCTTAAAAAACTTTCAAACAAGTTAATTGAATTACTCTCCCTCCCTTTACTCTACTCCCCCTCCTTTTTTTTAACATCCAAACAGGCCGTAAGTGATTGCCATTAACCACAATGATTACAAGAAGTCCCTATTGACATTTTCTTTATTTTTATCACAAAATTTTGGATTCATGAATCAAGCTGGGATTGTAACAATAAGAGGAATGATATTGAGTAGTCAACATTGTAGCTAATGGATGTTGCCTCATCTTCTATAAATTTATCTTTAGTGTAGATCAAGACATATATACCTCACCCTAAATTTTTGGTCACATATAAGTTGATATGGCCTTATTTAGATAAAGATTTCAGTGCGAATGTAGATCTCCTTAGTTAATCCGCTACGTCAAATTTGGTAACTCAAAATTTGCCTTCATGGTATTCTTGCTTTCTAAAATTTGACAGGTTAACCAATTGTGAAGGACTATTGATTGGTTCCATGCTCAGGTAGTACACATTCTATGTTTCACAATTTATATAAATATATATATATATATATATATATATATACGAGGCCTATGCTTGCGTTTCATAGTCCAAAAACCTGACAAATTAGTCATTCTACTAGCTCTATATATGTTATATAATCTCTCAAAGGACTCTCCATTATTAGTGGTTAATGTTATGTAAATCAACAATTTAGGATTCTGCTTGCTGGTTTTGCCCACCCCTTATATGAGACCATGGCTTTAAAAAAAAAAAAAACTAAATGGAAATTTATGGATCTATATAGGAATATCATTGCACTGATTTGGGGGAGGTTATGCAGAAAGCAAGAAAGCAAGAAAGCAAGGCTTCCATTAAATTATTTTCTCATTTGGCAATAGACTGGTGGAGGATATATTTATAAGAAAGAGGATTATGCCTTGACAAATAACTATTGTAATGGAAGACATTCGAAGCTTGTTGGCTCAAGGAATTCAAATATTTATATGTTGTACATAGAAAGGTGTCGCTAGAAGCAAGACCCCTAGCAACCTTGGTGTCAAAGTCTAACATGCATACATATGTTTTTTAAATATGTAATACTTATTGTATTGGTTAGTAGTTTTTCCATACACTGTACATCCCAACACTCTTTTCCATACTTTCTTTACCACATAACCAAAAAGATAATGGAAGTTCCCTAGCCATTAATGTGAAGATGTATTATAACTTTTTTACAAAATCTACTATTAAATATTTCAGTATGTAAGGAAATATGTTTATAATAAGGAGAAACTTGACAAAAAAAAAAAATCATGAAAATTGTTTAATAACCCAAGCTTAACATCAATAGCATTACTATAATTGACCATTTTAATGCGTAAGCATGGGTTACATATTAGTAGTTCTATGAGTAATGACAATGAGAAGGAAGTGTACAAATCTCCAATACCACTTGTTGTGAAACTTTATGCTCTACCAATTGTGATATGTCATTTGTTAAGGAAAGTAATAAGCACACATAGCAAGTTGTGTTTGGTAAAGTATAAAATGAAGCACAAAAAGTATTTTACAGGATTTGTACTATGAGAAGGAATAGAAAAGTTTTGACACATCATTATCCTATGCTTTGACCAAAATGACGTATCGTCATTATATGCATCCTTATATTGGTGAGGTTTAAATTTTTGCATAAAATCTAACTTATATATATATATATATATGTGTATGTATGTATAAGGGTATTGTATTGAAATGCTTGTTATCTTAACAACATTCACATTAGTCTCAAAGTATTTTATTTTTGTCAAATTTGATTTAAATATCCCACTTTTGTTATTTTAACTAATCTACTATTCACAAATAACTACATAAGCCTTAATACTTTATTTTTATTTCATTTAAATATTAATTTTTATCTCCCTAAATATAATTATTTTTCATCCTCCTTTCGTAATTGCAACTAGGGTTGTCCATGGGTTGGTCTGGGTCGGTTTTGGGCTCAACCTAACCAAGTTAGGTGGCAAATTGGAGGACCCATTGTCGACCGAGAAGATGAACGGGTCAGATCGAGTCGAGTTGGCCACCGATCGAGTCAGTAGAGATCTCTTGAGATCTAGAGGAGATCTCACTGGATCGGCTGAGATCTCCTCAAATTTGGAGGAGTTCTTATCGGATCGGTTGAGATCACCCCAGATATTCGAGTTTGATTCTAAGTAACACATGGATCTGAGAAAGTTAGGGTCATCATTGATGGTGGAGAGGAGATTGGAATAGAGGAAGCTAGGATCATCGGGCGAGTCGGGTTCTTCGGTTTCTCAGACTGCCAAACCAAAAACCGAATCGATCTTGTCAGTTTCCGTCACCAGTGACTCGTCGTCGATCAACACACTGCTCGGATCGAGTAGATTTGGTCAGTCTGGATGGGTGGTGGACAGCCCTAAATTCAACATTTCCAAATCAAACACAACCACATCAAGCACCCAAAATGGACAACCTAGATCGAACCTACATAAACTAAAAAACAAAATGTTCACAATTCATAACAACCAAGAAAAATCCACATCCAACACATATTAAACCAACATATATATAATAAAAAAAAAATTAAAAAAAAACCAGAACCAAACCTATTAAACTCATAAAAATCTAGAAAAATCCACAACCAACTCAAATTGAACCTGCATCACACTAACCCAAGAAAAAAAAAAAAAAAAACCTTGATTAAATCTGCATCTACTCAAAAAATGGGTCTCTAGTTGTGGTAAGGTCACATATATGGTGGCGGGCGAGGTCGTGGTGAGGTCTCGCCTATCATTGGGAACTTGGGCAAGTGATGGAAACACACCTGAGTAAGAATGGTTCATGATGGAACATTTGCGACATAAGAATGTAAGGTCGCAACGAGGAACAACTTAGCAACCCAGAAAAATTCACAACTAAAGTTGTTTCTTAAGGATCTGTTGATGAACATCTCATTAAAGTTAGGACAAAATTTAGCTACAAAATTGGTTGTAATTTAAAACTACAACTTAAATTAATATCTTTTTATTGGAGCTGAATTTTGACAAATCTATTATTGGATTACATTTTTTTCCTATATCCTCTATACTTGCAAAATTTCTAGAAAATTAAAGATCAATAGTTATGTTATCAATAAATTGTTTAAATTACAAGTTTTTTGTAATTTAAAATTATTCATAAATTGTAAGTTTATAGATCATATAGTAAATAATATCCGATCTACACAAAACTTGATATGTCCATTAAGAGCATAAAGAGCATAAAGAACATACAATTCAACGGTTAGATTTTCAAAATACGTAGTAATATTAATTTTTTTTAAAGGAAGTTATAACCTTAGGCTGCAACTAATTTTGTAATTAAATTTTGTACTTAAAGTTATTAAGGTACTATTCATTAGTAATTTGTGAAAACTAAGGGCCTATTTGGTAAGAGATTTCTAATAACGTTGTTTAAGTGTTATGGAAATACGTGTGGATGAAAAAGTGCTGTGAAAATACGTGATGTGGTGTTTAAATTACAAAAACTGTTGTTTAAATAACAGTACCAAACAAACCCTAAAATGATGAACAACATGATGCAAGGTAGTTTTGGGTAAGTTCAGTCAAATTGTTGTTGAAAAGTTATTTTGCAGAGCCTGATCCTGATACCCCCAATACAATTTTTTTTTGTTGTTGGTTGGAATAGGATAAAAGTAGGAGGTTGAAAAAAAGTTTGCATCTTCTCATGGTAAATCCATGCACGTCTTGTTCATAAATCATCCCACACACGCCAAGTGCAGCACAAATCTTGTGCCCTCCCCAGAAGACAATCTTCTTCAAGTTTCATAGAATAATAATTTTGCAAAATACTAGTACAGTCTATTACACACTTGAAATTACCATTATATACATTGAACTAAACTAACACCAATATTTAATCATTAAACCTTTTCTATCACTCCTTTTGCTCGTGCATCACACACACACTTCCCATTTCACTCATTCTCCTTCTTTACCAACCATAACGTCTCTCTTTAAAAAAAGAAAAGCTTACCAGTTACCACATTCACCTTGCAACCCTTTCACGAGACTAACGTGCACTCCTCTAATTTTCATATAATCACCAACCCCACCACACTAGTCTTTTGTTCACTGTAATTCAACACCCTTATTCCAATGGCCGAGACACGAGGTGGTGATAGCACATCTGGAAATCGACGTAAGGGCATGGGAAAGCGTACTATGGCAACGGTAGAGGCGGAGCCAGTGGTAGCAGCAATGGCTCCATGTGGGGCATGCAAGTTTTTGAGGAGGAAGTGCATTAATGGGTGTATCTTTGCTCCCCACTTTGGCTCGGACCAAGGAGCAGCTCGGTTTGCAGCTGTGCACAAGGTATTTGGTGCAAGTAACGTATCAAAGCTCTTGTTGCATATACCAGTGCACCAAAGACACGATGCTGTGGTTACAATATCATATGAAGCTCAGGCCAGGTTGTCCGACCCAGTGTATGGTTGTGTGTCCACTGTACTTGCTTTACAACAGCAGGTTGGATTTTTCTCTCTCATTGCTTCCATGAAATATACTCCTACTTGCTAAGCTCATTAATTAAATTAAAGGTGATTCATATTTAATTTCTTGGAAAGATTTATTTATATATTCTCTATTCAATGAATTTCTTCTCTCTTTCTATATGTAGAAGAATTAATTAATTAATAACCTTTCTTTGTGCCCATTTTTTTAGTAAATTGACCATGTAATAGATTTTCACCCAAATTTGGGTACTGATTGCATGACTTGACAGCCACAAATGGTTCTTTTCTAATTTTGAACTTCATTGCTAAGCCTTCAAACTGCAAAATTTAATGCAGGAATCATCTTCATAAAAGCAAACAGAACCTTCACTTTTCAGTGTGTTTAGAAGTAATTTTTTTGTTGAAAGTTTATTTGCTTATTGGCCGAAGTTGGTCAAAGCATGATTACTCTCAAGGAAAAAAAAGTTTTAAAAAATTGCAATTAAACAAATAAGTTAAACAACTAAAAGAAAAAGCTCTTGTCAAAGGGAAACTATCAATCTTCAAAATTTCATCATATTTAATTATAATTAGATAGTTCTGTTGACTTTCTAAAATCACAGATCATTATAAACCATTGTTTTCATAAAATATATGTACCCATGTACATATTTATACAAAGAGAAGTTCAACTTTTTTGCCTTTTAATAAGATTTGAGCTTTTAATCCAATCCTACCCCTCTTTGCCTTTAGATTAATTTTAATTGAAAAGTTTATTGCTATTTTTCTGAAAATTGATAAAGCACAATTGTACCTAAAAAATTTGAGCCTTCAAAAAATTATACACACACAAATAAGCTAATAAACTAATGTTAAAAACAAAAACAAAAACAAAAACAAAAACAAAACAAAAAAGAAGAAGAAGAAGAGGACCACACAAATCTCCAAATGAACGTAAATGCTATGTGAGTCAAAAGCGTAGGTTAGCTTTAATATATATTCTGAAACGGCTTAAATTGGGGAAAACTGTTGTTATATATTCAGGTGGCATCTCTGCAAGCCGAGCTGGCCATGGTGCAAACACAACTTATAAACAGTAGGTTTGCATTCGCAAATTCCCTTCAGAACTCGCAACAACAACAACAGCGGCAAAACATTGCAGTGCTGCAACCAGCGTATTCCAACAACTCTTCTGCTTCCAATAACCTCATCAGCATGAGTGCCTTCACCTCAAATTTCGACATTGTAGCAGAGACTGCACCATCCCCACACAGCTTAGAGCCTTTGCAGCTTTCAAGACCGTCCCAAGATGAGGAAGAAGACGAGGAAGAGAGTCACATTCCGCATGTGTTTGGCAATGAGATACTACATCGGAGTTGACTTCCACAATTATCTTTTTGCTTATTATAGCTCCTTGCATTCACACACACATATTCATGCACAATTACCTGCTTTTATGATAATGCCATGTTAGCTAATTGGTGCATCTTAGAACTGTCAACATTTTCATTGGGAAAAGCAAAAAAAAAAAAAAAAAAAAAAAAACTTTTTTTACATATTGCATAACTTACATTATGTATGCTAGCATTCTAGTCCTTGAAATATTTACTAGTATGATCATAATGAAAATCTTATTATTATACCTCGTTAATGCACACTTTTTGCACACTCTTTGAGATCGGGTTTTCAAAACATGACTTCAACTAAAATTGTGAAATGGAAAACAAGATTTCACTATTTTAATTGAAATTGAGTTTTTAAAGCATGATTTTAGTCCATTTGATAATGTGTATATAGTGATTGTGCAATAATAAGTGTGTGATAATTAGTCCATATATTAATACCATAGCAACTATATACTAGTACAGTACTAGAAGTCTTTTGCAGCTTTACTGCCAGACTTCAAGAGCACACAAAGTAGAAATTAGAAACCTGCCATATTAATAAGCTAGTCTCGTAGTGCCGCTTAAAATTTCTTTGCTCACCACACATTCTTTGAGCGGGTTTGGATAGCAACGCCGCATCTGCGTTTCCTTGGGTGGGTTCCATGCACTGTTCACAGGATCCACATGTACCTCTTTCAGCAAATATAACTTCTAACTTGGATCCTACGGCACTATTCACACATTTAAAAATTATTTTGCTACAGTATTTTCAGTTTTCAGCAATAAGCGGTATCCAAACAGACCCTTTACTTCTCATTTCTCAGAGTTGAAATTGTGGGCCCACAATTAAAAAGACCCTATTTTTATCTCATTTATATATGTATTGTATTAATATTCAAAATTTTGCCAAGAGTTTTATAATTCAAGTTGTATTATTTAATTTGATATTTTCAACGAAGATGCTAACAATTCAAATTTCTCTCTTCCATTTTAACTTTCGAATTATCAAAAAGAAGTATTTCAAAATATTTAAAAGCGTTCAAAATAGTGAGGCATGTATACAACTTTACCGATATATTGCTATAATTATATGTTTAAATTTTATGTGTTTAGATTAGTCTCTTCATTTGATTGTTGTCTACTATGAATAAATTATTTTGATTTCTTATTTTAATGATATGAAATATATATTTATAATCAATTGAGAATTTGGAAAAAAAAACTCAATTGATTAGTATTAACATATAATATTTTTTATTTATTAATATTGATTAATATTTTTAAATTAATTTTACTTTCAATTTTTTCATTTTAAAAACCGGACCAAACCGACTAATTCAACTGGTTAAATCGAGAACTGGACCTAGAATAGTTCCGATAAAAACCGGAATAACTGGTCATAAACCATTCAAAACTGGTCAAGAATCGGGAAAAACCAAGAATTGGACCATTTTCTGATTCTTTGACTGTTCTGGTTTTTAAAATCATGAATTTTTTTCTTTAATTGTGCCTCCACTGAGCTAAAATATTAGCTTCGCTAATTTGAGGCTGTTAGCATGCATTAGGGACGGAGCCATTCATTAGCTTTGGGGGCAATCCCCCCCCCCCCCCCCCAACAAATTTTGAGGGAAAAAAATACTCCTATATATAAGTAACTAATTTTAGCAATTTTGCTTAATAAAATTACATTTGCCTGCTTAACAACATCACTATCCCACTAAAGCAAAAAGAAAATGGCCATTAAAAAAAAATTAACTTATCTAAAATTCAAAAAAAAAAAAAAAAAAAAAGCAAAACAAATTGGCAAGCCCCAAAAAAATTAGCCCACCCACAAAATGACATATAAAAGCTAAAGAAATTTTACTCCAATAAACTAATTTTAGACCTGGCCCATAAAATATAAACACAACCACTCTAAAGAAAATCGGATTTTTTTTTTTTGAAAATAACTATAAAAGCCAAACTATTTTATTAGTTAGCCAAGGTTTGAAACTATTTTGGTATCTAACAAATCGAGACCAAAGGACTCGATTTTGCTCTTTGAAATCAAGCGGAGAAGAGTCGAGTTTCAGTAAAATCGAGTGTTTCGCACTCGAGTTCCATGAAGAGACCAGACGAAGAAACCCAGATGAAGAACCACGAAAAAGGCAAAACCCAGCAAAGAAGAAACACAAACCAGCAGTTCCAGGAGGCGGCGACGGCAGCGGTAGCGACGACGAAGCTCCAGGCGAAGGTATTCGTTGTTTTTCTTGTCTGGGTCTTCCGATTTGGTGATGCTTTGTTGTATTTTATTGTTTTGGTCTGATGTTCGTTGGCTCTCATGGAAATCGAGTCTCTGAGACTCGATTTCCATGGAACTCGACTCTTACCAACTCGATTTAGGACAACAAAATCGAGCACCCCAGACTCGATTTGTTAGATTGCTAATTTGTTTCGAAACCTTACTAACTAATAAAATTGTTTGAGGGATTTAGTTATTTAGAAAAAAAATCCAAAGAAAACCTAACTGAGACGTGATTGGGTGAGACTGAGTAGAGGCATGACTGCGTGAGGCATAGTGGTGAGACTAAGCAGAGGCAACATGACACTAGCCACCAGATTTGAGCAGAGCAGCAAATCAGCATGGTATTCCTCTCTCTCTCTCTCTCTCTCTCTCTCTCTCTCTCTCTCTCTCTCTCTCATCTGAGCAGACGCAAAGCCTCTCTTAACTCTCTGATTCACAAACCCATGTGTTAGGTGTATTTTATGCTAATATAGAAATAGATAGTAAAGCTTTAATGGTTCTCATAAAAATAAAAAGTAAATCTTTAATGGTAGAAGAGAACTAGGATTTTTTTGTAAAATAACATCATTTTGCTAACAATTTTGTTAGTTAGCAACGTTTCGAAACCATTTAGGAAACTAGCATCTCGAGTCTATTATACTCGAGTTCACTAGAGCAACTCGAGTCTTAAAGACTCGAGTTCCATGTGCTGGCAATACTGAGATGGAAAAATTATACACGTGGAACTGGAGTCTTTAAATCTCGAGTTTGATAAACACAACAAACAGAGCAGCAAAGAAAGACAACAAATAGAGCAAAGAAAAACCCAGCAATGGACAGAGAGGAAGATCAACAAACAGAGCAAAGAAAAACCCAGCAATGGACGGAGAGGAAGAGCAAAGAAAAACCCAGCAACGCATGGACGGAGAGGAAGATCAACTTTGCTTAAGTACATCATAAAAACCCAGCAACGCATGCTCCGTCTCAACCCAGCAACACATGCTCCGAGATCGAAACTACCGTGGGGTTGTGTTTTGATTTGTGTTTGGAGGAATGGGTATTTTTTTGATTTTGGGTTTGCGTTTTTGAGAAATGGGTTTGATTGTTGAGGTTCTTCTTCTTCTTTGGTCAGATTCTTCTTCTTCTTCACTCCTTCAGTAGCTTGTACGTTTCTTCTTCACTTTGTAGCCTGTACATTTTTTCTTACAACTCTATGGAACTCAAGTGTTAAGAGATTTGAGTTCCATGTGGATAATTTGCTCCACCTCAGCTTAGAACTTGAGTGTTTAATGCTTGATTTTTACAATGAACTCGAGTTTTTCAGACTCGAGATGCTAGTTTCCTAAATAGTTTCGAGAATCTACTAACTAACAAAATTGTTCCTAAAATGGTGTTAAATGGCAAAAAAATCCAACTAGCTATGTAGACGCACTTTAATAAATCGGTAATTGTCATACATTTATTTTTTTAATACCAAAAATGGTTTGTTTACTTGGACTACCATGAACTGCTGTCATGTAAAAAAATTAATTGTCTTTCTATAATTGTGATACTCATAGCATCAATTCAATTAGGTAATAATTCTACATCAAAATGGATAACCGAAATTAAATAAATAAATAAATAAGAGGAAAGAAGTGAATGGCCATTTAATTAGCTAATTATGGATACTTAAGGGCATAAAGAGTACAGTAATTGTCATATATTTTTTTTACCAAAAACGGTTTGTTTACTTGGACTACCATGTACTGTCATGTAAAAAATTAATTGTCTTTTATATAATTATGATCCTCATAGCATCAATTCAATTAGGTAATAATTCTAACAAAATGGATAACCGGAATTTAAAAAAAAAAAAAAAAAAAAAAAAAAAAAAAAAAAAAAAAAAAAAAAGGAAAGGAAAGAAGTGAATGGCCATTTAAGATCAGCATAAAGCTCATAGTAAATTATTTAATGTATTTTAAGAAATATATTGACACATGGCAAGTATGTCATCAATAAAATTTACATGTACCAATTATTATAAGCCATGCGGTATAGTTTGTCCAAATCATACCAATTAAAGGAAGGAAATGACATGTGTCATCGTAATATGCTTTGAGATAGAGACACATGTAATTATTGTATGCATCCATCAGTTGTAGGATCCAACTTTTATAATATACTAGTCGCTAACCCGTGCAATGCACGAGAAAATTACTGAAAATGAAATCTAACGAATGCAAAACAATTATGCAAAATATCATTTAAATTAAAAGACAAATATTAGTGAATGTTGTTATCCTTAGCTGTTTGTGTTACATCTAGAGTTTTATATCTAAGTTCTACAATACTACTTGTAGCAACTGAAGCTCACAATATAAGTACATTATATGAGACCAAAACTTATATTATCTTCAAGCTCCCCTTAGCCTTACAGAGTCCCTAACAAAATTTCTTTTGTATTGAATTTGATTTCAGAGGACTTATTCAAAATTATTTAAATTAAACCTCACAAATTAGAAAGAAAAAATAAATAACATTACAACATTGTAGCTGATTAATATACAAATAAACTACCAATTTAACATGATAAATCACTATTAGTAATTTAGAAAGCAAAAATTAACAAAATTAAAATTGTTACCCATTTAACCTAAAACTTTTCATATGCTAAAGTCGTCAAACACCTATTAACAAATAACTATTGATATAAAATATTCAGTAATTACTTCAATATTGCAAGTTGTTCATGCTGTAAAAAATTTGAGAGAATAACATAGCAAGCATCTTAAACTCTTTCTTACTTGGATCCTACAAAACAATATATATATATATATATATATTTATATATTTATATAAAACATGCCATTAAAGAGACAACCAATTACGATAGTGTTGGAGGCAAAGTAAAAGATTAAAAAAAACTGAAGAAGTAAGCGGTTTGGTTAGCATACTAGCTAGTTAATTTATATCAAAAGACATAAAAATCATACAATCAAATAGAATCCAAATAAATACATGTGGTACAATCGGATAAATAAAAGGTTTGTCAAGATGATCAAGTTTGGCAATAGAGAAGACGCAGCAGCTGTTGATGAGGGTAATCTCTATCTTAAACTTGTGATAATGATAAAGATGCAACAACTACTAATTATGCAGATCTAGCATAATCTTATTTTGATTCAACTACAACAAAAATGACAATAATTACCATAAAAAGATTATATCAAAAAACAGTCTTTTATGATATAGCCAAGAGTACAATCAAAGCTAATAGAAGGAATTTTAAATCGATTTCAATGATGGAGGGATTCACTTAAATGAGGAGACCAAGAAAAAAGGAGAAGTATCATGTTCTGAGTATAGTATTGAATTTTAAACTCTATAATTCAATTTGCTAACTACTAAAATACCTTAGCAAATTGAATTTCTGCAGGCACGGATTACATCATTCAATTGAATTTCTGCAGGCACGGATACTACTAAAACTCTATCATTCAATTTTCTAATTACTAAAACTCTATCACACGGATACTACTAAAACTCTATCACACAGATTACACAATATAAACCAATAATGTTATCGTCTCAAACATTAAAAAAAAAAAAAACCAAATCAATTTTAAACATAGAAACAAATGATCATATGTCGGCACAAATACCTAACCTAAATATATAAAAACTCATATATGAGCCACAACACAAAAGAGGTAGTAACAAAATTAAAAAAGAAAAAAAAAACAGCAATAAAAAAGAACAACACTATTAATCTAATCCTTACAATATTGAACTATTATGCAAGCAGCCACAAGAATAGAGGTTAAGAGCAACTGGGATTTAGAGATACCTAAACTGAATTATCTAATTTTTCAGTATTAATATAGTGTGAGGAGAGAAAGAGATGAAGGAGTTAGAAAGCCAAAGTCTAGCGTTAGGAAGCTGAAGGGTTGCCGTTTGAGATTGTAACCGTGGAACATAAAGGGTTGCTGTATAAAATTGTAACCATGGAACATAAAGGGTTGTCATCTAAAATTGTAACCGTGAAACACAAAGAGTTGTGAATTATTTTCCTTTTATTAGTATTTTTAAATTTAAGAAAACTAATTTTAAATTGTAGGACAAATTCAGAAAAAAGAATGGTAATGACATGGAAGCTGATGTGGCTCAACCTGAGCGTAGCAACATTAAATACTACACTTCAACGTTTAGTAATATATAGATAGAACATAAAGAGTTGTCATCTAAAATTGTAACTGTAGAACACAAAGGGTTGGGAATTATTTTCATTTTATTAGTATTTTTAAATTTAAGAAAACTAATTTTAAATTGTAGGACAAATTCAAGAAAAAGAATGATAATGACATGGCAGCTGATGTGGCTCAACCTGAGCGTAGTAACATTAAATGCTACGCTTCAGCTTTTAGTAATATATAGATTTTATTAGTATTTTTAAATTTAAGAAAACTAATTTTAAATTGTAGGACAAATTCAAGAAAAAGAATGATAATGATATGGTAGCTGATGTAGCTCAACCTGAGCGTAGTAACATTAAATGCTACGCTTCAGCTGTTAGTAATATATAGATTTTATTAGTATTTTTAAATTTAAGAAAACTAATTTTAAATTGTAGGACAAATTCAAAAAAAATAATGATAATAACATGACAGCTGATGTAGCTCAACCTGAGCGTAGTAACATTAAATGTTATGCTTCAGCTTTTAGTAATATATAGATTATAGGTAGATAGATAAATAGTGTTCTTAAAAACTTGAATTTTCCTCAAACTATTTTGTTGAAATTTTTACAAACCCTTGGCTAAATCGTTGTCGTTGTTACCTAGCTATATCTTCAATTATTTATTGTAACTTACTACCTTTTTTTTTCCTCACCCTTTAAAGTCGGCCAGAAAAAATATATTTTAAAAAATAAAATAAAATAATGTACCTATAACTAGTAACAGCTCCACAAAAATATAATGTTTCTCAACACATTTACAGATGATAATAGTAGTATTCAATCAACAGGAAATGATCTTTCACGAAAACGACAACACCATGAAATCCCATTACAAGATGGGTTCAATCTTACAACTGCAGTAGTTATAATTTGTTATTCATTTCATGCTATCAACAGAAGAAAGTTGCATTGGACACGGATTAAATCAAAATCCCGTTACTAAGATGGGTTCAATCTTTACAGCTGTTATAATTTGTTATTCATTTCATGCTATTAACAGAAGAAAGTTATACATTGGGCACGGATTAAACCAAAATGTGGTAACAAGAAGCATTAGAACACAACATCCGTCATGTGGTTAAAACAATTTTAGCAAACTTTGTAGAAACAAATTTTCACCCTTGTTGCTGAATGGTGCAACAAACTAAACTGCAATTCCTAAATCTATACCTCCTAATTTCTACCAATCCAACATGTTTGCTTGAAGGAAGCACCACCAATTAGAAAATCTTCTACTCTAGTCACCTATTACTACCACTACCCACTAGCACCGGAGACATCCTAGCCAACAGCAAAGAGGTGCAAACTTGACTGGTTTTTTGTCCCATTCACTACCAGTTAAAAAAACTAAACTGCCTGTGACTCCCTACAACATTTTCATTTGTAGAATCTGATCCACTTCCCATGGTTTCATCTGAACTCTCACCCGGAAGTAGTTGTATTCGATCAGCATTATCAATCATCCAATCTGCAAATTCAGGGGATGATGCCCATTCAGCCATAGCTTGCCGAGTTGATTCGCGTGTGAAATCATCCCACTCTTTCTTCGTAAACTTCTTTCGGTTCTGCATCGAGTGAAAAGTTGAATAGTATTCTTGCTGATTCTTTGCTACAGAAGATGGCGATACAACACCTGTAATATATAAACATAAGCAATTATAAGAACAAAAGCATACTTAACATCAAAATTTTTGCAAAATAAGGTAAGATGGACATTGCACATAGTTATGCAACTGTTTCTACAAAGAAATAGATTCTGTCAAAAAGAATATATATATATATATAGTATTTCTCTCACTGGTGTATTTAAAAATCTCATATCTGAAAACTTTAGTAATTAAAGCTTAGTAAGTATTTATAAACATGGAAAACAGTAAGGCCAGCAACATAGAGTAATACCTCTAATGGGAGAGTTAGACCAAGCAGATGGCTTCTTTGGGCTATTCCACATCTTCCCTTGAGGGCTTGACCTGCTAAGGAATTCAGCACGATTGTGCTTTCCTGTTGTCTGCCTCCCCAGCTTCAACCAAGGACTCCCATTCCCAGAATATGATTGATGCCTACATGAAAACATTCACTGCATATTAAGCGGAGATCTTCAAGAGTAAATAACAAAACTTTTAAAGATAGATAAACAAGCCTTCACTAATACTTATGTCTTAATTCTAATTCCATCGTAAAGGAACCCACTTTTCTACCATTCTCAAGGATCTCCTACTATATGATGTTGTGCCTTCCAATGCTATAAAAATATATATATATATATATATATATATATATATGACTATATAAGTTTATTTGGAGAGACTCTGACTATTGGTGTTCATGACCACTCATTGATCTAATCAAAACAAATATTGGATCATCCAAATGTAGGGGGTGTAATGGGTTAGGTGGGAACGCTTACTCAACCGAACCCCAATAGGACGGTCTGAAATTGTTTAAATGGGTTTGGACTGGATTTAGGCTAAAGTTTTAAAACCCAATAGGATTTGCGGTGGATTTGGGATTGGGCCTCTAAACTCAAAACTGACCCAATTGTATGAATTAATAAATATCCCTGATGCAGTAGTATCATTAAAATTTATATTAAAAAAAGAGTCTATAACCCTTATCCACCATTTTTTCTCTCTATTTCTATCTTATCCCCTAATAGCACCAAAATTTAAGTGATACTAATAAAATAACTTAAACATTGTTTTGTGTTTTATAAAACTTAGGCAGTTTTAACTTTTAATATTATAAATTATAATGGTATTTTAACAGGTGGATTTGGATGGGTTTGGGTATTTTAGACATAGGCAGGATAAGTTTGGGAAAGAATTATGATATTCAAAAGGTTTGGGAAAGGTTTGTTACAAGTACACATCTTTTGTTTAGATCTCACAAGCTTAATCCATTAAAATTAAGGGGTTAAAGAGGAAGAAAATAAACTATTTCTAGTAAGATGCATTCACTTCATAAATGCGAAACAAAGAATGAAGTGAAACTTGTATGGAACTTACATTAAACCAGGCCACTTCATAGAAAAGATAAGATTGCAGATAGCCCAACAAGAAGCCAAGGTCGCCAGTGCTAAAGGAGTATCAAGAGAGCTCTGAAAGATAATACAAAAGCAGAAAATTAACGAAATATATATATATATATATATATATATATCAACAGTTCTAAAAGATGAGGGTAAAAAGAGCGGAAACATAAGACCAATCACATCAGAACTTTGGCATCTAAACAAATAAAAGTTTAATCTCAACATAAAAGCACTATAAGCATCAATAACAATCCCATCACTAGTGATCCTAAAATATAATCAAGCAAATAAAGTAGATAAAAAAACCAAAAAGACAAAAGTGCAGGATAAGTATCTGTGTGTGTTTTGGAGTGGAAGTGTAACCATGCTTATTCCTGATGATGTTAAGAAACTTTCTGTAGAAAAAAAGTTTATATCATGTGGCCTCAGGTACAAGTGTTAGGTGTAACTGGTATCATAAAGGTTCAAATTCATCTTTTTCTATTAAAAATTTTTGATCATAAAGAGTAAAATTCATCTAAACCCAAAATCGGATACAACCACAATACATGGCCTAACTATCAGAAGGGTCCAATCATTCAACGACCTAAGGCAAAACTGAACAATTACATGGCATTTCTCATACAGAAATTACATTAATATTGAATACAAATGCATCATATTTCCACTCATGATTGCTGATTATCTAAAAGTAGAGGTGTTGCGAATAAAGATTGAAGGTCATGCATGTTCAGGACAGGTACTTGTTATATTTGGAAGACAATGTGTAACATAGGGCAGAGTTTTATCAGAAGGGTCCAATTATTCTTCAACCTAAGGAAAAATTGAAAAAGTTCCACGGCATGTCTTACACAAAATTAAACACACACGCATCATATATATAAGTATATACATGAAAGAGTTCATAGTGAAAGTAAAATTTACTTTCCACACATTCTTGTTGATTATCTGAGATTCTGAATATAGTTGTGTATACAGATTAAAAGTTATGCATGTCTACCATGGGCGCTGGGCATAATACAAAGAATATATGTAACATAGGACACAGTTTTATACAGCAAACAGCGGCAATAAGCACCTTCTTTCTCAAAGTCAAGTTTCATGCTGATTTATTGTCTTTCTTTCCATGGTGTTTCATGGATCAGAGAAGCAAAAAATTAATGAAATCTTTCTAAGTTCAGTTCAAGTATCTAGCTAACATGAGATTGTAGTACCTGTAAAATAGAGGTTGTTCCAATGATGCGCATTGCCCATTTAACAAACTGGGCGATCCCAACATCCACACCTCCGTCTTTTGAGATAACAAATTTCCTCACAATCCAGTATCCTAAAGCAGCTCCAGCAAGGACAATTCCAACTAGCACAAATAAAGAGACCTGACAGAAGAAACAGGGACCAAATGTTTATGAATTACTTGACAGCTGGAACATCCCTAATATGGCAACAAGATGTGATAGATATATACCAACAGGCATCATAGAAAAAAGAATCAGAAGCAAATTATTAGTAATTAGTTTCTGCCCTTTTTATTTAATGTAGAAGTAATTAAGGGAAATGGCTTTACATTGAAACAGTACCAAAGTATGTGATTATCTCTCTACTCTTACATACAATGACAAAGTCAAACATAATTTAGGCAAGTGCAAATGGACATGCAGAAACAAAAACAAACAAATAGAGAAAGGCTAATAATATAAGCTAAATGATTCTGTAAGGTAAAAGAAAGTAAACTCCGGAAATTTTTTTTTTTTTTTTGATAAGAAAGTCAGGACATTTATTAAAACCTTAAATTTCTTTTAGCATTTTTACAATTGTACATTCCTCAATTTCTCCAAGATCCACAGTGAGTGAAGAACAAAGAGGAAAAAGTTTCAAACCCAAAAGCAGCTACTTAATGAAATGACTCTTCATTAAGATCTCAAAATAATATTCTTTTAAATCATTAAATTCCATTTAATCAATAACCAAGGTTGAGAAAATAGGGGTGTTTGACAAACCATAGAATTGGGTTAACCATGAATATTAAACAATAATTAAAACATGGTGCAGACTGCAGAGACACCAAATTGGACCTATTAATGCTGATTACATTTATTGGGTTTGATTAATCGTGATTGATGCCGATTGACACTGATTGACACTATTAGGTAGATTTGATTGCAATTTGATGTTCATTTACATATATGATGTCAAATCATTATGAGTTTTTTTTTTCTCATGTTGGATATAATATAGAAAGCCTATTCAAAGGCCCTTGGACTCACTATTGTAAACCATTGGTCATGGATTAAAGAAATTTGGGTTGGAAGTGCTTGATTCTGATTCCAAGTAAGCTCAAACGTTGATTCCTGAGTTCTAGGGGTGGCAATTCATGTGTCATGCCAAATTGTGTTCACGTGTTGGGTTCGTGTCGTGTCAACTCATGAGTATTCGACTATGTAGGTCGACACTAACCTGACACGTTTATTAAACGGCTCAGGATTCCTTAACCCTAGAATGACCTGTTTATTAAATGGATCAATCATGTTGACCCGTTTATTAGATTTTATCAAAGCGAAACAAAATACTAATTTTAGTATTAACCCAATTGATCTAAACTATGAAAAACAAAACAAATAGATTTTTAATATAAAATTTAAAACTAATGAGTAACTGCAACACAAATAATCATTCAAAACTAAAACATATCTCAATATTACAAATAATCAATCACAATATGTCAAACAAAATAAACAACAACAATTAATAAGTTTATATACCTAGGGTTTGAAGGGTATATTGGTAAAATAACATTTAGTTAAATGGGTCAGTTGTGTCAACCCAAATATAACATGAACCCGTTAAGCCTCAACCCATAGCCTGTTAACTTCGTGTTGTGTTGTGTCGTGTTCATGGGTCGTGTCGGATTTTGCCACTCCTACTGGGTTCCTATCTATCTTATCTCATGCTTGGTGTTTATTCCAAGCAAATCTAGGTGTTCATTACTAGGTTATTTTTCTGTTTTCATCACCTGGTGCTTATTTCAAGCAAACCCTAGGTGTTGTCATATTTCTTTATTTAATTCTTATTCTGTGTCTCAAACACAAGTCCCCCTCCTTGAGTACATTGTCCTGCACCAATTTTGGAATCAAAGCAAACTTCAATCTGTCACAGCAGTTATCTGAAACCAACAGCCAACACACCCACACCAAATCAATCCCTTCTTTACCCTAGAACCGTCAACCTCCAATTTTGGATCCCAATCACAAACTGCACCAATTACAACAATCAAACTACCCATACTCACCATCATTGAGTTCCTCTTTACTGAAGAAGGGGGAAAAAAAAGAAAAAACACCATTTGAAGAGAAAGGCCAGCGCAGAACCAATTACTTTCCCTTTGAAAAGTCAAGACCGCATATTGTTGTGACAAGTTACGCCACCCGCAAAACAAGTAAATGATCATTCAAAACACCCCAAGAGTAATTATACAATACTCCAAGAGTACAATAATGTCATATTCCCACCTCTCATACAATAGTGGGTCCCACTAATTAAATTCCTATTGAGACCCGCTATTAATGTGAGAGGCAGTACGACCTTATTGTACTCCCCGAATATTGTATAATTTTTCCCATTAAATGGCCCAAAACACCCCATTTCTAACAATTTTCAATTTTTTTGGCAAATTTTACATGCATCCAAAAATCAAATCTACCTCCTCCAATTTCATCAAACCCATATCCATCAATTCAATTTTTTTTAAAAAAGTAAGAACAGTTTTTATTTAAAAGCACTACCAAACCACCTTAGTGTGTGTTTATATTACCATTTTGTAGAAAATGGTAGTTGCTTAATTGCTGAAAATTGGCAATAGTACAGTTGTACCTTAGAAAAAGTGAGGCTATAAAAAGTTGATGTACATAAGCAAATAAACTAAAAAACTAATCCAAATTCATCTAATCAACTCCATCTTAAACCTCAACCCAAAGTTTGATACCCTCATTCTGACCCCACCTTAAACACCTCACCTACACCACACAAGCTTATCTCTTCCATGACCACTAAAACACCACAAGCCAACCTCCACCCACCACTCGCATCCAAGCTTCAATTGCCACTAATAATCAAAGAAGCACGGACACAGACAAGGGAATGGGTACAACTCAGCAACAAGAGCAATTTTTGAAAAATTATAACATGAAACAACCAGTACGACACCAGTATGACACGGGTACAACATGGATACAGCACGGGTACGGCACTCTAAATGAAGTGTATGTGCTTCCTAGCTTATAATACCATAATACCCCTTAAACCAGCCTTTACCATCTAAAACACATCAACCCACTTCACCAAATCAAGGTTAGAGATATAAATCTGCATATGCCAACCACTAAAGACGACACCACCAAGATCCTGTGGAAAGGTTCTAGACATAATTTCTAAAATTCCTTTAGAATCTTTTTATTTTTATTTTTAAAAGTTCAATCTTTCTTTAGAATCATACTTGAGATTGGTTTGCCATTAAAGTTAATATAAACGCAAGATTTGTTCTTGGATATTAATAAAACTTTGGATATTGACAAAGACTAGAACACGGTGTTCCAAGTTAAAGAAATCATATACCATATAATAAAATTGGGCCTAGAAGCCATGGTTATGCCAAGTGGCTATCTTCATTTTGCTGATGATACCATTCTTTTCTGCAATGCTTCTAGGGAGCAGTTGCTTTCAATTAGGTTGACTTTGACTTGTTTTCAAGCTTTTACCAGTTTGAAGGTGAATGTGGGGAAAAGTGAGATTGTCCCTATTGGGGAGGTGAGTAACATTCAAACTTTGGCTAACATTCTTCAATGCAGGGTGGGCAGTTTGCCTATGATTTATTTGGGAATGCCATTGGGTACTTCGTATAAGACAGCTTCTATCCGGAACCCTATTCTGGAGAGGATGGAGAAGAAGCTTTCGGGCTAGAAGCATCTTTATTTGTCAAAGGGTGGTAGGCTCACTTTGTTGAAAAGTACCCTTTCAAGCCTTTCGACTTATTATCTTTCCCTTTTTACTGTTCCTAAAGCTGTGGCTATTAGAATAGAACGTATTTAGAGGAATTTTTTGTGGGGTACCTCAGAGGAGTGTTTCAAATACCCCTTGGTGGCTTGGGAAAAAGTCTACTTACCGTGTGAGTTAGGTGGTTTGGGAATTCGGAAATTGTTGTCTTTTAATTAGGCTTTATTAGGGAAACGGCTTTGGAGGTATGTCCATGAAACCACTCACCTGTGGTGGAGGGTTATTGCCATGAAATATGGGGAGGAGAAAGGGGGGTGGAGCACCAGAGTTTGTAGAAGGGCTCATGGGTGTGGCTTATGGCGAAGCATTAGTGAAGGGTGGGAGAGCTTTTCTAAGCACTTGTCTTTAGTGGTGGGGGATGGTTCTCGTATTCTTTTTGGCATAATAAGTGGATTGGGGATAATTCTCTTAAAACTCTTTATCCTCAGTTATTTGTGTGTTCAGCCAATAAGGAAGCTTGTATCTCTGATATGTTAAGTCCTCCGGTGAGTGGAAATGATAGAGTGGAGCTTAAGATTTTATAGAGAATTCAATAACTGGGAGTTCGCAGCTTCTTTCTCCTTTCTTCGCTTCATCCAATCTTGGATTCCTAGGGGTGGTGGTTGTGACAGTCTTTGTAGGCACCTCAATGAAAGTGGGAAGTTTGACATTCGATCTTTTTATCATAAGATTCGAGATGTTACTCATTTTATTTTCCCTTTGAAGGGCATTTGGAAAGTAAAGATTCCTAAAAGGGTGGCAATCTTTATGTGGACAGTAGCACATGGCCAGATTCTAACTTTGAATAATCTTATGCTTCATGGTCGCCCTTTTGCGAATCGTTGTTGTATGTGCTGTTGTAATGAAGAATATGTGGATAACCTACTGATTTTCTGTCTGGTAGCTCATTCTATGTGGATGTATATGCTTCAGTTGTTTGGGATTGATTGGGTCATGCCAGGTTCAGTTGCAGACTTATTATTTTGTTGGTATCATTGGCTTGGGAAACATAATTCTGATATTTGGAATTTGGTTCTAGGCTGAAAAATCTCTGGCTCAGTTGTTAGATTTGTGCCAATGAACTCTCTTTGATTGGTCTTGATGTTGGGCTCTCTCGGATGGTTTTGCTCTTATGGATTTTCAATTGTCTCTTATAGAATAGTTTAATGACTGTTTGTTCCTTTTTTTTTTTTTTTTTTTGTTTGCTCTTTGTTCAATATCGTGAACTCTGTGTATCTTTCCTTCTATTCCTTTTTTAATAATATTTTCTTTCTTACTACCTATCAAAAAAGAATATATATATACACACACACATATTATATGTCATAAAATTAAGAAGTATTTGTCATGGGTCCCACTAATTATTAATATAGTTTCAATTTATATATAATTTTTAATTATTATTATACTAGTAATAATAATAACAATGAAGATTGCATGTGGAGAAAAATTGGTGAGTTATAAAGTCAACAATGGGAGTTGAAGAGTTTGGCAGTGATGAGTGAGATGAGGGGGTGGAGGATGGAGAGGATGGTGGTTAATTAGTGAAGGAGCAATTGAGGACTGGGTCTTGGTTGAGGATGCCAAGGGAGCTTAGCTTGAGGGCTTTAGGGTCCGTTTGGTTGGAGGAGTGGAAAAGTGAGAGGATAGAAAATGGGAAGGGGATAGAAAAGTGGGAGGATAGACAAGATTTAGTTTTCTTTCATTTGTGCTTGGTTGGGAGGATGGAAAAGTGGAGAGATAGAAAAATTATTTGTGGTAACCCTGGATAGACCAAATTGCAACTTGAGGGACCAAATATACAGTGCACCTATTATTGGAAAACTAATATGTATTTTAGTCTATATATTAACATCAATTACATTCACTATGGCCAAATAGATTTCTTTCAAATAATCAATAACTGAATATCTTGGTCAGCTTAATCATTTCACATACCATGTGATCACTTACGTAGACAAAATGGAGGGGAAAACAGATTCAAAGTAATGTGTAATAACATATCAAAGTAACTAACAATAACAAAACAATATTAATAATGACAACATATCTGTAATCTTAGTAGAAATAAACTGAACACTGAATACAAGAACTTACTGGATTGTGCATCTCTTCACTGAGTCCAAAATTGATAAGAATTGAATTTACCAGCACTGAAAAGTGATGCATAAGAAAAGATCCAGCCCCAAGCTGTGAAAGGGATTGGTTAGTAAGGTCAACATGCCGTCAACATTAAATGCAGCTTGGTGAATTGCTTTCAAGCAAAGTGAAGTAGACTTACCACTGATCCATACATAGTAAGATAGAAGAAATTTTTCCTACCAGTTGGCAGCAATTTCATTCCCTACATCATGATTCAAGAAAATTAATAACACAATTGCAAGCTATAAAAGCTAATTTATAAATAAATAAATAAAAAGAACATGACAATCCAGGAAATTGTTTTTCTTCTTTTTTCAATTGATATAGAAAATTTATTTAAAAAGAAAGAACAACAGAGGCCAAAGTACACAGGATGTACAATTCAATTTTGTAATTTAAATTGAAGTCAATGATGATTGTTCTTGGGCAAGCTGGTTACAGACAGCACTAATTATTCAATTACATTCGGAGGGGTGCATATGAAAACATAATGATGAGATGCCTAAAGTCCAGGTCACATCAATCAGTCATGGACAATCCATATTTTATCAATACAGCAAACCTGTAACCCTGCAAATGTTAACAGACCATGAACCATTCCCAAGCTTGAAGCAATGTTGCCCATACAGCTCAAATTTGATTAAGTTATGATAAAAAAAATTCCACATTTTTTTGATAAGTAAGGACATCATGTGATAATTGAAACACACTCGCTTTCTGTGGGAATTGAACCCACGACCACGTAAACTGAAAATGCTACGTGATACATTTGATTCTTTTCATAACCTCACATTGGCTCAAATATATACTAGTTCCTTCCTCCCTTTACTATATATCTAGCTGAAAATATTTAATATGGCACCTACCTATCCACAACTATGGAATGATAAAGACACAAAATAATGCAGTGGAAAGTTAATTGCAAATTAATTCCCTTAAGTGAACTGGATGAAGTTAATAAGGAAAATTTTCTAGTCACATAATTAAATCAATTCTTGGATCATCTAAATTGTCAAACCATAAATAATTTCCTTTCCTTATGTGGAGATCAAACATTTAAAAAGTGTATTTCATTTGAAGCTCTCTTAACCTCCTCCCTGTCTAAAACATATGAAGATTTGCCATCAGTGACATTAGTGTGATCTTTTTTATGGTAATGAAAAAAAAATAACATTGATAACTATAGCATGAAGTCTGACACCATTTGCCCAAAAAAGAAAAAAAGATCATATATTTCCACTGGTAAAGAAAGATGCCAAAGTGATAATTTAATACCTGAAATAGAAGGATGATAATGACAAGGAAAACTCCAATCGCCATGGAACTGCTATAATAAAAAGGAACCCAATTGCTGACGATGGGTGCCAAAAGTAGTAAAACAAACCCAAATGCTAGGCACACAAGGCGCCATCTCTGAAAATCTGCATAAACACCACAAAAGTGAAGATCAATATCAAGTAAACAATTTCAAAACAACAAGAGGCAAAGGGGGGAAGGCATACCTTCTACAATAGCAATTGTAACATAACCCGATACTTCACCAATGAACTTCACATCAATATATCTATCATCATAAGGCGACATGACTGAGCTCCCTAACTCCTTAATAGATTTCCACTCGTCATTTTCACACTGGCATAAGCCAAGTGAATTATTTCTGCAAATGTATAAGTTGCTGGGAACATTAGTCCAAAACAGAGATTGCATTTAAAATTTTTCCACATTATGCATGAGAGATAGAGAGTTTTGACTTACTTGTGAAAACAAACCTGAATTTTGCTATGCAATCTCTCTGGGATTTCTAGAGATGGAGAGAAGGTAACCCGAAAAGTACTGGCATAACTACCAAGTTTCAATCTTGATATACCAGAAACTTGAACGCGTTCACACAATAAAACATCTTTAGAGCCACGGGAAGCTGAATGCCCCGGAAGAGGGGATGGGGTGACAACTACGGATTGGTTTTTTATTGATAGATCAACACCTGAGAATTCAAAATGAAGAAAGTATTCTTAACAAAACAAATCCAATTTTCGGGGGAAAAAAAAAAGCACTAAGCACTTGGCAGCTACCACCATTTAAAAGGGTCTGTGATAGAGAACCAACAAAACCAAACTGACCCAATTTGCAATATGAAGGATAAAGCAGCCACCCAATTCAAAATCTTCATTTTATTATTTATTTATTTATTTCACATTCACAATAATTACACCAATATATACATCTAGGATTGATGAAACCCTAAAATATACGAAAACCTAAAAAATCTAACCCTAACTGCCTAACAGTCAGTTTGGCCACGAAGAGAATAAACAGAGTATATACGAAAGCCATAAATAATAAGCTTATTACTAAGCTCAGTGAGGAGGCGAATTTCATTAATCGGGATCCAAAAACCCACATAAAAGAAAGAATAGTGATTTATTCGAATTTCGTAGAGTTTGCCAATAAGTTTTCTGAGGAAGCAAACAGAGAATCTGAAGGAGAGAGAGTGATACCTTCGAGAGTGGCAAACAGAGGGAAGAGAAGAAGAAGAAGAAGAAGAGCCATGGAAGTGGAAGACAAACCCATCGTGTGCTGTGCTATCTCTCTTCTTCTTCTTCTTCTTCTGTGTGTGTAGAAAGAGTGTATTACTAGTACTAGTAACTAGTAATAGTTGCTTAGAAACGAAGATAAAAAAGAAAGAAGCAAGCTTTATTGCTGCTATCAGAGCGCGTTCGGTTCTTATATATGTTTGGTCGGACCCCCACTTAGCGTTAGATTAGGGCAGTCCGCGTTCGGATTTTTTTTCAAAATAACACTAATTTTCTAACAATTTTGTTAGTTAGCATTGTTTCCAAACTATTTTAGAGCATCGTTTCCAAACTATTTAGAAAACTAACATCTCAAGTTCTTGATCCTTGAGTTCGCTACAGCAACTCGAGTATCACATACTCGATTTCAAAAACATCCTAGGGAGATCAAACCTAGGTGGTGGCGGCAGTGGTGATTGAAATCGAGCTCTTAAGGTCTTTGGGTGGGTTTTTAAATTCTTGTTAATTTTCTCTCTGGGTCTTGATGTATCACCAAAGTTGGCCAACAAGGTGTACGGTGGCAATGGAGGGTCGTACCACGCTTGGTCTCCATCTGAGCTTCCCATGCTTCGTGAAGGGAATATTGGTGCTGCCAAGTTGGCTTTGCTTTTCCTCGTTACTCTGATTCTGTTTTTACGTTTGTGTGTTTCAAGTTTTGATTTTTGAGTTTTCTTTTATGGAACTTGAGTCTTACAGACTTGAGTTCCACGTGAATTTTCATAGAAATTGAGTACGTGATACTCGAGTTGCTACAGTAAACTCAAGATGTTAGTTTCTTAAATAGTTTGGAAACAATGCTAACTAACAAAATTATTTGAAAATTGGTATTATTTTGAAAAAAATAATCCGTCCGCATTCTTCATTTCATTTTCCACAATCCACGAAAACCTTTTTACTATATAAAAAACATTAGGGATAAGTTAAGAATGCCCATTATTGATTTATAAAATAATTTTAGCAATTTTTTATGCCTAAATAAAAATTAACTAATTTCTTTTATATCTTTTATATTTATCATGAAAGTGGTATTAATTTTTTTTAAAATGATCTATTAACAAATACCCTAAGAATAACCTCATACTATACTTAAATTTTTTTTTTTTTTTTTTTTTTGAGAAGACATTCTATACTTTTAATTGAAACATTTTTTTCTCAAGCTTTTAATAAACAGGATTTTTTTTTTAATATAAGATAAAAATTCTACTCTAGCCTAATCTAAATATATAGGATTCTTTAAACCCCCTAATGAGAGTATAAAGAATATCATTTAAAAGTCTGGAATTTGATATATCCCAAAATCAAAACTATTTGTTTCTTTTCATGTACTTCCCACTTTAATTTTATTTCGAATATAAATCAAGTTTGACCTCATTACCAAACAAGATTATATATTAGCTTTGATTCATATTCTTGTGAAATGATCTACTTGATTAACTTGTTTTCTCTCTCTCTCTCTCTCTCTCTCTCTCTCTCTATATATATATATATATATATATATTGTAAAACCATGACTAAAATTTCTTATCCCTTTTCAAATTTATGAATTTTTACTACAAATGGATATAAACTCTTAGAAACTACAAATAATGTTTTTCTTTTCTTTTTTTCAAGAAACTACATATTATAATTTTATATCATATAAACTTGGGTTGTTTACCAAATAAACGAACATAAACAAGTTTTTTTTTTTTTTCTCAAGTCAGGCTTGAGTAGTTCATAAACAACTTGGTTAATTTATAACAATACTCACAACCTCACATTTTAATTAATGTCTTTCATGTGCAAATATTTCATTGCCTACTAATCTTTTTTTCTTTTTCTTTTTTAAATAATTCATAATTAGGAGTGACTTTGAACTCTAGAGATTTCCTTTGGAAAAAAACAAGTTCCAAATGAGAAACAAGTCTTTTGGCTCTTTTTTCCCCCCTTTTGGCGGTACATAAAAAATTTACATGTCTTTACAAAATAGTTTTATGTCCTCAATCTGTTTCTTTTTTCTTTTCTTTTTTTCTTCACTTGGAGAATATAGGTTTAAGAGCATTAGGGGCTGTTTGGATTTGCTATTTCCATAACTCATAACTCTGTTTCCATCACCCATAACTCAAAAATGGTGGGACCCATGGCTGAGAAGTCCATTTGGTTTTTTGTTTCCATCACTCAATTCTCTGATTTTTGAGTGATGAGTTATGGAAACTGGAAACACATTTTAGGTGTTTTTAGTTTTCATAACTCTGTTTTCAATGGCATTTCCGTAATTAAAACTACATACTGGGTCCCACGGTCAGAGTCCAGCCGCAACTTTTGACTTTTTTTTTTTTTTTCTTCACTGGGTTCGGTGAGTTTGGTTTCTTAATCTTCTTTTTTTTCTTTTTCCTTTCACACTAGGTGGCTTCTTCTTCTTCTTTTTTCTTTTCCCTTTCACGCTGGGTCTTGGTCTTCATTAAGTTTTTTTTTTTTTTTTTTTTCACTGGGTTCGGGGAGTTTGGGTTCTTCTTCTTCTTTTTTTTTTTTTTTTTTCCTTTCACACTAGGTGATCTTCTTCTTCTTCTTTTTTTCTTTTCCCTTTCACGCTGGGTCTGGTCTGGTCTTCTTCATCATTTTTTTTTTTTTCCACTGGGTTTGGTTTGGGTACTGGGGGTTGAAACAAAAAGAAGAAGAAGTAAAAGCTGCACCAAGTTACAAGTATGGGGCCCACAAACAGTTGAAAATTTTGAGTGATGACAAGTTGAGTGATGGTGCCAAACAGACTTCGTGTAGGGAGTTGGGGTATTTTAAGTAATGAGTGATGAGTGAGGAAAAAAAAAATCCAAACAGGGCCTTAGTATCTGGGTTTCTAAAAGATTTTTCATTTATTCTCTCAAAAGTTAGTTTATCTATTTTAACATACCAATTTCAAACTCACCCAATATCTCATTTTTTACTTTAACATGCAACACATTAAAATAATATAAACACCCAATAAAAGTAATATAACCCAACTCATTCTCTTCTCTATCTCTCTCTCTCTCTCAACCACCTAAATCCAAACCCTAATCAACCCCCCACTGGCCACTACCCATCACCCACCACCCAAACCTATACCAAAATCAACCCATCCACTGCCCATACCACCAATAGAAACTGAAACCACCACCACCGCTGCAAACCAGCCATAATCGTCATCAACACGACACCACCAAATCACAATTAACAACCATCAAACCCATTAAATCAACAATCAACAACCACCATACATAGAAAACCTACCTCATGCGCTAGCATAGCTTGTCACTCACCCCTAGTCCATGAGCATGCAACCTCCACTTCATGAAGTCTTCCTCCATGCGATGCCTAGAGATCCTTTGTAGATCACAGAGAGGCATATGATTTATGGGTTGGAGAGAATTTGATTTAGAAAGAGGATTTGAGGTTGTGGACTTGATCTAAAGAGATTAAGTGAGGTTGAGAGAAAGAAAACAGGCAAGCCACCATTGTGAGTGATGGTGGTGACAGAAATAGAGAATGAGAGACAAAAATAAAGAGATATAGATAGGAGAGAGAGAATAAGAATAAAAAATATCAATAAAAAAGAGGAGAGAGACAATAAAAAACTGTTAAAAAATACTCACTTGCTACCATAACATCTTATAAGTAAGATGTTACTGTAGCTGAGTTGAAATTTTTTTTGGGAATAGCCATTTGGATAATGCTCAATTTTTATGGTTTGGTGGTTTAAAATAGCAAATTGGAGTTTTAATACTCCCAATGTTATTGCTCTAAAATGGGGTATTATTTAATAAATTGTTGGGTTATAGATTGACCACGGTTAATTAATTCAATTATCCAAGTTGATTAATTAGATCAAATTACATGCAAATCGTGGAGGCACCAACAAATTACCAAATAAGCTAATATGCAGCAGAAATTAAATAACACAGTGATTTGTTGACGAATGAGGAAAACCTCTTGCAAGGCAAAAACCTCATCGGGTGAATTTCAAGTCACTACTCTCAATAATCCACTAATCAAGAATAAGCGGTTACAAGTATAAGGAATCTTATCACTATCCTAAACTATTTCAAAATACCAACTTACAGTTAAACCCTTTACACCAATCTCCAATTGGACTTGATCTTGTAGAAGACTTCTTCGCATGCACGAATCCTAATACATGACTAACTCCAAGCAACTGAATGATTGTTGTTGGCGGCAAAATTCTTCATTTCAAAGTACGTTGAAGATCTAGAAGCATTTGGTTATAAAACCTTAAGACGCACAAAACGCAGTAGCTTCTTACAAAGTGTGTGTGAGTTCTCTAATTGAATCTTTATGTCTTTTATGACTCTAAAATAAGCCTTTTATATGGTCTAGGGTTGTAGAGGACGAAACCCTAGCAATCCAAGTTATCATGGGCGGAAATTCATATATGAGAATTCTGAAATCATAGATCTTGATAGATTGAGCTTATGTTGAGCTCATTGAATCTCGATAGATACTAGTGTCAAGAATTACTGAAACTGTTTTTCTTCGCTTGTTTCTTGGATCAATCTTCATGTCTTTAATGATACCACTTAGGATGTAAACTTTACATACCTCTTGATACATTAAACCCAACTTAGATCGACCCAATTACAACTAAAGTCCGTTTTGTCAAAGGCCAATATATAGAAAATATGAATCTAACATAAATCATGCTTTAAATGAGAGTGTAGGAGTTTCTAAAGCAATCTTTTTTTAATTAGAACTTAAATAAGTTTTTTAATTCTAGGGTTTGTTCTTTGTTCTTACCTTTCAATTTTTGGGAGCCATTCTAACTTTTTTTTTCTCCGTCTACTACTTAGTCTACTTTGATTAATCGCCCATCAAGACTTGATGCAAAGAAAGAGGATAAGGGCAATAGCCCACTGTTCGAAGAATCACCTATATCAAGGTTCTCTATATTTTTTTCTTTTCAATTTTCTGTTCTATTTTTCTTTGTTTGGTGACTTTGGTCTACTCCCCCACAATCCCTTGAATTCACAACTTTTTGTAATTTTAAGATTATGTTTATCTTATTATCCAAATGTATTTTTTTTTTTAATTTAAAAAAAAAAACTACTTATCTTGGATCCTTAAATTCTTAACATTATAAGATCATCAGGCTTAATTAAGTAGAGATATTTATAGGGTATGTTTGGTTCGATGGAAAACATTTACTGACTTTCAAATATTTTCAATTGAAAATAGTTTTCGAAAAAGAAATTTTTTTTCAGTTGTTTTGTTGCATTCCATAAAATACTCCAGAAATTATTGTTAAGTGTTTAGTCACGGGTTGGGTATGTCTTGATTTGGTTTCAATCATGGTTTTGTTTTTGTTTTTGTTTTTATATGTTTGGTTGCTAAGAAAATGAAAGAAAAGAAAAACCAAACATGTTCTTTAGGGAAGAACCCAAAGAACAGGAAGAACATGATTGTTCATGTTCTTTAGGGAAGAAAGAACATGATTGTTCATGTTCTTGGGAACAACGTGAATGTTCATTTGAAAATATAATGAAAAGCAAAAATAATAATAATAATTTAATTTATTTAGATTGAAGGTTTTTTTTTTGTTTAAATTTTTTGAAATGGTTTTTATTTATTTATTTATTAAAATGCTAATGCAACATTTTTTAATGCCAAATAAATTATTATTATTATTATTATTTTATTAACCATGTTAGCATTTAGCATGTCAGTTGTGCATTCCGTTTATCATGTAGACTATTTTTGATAGTAAGATGTTGGTAGGGACTAAATTGGAAATGATTTTCAAAATTTAGGGACCCAAATAGGAGCTCAAAAAATGTGGAGACCAAAGTGGAAAATGACCCAAAATATAGGGACCAAAAAAATATTTCTCCCTATATTTTAAAGAAAAGTTAAAATATTTTTCTTCCAAGTTTATGTTGTTTAACAATTTAATAGTTTTATGGGGTCAATTTTTACCATTGTAATTCAAAATACTAAACGTATTACATTTTTTTTTTTTGGTTTAATCCATAATATAAGAAAATTGTAATTTAAAAAAAAAATACAGTAAAACTTATAAACAGTTGATTGGAAACTAAAGCTGATTTTTTTTTTTTCCCTTAAACAAAACTTCTAAAAGGTTTTAAACATTTGAAACAAATATTTTCTTGATAATGTATCCTATGCAGTGTGCAGGTTGATGAGAATATGGGATCTACCACCAATCCTTTCTTTTAATTGTCACTTTTCTACATTAGTTCTCAACCAATTGAAATTAAAATTATGATAAATTTTTTTCTGTTTAGTTAAAAAATCAACAAAGTATTTTTTGAAGAATGATTAATGTGAAGAAATTAAATGGTGTAATTTGTTATAGTGGCAAATCATATTGTTTGAGAACAAACCAATTTTTCTATCCACTCTCAATGATTTAAACACTATGCGAGGCACACTTCGCTTAAAGAGGATGTGACTCCGATTATTGCCTAACTTAATAGGACTTAAAAATGAACAAGTTAACAATGAGAACATGTAACAAAATAAACACTTTATTAATTTATCAAATAGTTACAACAATACACAAATTACAATGCTTAAATAACAAGTGGCCAAGTTACAGAGCCTAATCGTAGTTCATGCGAGGCATTGATGCATTAACAAGTATGAAGTGATAATCCTCCGATTGATCGGGAATGTAGAGTGTCATTGTGTCAATGTCTCTGGTTTGTTAGATGAGTTGTGCAAGCCCTTGCCTAACAACATGTTCCTCTATTTATACTTGAAGAATTGTCCATTATCCCATCCCTTTTGCGACATGTCATATCACTATCGCATGAATAAACATGCTTATAACTCTCTTGATAACTACTGCGATATAACTATTTACGCTCACATGAATTTCACGTGCTCTTTATTACCTCAATATCGAGCAATCAACCTCTTTGTAGATTCTTGGTTGACTTCATAACTGTGTGAGCTATTCCCTTTGGTTTGTAGAAACTATCAAGATGGCGCCACTTGTTTCTTCCTATGGGATTCACTTACTATCAATCACACCAATGACACGACATCATGTAATTTAATAAGCTTATAAATTATGGTTGTTAAGGTCAAAATTTTGACAATTGACAAACCGTGAACAAAACATTGTATCTTGATGTATTTTCTTAGTTTCTAGGATGAGAATATATTGAAAACAAAAGAAACTGTTCAAGAACTACTGAATCTATTGTCTCAATACTAGACTCAATTGCACTCCATCGATAGAACTTTATTAAATCTCGATACTACCTCAATACCTTTGGATTTTTCGAGCTATGAGATTTCTATATTTGCCAGCAACATTTTATTTTAAGTGGCTATATTTGTGGGTGTGTGTAACCCTAGTTGGAAAACCTATTTAAGGGCCCATTAAGCACATAGGCCTATATTGTAGATAATTTCATATTATATAAATTTTTTTGTTGGCATTGTAGGCAAATCAGTGAAAATAAGTTACATTACATTTTTTTACATTTCTTCACCTTCCACTATAGCTATAAGGAAAGAAGTTAAAAGATATATTTACACTCACATTAAGACTCTATACATTTTTTTCTTTTTACATTTCTTCACCCTTCCGTTATAGCTATAGGGAAGGAAAGAAGTTAAAAAGATATATTTACACTCCCATTAAGATTCTACACATTTGCAAATTTTTTTTAGAAGGATATACATTTGCAATATAAATGGTTGAGTTAGTATAATTTGTACATTATAGAGAAGGAAGATTATTAAGGCCTTAAGCTACAAAGGAGCTGATGTGTTTCTGATACGGGAGTGTCCAATAAACCAACAAACCCTGCAGTCCTTGTTGTCCTCCAAGCCCAAATATAGGAATCCTATGGTCTGGACTTGGAGGCCCAAATCCGACCTAGTTATATCTGAAGCTGGTACTATTATTCAAAGCCCATGAAGGCTGCTCCTACAACATTTATTTAGTCAATATCGCTAATTCTACTGCCTTTAATTAGTCAATCTTGAAAGCTGATGTTTGTGGGAAATATTAGACCATTTATTTTCTTTCTTTTGTCTATATTTTGGGAACCATGTATTAATTTAACTCTCCCATGCATAGAGGGTTGTTCTAAGCACTATATGTAGTTGGTTGGCTACCATGAATGAATTGGATTGAGAGTGAGTATTATTCAGCATTGTTATTGATTCTGTTCCGTTCCGGCAGGAACGGCCGGAATTTTTCGTACTGGTATGTAAACCGGTACGAGAATACCTCACGTTCCACCTCGGGTCAGATTTCGGGTCATTCCGGCCGAGATGTGAATTTCGGCCGGTATTGGATTTGGCTTGTTATTAAAAAAAAAAAAAAAAAAAAACTTAGGAGTTATTAAATTTTTTTCATTCCTTCTCCCTCTGTCATAAATTTTTTTTTTCTTATGATTTGTTTTGTGGTTAAGAACTTATGAATTATTATTTGATATTTAGTTATTGACTTGTAAATCTTCTTATTGTATGATGTTATATTGATGTTTAAGACTTAAGAGTTAAGACTAAATGATTTGTATTATTTGATATTTAGTTATTTATTTATTAGAATTGACAATTTTATGTTTTACAAGAATATATATAAATTATTTTTTAGGAACACCGAAACACCCTGAAACGGTACGCCGAAATCGGCTGGTACCGAAATATTCCATTTCACTAGACAAATCGAAATGGGGTCCGAAACGGTATTCATAACATTGTTATTCAGAATTATTTGAGTTACATTATGTACCTCTCTGGGTAGTCCTTTGAGTGGTGAATGTGTTCAACCCTGGATCCTTGGTAATTTTCAGGTGATGAATTTTCTGTATCCTATTGGTTTCACCATTGGTTGTGAGCTTGTTATTTTAGTGTGTAAGTCCTATTTATTGTTTTTTCTTCCACCCCCCTTTTCCAATATCAAATTGGTATTAGAGCAAGTTTTTCTTGTGGATTTATCCAAATTATCTTTGCAGTTTTTAAGTACTCTATTCATCTACTATTGTGAAGTCAATGGATTGTTGTGTGTTCAAAAAATATTTTGATGAAGATTGTGAAATGTGCAAACAAGTTTTGGAAGATGATTATGAGTCTTTCTTTGTTCAAGTACAAAATTCCGTTGTTTTTACAAAGGAGAGATTCATTGTTGTAGCCATAGAATAATTCGGTGTCAATACATTATCTCTTGATGAGAAAAATCCACATGTTGATTTTCTTGGGTTGACAAATATTTAATTACTAATAATAAACTTGATGTTGATTTTGGTCCATCAATGGAGATTAAGGCTCCTTTTTTTTTTGAGAAGAGATTAAGGCTCCTTGTCCTGAAGTAATTCAAAGCAGTCCATCGCTTACAAGGATAAAACCTCAACAATTGTGTGAAGATGAGAATTGAGAATTAATGGATGAATATGTTGATTTGTTCTTAACCTTGGTTTCATGTGATGTATGTTAAAACAAATTACAAATTAGAATTCATTCAACAAGGTTTATCATGAATGAGAAAAGATTGGTAAGTCGCATGTTGGTTCAATGGTTCCGCACTTATTGTTGAAAATAAAGGGATGGAAAAGAATCATTGGACATCCAATAGATCAAGGCAAGTACGCTAAACTCGAGCCTAAGGCTGATTTGCCTGACCACTATGGAGTATAAAAAAATTTCAAGCTAGTTGACCTCTCTTTGTTCCATGATGAAGACAACCAACCTAGACTCAGAGTCAAGTCTTTTCCAATCTGGAAAGATTGACACGGGAGTCTCCAAAAAACCAGCAGACCCAACAACCCTTGTTGTCCTACAAGCCCAAATATAGGAATCCTATGGTCTGGACTAGGAGGCCCAAATCAAGCCTAGTTATCTGAAGCTGGTACTGTTATTCAAAGCCCATTAAGGCTGGTCCTACAATATCTATTTAGTCAATATTTCAAATCCTAATGTCTTTAATTAGTTAATTTTGAGGATTAAAAAAAAAAAAAAATTAGTTAATTTTGAAAGCTGTTGTTTGTGGGAAATATCATACCATTTATTTTTTTTTCTTCGATGTTTTGGGAACCATGTACTAATTTAATTCTCCCATGCTTAGAAGGCTGTTCGAAATATTATTTCTAGTTGTTTGGCTACCATTAATGAATTAGAAGGCTGTTCTAAAGACTATTTCTAGTTGTTTGGCTACCATTAATGAATTAGATTGAGATGGATTATTATTCAGAATTATTTGTGTTATATACTCATCAAGTGTAGTGCCACTTAAAGCCTAGGGGAATCAAATGAACCCCTTAAACTAGCAAAATTTTTTTAAAATTATATATAATTTTAAACTTTTTTTTTTTACCCTCTTAAAATAAAAATTTGAACACCGTGATCCTAAATTTTTTTAAGTCTACTTAAAATAAGTTTGAATATGATCCTTTTAGCAATATCTTGGCTTTTTTAAACCAAAAAAAAAAAAAAAAAAAAACCAACAACAAAAGTAGAAAATTGCTAATCTTAAACCTTAGAAAAAACTCATTTAAATCTTAACAATTTTGAAATAAATCAATCAAATAAGTGATCAGTGAATGAATGATTGTTTAGCTGTGTACATTGAAAGAGATGTAGCTCGTAAGATTGAAAATGAAAATATCATGCAACGATTTCAAAATATGAAACTCGTAGAAGGCAATTAAAAAACTTCATGTATTTGTTTTTTTTTTTTTTTTTTTGTGTATAATTTAGTTTCTTATTGACCCCCCTAGAAAATTGGTGCCACCACTTGTTATACTCTGTATTTCTTTTAGTAATTTCATTGAGTGATGAGTGTTCTTTAGCCCTGTATTGTTGGTAATTTTTTTTTGGGTGTGAATTTTCTATATCCCATTGGTTTTTCCTTGAGGGTTCGCTTGTTATTTTAGCGTGGGAGTTGTATTTCTTGTTTTTTCTTCCACTTCCCATTTTCTGTTATTAGTTTCTATTAGGGATGGCAATTCATATTCACATGTTGGATTCGTGTTGTGTCAACTCATGAATATTCGATTATATGGGCCAACATATATTAACCCGATATGTTTAATAAACGGGTCAAGATTCCTCAATCCTAACATGACCCATTTATTAAATTGGTTAGTTATGCCGACTTATTTATTAGATTTTATCAAAATGAAAAAAAAAATTTATGAAAAAACAAACAAATAAATATTTTTAATATAAAATTCAGAACTAATGAGTAACTGCATCACAAATAATCATTCAAAACTAAAACATATTTCAATATCACAAATAATCAATCACAGTATGTCAAAGAAAGTAAACCACAACAACCATAAGTTTATATACCTAGGGTTTGAAGGTATATTGGTAAAATGTTATTTAATTAAACGGGTTAGATGGGTCAAACAGTTTCCATAGGTTGAACACTAACCCAACTCGTTTATTAAATGGGCCAGTCGTGTCAACCTGAATATAACATGAATCCATTAAACCTCAACTCATTACATGTTAATTTTGTGTCGTGTTGTGTCTGGTTCGCAGGTTGTGTCCAATTTTGTCATCCCTAATTTCTATTGACCATCTTTCTCATAAGCAAGGCCAGTTACGTGGCATTTCTAGAAACTGGAGCCCCCGTTATTACTTGCGAGATAAGGAAGCCAACTAAGGAAACTATCATACAATTGGGGCACTCTGTTCATTACAATAGAATCAACCCGTCACAGGTTGTCCAATTCTCTTGGCAACTAAGGATAGGTACTTTGAACCTTATTTTTTAGCAGATGATATGGTTTATTGCTGTAGCTTTTTTAGTAGCTGCTATGTGAATTGTATTTGCAAAAACTGAAAAAGTGAATGTGGATAGTGGATACCATTGAGTTGGTTTGTTTTGCATGTAAATCTTTAGTAGAAGATCTGTTATTTTTTTTTTTTTTTTTTTTTTTTTGTGTGTGGATATTTTATCTATTTTTTTTTATAAAAAAAATGCTATATTTATAGACTTCTTTTCTACAAGATACGGACAATCAAATGTAGCATTTTATTATTGAGAATAAAAGAGTTGTTTTTTAGGGTATTGATGCAAGTGATATGATTTTTTGTTGGCCTGTATACTGCTGCATCATAATCAAAGTCCAAGGGAAGATTTGAGCAAAGTGAAAATATAATTTAGGGATACCCTCAACCTCAAGCTTACAATTCTGAAACTCATATGGCTCCATGTAGAAAGTAGGGATGGGACCAATGCAATTAATTGAAACAAAATAACTAAGATTGATAAACAAATAACCATTCGTTATAAGAAAGCAGCATGTGCTATGTATTGACCGAATCTGTTGGTTTTGTGCTATACTGTTGGCCAAACAAATGATAAGAGTTGCTAATGGTACCCTATAATATTCCATCAAATTTTTTATTCATTCTTGTTAATTACTCCTACAATAGTATATACTTTAATAAAGAAAAGCCATAGCTATATACGGCCAGAAGGGTTTTTTATACAACCGTATCATTATTATAATTCTCTTGATCGATCTAAAGAATTAGCTTATTATGTTCAATCAAGACAGCGAAAGAGGTTTCTACCTTGATCCCACTTCATAAAATAAGTAATTATTTGATGTAAGCCAGAGTAGATTAAGAGGAAGAAAATGGTTGTTTATTTGTACACTAATATAAAAAGCGCAATGAAAGTGACTTAATATGTAGAGGCATTTTGGAAATAAACTTTGTTGGTAGGAATGGCAACGGGTTGGGTTCGGGCCGGGTTTTTTAATACCCGGACCCGACCCGCGGGCTAGGACCCGTGACCCGAACTTGGCCCATTTATTAAACGAATTTTTTTCCTGGGGCCCAGACCCACCCCGCCAGGTCCCGCGGGCCCCGCCTAGCCAACCACTTCAAGGCCCACTCTTCAGCCAAACAGTGGCCCAATCCGTGGCCAACAAAAAAAAAAAAATTTATGTTTTCCCGAGAAAAAAGCATCATAGCAGCACAAACAACAAAATACCAAATATATTTGAAATCAAACTACTTTTTTTTTTGGTTAAAAACGACAATATCATTAAACTAAACAACTACATCCAAATCAGTACAAAGTCTGTTGAAATAAACTCCATTACAGTCATCCTCTAAGGTCTTAAGCAAGTTCACAGGCAGACTGGAAAACTAAAGGAAATCTGCCTCTTGATCAGCACCTATTCTAGCTAAAATCAAACTATTCACAGAAATCAAATACATTTGAAATCAAAATCTAAAACAAGCCCAAATCTAAATCCCCAAACTCACAGGTTAAACAAAGAGAATCTAAATCCCCAAACCCACTAATCAAATAAAGAAAAAAAAAGGAAGAAGAACATCAAGAACCATTGCCGTAAGTCACCGTCTTTGTGGTCGTTGGCTTCAGCTATCACTAAACTAGAAATTCTATAACTTCCACTTTTAATAACAAAAGTAAATATTCAAGAAGATATACCCTCTATAGAGTAGTCTGGCTTGTGCACAGCAATTTGATATTTCTACAATACAGATGTAAAAGAAATGGAGTAATGTTTGCATAAGTATATTATAAAAAGGATTTTCAAAATGCAATCTGAAAGTTCTTAAAGAAAAAACTTATACTCGCAAATGGCTTTTCACATTAAATATAGTCAATAAATTTGTGTCCATCAACTCCAATATTTCCTTACTTAGTTCGCCATTAGCTTTTGTTCAATGAGAGAGGGGCGGCTGACATGAGAGGAGAGTGGGAGGGGCGGCTGGGTAGTTGGTTGAGTGAAATGAGAGAATAAGTTAGGGTTTATAAGTTTATATATATACTAGGGTTTTTTTGGTAATTTTAATTTTAAGCGGGTCGGGCCGGGTCCGAGTTCGGGCTTGATTTTTGTAAAAACCCAGACCCGACCCGGACCCGCTTCGGGTTTTTAAAAAAAAAAACCCAAATCCGACCCTATTTTTAATCGGACCGGGTAAAACCTGGCCCATGTGTTCATCACCTAAGCTTGCGGCGATATGAAGAGGCGTGTCACCATCTCCACTGTTACGAACACCAAGGGAGCCAACAAAGATATCAAAAACCGGGTTGGAAAATCCACTTACGATGTTGCAGTCGAGTTCGGGCATAATCGGTTGTTTGATGCACTCAAACCTGGAGACAGTCTATGTGTTGCTACACGAAAGGGTGAAGTAAGAACAATACAAAGGCTTCTTCAGAACGGCGCGGCCATCAATGGGCGAGATCAACATGGATGGACAGCGCTGCATAAAGCTTCATTCAAAGGAAAATTAGATGCAGTGAGAGCTTTAGTGGAGAAAGGTATTGATATTGATGCTAAAGATGAAGATGGGTACACGGCCTTGCACTGTGTTGCGGAGTCAGGACAAGCGGAGGTGACAGAGTTGCTTGTAAAGAAAAGGAGCAGATGTGGAAGTAAGAACCAATAAGGGTGTGACTCCGCTGCAAATAGCAGAGTCGCTACACTATGTAGGGATCACAAGGATACTTATTCAAGGAGGTGCCACCAAGGAGAACATGATACTGATTCCAGCACCAACACCACTTCCATTTGGAAACAAAACACAAGAGGCTGAGAATGGAGGAGGGCTCAAGAAGAAGAAGCCCACTAGGGCCAGAGGGCTTCGGAGGAGTAGCTTTGATCGATCAGTGCCATTGGTTGTGCTCTAGCTAGCTAGTTAGCTTGTACAACAATATACGAGGCTTTATTTTTTCCTTCCAATGTTAGAACTCAAAATAGGTATTAGCTCTTTGGCTAAATTTGGGGAAGTTATAGACTCATTTCCATATGTTCATTCTAAAGCCGAAATGCATATATTGTTGTCCCTAAAATACATATATAATAGTGAATGAAGTTCGACTTATATTGGTACATGTTTTGATTTGTATAATGTTAGTGAAGGGATCTGTTGGTAGCCTTTTTAGATATTCACCTATGGTGTGAAGCAAATCAGACTCCTTATTATTCCAGTTTTATTATCAATATAAATATAATATTAAGAAATAGCTTGTATTACCTCATTGCTCTGATCATATTAAAGGTCTTGTATTTCTTTGTGTAGTGTTCTAAAATGAGTCCAAATCTTCTATCCCATTTTTTCTACACCACTCTATATTCTACTAATAAAAAACTGTCACATGTCCACCTATTTAATTGACTCGATACTTTTTCTAAATACAATTACCTAAAATAAATAAAAACCCAGTCTATTTCCACCACTACCACCATCAGTGTTGGCGCCATCAATGTCGCCGGTCATGGCCAACCACTGTTGCCTGTTCTGCACCACCGCCTCACTATTTTCAAATCCAAGCCAACCATCGCCTCACTGTTCTTAAAATCCAAATTAATCCAACCATCCCTCTCAAATCCACCAAACCACCATCACACTATATGAACAACCAATATAACCCACATATTATTTTGTTCAACCAGAAACAAAACTTGAACAAAGGCCCTAACTTTATTGTGTAACTAAAGGGAAACCGAGCTGAAGGGAAAAGTAATTAAAAAGAAAGTTGTTGTAGGTCCGTAGCTTTATTGATGAGAAAAAGGGCTTTGTGGGTGATGCGCAAATTGGAGTCTGTAGGTCTGTAGCTACTGTAAATCTTTTTTATGGGTTTGGTTTTCTTTGATTTGGATGATTCTTTTATAGCACATGCACTTGTCTTGGATTTTATTTTTGGGTGGTAGTGTGACGGTGGTTTGGATTTGAAAATAGTGAGGTGGTGGTGCAGACTAGGCAATGGTGGTTGGCAATGATTGGCGACATTGATGGGGTCGGCGCCGGTGGTGGTAGTGGTGGGGATGAACTGGGTAGAAGTTAATTAAATAGATGAAGATGTGGCAGTATTTTATTGGCGGAGTATAGAATGGTGTTGGAAAAATAGGACAAAAGATTTGGACTCGAACTAAAATAATTAAAATTATAACATTAAAAAAAGAGAGAGGAGATATTCTACATCAAACAATTAGTCTTCCAGAAGAAACTATTTTAATTTCAGACAACGACTACCTCATAACCTATTGCCAGTTTGCCATAGAGTGTACCTACAAACAAACAAGCATATTTTTTCAAAATCTCCCCATACAATAAGTTTTAAAGACTGATATCGTGGAAGCTATAAGAAAACAAACATGTTACTTTCTGAATGGAAAAAGAAACTAAACACGTTTGCTTCTGAATGAAAACCTCAAATCTATGAGGGTTCCCCTTAAATCCACAACGTAATAGGGTTCTGAAATCCACTAGAAAGAAATAATAGACAAAGCTTGTAATTTTATAAATCTAAAAACTGAACTGTCTTGGAAGCTACAATATATTTAAATAGTAAAAAGAAAACCAAGGGCGGCTAGGAAATCATCTAGAAAACATAATTTGCGCTAATCACGTAATTAGGTAGCAAAAATTAGGCAAAATAGTAATTTTTGCCAAAATAGCAAAATTGAGATAATTGCGGAAATTGAAAATATTGTCTCTAAGAGACATCCCAAAACAGATAGGACTTTATTCTTACTTTTAAATTAAAAGTTATTAAGAAAAAACAAATATTTCTAAAATTAAATAGCAAAAACACTATTTTCAGGGCCTTAACGAAGAAATTCGCCTAAGTTTGGGCAATCCTTGAGTTAACTCAAGTCTTGATTAGAATACCGTTTTCCTTCAACCTGCCAAATTTCATGCAATTCCGACATCATTGCCCCGATGGCCTCTACTGGCGCCCTCCTTGATCTTGCGCCGTGACCTCTTGCGCTTTTGTTGCTCTAGGAAGACATGTGCTGTAATATACAATAAAATAGTGTTAGTGATGGAATTTTTTTTTTTTTTTTAAATTTTTTTTATACAAGATAGAAATTATACTTTAGAATAATTTAAGTATATATGTGTGTGAAACTTCCTCCTGGGGACTTGAACCCCAGCCTTTGCCTCCCACACCTCACAAGTATTTATACTTGTGAAGTGACCATCACACCAAGGGTGTGTAGTGGTAATGGATAGTTAAATATGAGAATCAATAACAACCCATAAACTTAGTAATTAAGAAAAATGATGTGAAAATTTTATATATATAGCATTACTCTTTTTCTTATGTTCGGTGATGAGTATAGTACTAGCGTGGCACCTTGTCTGATCCAAATGGCAGCTCAATCAATTAAAATCAATGACCTGTATGCTCGATCTCAATTGAGAAGTAACGTAGCTTCTCAAAAGTAACGATTCAAATAAGGCCGCTAGGGGAGAATTCAACCATAATCAGGGGTCAAGAATCCAAGAACTGTATCACTTATTCATCGGACTAGTTCGATTTCTTAACATAATTCAAGTTTCAAACCCCTAATGAAAATCAAAGAGAAAATCATTCTCGCGAAGAGCACAAATATGATGCAGTCGACAAGGAAAATGTGTGAATAACACATCCCATAAATTTATATTAATTTCCATAGAATAAACTCCTCACACGACCTCTAACTTAGGCATTGGATAATTCTCAGATGGCAATTCCCCACTATTCACTCGATATTTTTAATTGGGAAATGTTAAGCTGCAAAAATGATATTAAAAAAAATGTTAAAAAAAGGCAAAAAGACACCAAATGATACTTATAAAGCTAAAAAAATGAGATAAAGCTGTAAAAAAATCAAGAATTATCAGAAAAATTTCAAAAAAGTTGTTGTTAAAGGACATCTTGCTATGCCCATTAACACAACCCTTTTTAATTTAATTGACAGATGTTTTCCACAATGAACTGCATTACGAATTGACATTTTTTGGGGGAATGATAACAAGTTTTCCATAGATTAAAGATTAGATTGTATTAACCAAATCCATGTAAGCATAGACAACTAGAGGTGAAACTGTTTTTATGCGACAATAGGAAGGATCTTCGAATCAAGATAGCGAATGAGTAGTGGCCCTTTGATGACAAGTGTGTGAAATAATGCAGAGCACACATGAAATACTCCAACGCAACATGGACCTCATATGTCAGGTCTCGTCACAGCACACATTGTACCGAGGCACATCCTAACAACGACTAGCCATCACCGTTATTGAAGAAGTAGGCGGTGAAATGGGGGATCATACCAAAGGCATTCAACTATTTACAAAGGGAAAGGTAGTAGGAATCGAAAACCATGAGTAGATTTTCCTGAAACAAAAGCTGAGTAATGGTATATTGGCTTAATTACCAATCCTTAAGATGCATTAGGAAATATATATATATAGCTACACAACACAAAGTAGTATTTGGTTACAATAGAAATTCTTAGATAGAGGCAGAGGAGCTAAGGATAAATACAACAAAGGCTAAGAATAAATTACAACGAAACAGGCTATGTGATAACTATAGGAACATTGCAATCAAATGACTGAACTACCCCTCTTCTTACGTTTTGGTTATCTTTTTTTCTGGTCATTTTGTCCTCTACTATTTAAGCAAGGCGTTCTGCTTTCCTTTTTCTTTTTGGTTTAACTAGATATCAACATGATTGCGGTTTTTTTTTACTGGCCTTGATTCTTATTTTTCAATAAACTTGGGTGATTGCCTCTTTTTTTTTTTTTTTTTTTTTTTTTTGTTCCTTTCTTTTTTAAATTTGGGCATAGTTCTTTTAATAAGGGCATATAAGTAAATTTATACAAACTCTATTTTCTATCCTTACATTTTTCTTCTCAACCAAACAAAAACATTTTACACCCCTCTACTTTTTCACCCCCAAACTAAACACAAATGAAGAAAACTAAAATCACTTTTGTATCCTCATTATTTCATCCCCTTCCTATTTTCTATTCCTCCTACTTTTCCACCATTCCAGGCAAACAAACCCTTAAAGTGGATGGCGAGTCTTCTTGTGGAGGCCAATCGGTCCAAATTGGCGTCCTTTTTACTAGCCATCTTCTCCAAGCATCGTCATGGTTCAAAGCTAAAACATTACAAGACTATGAAGCCTCATAGATCATATCAGATCAACCATGGGCATAACCGGCATCCAAACGTCACACTTAGAGGTGTGCAACCAACCCACAAACCCACCAAAACCAACCCGACCCAACCCAACTCGCCGAGTTGGGTCGGTTTTTAGGGATGGGTGGGTTGGGTTGGGTTATGAAATTTTTTTTAATAATGGGTTGGGTTGGGTTTAGGTCATAACAATCACAACTTACTGTAGACACTCAATTTTGCACCCATGATTTAATCAAGGAAGATGACTGGAGTGACCATCCATGTACAAAAAAAAAAAATCATTCTTGCATCACATGCATCATTTTGTTCTTGCATCACATGCATCAATTTGTTCCTGCATTGTATGCATTAATTCATTCATTGCATTTCATAAAAATGATCTTGAGATTCTAACGGTCGCAATGGTGTTTCCGGTTTCCGAATCGGACCATCGGATCGAAAGATATCGCTAATCAAGTTTGCACGGTCAGCATGCATTGTGTCTAGGTAGAACCGACCACACATGATTAATTTAAATTAATTCTGATTGGTTAAGCAATTAAAATTAATTAGATAATTTTGTGATTGGTTGATAATTAGTGTTTAAAATAGGGATGCATGCATAGGAATAAAAGGGATGATTGGATAACAACAAAATTAGGGATAATCTAAACATTATCAAGATTTATTTTAAGAGATTTATCCACAAGATAATTGTTCTTAAAAAGCCTGAATTATCCAGAAAAGAGACAAAAAATCATAAACGGAAGTTGAAAACACGTCTAGGTACAAGGATCGGCCAAGAAACCCTAGAAGGAGAGTCCAAATGGCTCCCGAACACAGAAGTGCGTTCGGCCTCCAAGAGCCAATTCGGCATTTTTGGAGTGCCGAATTGCCATCATGTGGGCTTTGGCCCAACGGCCTTCGGGTGACGAAAATGCACACCCTTTTCGATCTTTTCACAGATGCGGTCGGATTCAAACCCTAATCATCCATACCTATTTTTTAGAGTCTTCTGACCTCTATAAATAGAGACTGAACCTCATAATTCAGCACCTTTTTTTGACGCTCTGAGAGACATATGTTTTTGATTCTCAAACCACCCATATTTTCTGATCCCCTCTCTGAGTGTTGCTGCCTAAATTAGGGTTTTTAGGTTTCAAAGAAAATTGAACAAATTTCTTTGAACCCTAAAACATCCTCTCAAGAACAAAGTGTGCTCATGCAAGAGGTTGTTTCCTTCACCCTATCTTTTTCTTATGTTTCTTGATTATAATGATAAATGTTCTTTTATCTATGAATTGTTAATTGTTGTTTTGTTTAAAGCATGATATTTTTTTTTGTGATTATTAAAATCTCTTCCTTGAATGTCAATAAATCTGCATGTGAACAATTCTTTTTCTTAAAATAAAACAGATCTACATCTTTATTAGGTGTAGATCTGGATTTTTCTTGAAACAAAAACAGATCTACATCTTTATAAGATGTAGATCTGACTTTTTCCCAAAACAAAAACAGATTTGCATCTTTATAAGATGTAGATCTAATTTTTTCTCAAACAAAAACATATCTACATCTTTATAAGATGTAGATCTGACTTTTTCTCAAAACAAAAACAGATCTGCATCTTTATAAGATGTAGATCTGACTTTTCTCAAAATAAAAATGGATATGCATCTTCATGAGATGTAGATCTGATTTTTTCTCAATTAAAAACTATATGCAGATTTTTGAAATAAAGAAAAAGATTAAAAATGTTTGTGTTTGTGTTTGTGTTTGTTTTATTTAAATGCCTGTAGCATAAATTTAAATTATGAATGAAACTCTCTTCTTAAAAAAAAAAAAAGTCTTTTTCATTCTTTTAAAACACATAAAAAACATATCTGGTTTTTCAATTGTCAAAAAACCCTTTTTTTTATTTCATCATAAAACAGATCTAATTTTTCTGTTATAAAAACCATTTTTTAGTTCTTCAAAAACATATCTGATGTTTTTCAAATTAAAAGACTTTATTTTATGTAATTAAAAACAGATCTGAATTTTTATCATTAAAAACCTTTTTTTTTTTACATCCCACAAAACAGATATGATATTTTGACAAACTAATCAATTTTTTTTACCAATCAAAACAGATCTAAATTTTTAAATAAAAGAAGAGACTTCATTCATAAATAAATTTGTGTGACTTAATTTTTATTTCACATGTTCAACATATCATTCATAACATGCATAAAAAAGTACATTGGTTACAAGAGTCTAGAAGACCAGACTCTGTTTGGGCGGAATGGGTGCCTAACACATTCCCATTCCGTAACCTAGCCTCCAGATTTAGGTTTTTGGTTTAGTAGATCTAGCCTTCTCTTTATTTATTTTGGGTAGAATGTAACTAGGACAATAAACCATGTAAATATTTGGTAGATTGTAACTAGGACCCATAGCTATGTAACTTTTTAATTTTCTTTTAGATATGTAATTTTTATTCAATCAATGAATGGAACTATTCAGTCATGTATTTTGTAATTAGTATTTTTTCTTATTTTTTTGTATAAAGAAAAATAAGTGGTGACTCCATACCACTTACCCAAAAAGAGAGGTGCTCTAAAAGGTACCTGAATATCTTTTTTGAGGGACGCTTTTCGTCGAGGTCTCTCACACCTGCCTAACCCAACCCGACCCATCTATATATTTAAAATTTAAATTATATATATTTAATATATATTTAAAATTATATTATACAATTAATAATTTTTTATTTAATTTTTTCTCTTATTCAGCTATTCCTATATAAAACCCAATTACCTCGCAAACCTTAACAATCTTATTTCTCTCTCTGCTGCCTCCCACTTCCACTCTCTCACTCCACTCTTATTTGTTTATAACTGAGTTGGGATACTAGTTCATGTATATTTTGTTTATCAACTCAGTTGGATATATTTTGTTTATAATTGAATTAGAATACTAGTTCATGTATATTTTTTTTTTATCAACTTAGGTGGCAAGTGAGATATATTTTTTTGCTCAATTTAATAATAATAGTAATAATAAAAAAATTGTCCAACCCATGGGTGCAACCTGACCCAACCCGATCCATGTGGGTTAGGTTAGGTTGAACCCTTGTGACGGGTTGAGTTGGGATGGAATTTTTTTAACACACCATGGTGGATTAGGTAGAAAAATCCCCTCAACCCGACCCATGCACACCCTTGACTCACACTAGTTCATCCCCATGTCGCACTTGCACATCCTCCACCAACCAAAAATGGTGCTTTCAAAATTGATATTCAAATCCATGGTAATATCACCGAAAGATCAAATCTGAACTTGACTCATCAATCAAGTTTATATATAAAAATAAGGGCAAGACTTAGGTACGGTACTTAGGTGCTATTCCTTAGGTTCCCCTCTTAAGATTCTGCCATGTGGATTTTTCCTCATAAGATGGAAGTGTTTTTTTTAGTTAAGTAGCCATATGGCTCAATCTTAAGTGGGGAACCTAAGGAACAGCACCTAAGGTATTGTACATAAGTTTTGTCCTAAAAATAAATATCAATCGTGCAATGTATTTTTTTAATTCCAGTACCAAACTAATGTAAACAAAACTTTAAGATTATATTGCGCAATCTGTCTCGTGCATTTGATCATCAGCATATTTTTTTTACTTTTACGCACAATTTATTCACAAAATATAACTCAAAATCTGGGTTTGAGAGAAAAATGTACAAAGAGAGAGATGTTACCATTTAGTTCAATTCAATTATCATAATTACATTAAAATCCTTTTTTGAAATACTTTCCTTATGTTTGAATAGACAATTAATCTCAAATGAATTGAATGTTAATTGACTATTAACTTTAAGTTTTAGAAAGTATTTAAGTCTTTTCAAATGCTTCCTTATTTATCTCTAAGACTTTTAATTGCCTTATTAGGTTCAAGTTAGAATTAAAGAGTGGATGAGAGAGAAGAGAGAGAATGAATTAGGGTTAGACCTAAAAAACGAAAGAAAATAAGCATGGCATTAATGACAAATAAAACAGAAAAAGCAAGAAATCTTATTGAAGCCCAAATTGGTGTACGCCATAAAAGAAATGTATGTACACACTCTTCTACCAGCGTACGTACTTGAAATTCAAGGCAGATTCTCATAAGAATGACCAAAAGATGAACCATAATCATTCAAAGAGTGCATATGCCACTTAGGAAGTGCTTACACACCTGGAGGCATATTAGTGTTTACACATGTTTTTTATCAAAAAAAAAAAAAAAAAAAAAAAAAACAACAACAACAACAACAACAAAAAGTATGAAATCACAAGAATCGAGGAAGAGAATGTGGATCATGGAAAAGATCCACATCTCCTCCTCGTAGCACTTACAGTGATGTTATTTTAACCGGTCCCTCGACTGAAATCAATTACCTCAGTTATGTGTGTGGGAGGAAGAGTTGAACAACTTGATTAGGTTAACCAATGACCCTAAGTGGTATGTTTGCAAGCTTGAACCAACTAGAAGTTTTGAATTAAAGTGAGTAAAAGACTATTTCCTCACCAAATGATGGTTGAAAATCAGTCCAATGCTCACTTTTTTCTGCCCTTCTACCTTAAAACTCTTAGTTTGGATATTCTGAGGATATTTTGATAGAGTTTCTGTAGGGTAAAAGTTTCTGACCATTTGGATATTGAAAATGGGAGCATTCATAGGGGAGATGGGAGTCTAGGGTTTGATGAGACATTTAGGCAACCAGTTGATCAGGCTAATTTTCGTAGAATCTCATTAAAATGGAAATGGATTGATTTGTGACTTTCTGTCTAGATAGTGCTACACCACAAATTGGGTGCATTTGCATCATATACCCAACATACACACTCTTTGTCAACCTCGGTCAAATTAGGTCAAAATGGGCTTTTGGGATTTGGGCTTCTTTCTTACTTTATAGTTGGCTTGAGCTTGTACTGTATTGGGTCACTTTCAGGGTTCTCATCTTCGTTGGACTCCATACACGATACTAATTATTTTGGAAGCGATTTGATTTTTCGTTATTGGGACCGAGGGCTAGAATATAAGTCGGAATGAAATGAGGTGTTTATACATGGAAGACCTAATCGACGACCCAGTCACACTACCATTATCGTCAATCACCGTCGATCTACAACCCATCCATGCGATCAGTTTCTCGTCGATCCAAGGAAGTGCTTGCGACAACCAAATGACGAGATTGAGAGGTGGGTTATGGTTGTTAGTGGAGATCAGAGTGATAGTGGTGGAGGAGATCACGGGTGGTGGCTAAGAGAGAGAGAGAGAGGACTTAGGAAAAGAAAATAATATTTTTTTTTTAATTTTTACTAATTTCATTTTTTTTATTTAAATGCTTACGTGACAATTTTTTAATGCCAATTAAAATTTACTATTATTATTTTAATGGTCACTTAGCTTTTAGTGTTCCAGCAATGCAATCTGTTTGCCACATATGCAATTTCCTTTAGTAAGATAATGAAAAGGACTAAAATGAGAATGGTTTTTCATTTTTGGGAACCAAAATAGGGGAAAAAGTGGGGACCAAAATTGAAATCGGTCGAAAATGTAGGGACAAAAATGGTATTAACTCCTTTGTGTTTTTATGTTTAGTAATCCAGAAAGTGCAAGAAAAGTTGGGAATAATCTTAATTTTTTTTTCATATCTTTTAATTGAGAAACTATTATTATTTTGTTTTTTATTTTCAATTTTAATGTTGATGTGGAATTTTTAAATTTTTTTTTTTAAAAATTAATTAATATTTTGTTAGCCATGTTAGCTTCAAGAGTTCCAGTATTGCACACTATTTTCCACGTAAGGCTTTTCTGCTAATGAGTTAATGGTATGTCTCAAATTGATTGTAAGTTAAAAATAATCACCATTAAAAAATTACTTATTGCCGCCCACATTTGGGGACCTTGCTATAGTGGAAGGCCCTAGGGCCACGGCCTTGTCACCCCCCCTTCCCTTTACTCTTTCCAACTCACATAGTGCTCCACCATTAATTTGTCAACACATACAACAAAGCTTTTTTTTTTTTTTTTTTTTTAAAGAAATCTTACACACAAAGAAACCATTAGAAATTTAGAATCACAACAGATTATTCTAAACAGGTTTGGCTTACCTCCAGTATTTTTTTTAACTGGAATCTCCTTTTATTTTAATGAAAAATTGTCACATCACCCACTAACTAAATAAAAGGTGGAGATTAAAACTCACTACCACTTGTCATTGTATATTTAAAACAACAGAAAAATGTTCAGTTAAAAAAGTACTAAAGGAAAACCAAACCCATTCCAAACATGTGTTCATGTTTGCTCGTAGAGATAAAAGAAAGAAATAAAAAGAAAAAAGAAAAGGGACCGGAGAGGAAGTGAAGGGTAAAATAAGGAGTGCGAAAAAATTAGTAGAGAGGGGGGGAGAGGTAATTAAGATTATTTGTTCATTAAAAATAGAAAATGAGAAAGGAATAGAAAATATATTTTATTGATTTTTTCATTTAATTGTCATTTTTTGAAAATTATTTTAGGTAAAAACGTAAAATTCATTATCTAAGTTTAACCAAAATTCATTTCAGTCCTTTAATTTTGCTTTCGTTCAATTGAGTCTTCTAATTTATAAGTTTCAAATTTATTCAATTAAGGTCTCTTTATTAATTTCTATTTAAAAAAATCTAGAAAATATTTTTTAATAATTAATTTTATTTTTAACTTAAAATTTTTTTGAAGAAAAATAAAATAAAATTTGGACAATTAACAGTAACATTTAACAAAATTTAATGGAGATACCTTAATTGAAAGAATTTGAAACTTAAAAAACTTAATTGAATGAAAGTAAAGTTAAATAATTAAAATAAATTTTGGTCAAATTTAGAAGGTGCAATATTTATTTTTTACCTTATTTTTATTTGTAGAATAGTCATGGTATATGTCCTTCTTCTTGTTTGTCAAGTGAATTGGGCATATAATGCATCCTCTCTCACTACCGTTCTTTGACCCAATAATAAATAATAAAAAATTGCCTTCTTGCTCGGCCTCATTTGCTGTGTGTAATTGCTGCCTTTTGGCAGCTCGCTTGATTGTATATATATAGAGACACCTAAAACTAAAAATAGCAACATCAAGAATTAATGAAAAGTAAACGTTGTCATAAATTTTTTTTTTTTTTTTTCTAAAAAAAAAGAAATAGAAAAAGAGAAAACTGATAAAAGCTATCCCGTGACCTAAAACTCATGGTTTTGTTCATTCTTCAAAAAAAAAAAAAAAAAAAAAAAAAATCATGGTTTTGAGTGTTGGTCAAAAAGCCCATAGGAATAGTAATGGTATTGACAGTTTCCAGAAAACAAAAAAATGAAAATGACAGTCTGGCACTGGAAAGGCAAAAACCAACGTCAAACAGCGGCTTGTGTTCATTAAAACAAAAGGAAACAATGGGCTATACAGAGACTCATTACTCACCTCTTCTTCCGATTCTCTTTAATTTCCAACCACCTATATATAAATAAATAGATCGATGATAACGTCTAAACCAAACTACTAGATATCCAAAATTTCATTTGCTTTAATCCCCATATATGGCTTCTCTTGTACTTATTTTATCTGAACTTGTTTGTCCCCACAGCCAAAACACAAAACCAGAGTTATTGACAACAACAACAACTTCTTCTTCTTCTTCTTCTTCTTTTTCTTGTGTTGGTACTGGTACTGGTACTGGTACTGGTACAGGAGCTGGCACAGCTTTTCCTGCCAGAAAGCCTTTGAGAAGCGAGACCAACAACAACAACATTCAGTCGGAAGATATGCTGCTAGTCGAAGATCTGGCGGAGCAGAGGATTTGCTTTGAATCAATCTGGCCTTGAAAAGTTTACTCTCTACTATTCCAGGATCTGCGCCACATTTCATTTGTTTTAAATGCCTAGCTCATGCTTTGAAACCACTTTGCGCTTATTATGACAATATTCTGTATTTCTGTTAACTTTTCTTTCTTTTTCTCTTTTTTTTCAATAGGAACTTTTCTTTCCTTGTTATGCTCCATTGTGTATTAAGTAGTGTATTATCTTTTTATTTTTATTTTTATTTTTTTTATTTAATCAATTTGAATGTACATATTATAAATATATTTTAATTTGATTTTTTTAGTTAAATTTGTAAAATATTATTACTAAACCTTTGATTTAAGCTTATCTATAATATTTTTTTTAAATGTTTGTGTATCTTATAATAATAATAATAATAATAATAATAATAAATTCACTATACCATTCATGTTTTAACAATTATGGTTCTAAGAGTCATAGGGGTTTCGTACAACTTTGTCCAATTCCTATGGTCTAACCACCTGAACTAGATAAAATCAAAAGTTGTAACTAATGTTAAAATCTTTCAATTTATATGATTTTTTTTTTAATAATTTAAAAGCCATATTGATATAATTGAAAGTTTAGACATTAAATTGACTCTACGTAGTCTAAGGAAGTGAGAAATAATTTGAACTTAGGAATTAAGCTTGGTCACCAACAAGATAAGAAGTAGAGACACCAAACAAACAAATAAATAGTAAATAAAAAAATATTTGAATATCTTAATGGTGCAATGATGTAATTGAAAAGAATATTGGCTTATGCAAATAGCATTTCAACCCAAATATGTCTAATGAATCCAAATTCCAAAATAACACCCATATTCGATTAGCAATCCATTAGCCAAAATGAAATTTTGCTAAACTGCTTCTCTAAAAATGGATAACACTAGATAAATTTTGTATTATTTTTTCTCTTGGTAAATGAAATGGCTCTCTCTCTCTCTCTCTCTCTCTCTAAATTTAACAATGGGGCAGCGCGTGGTAGACAAATCTTACAATGGGGCAGCACATGGTAGACAAAGGCACTCGAATTCTTCAATCCCAAAGCCCACTGAATAGATGAACCAACAAGCAAATCCTTGACCTTGTACAGCCATGTCAAAACCCACCAAATTGAGATCCATCACTGCATCACCCAAGTCAACATAAACCTCCTTGTGGGTGTTTTATGATCCCTACCCACCCATGGTCATCGCATTGGTGAATCTTCAATTAAATTGTCCCTCTCTTCTGGTTTTGCTTTCATTTTATATCCTATGGTTGTTTCAGTCTTTTTTTTGGTTTAAAGGAAATTAATATTAAACTAAGCAGCCAGAATGGCTAAGTTGGCAGCAACCTGCCAACAAAAACTTTCCCCAATCTCATCTGCATCAGATGGGGGAACATCAAAAATTACAAATTCCTCATTAGCATTACATCCTTTCTTAGCTAAAGCATCTGCACATCTATTTGCTTCCCGAAACGCATTCTTCACCTTGTTATGAGGAATCCTGTCTAGCAATAATCTGCAATCAAACAATAAGGATGAGTACGCTGCATTGGAGGAGTTCCTGGAATTAATTAGGTCCACAATGACTTTCGCATCAAGTTCAACTTTTAAATTTTGCACACCAAGCTAAATGGCTAACTGTAAACCATCCCTAAGTGCCCAGAGTGGAGGATATAGAAATTGAGAGAATAGAAAATGTGTTGGGAGAAATAATAAAAGACTGAATGAAGAAATAGTATTTTAATGAATTATAGTATAAAATAAAGAATCAGGCGTGGGTGTTTTGAAAAGGGATTAGTTAAAATATGAAATATAAATTTTTATTATATAATATAGAGAAATTTCTGGCACATGTGGTACGTGCAGATTCTTACCGCAATGTGGAAGCAAGTGAATAGCCCAGGCGGTGCTTATGGAGGTGTATGGAGGCTGGATTCCTTGTTTTTGCAAATTGGCAAATGACAAGGCCGACATGACGGTGTATGTGACGAAAGGACAATCTTTAATTTGCGTGAGGAATCTGAAGTGGTGTGTGGAAGATTTACAGGAGTTAGTGGCTGCACATAGAGGCGCATGCAAAGTCTGATGAAGGCCGAATTTCAAGGTTTCGCTTGCAGGTTCCTGGAGAGAAGGGATGTGTGTTTGGTTTCTTCAAAAGGAATCTAGATTTACACAAATTTAAAAGATTGAGAAACAAAGATTGAGAAACAACTTTGCTTGGTTTATTGGATCTTGGACTCGGCCGTAAGGCATCGACGGTGACTTCATGGGAGGTTCTGTGTGATGTTGTGTGGTCCAGATTTGGAGGCAAGCAATGGCACTGTGATTGATGGATCTGTGCGTGGAATCTTCTTTGCTTGATCAAGATGAATTTTACTAAAAGCCAAGAACAAATTTTGGCTCTAATACCATGTTAAATATTAGCATTGATATACCATGTTGAATGTGTTAGAATAAATGCGGAAGTATAAAGTATAGAATACTGATGATGCTGAAAATCATCAGTAAGTTACACAATCCTCACGTGCCCAAAACAATACCTACACAATACAGAACAAGAAGACCTTAGGAGAGTACCGGGGTGGTACCGGCCAAAGCCCCTCTGAAGGTTAAGTTAGAAAACTTCTCACAACTCTAGAGTGCTAGAGCTGGGTAAATTGTGCGTACCTTTGCTTTCTGAGGGCTCTTGGTTTTTATAGTAGTGTAAAACCGACATTTGTTTCTTGGCTAAGAAGATTTTCTCATAAATATACATATTTTGTGAGAATCTTCCCATATAGAGATTTCGTTGCCTAGGGTTAATCGTAGGGCGCAAGATATTTCCATTTAGGGTTGCTTGGGGACTTCCTAGGCCATGTAGGCGACACGTGGCTTTTGTATCTGTCCCCTCTTGCTTGCTAAGGTGGAATCTGTCCACCTTAGAGGATTCGTCCGTCAAACCCTATCACATCCGTCGATCCCGGTTGGCCTTAGGAGAACGGATCCGTCGACTTTATTTTTGTCCTCTCCAAATACAAAACCATAAAAGTTACGTAATTCAGCCTAATGACTTACGTCTATGGAGGGAACCCTTAAGGGCTACATGTTTATTGTATAAGAGTATAGTACATAACTTGTGTTACAATGAACGTAATATGGGTATATATAGGAGGCTAAACTCTAAACTACTAATACAAGTAGGAGACTTGTCTTGCACACAAAGAATGATGAGTTTGGGTCTATACTATGAGCTAATATATCTCTAAATAAGTAACCCTCAATAACATTATCAGCTTTAAGAAGCCACGAAAGCTGCTGTATAAACTCCTAGCTTTCGCTACATATTGTTCCCTCATGATCATTGATCTTTCTACGTACAGTCTACATATTACAGCTGCAACGGATAATGGAGCTATCCTTGAAGTCATAAGCATCCAGACGACCAAGTTATACTTGAGAGTAGCCCCAAGTCCAACAATCAAGGAAGTTCAATGGCTGGCCATAGAGATGACCCGAAACAATATCCATATCATAATGGTATATTAGTGTGGTCTTTTTGCTAAGTACCAAAGATTTAAAATATAAAGAGCTTTCTTTTAAGATTGAGATAAAAGGCAAAGAAGGAAAGATTTTAGACAAAGAAGTATCGGCTGATGGGTTTGGATTATTAATGTTATTTTCCTTTGGGTACAACAATTGGGTTGTTGGTGTTGAGTTTGAGGATGTGTATTCCCTTCCCTTGGCCTTGTCAATGAAAGGTGTAATGAGTAGTAAAACGTAGCAATCAGCGGTTGGTGATGAAAAAGCCACCTTGACTGCCTATCATATATATAGATCACCAACCGCACAAAATTTCCTTCCAAGGTGGGTTGGTGACTTTAGGTAGTGAAAATGAAATGGACGCCCGGTCCACACCTACTCACCCTGCGTATCACTTGTTACATTAGCCTTTCTAACCCACCTGTGGCTGTGAGGCTGTTGATTTTCAACACCAACAATCTGGCTGAACTTTATTCCAATTGTCAATTAGTTCCTTTTTCATGTTTATAAAAATAATTGTATGTTACTCATCTGTCAAAATTCTTGATTGTGTTCTTCAATAAATTTGAGCAAAATGAATCCCAAAGACATGGGCTATATTTTATGGCAAATTAAACAAAATTAATGGAACGCCACGAGTCAGTCTGTCAGTGACATTTGCAACTCTCTCTTACAGTTAAAAAGTTGTAGAAAATGGTCTCGTTTATCAATGTCAGAGAAAAAGAAACTCATGAATTCTTTTTGTTGGAAACTTTAAATCTCATTGACAATGACATTGTTATGTGTTAAGATGGACAAAACAAGTGATCTTTCAAAGGATAAGTCACCACACAAATGATTGAAGGTTATGGTTATGAGCTCAGTCGTATGGAACTACAATAAATAAATTTAATATTGATGAAATAGATGTTAAGTTCAATTCTTTCGAATGATGTTGAGTCTTTGTTATTTATAAAGCCGACCTCGAGGGTTTTAATCAAGAATTACTAAATTTTTTTCAATATTATCGATTTATTGTCTTACAAAATCAAATATGTACAAAGAAAAGATGAAGCAGGTAGGAGCATCACCAACATGTCAGCAAAGGTTTGACCAAATTTTAGTTAAAACTCTACTTTGTCTAGGTATGGCCATGGATATACCCATACCCTACCTGAAAAGTTTTCCCGTGGATACTTGATTATCAATACCTATTAGTATCCATACCCGAATCTTACCCGAATATATTATCCACGAATATTCATACCTTACCCAAAACTTAAAACCCATTTAATTTCTTTTTTAAATCCAAAACATTTTAACGTAAAAACTAACCAATCTTAAAAAAGAAAAAACTAATCAATAATTTTTTTTTTTTTTTATAATTTCAAAAAAAGTTCTCAAATTTTTTGGTCAGAAAAGAGAGAGAGAGAGAGAGAGAGAGAGAGAACTGTGAGACTCTTCCACCAAACCAGTGCTGTTGTTTGATAATGATGGCAGCCCATGTTGTCTCTCCAAGTAAGAAGCTCCTCAAAAGCCTCTGCAATGGCAAGTTCTTCTCTACTAGGCCTCTCAACTCTTCATCCCCTTCTTCTTCGATATCCATCAACCTTACCACAGAAAAGCCAGAACAACAACCACCCATTGATCTCCACCAACCCACAAACACTACATCCCTCAATCTCCACGACGTTGAGAAGCTATTCTCATCCATACCAACTACCAAGCTCCTACGAGCCTCAGCCAACCTCCAAATGGCAGCCATGGTGGATTTTGGGATGTGGGTCATGAATTCTAAACTCATGGACATTGAGGTTTTCAAAGAAATCGTGTTGGGTTTGGTGAGGAGAGGTAGAGACTGGAGAGCTCTGAGAGAGAGAGAGTGACGGTGAGGACTGAGGAGAGGCAGAGAGAGTGTGAGTGACGGTGAGAGAGGAGGTTTAGGGTTTTTTTATTTTATTTTATTTTATTTTATTTTAATACGGGTTGGGTTTGGATAATATCCATACCCTACCCGAAAAATTCGGGTAATATCCATACCCTACCCGGTTAAGCTTTACCCATGAAGAACTGGGTATTACCCGAAACATTTGGATCGGGTAGGGTTGGATATCCATTACCCAATGGGTATGGCCATCCCTAACTTTGTTTATATTAGCTAGTTACTCTTTTAAATTAGTCTCCAATAAATCAGGGCTGACCCTTTCCCTACACCAAGGGTGTGTTTGGATACCGCTGTTTACTGAAACTGAAAAATTATTGCTGAAAGTACTGTAAATAAAGGTAAAAATTAGTTAAAATAGTACAATGGGACCCATGAATAGTGCCAAAAAGTGCAGTGGAGCTCATAAATAATAGCAAAAATAAGTTGAATAGTGAAATAATTTTAATTTTAATTTTAATTTTAATTATTTATAGAGAAATTAGGAGAACTGTTACTAGTATATGGCATTCTTCTACAAAATTATTTGATTAAAATAAGCTAATTATTTTGTCTGTACTTTGATCTCATATATATTTATTTGTGTTAAAGGTTATTATTTATTAATATCACCATTTATTTGTGTTAAGGTTTCTAAAAAAATGAATTTTTTGGAACTCAACAAATAAAAGTTACTTTAGTGCCTATTTAGATTGAGGGGGAAATGAGGGGGAGTAGAGTAGAGTTAGTTGAAAAAAAGCTAATTTTAGACCAAATTTACTCTATTCTCACTCCCTACCCCTCAATCAAAACGGATCATTAGAAATACCAGACTGATCAAATTATTATTTAATTGAAAAACATAATTATTTTCGATGACACATGAAACACAATTTATTGAACATAATTATTTTTAAGCAAAATTTTCATAATAATATTTTGGAGAAATACATTCTGCCATTAATATAATACATTATAAAAGCATATATTATATTAAAATTAAAATGAATTGTACCCGAATACATTAAAACAATAGAATAATCCAACCCAGCTACCAGCCGACATCCCATGTTGAACATGAGGCCCTCAAAAAAAGGTGAAGAGTGGGGTAGTTTTGCTATTCTCATTATTGGTATGGGTAGATCACGGAAGCACACATAAATATTTCCTCTTCCTCAAATACCAAGATATGATCCGAATAGATTATCAAAAAAGAGGTATGATCCGAATAGAATCATGCTGCTCCCAATTCCATCATCAAAGTCTATGCCAGGAGTACTTCTAATACTATTTTTTGTTGCTTATGATGTAGATATACTATTTTTTTTTCACCATTCACAAAACGGTTACTTATTAAGTAATTGTGGCACAAATTGTGCCGTGCCATTTTACGTGGGGGCCTCAGCTCACCAACTCACCCAACAAACCTGCAGCAGCCATTTGGCACTGATCAAAGGGTGTTTTAGGCAGAGTACGGAAATAATTTTGAACAACAAATGAAGCTTATATTAAATTAAATTAAAAACGTAATGTCTCTCGGTCTCTTTCTTTCTCTCTGGTCCCCAACCTACATGTAGTCCCACCACCAATCCCCCACCAACTCCTCTCAAAAAAAAAATCTTCATCCACCAACCTCGTTACTTCTCCGTTAACTTTTTTCCTTTTCTTTTTTAATGATTCCAATTACCCACCCTATCACACTCTTTTTATGGACATTTAATTATTGTTTTATTAAATGGCGATTAATAAATAATATAAATTTCTATCAATAATTTTTATGATGAAAAAATTTCTATCAATAATTTTTTTTTTTTTTTAGAATACTATGTATTTTAACACACACACAAGATTTTAAAAAAAACTAACAGTGGTGTATATTCAAAAGGGTCTAACTCTTAGATACACAGCACAGTCTTTTTTTTTTTTTTTGAGAATACTAAGTATTTTTAACACACACACACGGGGAGAGGGCAGAAGGTTTTTTAAAGAAACTTACAGTGGTGTATATTCAAAAGGGCCTAACTCTTGGAGAAACAGCACAAGCTTTAAACCTCTATAATTTACACTCATTTTCCAATGTGGGATTTCTATCAATAATGATTCTATATAAAAGTGGCATTGAGAATATTTTATACTTCTTATGAAAATTGGGTATCAAAATATTTTAAAATTTGTCTATTAATGAATGACTACACACCTTAATGGGACTCAATCTAAATTATAAAATAAGATGAAATTGAAAGTTTTTTAAAGGTGAAAACACCATTTTGGTACCTACATTTTGGGTCTACATCTTGGGATTACAATCAATTTGGTCCTTACCCTTTGGTAGCAATTAATTTGGTCCAAATTATTTTCAACTCACAGTCAATTTAGTTCTTACCGCGAACTCACTAACAAATAATGCTTGTGTAGCTAACAGATTGCATAGTTGGTACACTTGAAACTAACGTGGCTAATAAAATTAAAAAAAAAAATTTCAGTTACTATTTTAAAAAGCCACGTCAGCTTAATAACAAATCCATGTCAGAAATATTTTTAAAAAATATCTTTTTTCTAATTTTAAAGAAAGAGAATAAAAAATAAAAAATATCAACTTGCAATTTTTTTTTCTTTCAGTTTTTTTGGCTGCCAAACACATTTGAAAGTTAAAACCATTGTTCTCTTCCTACACCAACGATCCAACACCACCACCTAATCTTGGAAACCAAACAGTTCAAGTGAATGGTATTGGTAAATTAAATAGAAATTCACAAGAAGAACCTTTAAGGTAGAGGACAAAGGACCAATTTTGGATATAAACCATTATCAACAACTTAATTCACAAACCACATGCTGAGTGACCAAGACCAAGATGTCTTTTTCTTTTTTCTTTTTCTAGGAAACCAAACGCAACAATAAACATAAATCTACGAAATTTTGCAAAGAAATATACAAAATCTATACCTAGTACCCCAGCCAAGCTTTTTTTTCTTAGATCTACAAATTTTTCGAATCTCCCAAACTCAAAACACAAAAAGGTAAAATATAATTTAGTAAATTTACACAAGTAAATAGAATCTTAGAGAAAAAGGATTTTGGAAAGAAACAATAAATTTTTAATGGTAGTGGTAGATTTGATGTGCTTGAGGCAAAGCTGATGCGGATGAGACCGAGCTGTTACAGTTATGCTTGAGATCGACGTTGATCTACACTTCAAGTTCATTATTGCCGAATTGTAATCTTAGGGTCCGTTTGGTTGGAGGGTTGGAAAAATAAGAGAATAGAAAAGATTTTATTTTCTCTCTTTTTTGTTTGGTTAGAAGTGAAAACAAGAGGTCTCCTTGTTATATATATATTTAAATTTTTTTACACTTCAGCGTAAACTTTTAGAATAAATCTTGGGAATTTTAAGGGGTGTTTGGTACATGCACTTAAAAATTAAAAATATTTGTTTGAAAACATGTGTGAAAATATGCGTAAGTGAAAAAGTGTGTAGAAATACGTGTAATATTGTTTAAAAACTGAAAACATGTGTTTGATTGGGTGTACCAAACGGGTCTTATGAGCTCAAAGATTTATAAAAATATGAACCTGTTTTTTTTTTTTAGTTTTTTTTTTTTTAGTTTTTATTATTATTAACATCTACACTACAATATAGGTGCAAGCGTTTCTGTAGCGCGTGGCGAACACGCGGTAATAAGACAAATCTGCCGGGATTCTTTCAAGTGAATTCACTTGTTTTACTTTTGCTTTGCACATCAGTGTTCTGACTTCCGATTCACATGCTGATGCTGTGTTTTTTTTATTTGCTAAAACATGCGGATGCTGTTGTTAGTTGTTACACTTACATTTTACATAGCCTCAAACTCGAATAGGCAATTCTAATTTTTGTAGCTCAAAAAAAGTCAATTACAACTCAGAGTGGCTTCCATTAGAGTTAACTATATATATTTTTAGAGTAAACACTATGGGCACGTTTGATACAGTAAATGTGGATTACAACAGGAATGATAATTTTTATTACTAGAAATAAAATGCGTTGTAATGAAATAACTTTTGAGATGTGGGCTACTCATCCATTGTGGATGGAGGTGCCCTTTAACCCAAGGGCAAGGGGCATGCAGAATATTGACTCCATATTGGACAAATCAACATTATTAACCACATCCCACCTAGTCACTCTCAACATACATTTAACTACTTTAATGCCCCCACTTGGTTACAAGCTCACGTTACTAAGCTCGGCTTGTAATGAAATAACTAAACATATTCATTAGTTTGATTGTGAGTTGTAACATTAGAATAAAATTTAAAATCTATTTTAGGAAATATCTCATTCATACAATTATATTTCTTAAAAAATAATATATTTTAAATTTTAGAGAGATGAGTAATTTTTTGACGATTTTTTATTTCCATAATTGTTAGATGAATATGGAAAATTTGTTTATTTGGAAATATATTAATGTTAGAAATTATTACATCTACTAAGGAATAACTATTACAACCCTTTTAAAGATGAAGGGCTATTACAACCCTTTTAGAGAGGAATAGTTATTTCTCATTTTAAGGAATAACTATTCATAAGGAATAACTATTCCTTGTAATAAAATCATAACCAAACTATTGAATAGCTAAACTATAGGAATAACGATTACATTACAGTGCCTATTACAATCTACCAAACATGCCCTAGTTTTTTACTTGCGCTTCGCACGGTTGTTTTATTTATTTATTTAAAATTTAAAAACTTATAAATGTTATAAAAATCATGGTTCTTTTTCTTTATTTATGTTAACCTTGGTGTTTTCTATCTCTGTGAAAAACTTTGTAAAATTATTTGAATTCAATGTAAAATTATTTGAATTCAACTTGTGAAACAATTATAATAAAAACAAAATAAGATCATGTAACCTGGGAAATTAGAAACATAAACCAAAAGAAGTGTTTCTGTACATACCCTACCCAATTTGGATCTGTACAAATTTGAAGATATGTTAATAGGCAATTAGTCTTAGTTAAGAATGTAGGGATGATTACCAAAACGACTATTACGTAATTGAGCTTAGTTAAGAATGTAGGGAGCATTACCAAATTGACTATTACCAAAGTGTAGGGACCAAATTGACTGCGATCCCATAATGTAAGGACCAAAATAGTATTTTGGCCTTTAATAAATGAGTTCGAATTTGATAAGGATGGGGTGTAAAATCCATATTTTACACCATCAAATAAAATATTGCTGCATCAACTTTTTATTTAAAACTCAATACATCTTACCATATCTAATAACATCACAATAAAATCCTAGTTGGGTTGGATTTTCAAATGGGCATTAAAATTAATTGGGTGTGGTTGTGCATATTCTTTAATATGTGATATGATAATGTGGCATGTTGGGATTGAATGGTGTAAACTTAGGTTTTATACCACATCCTTATAGAATTTAATTTCTTAATAATAAAAATAAAAATTCAAATAAATATATCTGCAATTCATGCCTCTTAGTTGACATTCCCCTCCCTTTTACATACCAATAGAACAAAATTAAAAATTGAAAGAAAAAAAAAGTTGTAGAGGATTTTCATGTACTGTACATATTGGGAGTTGGGAGTCATGGATAGTTAAAGTAAGGGCACGTTTGGTACATTGTAACATGAGAATAGGAATAAGTATTACAAGGAATACATTAAGTTAGAATGTAATGAGTATTACTATTCATTAGTTTGGTAACCATTTAGGAATAGAATCCTGAATATGCATCAACAATTTAATAGAGTATAAAAAGAAGGTGTAATTAAATCATTTTTAAGTCAAATTTCCTAAAATACACTTATTTTAGGGTGTTCAAAATAGAGCTAATAGTAGGGGTGTCAATTCAGGTTAGCGTGTCGGGTTCGTGTCGTGTCGAGGTAGGGGTATTCGACTAAATGACTCAACCTTGACCCGACCTATTTAATAATCGTGTCATGATCCTTCAACCCTAACCCGACTTGTTAATAAAGCGGGTTGACCTGACCCAACCCATTTGACAAGTTTAATAAACGAGTCGTGTTGGGTTGACACGAATGTAACATAATCCATTTCAACCTGCATAATATTAAATATAACATCCATCTAGAAATAATTTTTTTTACATCCCAAAAAGCAGTGCATACACTTCAAGTCTTCAACTTGTATTCAAAATAATATAGTTCAACAAAAATATAACATTCATTTAGAAATAAATTCTTTACACTCCAAAAGAAGTGCATACACTTCAACCCAAATTCAAAATAACAAAGTTTAACAAAAATATAATATCATTGGAACTTGCCAAATGCTAAGTATCAATATTGAAAGAATTTGAGCAAACAGTAGAGTAATCCTGACTATGACTACGATTATCATTCATAGATTCTTTGTTGATGTCCAAATTCATAATATCTTCCACAAGCTCATCCAATTTTATTTGTGCAAGTTCTATGCCAAAAAAAAAAAAAAGTATTAGTAGTTCTAGGGTTTGAAAGTTTCAATTTTCAATTATATCCCTTGTAAATTTTTGTAATTACTCACTTTTTTTTTTAATTTAAAATATATGTTGGATATAAAAGGTATTTGACAAATCTAAAATAAAATAAATATTTATTTGTTATATGAGTTAAACAGATTGTGTTAAGTAGGTCATTTCGGGTTGACACAAATAAATTGGCGTGTCAAACGTGTCTATTGCGGGTTACGCGGGTTGACCCGCTTATGACACGTTTCTTATCGTGTCGCTTTCGGGTCGACCCGTTTATGACCCAAACCCATTAAGGCCCAACCCTAACCCGAAAAAACCCGTGTCGGGTTCGTGTCGTGTTCGCGGGTTGGGTCGAACATTGACACCCCTAGCTAATAGTTAACAAGAAGGAAAATTTATTTTCTTTCCTTTTGAAGATGTGGCAACTAATGACTTTTTAGGAAATTTTTTTAAAATGTTATTACATAAGGTGAAGTAATAAATATTCAGTACTATTGATAAAGAATAGTTATTCCTCATTTTGAAGAATAACTATTCATAAGGAATAACTATTCATGGTAATAAAAACATAACCAAACAACCGAATAGTTATGCTATAGGAATATCTATTACATTATAGTATCTATTACAGTCTACCAAACGTGCCCTAATTTTGAATTTTGATCTAAATGGAGTCTATTTCCATAGATATTAAATTGTTGCGGATATATAAGTTGTAATATCTAACCTAATTGGAACCATCAAACATTGGAAAATGAATGTTAGTTAAAGAGGTTTAAAACATGTGTTGTGTATCTAAGAGTTAGGTCATTTTAGATAAACACCACTGTCAGTTTTTTTAAGATCTTCTCCTCTCTCCCCGTGTGTATGTTAAAATACTTAGTATTCTAAATAAATAAAAAAATTGGAACCATCCTCTGTCATCGTGTTTTTTACTTATTTATTTGATTTTTAGAACAAAAAAAATGACCATGTAAAATTGATTAGTTTAATCATATCTTAGCCAATCATTTGTCTGCTTTTAAATACAAGTGGATCACAAACATTAACCACAATAATTAAATATCTATGGAAACAGACTCCATTTGGATCAAAATTCAAATTATCCATAACAAACATGGTCTCTAGAAGTTTGGATCTTAATAAAATACTCCATAAAAGAATATACATAAACACACGGGTTATGGAAGTAAAAATACGAAAAAGATATACGAACACAAAATATTGCAGAAAAAATACGAAAAACAAAGTTACTATGAAGAGAAATTCATATAAAAGATACCTTGCGGTTTGAGGACGAAGAGTAGAAACAAAAGAGTAGACTTATTAGAAACAAAAGAGCAAAAATGACAGAGAAAGTAAACAGCAGAGAAGGTAAACATTATAGAGGATGTCTAATATATAGTAGTAGGTCGCTTTGTTAAGTAAGAGTTGGTTTAAAACTCTTCTTTAGCTTTAGTATTGGGTAAATTAATAATAATAAAAAAAAAATTGGGGGGCTTTGCAGAGTAATAGTTAGTTTAAAACTCTCTTTTTCACATAATAAATAAATGATGTCTAAAATTGTGGGACTACCAAAACTTATGAGGCAAAATATTAGAAGACCAACTAATAGTCAAACGTCTTTGGCTATTATATATTATATAAATTATTGTTTTAAGTATGATATCAAATAATTTAATCAAATTATATTTCAACTAGCCAAGGGCCTTGTAGCTTAATTGGCAACTCCTCATGCACTTTGCATGAAGATCTAGAGAGAAAATAGTTGAAGCTGCAGGTTTAGCAGTATAATGTAACTATCTCAAATATATATACACACACATACACTAAATTACTTTTTTTAATAGAAAATTTCAACTGATTTTGCAATATGCTTTTAAGTTAAAAAAGTGGAGTGCAGGGAATATTGTAGCTCCACAACATAGCTTGTACTCTTTTATTAGAAAGAATCATGGTTTAAATCACCCTATAATTGTAACTATCAAATTATCAACAACAACAACCAAAAAAAAAAAAAAGAGTGACAAAAAAGGTGGGGGAATGATAGCCTAGGGGTGTGCGCAAGTCAGATTGGGCAGGTGGAGGGAAATATTTTTAACCAACTTGCCAATGACAGGTTAAGAAAATTTCAATCCGCCGCCAACCCTCCAATCTATGAAATTGGTGAGTCAGACAAAAATCTTAACGATTTCAACTCAGCAAATTGAGCGGGTTGGTGGGGTTGACAAATTCAATTGACTAAATGAAATTATTTCAATTAAATTGGATAATTTATTGCTCTCTCAAATAAGAAAAGAAAAGAAAATTTTTCAATTTTATTAAATTTAATCACAAATATTACATCATTTTTTTATTAGAATAACTAAAACACTTATCACACTTAAAAGAAAAACATCTCATAATTTGAAATTAGATGAGCACATAGAGTAATAATAATAACAAAATCTTAGGGTGTGTCTAGTAGAGTGGATTTTAGGGAGGAGAGAGAGAGAGAGAGAGAGAGAATGAGGAGAGAAAACTTTTTGAATGGTATTTGGTTGGAAAGGAGAGAAGAAAAAAATGTGGTGGGATCCAGGTGTTTTCTCCCTAAACCCATTAAAATGTTTACTCCCAAAAATGGGAAGAAAATTGAAGGGGCGAGTATGATTTACTTGATTGACAAAAATGCCCCCAATTGTTTTTTATTTATTTATTTATTTTTTTTTACACTTTCTTGGGACACGTTGTCTTTTCTTTTTTCTTTTGATTTCCTAGGTGTCGGCATGACATGGATTTGTTTTGTTTTACTTCCCTTTTTTTTTTTGTTCTTTCTTTTTGTTTAACTAGACGTTATTTTTTTTCTTGACATGATTTTTATTTTTTAATAAATTTGAGTGATTGCTTCTTCTTTTTTTGCTTGTTTGTCACTTTTTTGTTTTAATTGGGTATCATTTTTAATAATGGTATATGAGTAAATTTATACAAACTCATTTTTTTCATCTCTCTACTTTTCCACTCCCAACCAAACAAAAATGAGGGAAATTAAAATATTTTCTATCCTTCCACTTTTCCATCCCTCCAACCAAACAGACCCTTAGAGAGAGTAGCTAGATTTTATTAAGAAAGAGAAATGTGAAAATAAAAAGAAAGAGCAAGAGATGATAAAAATAAAGTAGGTAAATATGTGAGGGAGAGTTTTGTGACATGACAAAGTGTGTGTGTGTGTGTGTGTAGGTGAGGCGCTCGAGTTGTAGCCGGTTAGAAATATCTCAACCCGCTATTTAACCCGACCCGCTAAATTATCTATTTACCCCACCTAACCCAATCTGCCTCATTAATAAACTTGCATGGATTAGGTCAAGTTGGTTCGAATCGGCGGGTTGATAGGTTAGGCAGTTTTTTTGCACAGTCATAATGGTAGGAAAGAGGTGTTGGTGGAACATTTGCTCATAAGTAAATATGATAAAAAAAGAAAAAAAGAAAAGAAAAGAAAGGGTATAATATATTTTTTCTTGAACCTACCATATTCAATATGTATTAGGAGGATAAAAGGGAGTTTGTTAAATTTTATATTATTTTATTAAAAGCGTGCATTGTGTCAATGCCGAGTGTTTTACCCTTGTAATGAGCATTTCAATACAATGATAACACTAATAGTTCTTTATTTCCCTTCTCCTTTAGCTGTGTTGACACCCAATTTTGTAACCTTTATTCAATCCTAAGTGTAAATTTTATTTTATTTTATTTTTATTTTTTACATTTTAAGAGCAAAATTATAATTTTGACTATTTGATCTTTATATAAGATAGAATTTCTACTCTACTCTAATATAAGTGTATATGTGTGTGAAACTCCCTCCTGAAAACTTGAACCCCGGCCCTTACCTCCCATATCGCACAAGCATTTATATTTGTGGAGTGACCACTGCACCAAGTTAATACTATAATAAATTTGTAAGACTGTAAATTTACTTAATAAAATAAATAATATTACATATTTTGAAAATCTAACTGTTGAATTGCATATTCTTTACGCTCTTAATACACGTCAAATTTTGTGACAATCGAATATTATTTACTATATGATCTATAAGTTTACATTTTATGCATAATTAAACTACAAAAACTTGTAATTTAAAAATTTATTGATAACATAGCTATTGATCTTTAATTTTCTAAAAAATTTAAGCATGAATGATATAAGAAAAAGATGTAATCCAATGGTAGATTTGTCAAAATTTACTTTCAATAAAAAGATATTGAGTAAGGTTGTAACTTAAGGTTACAACCAATTTTGTAGCTAAACTTTAACCTTTCAAGAATGAAGAAAAAAAGTAGATGGTGGTTTACCGATTGTTGTAGGTAAAAAAAAAGAAACAATTTAAAAGATCAAAAAATTTGATATTTTTACATTTTAAGAGCAAAATTATAATTTTGACTATTTGATCTTTTTGATGCACTATTAAAAATAAATCTTGAGATTCAAATGATCAAAACGATATGTCTGTGGGCAAGTGCTCGCGTTGAGTTTTGATTCTCTTTATGGGAAGTATGTCTTGGCCTGAGGTGAATTGGGTGGAGGGTGAAAAATGGAGTCACCGCCTAGATTAGGTTTAGAAACCATAAATATAGCACCCTTGTAGAAGGACTAATCTGTACCAGAGCACTTGTTTGGAGTTTAGGTATGGGAATGGGAAGGTGTTAGGGACCCAACCCCCCCGACCCTTCACTCATTGTGTTCCGAATCCTAATCCCATTAAAGGGTTTTCTAATAGGCTATCTAAACTCACACACACACACACTCTAGCATGCATCTAAACATACAACATGTCATATTGTCCCAAAACCCTAACATTCATCTACCATGGCATTCATTCAAAATTACTCGGAGGTAGCAAAGATATCACAAGGCAATAGCATCAACAAAGCGTAATCAAGCATATTCAATCACTCAAGCATAGCATCATGGCATCAAACAAAATTTCCAAGTTTAACAAGCAACTCATGTCAACCAACCCAAAATGCATTTCCATGTTATATGCATGACTTACCTTACCTTACTTATCTCACTGCATCTCAACACCTTAGCACCTATGCATCAATGCATGTTCATGGTATTCATCAATCATAAACCCTAATCATAAAATTCTAAGCAAAAGGAATTAAAACATGATATACTACTGATCTAGGACCTAAAACATATGAAAAAGAATTAAATAGAACCTAAAACATGCATTTAAATGAATAAAACAAAGAAGAAAACAAATTTGAGTTTCTGGACTCAAACCTGCGTATGCATGCTGAAGCCTACATACGTAGGGACATAAGGCTGCGTATGCATGCACGAGCTTATGTACGCAACCTTACCCAGAAACACAACAAGCATACACCAATCAAAACCTACTCTAAACAACCTAGCATGCTTTCTGAACGATCAAACAACAATCCTAAACTATACAGAGAGTCAACCAAGCAGAAAAACAAGAATAAAAACAGGAATAAAAAAAATAAATAAAGAAATAAAAGCAAGAACAAGTACCTCACACAAGAAACTCTTGAAGCTTTATTTTGACCGTTCCTTTCGGTCAATTTACAAAACAAAATACCCAGAGGATTAGTAAGTTTAACTAGAAGGCTTTGGACTAGAATAAGTCCTAGCCAAGAAGATTTAGTTTAGGATGCTTTTCAAAGTAAAAAGCTTCTCTTTGAATCACTTTTTTGGAGTGGACTCTCTATATCTTAGGAAAAAGGTCGTGGGGACCTTTTATAGTGTCCAAAGAGAAGGGGCAGAGGCAATTCTAAGTGATGTGGGATTGCCTCTGCCAAGATTTTGTAAAATGCTTGCCTTACAGGGGTTTTTGGAACCCTAGCTACGTATGTAGGCTCGTGGCTGCGTACGCAAGAGTTAAGGATGCATATGCAAGCTCAAGGCTGCGTACACACCCTTAGGGTTTTGTAAGGATTTTTCTTCTTTTCAAAAGCATCTTTTAACTAAAGTATTTCCATAGCTAGGCCCTAGATCAACCCTAGACCTCCTAATGTTATCATCATTGGGAAATGGGGGCTCGAGTCGTAAAGGGTACAAAATGAGATATCTACAATGTCGTGCACTTAAATTGGATCACCGAATTAAAACTTATAGCTGGATAAAATTTTAATGATTAACATGTATCCCAAAGAATCAAGAAGAGACACGTGATTATCATTAATTAATTATGATTAGTTCATAAAACAATTAAAAATAATTAATTATGTGGCATATTTTGATAGGATTTCCATGACAATACTCCATGCATGTAATCAACTCTTAAAAGTTTGAGATAAGGATAAAGTCCATCAAATTAAAAACAAAACTGATTAATTATCTCTAATTAATTAAGTGTTTTTTTTATAGAAACAATTAATTGAGTGTTTAAAAGTGAAAAATAGTCTACAAATGAATTTGGATTGTAAGAATATGTGCATCAACTCGTGCAAAAACTCATGTTTGTTTTAGCATAAGAACCATTTTTTTTTTTTTTTTTTTTATATTTCACACAACCATTTTTTAAAAACACCTACATCATATTATCTATCCTAAAAGTTATCTCAATAAAATATTCATTCTCTATAATTATCAAAAAAAAAATATTCATTATGCATTTACATAACCATTTTTTTAAAACATCCACATCACTTACACACACATCTACCGATAAAAGTGAATTGAGAAATGAATAAAATGTCATTACACATGAACAATACCCATGTAAATTTAAATGGGTATTGTAATTTGTAACTGTGGACAAGATAGGCATAATTTTAGACAAATTGGTGTAGATGATTTTTTGGGTAGGTTGGCCAAAATTTTGCATTTATTCCCTTTTACATTGACTAATGCAAGTGTTCAAAGAGAATAAATTCAAAATTTAATGAAAAAAAAAAAGAACTCTAAAAAACCATCAAAAAGAGTAAAAAATTGTCAAAACTCGAAACAGGAAAAAAGGCAGGAGCCGAGTCCAAGTGCCGCACTTGGATAAGGACTTTTGAGTGCCAATTGGAACTCGAAGAATTCGAGTGTCGATTGGCACTTGAGCCCAGGTTCCTGACTTCATTTCGTTTTTCATGTGATTTTCTCTATTCTAGTTTGCATTGCACGGCCCCATCTGTACATGTGCTAAAAATTAAGCTAAGGAGACTTTCAAATTCATCCTAAATTAATCCCAAGGCCCTCTATTAATAGAGGAGACTCCCCCTCATTCACAAGACACTGAAATCCTTTGAGAGCTACTGAAGAAAGCCACTAAGGTGATTGCTGATCATTTCCGTCAATTCATGACTTTTTGAATACTAATCACCTCAAAGGTAACCTCTTAACTCAAAGATCTATCATCACTTTGCCTGAACCTTTGAAGAACACGGAGAGCATTTTTGAAGAAAACTTCAAAGAAAGGAGGTGATGCCCTAATGATTCAAAGAGAAGCTGCTCATCCAAGACTTGATCCAAGGAGGAGCCACCTATTCAATATCGATCCAAGAAGGTACCATTCATTCCGCTCGAACCTTGATCCAAATAAAGTCGAAGTGCCACCTAAATTCCGAGCTTGATCGAAGAACGTGTTGCACTTACATTCAAAATACTAAAACAATTAAGGTCATCACTTGAATCCAACATTGCATGTAGGTATAAATCTCTAAACCATGTAGTTTAGATCATTAAACTTCAAATCTATCTAGGGTTTATGGAATAAACTCGCATGCTCAATATCTTTTTCAAACTCTAATTTTTCAATCTACTTTCATGATAATGACATATTGTTTACTTGTTTGCAACAAGTTTGAATGTTTTGCTTGCATGACATGGATCCATGACTATCATATGGGTCAAGTGCTTAACACCTTCCTATTTTGTAACTTATCTTTCGATTTTAGATTAATGATTTGTAGATTAGGTTTTCACACATGTAATTTTCATTTTTTAGAATGTAACTAAGAATCAAAACCATATACTTCCTTAGATTCTATCTCGAATGAAGATAATGTATTTCTTTATATCTTTCTATCAAATGTAAATTTTCAATTTAATCAATAAAATGTCGAATTCATTATGGTTTTCTTATTTGTTAATTAAGATAAATGGCAACTCCAAGTGCAAAACCCTTAATTTTGGAGGAACGGTATTAACAATTGACTGTCATTTTAAGAGGCATTAACATAATATCCCATGACATTCACATGGGTTTGGCCTAAAAGAAAAACTTCATTGGGCTAAAGTCTCTAATCAAGCTCAATGATGTCAAATGTTTAAGATTTAATTTTTGTTTTAATATTAAATTGAATATGAGTTGATTTTTAAGCTTAAAATTAAGGTCATTTTTTTTAATGGAAATCCTTATGAGAAAATAGTTTTACACATTTTCAAGTGTTTTTTAGTATTAAAAAAAAAAAAGTGCTACGTCCACAACATTTTCACAACAAATCATAGGTGGTTAGTTGTTATTGGTTCTGATTTGAACCTACCACTAAAATTACTTCTTTACCCCACCATTATCAACTTGTAACAACATGCCACATAGAATTTATTGTGAAAATGTTGTGGACATAGCATTCTCTAAAAAAAAATGGTCAAAGAAAAACTGTCTCTTAACTTCTCATATTTTACTTAGTAAGAGATAAAGTTCTTTTCTACTAAGGCTGCGTTTGGCAATATGTAAAATATTTTCAAGTGAAAATGTTTTACGAAAAGGAAAATATTTTTAGTTGTTTGTCTGCTTTATGGAAAATATGTCGTAAAATTATTTTCAATGTTTGGTTTTGCATGTAAAAACCTATTTCCATCAACCCAGCCACCACCAGCCACCATCAACCACCACATAACCAATTAACTTGAAAAAATTATAAACAAAATCAAAACTCATTAATCTCAAAATCAAAATCAAAACCCATCTACCAAACCCACAACACACCACCCTTGAAACCCACAAATCACTCAAGCAACCAATCCACCAAAAACCACCTTCAATCGGCCACCATCAACGCTAGAACTCAACCTAACCCACCACCATTGAAACCCACAAATCACCCTAACCACCGATTCTCCAAAACCCAAAAACAAATATATTTCCAATAAAAAATAAAAATAAAAACCACAACAATGAGGTCAGATCGGTGAGGGAGGAAGGGAGGACAAAAAGGTAGAGAGAGAGAAGTAAGATCGGTATGGGAGGAAGAGCGAGAAAGAAGGATGGAGAGAGAGGAAGAGGGCTTCAGATTTGACCTTAATCAGCGGTGATAGGCACGGCCACATACGACGGTGGACCGAAGCTCGTGTTTAGGTGTCGGTGGTGCTCTCTCCCTCATTGACAGCCTCTGTCCCTGGTGGCCAGTGCTCTCTCTCTCTCTCTCTCTCTCTCTCTCTCTCTCTCTCTCTCTCTCTCTCTCTCTCGGGTAGACCATAGAAATGGTTTGAAGGTAAATCTAAAGTGTAAACAATTTTACACTTCAAGCCCACCTATTTTACGGTCAAAGATCCTTTTTTCAGTCCAAACCAAACACTAACCATCATGTAAAATGTTTTCCTAATTTTCATTACAGCCGAAACAAATATAGCCTAAAATTTTATGGAAAATAACTTTATTTCACGCGAAATTAAATAAGGGAAGTTAAGAAATAATTTTCCTACTACTTATTTCAAAAGTAGTTAACAAACGTAAGAAAAATGAAATAGCTTTGCTAGGAAATAGTTTTAAAAAAATTTCGTAGAAAATGTGAAAGGAACTAAAGAAAAGTTTTGATTAGTTTGTTGAAGTTGCAAAGTTAACACCAGTTCAAAACCGTCACACGCGCCACAAGAGCGAGTAAAGATACTAAAAATAAGAGAGAGAAAAACAATAGTTAAAAAAGTAGACATTCATAGAAAAGAGGGCCAAATGAGATCTACTGACCGCCAGCCAGCACGGTAGTAAAAGTATGATAATTCCAAGTTTGGGCTATAAATAGGACCCAAATACTCTCCATTCAACTCGCGCTTCTCTGCTCTGCTCCAAGCTCAGCAAAGACTCCTTCCTCCTCTCATTCATTCATTCGTTCTTTAAAATTTAAAATAATAATAATAATAATAATAATAATAATAATCTGAGATCCGAAAGGTATGCTTTTTTCGTTGCTGCCTGTCCATGCAACACCCTGTTTTTATTTCATTCTTTTTGGTTTAGTTGCTTCTCTAAAACATAAAAAAGACAACGACGACGACGATGATGTCTCTATAAACTCAAATCTAAAACACTTCCTTGCTTTCTTTCTGTTTCTTTTTTTTTTTGTTTTGTTTGAGAGATCTATTGGTGAGTGAGTGTGTGAGTCCCATTTATTTATATATATATATATATATATATATATATATATATATATAAAGGATCTTACCACAAACACACACATCTCTCAATTAGTATTATTAGCTAGGGTCACGACGGATCTAGTTTTGGTTATAAGAAAGCGGTGTTTTGAACCATATTTATCCTCCGGATCTAGAATTGGTCTTTGCTATTCACATTAGATCTGGCCTGGATTTCAGATATTAGATTTAGATCTGGGCAAAACATACATAATTGAAATTGAAATTGAAACCAACCAATGTGTTAGATATAGATCTGAAAGAATTGAATTGATTAGTTTCTTCTTAAAACAGATTCAGGAATCGCAGTACTAAGCATTTTTTTAAATTAATTTTGTTTATTTGATTTTAGAAGGAACAATGGCATCACATATTGTTGGATACCCTCGCATGGGCCCGAAGAGAGAGCTGAAGTTTGCATTGGAATCGTTCTGGGATGGAAAGAGCAGTGCTGAGGAATTGCAGAAGGTGAGTGCAGATTTGAGGTCATCCATCTGGAAGCAGATGGCTGATGCCGGGATCAAGTACATCCCTAGCAACACTTTCGCTTACTACGATCAGGTGCTTGACACCACCGCAATGCTTGGCGCTGTTCCACCAAGATACGGTTGGAATGGTGGTGAAATTGGATTCGACACCTACTTCTCTATGGCCAGAGGAAATGCCTCTGTACCTGCTATGGAAATGACCAAGTGGTTCGACACCAACTAGTAAGTCACTTTCATCATCATCATCACTTTCCTTCCACCGCAACTACTAAGTTTTTTATTTTTTTTTTTTTTTTTTTTTTTTTTTATTGAACTATTGTTATTTTGTTGATCCATCCAGCCATTTCATTGTCCCTGAATTGGGACCTGATGTTAACTTCTCTTATGCTTCTCACAAGGCAGTTTCTGAATACAAGGAGGCTAAGGCGGTATGTTTCTTTTCTATTTCTTTTATCAGCTGATCATTTTAATTTAGACTTCTAAAATTGGTAATATTTTGTCAGTTAATTTATATATTGGCTCTGGGTGTGTGTATGTAGCTGCTTTGGTAAATGTATCCATAGTAGTGAGGTTCTTTTTTTTTTTTTTACGAATGTCAAATATGTCCATATGATGACTCGAACCCAAATTGTTCTTCCAATTCTCACAAGTGTGGGTGGATGCTAAGGTTATGGGTTTGAAACCCATTTGGTTTGTGTGTGTGTGTGTGTAGCTTACCAATAAAAAAAATGTTGATAATGGTTTGAAATTGATATGACATACATGTATAGAAACTAGAAGTTAAACCTAGCAATGCAAGCATCATGATGGTTTCTTATCATATATCCTCCTTCTATAGTAATAGTACCAGGCCCTGATCATAATTACAAGTTATTCCTTTCAATTTTCTTTACCTGTGAATCAACTTATTAATATATGCCGTATATTGAATTCCACTCCCTTTGTGTCTCATGCAGCTTGGAGTGGATACTGTTCCAGTCCTTGTTGGCCCTGTGTCCTATTTGTTGCTGTCTAAACCTGCAAAGGGTGTTGAGAAGAACTTCTCTCTCCTCTCCCTTCTTGAAAAAATCCTTCCTGTCTACAAGTGAGATTTTTTTTAACTTACCATCTATGTCATTTATTCCGGATCTAAATGATCTGAATTTTCTAATTCATTGTTGCATCGATGAATATTTCTTCAGGGAAGTGATCTCTGAGCTTAAAGCAGCTGGTGCTTCCTGGATTCAGTTTGATGAGCCCACCATTGTATTGGATCTTGATTCTCACAAATTGAAAGCATTCACTGATGCCTACTCTGAGCTAGAATCATCTTTATCTGGATTGAATGTTCTCATTGAGACCTACTTTGCTGATATTCCTGCTGAGGCATTCAAGACACTAACTGCTTTGAAGGGTGTCACTGCTTTTGGATTTGATTTGGTTCGTGGTACTACGACCCTTGATTTGATCAAGGCTGAATTCCCCAAGGGAAAATACCTCTTTGCTGGAGTCGTTGATGGAAGGAATATTTGGGCCAATGATCTTGCTGCTTCTCTTAGCACATTGCATGCTCTTGAGGGCATTGTGGGCAAAGGTACAAATGTTTTATGTCTTGTTGTCCATGGTGATAGATGTTTTCATTATATGTAGTTCTTTATTTTATTTTTTTTCTTTCCTTTTTTCTGTGCAGATAAACTAGTGGTCTCTACCTCCTGCTCGCTTCTCCATACCGCTGTTGATCTAGTTAATGAGACTAAGTTGGACAAGGAAATCAAGTCATGGCTTGCTTTTGCAGCACAGAAAGTTGTTGAAGTGAATGCATTGGCTAAGGCCCTGGCTGGTCGCAAGGATGATGTAAGTTACCTGTGTGTGCGTGTGTACTGAAATTACTAGTTCCATTGTGGTGGTTGGTTCCTAGTCAGTAATGAGGATAATAGTGAAGTTTGATAAGCGGATTTACAAATCTTGGACTTTAAGTTAGAAGAGATGGCTGGCTATGTGAAGCAGCATTGTTTGCTTGAAAATTAGTTGAGATTTTTGCTTGAACTTCTGGGAGAAATCTTGTAAACCACCTTGAAGGAAATTGTTTTTGTGTTTAATTGTTCTGTTTGCTTAAGTTGATATGAATGCCACATACTCACTCTTTGTGGTTTTATTTTCAGGCATTCTTCTCTGATAATGCTGCAGCTCAGGCATCAAGGAAGTCCTCTCCAAGGGTGACAAATGAATCTGTTCAGAAAGCCGTGAGTGCCTCATTCTTCATTTTTCTGCCTTTCAAGTGGCTATGCTGTATGTATATGTGCTTACTGATGACTTAATTTCTTGATTCCTCAGGCTGCTGCTTTGAAGGGTTCTGACCACCGCCGTGCTACAAATGTGAGCGCCAGACTGGATGCTCAGCAGAAGAAGCTCAACCTTCCAATTCTCCCTACCACCACCATTGGTTCCTTCCCTCAGACCATTGAACTCAGAAGGGTCCGTCGTGAGTACAAGGCAAAGAAGTGAGTGAAGTGACAATTCTATTTGTTTTGCTCAGCATGTGAGTTTTGAATGTTTATCTAATATATTCCCTGATCATGCTGTTCTCTATAGAATCTCTGAGGATGAATATGTTAAGGCCATTAAGGAGGAAATTAACAAAGTTGTCAAGCTCCAAGAAGAACTTGATATTGATGTTCTGGTTCATGGAGAGCCTGAGGTGTGATTCCCTATATTAATATCTGTTTATTTGAAGATCAGCAGTAGGATATATCTAATGCTTTCCTAAAATTTAAAATTTTAAAGAGCACTGTATCTGTCTAGGTTACCTTTTATCTTTGTGTGAGTAGCTCCCACTAATTGTGGAAAATTTTCATTACAGAGGAATGATATGGTTGAGTATTTCGGGGAGCAGCTGTCAGGTTTTGCCTTTACTGTCAATGGGTGGGTGCAATCTTATGGATCTCGCTGTGTGAAGCCACCCATTATCTATGGTGATGTGAGCCGTCCCAACCCAATGACTGTCTTCTGGTCCTCTGCCGCTCAGAGCATGACTGCTCGCCCTATGAAGGGAATGCTTACTGGTCCTGTCACCATTCTCAACTGGTCCTTTGTTCGAAATGACCAGCCAAGGTATAAAAATAATAGAATACCCAAAAGAGATAAAAGGACAGAACAAGCTACTTCTGTTGATTGATCTGTTTTTTTAAGACTAACACTACATATAATTCCTGTTGTCAGACATGAGACTTGCTATCAAATTGCATTGTCCATCAAGGATGAAGTGGAGGATCTTGAGAAAGCTGGTATTAATGTTATCCAAATTGATGAGGCTGCTTTGAGAGAGGGGTTGCCTCTTAGGAAATCCGAGCAAGCTTTCTACTTGGACTGGGCTGTTCACTCCTTCAGGATCACTAACTGCGGTGTCGTCGACACTACCCAGGTTTTTTCCCTTTTCACTTCCTACTTAAAACACCTTGAAGTTTAGCTTTATGTTTCATTCTTTTTCAGTTGCTTCAATTTTTTTTCTTTATTCTCATCTTTCAACAATCAACAGATCCACACCCACATGTGCTACTCCAACTTCAATGACATCATTCACTCAATTATCGACATGGATGCTGATGTGATCACCATTGAGAATTCTCGTTCCGATGAGAAGCTTCTTTCGGTCTTCCGTGAGGGAGTCAAGTACGGTGCTGGAATTGGCCCTGGTGTCTATGACATCCACTCCCCTAGAATACCATCAACTGAGGAGATTGCTGACCGGATCAACAAGATGCTTGCTGTGCTTGAGACAAACATCTTGTGGGTTAACCCTGACTGTGGACTCAAGACTCGCAAGTACACTGAGGTGAAGCCAGCTCTTAAAAACATGGTTGCTGCAGCCAAGCTCCTTCGCACCCAGCTTGCTAGTGCTAAGTGAATCATTTAAGAGTTGGTAGTTTGAACCTCTGAAGGAAATTCATGCTTTATTGTTTGAATAACTGTGTGATGAAATATTTAGAAGGCCTAATATGCTCGAGAGCAATATATATTTCTTTTTTTTTTCTTCTTTTTTTTTTCAAATATTTTGTATTTTTGGGCTCCGCCCCCCCCAATATCCATCCAAGCATTGGAAGAAAAAAATGAAACGTCATTATTAGTTTTTGCATTTTACTAAGCTACTTTTCTATTTATTCATTTATTTGACTGCCATGGCCACTTTAACTCTTTTGGATGTTTGTGTGTGCCTACTAGTGGGTAGTTGGACGATATTGCTGGCCTTGACAGAAGACACTGATACGTTCATATCGAAGTCTCCTTTATACTTTGCTTTTTTTTTTCTTTTTTTTTTCTTTTTTGAGAATCTATACTTTGCTTATTTAGAGAAATGAACTTGAACAGAATTGAGCTAATAATAAGTAGACCAAGAGAGGTGTTGCATTGTCAGGGAGTTGGGAATGTAGGAGAGTAGAAGGTGTTTGGGGAGTGCCCGAAATGTGGGATTTGGGAGATTGGGGTGTACGGTTGGGAGTGCAAAAGCTGCTTTGTGGTTGCCAATGCAAGTTGTGACTTGTGTGGTCCAAAGTAACGTTGCGGAGTTTATACAAGTACTTGCTTGATGCACACTGAGAGGTGCCGGCCTTGAATTGATGCGTAAGAAAATCTCCAACTTAGATATTTGATCGACATTTTGTACTTTCCTCCCTTTTTATTTTTCTACTGTTTTCGATATGGACTATAAAGTCCAAAAGGGGAGTTTGTTCCCAAGAAGTAGAACCATCTCATTGTCTAATTTTATATCATTTGCTAAAAGAAAAATGTTTGTAACCGTGAGTACTTATTTATGAATTTGACTGTATTTTTCAGAGACCTTCTCTTGTGTGAGGGCTTATATATATATATATATATATATATATATATATATATAACCGAAACCTTTGAAACTCTCACATTTTTTTTTATACATCAACATTATTAAAAATTTATTTAAAAAACTAAAAAAATAAATAAATAAATAAAAAGCTAAAACCCTAAACACCGTAACTATTTCTAACCCAATAACTATTTCTCCCCAAAACAAACCCGATAAAATATATATACTCTCTTCAACTTCTAAACAAAACCCAATACAAAAACGGAAAACCTAGACGCTTCTCTCTTCCCCGGCGACTGTAAGCAATTAAAACTAAATAGAGAAAATTGTTTTCTATCTTTCACCGTCAGTTCAATTGACACCGGCAAAAGCGATTCAACTAAGCCACAAACGCTTTGCCTCATGGTTGCAGAGTCCTCCACCTCGGATACTACTTCACCAAACCGCACAACCAACCTAACATCAGACTGCTGGAACGGCTACAGGTAAAATCTTTTATATTAATTTTGGGTGTTTAATTGGATTTAGGTTTGGCTATTTTGTTTGGTTTTGATTTAAGAAATCGGTTCAGATTTTGTTTTGATTTAGAATTGGTTTTTATCAATACTCAAAACCCTAATATAGGTTCTCCCTCAATTTTGGTTCCTTTCAATATATCAAATTTTACTACAGGATTGAAATAGTAAAAGGGGGAAGGGCAAGCTGCTTATGTGGCTTAGGGATATGGGTTTTGGCATCAGAATCAACCCCACATTACAGCATATTGAGTCTGAGTCTGAAAGTGTGACCTACACATTAAGCAATCTAGGTTGGATTATAAACTGTCATGGGGTGGGATCGTGGAAACATCTGTTTGAAAAAACTTGAAAGATTTGTTCAGTTTGTTTAAATTGTAAAATTTAACAGTACATTGTTCTTTGTACAAAATTGATTGCTTTCTAGGTTTTGTGGATATTTTATTTATTCTTTGGAAGAGAATGATGGGTGGCAAAAGCTTATAAAAAGAGGGGTTCACACTTCACACACTAAAGAAGCTACAATACCAGGTTATATGTCTTTAGTAAACTTTAATACTTGGCCTTATTATAATTTGATGGCAAGCATGGTATTCTGTTTTTTATTTCAGTTGTGTTATATTGATCTTGGACTTTCAAGTGGGGAGGAGATGGAGCTACTCAAGGGAATAGACAACATCTTTCTCAAATTATAAAGGAATTTGTCCCACTTTATTGCTTCTTTTAGGTACTATTTATCAATTTCATCTTGTCATTAAACTCATTCCGTGCCTTTTAGTTTTCATAATGAATGATATTCTAGAGTATTTACTTGAACACCAAAAAAAATTTATAGTTGTATGGCTTATTGTAATTCTTTAAAGTATGTGATTGTAGTTAACTTCTATGATAGGAGAGCTGCAGGATTAGCATACCTCATAACCCTATGACATAATTTTGTTTTATGATGTGTAGAAATTCTCAAGTACCACAAATAGTACCAAACTCCTAACTAAAGGCTCACATTCCCAAGACTTGCCAATAAACATATGAATAATATGCGTTTTGGAAAAATCTTGATGGAATTTTGGAGGGCTAAATTATGATGGAATATATATATATATATATATATATATATATATATATTAGAAGAAAATCATGATGGAATATGGACTGTATGATTTATTATTTTTGTATGTAGTTTGAAAAACTAACAATATGTTTCTTAAGTGTATAATTTTTTTAGTTTTGTAAGTAAACCGTTTTTAACATTTGGAAGAATGGTTAGTACTTAGTACCACCACTATCATATAAATCCTCTTTGATCCAACATTTTTTTATTATTCTTCATGCTTATTTTAAAAATTTTTGATAATTCAAGAAGGGGGCATTTGAACCTAACTAAATATAGCTATATGTTAAATAGATTTTGAAGAAATTTGTGCTTTCCCGTGCAATAGCGACTAGTTGTTACTATTACTAGCAACAACTGCGCTTCAATCATAATCTATAATTTTAGCAATTTTGTTATATAAAATTACATTTGCACCCCTTAACGATATCGTTGATTCTTTTAAGAGTAATGCTATAACCACAAAATTTTCTACAACATTTTTACAAACTGTTGAGGTAGCAAATTCTTATTGGTTAGCATCTGAGTCCACTACTTAGAAAAAAAAATTTACTTACCAATAACCACTTACCACATCAACAATTTGTAAAAAAGTTTGTAACTCTAGCATTTTCCTCATTTTAAAGGCCATAAAAAATTTTATAGATCTAAAATCTAAAACAAAATATACAAGCCCAAAACAATTAGCCCAAATACAAAAATTACTAATTTTAAAGATTAAAAAAAAAACACACTAAAGCTCAATAAACTTATTTTATCCAAAACAAACAACCAGACACTTTATAAATTTTTAAACAAAATAATTTTGTTTTTATCCAGTAGTAGACACACGCAAAAAATACACACAAAAAAAAACCTTCAGCGATTGAACAGCAGAGTGGAGGTTGCAGCCACCCTACACAACTAGCAACAAATTATTCGCCTCCTAACTCCAAGTTCTAGCTCCGTCCCTCCCTCTCTATATAAATTTATATATATATTATTGAATTTAAATTTTATTGTATATTGAAACCCTTCATTAGAATCTTGATAAATCTTTATTTTTTTAATTGTAAAATATATAGTTTCATATACAAACACAATCAGAATTATCAAATTTCATATTAAACAAAAATATAAAATGTTAGGGACAAGGATTTGTGAAGCTGGCCCAATTTAATTGGGACTGTGTTTATATAATTAGATGAATCTGAGTTCATTCGCAATAAGTTGCCTGACTTTTTGGTTGTCATTCTTATAGTCTTTTGAAAAAAATGAATCCGCCATAGAAATATTCACAGTTTTTTCCTAGAAATTGTAGTCTTATTCTTGATTGCATTCACCAAACAGAGTAGGACCTATTATTTGGGTCACAAATGAGAGGTTTATCAGGAAAAAGATTGAAAAATTATAAATTGTTAATGAGTCATGGCCTTTTTTTTTTCAGGTTTCAAGACCCAATCCTCAAAAGCCCAAATTCTTGGACCAACAAAATTAGGTCATCATAGCCAAACAAACCCGTCAAAATTTATTCATTGATGACATTGAAAGGTCCATAAGAGAATTCGCATCAGATTAATAGTCTAAACTAGTCTGATGCTAAAAATACAGTTAAAAAATCCACACACAAAAATCGCACATCAGCCTCACCAAACTAATCCCAAAAACTTAACAATGAGCATACCACGCCACAAGTAGCATGGTACTATTGCTCATTACACCGAAATTTATTAATTTTTTTATTTCATTTTGTACTCTCTCTCTCTCTAAAAACGTTTGATCTTCCCTTCCCCACATCATATTGGCTAGCACAAAAGAGATGGAGGGTGATGAACGACGATGGTAGGGTTGCAAGTGGTGGTTAGCAACAGTGGTTAGGTTCAATTTGGGTTTTGGTTGGGTCCGATGGTGGCTAGGTTTTTGTGGGGTGGTTGCTGGATTTAGATCAATGTAGATGGGTCGTTTGCATGAGATTTTGGGTTTTTGTGGAAGTGGTTCCTAGGTTTTATGGGTTGAGGTGGCGGTGACAGCATTGTGGCGGTTGGGGTTTGTGAGTTGTGTTGTGTTGTTGTGGGTTTTGTTGGGTTGTGCTACCTAGGTGTGTGGTTGTGATGGGTGGTAGTGGATTTTGGGGTTAAAAATGTGAATATGAAGAAATAATAATTAATTAAAATAATGATGTATTGTTGAGGCTGATGTATTACTATAAAAAACATAGATAACTAAATTAGAAAAAGAGGAGTTTTTTAGGCTAATTTAGCTAAAAATTCGAGGCTAGTATGGATGCTCTAATAGGAGCAACGTTAAGAAAAGCATAGAAATTCGCCAATGACGAGGGCATGTGTTAGGTCAAATAATTAAATTTGTAAGTATTACACATGGCAACATTATAGCCACTAGTATACTATGAATAATTATTTAAAATTTCAAAGTATATTATGAATAATTATTTAAAATGTTATATCACTAGCATATTAACAATAAAGTGAAGCCTTCAGTGAGAGATAAGTGGTGTCAGGTTATTCAAAATCAAGTCAGGATAGTTGCCTTGAGCTATATGTGGGAGCTCGTGTGATTGTGTTTAAATATGAACATGTGAGAAACATAGGAATAAAAAACAATTATGCCTCACACAAAGACAATATAATAACGGAAACACGTCATAAGCATGTGAATGACAAGAATTACCTAGAGGCGATTATTAGAGGATTCTCAGCTGAAGATAACGTAAAGGAGAGCAAACTGTGATATGACACATGGCAAGTAAAACAATACTAACTGTGAAAAATTTCAAAGTACAAATAGAGAAGTACGTTCTCAGACATCCAAACCAAAGACATTGACTCTCTTGTACCCGAAATCCGGAGGTATCCACTAATTTTTGTGACTTCGTGCTTAAGTGCATTAGTTTTGTCTCGTATAAACTAGGCTCTTTGTAACTTTAAGCATTATAATCTTGTAATGTTATTATTAATAAAGTATTCTTTTAATTTCTTTGTTCTTATTGTTAACTTATACATTTCTCAAGAAGTCTTATTAAGTTAGATTGTACAAAATCTATTCCTTTTTAAAGGAAGTGAGTTTTCTGTCTCAAGTAGTATTTAATCATTTCAAGCGAACTAAAAATTGATTTGTAGTCAAACAATTATACTCTTTTTTTTAGCAACTGAAAATTGGTTTGTACTCAAACAACTTTACTTTGCAACTTCACTTCGGAGGAAAATAGATCTCTTGGGAAAATAACTTTATACCTTTGTTTAGTTTGTGTGAAGATGCACTTCAGTTGGGCCAAGATGTTGGCATAATAGATCTCTTGGGAAAATAACTTCATACCTTTGTTTAGTTTGTGTGAAGATGTACTTCAGTTGGACCATGATGTTGGCATAATGTTATAAATATGTAAATATTAATATATAATTTAACATGTTTGAAAAATAAATAGTTGACCTATAGGTTCCTAATAATAGTAATTTAGGATTTTTGTCCCCATTTACTTTGCTAGTTGGGGGTGTGCGAACGCATTAATTTGGTTTAGATAATTTTCTTGGGTTCTAACTTCTGACTTCTAAGAAGCATGGACACAACAAAAACCCTTACGTGTTGGACACAGACACGCTTGGACAACTCTTGTGTTCGTAGCAACACAATCTCAACATGACAGCCGAAGAAAAAAAAAAAGATATAGTAGAACCAAGGTTGGGTGAAAATGTACCCCCATTAAATCAATTGGCCTTTTAGTATCTGGATTGTAAATTCATTACAACAAATCATTTAACTTATATGGTAACTTTTGCAAAGTAACAGGCACTCAAATTCTTAGGTGAGCAACATCAGAGTCACTGCAGAGTAATTTAAGGAAAAAATGCCAAAAAACTCCTGAACTTTGAAGTAGTGATCCTTAGGTCTTTTAAACTTTTATTTTAGTCAATTCACTCCCTAAGCTTCACACATTAGCCAATTTGAGGTATCGGATAGGCATGAGTTAAAGTAACTAACATCACGTGACACACAAGCTCACTTAAATTAACATAGCTAAAGTGATTGAAAGAAATGAAGTAGAGAGAAAGGCCGTGGCTCAGCTTCAAATTCTTTGTAGAAGCTAGAAGGGCGTATCCCCTGCAATCTCCAGCTTGTTTATTCATTATTGTGGATTTTCGTTTCGCTTTGATCTGTGTATAATAGAGACAGAGAGACTATGAGCTTGTTTGGAATTTGGATAAACTGTTTCAAAATGTGCGTTTTAAAAACCACAGATAAGCGATTGGTAAAAATGTGAAAATATGCGTTTTCTATTTTTAAAGCCATATTAAGCGTTTGGATAAGTTGTTTTAAAAATAGTTGTTTTGGGTATAAATTCCAAAAAAAGACTTAACTATTTTGTTAAGTTTATTTTGTCATTTTTCCTATAATCAGAGTTTTCTTCAAACCCATCTACTATTCAACAAGAAAAAACTAATCCCGTCCAATCCAAATGGTTTTGATAAAAAAGTCTCAAAGCAACAGCTGTCACGGTTTGCGGTATCCACGGAAGTACAGGTATTGATCTAGGATCAGAAAACTCATTCTATGAAATTCCTGAGTGAGTACAGGAGCCCAACAGTTTCTCTGTCGTTGCAAAATTTGATGATAGAAAGTCTCGCTTCAACACTCTCTCAAACAGAATCAATATCTGCAACAAAGTTTGTTCAATTGAGCAAATGATCACACCAAAAAAATAAAAATAAATAATAATAATAATAATAAAATAAGTACACACACAAACACACACATATATATAAATCAAGACTATGCAATATGGAAGTAGTGAACTGACAATACTACTTGTCATATGAGCAGAGTAATACACAATAGTCCATAAAAAATATCAAAAATAAAATAAAAAGTTAGAAAAAAGCAAAATAAGATAAAGTAAAATTGATTTCATGTTTTCCCTATATAGTTTGCTAGCATTTCATGCTTGAACATGGCCATTTCTGAGCATGTCTACTGCTTTTTCATCCAAGTCTTAGCTGTGTATTTATACCATGTGTGTGTAATCAGTTACAGAGTAGCACACCTAAACTTGGCCTTTTGATACTGTTATAGCTTATGCATTAACTGGTGTGTATCAGTAGAGATACATGTATTTTGTCAAAGACACAAAACATAATATTTGTATAAACATAATGTAGCAGCAGTGGCAAAGATTATGAGAGGTCTATGTGTTAGGTGTGTGCATATTGTCAGATGGTAGCAGATGGTTGTAATAGCTTGTGTATACCTAGAGTAATTTTCTAATTTCCAATTTCAATCCCTCTACTTGTAATTTTACAATTTTAATGTAAATCTTCTCAATAGAATTACTTCCAGAGTGCGATGACTAATTTGCGTGGCTCATGAAGGATTTTCACATCTGAAGGGGAAGGCATCACTTTCCTCTTATCTTTTTATTGTATTAGATAATTGAGTAACCTAATCTTCTTAAGAGAGATAATGATAGTACTCAATAGCTAGGGACTGCAACTGAAGATCCACCACCAATTCATGGAACCTAAGTTTCAAGAGTGTGGTTCTGTAGGGTTCTTGGACTTATAATATTTCAAACTTCTATATGAGTTTAGCTGTTTCATGTTTGAGCCTGATCTTAAGTATTAATTGAATTTTAGAGTTTTCTACCTACGTGACTTGTAGCAACAGAACTAAAGTTGGAACATTTTTAAATAAATATCATGTAAGATTTTCTTTATCATCATTGTTTAATTTGATAATACATATAAAGTATGGTTATTGTATGTTAAAAATACAATAGCATTGTAAAGTATGTGTATAGTGTCTATCTAGACCAACATGACTCCAACTTTTCTTTTGTCTTTTTTTTTTTTTTTTGGAAAAACTTCAATGCATTAATGAGAAGGAAATGAACAAGAATCAACCTTACAGATTGCCATTAAGGTAGGGGGAAGCTTACCATTAATGAAAAAACAAGAATGGTTAGAGGCAAGAGCAAATTTTGCAGCTGTGTGGGCTGCAGAATTGCAGTTTGCAGGTTCTTTTAACCCAAACAAAAGAGCAAGAAGCCAGGAATTAAAAAACAACAGCTAAAGAAACTACTTTTCTTTTGTCTAATAGGTATGATATTGGAGGTCATCTGATATAGTTTTCTGTGCCTTTTTGTAGTCATTTATGTGTCCTTCGGGGATCAATGATTTTCCCCTGACAAATGCCAGTCATATAAAGTTTTGTTTCCTGCTATTTAGCCCAAATGTTCTGTTAATAATCTACCTATCTTGCAAATCGCTCTATGCTACATGACATTCTAATTTCTTACTGTAACATAAAGCAATTGATGCTCTGTTGATCTATTTTCCCCCCGCAGGGAAAAAAAATGCTAAATTTCTCAAATTAAAGGAAATAAGGGGAATATAACTGACTTTACTCTTTGTTTGGTTGAAAATTTTAAGAAAAGTAGGCTTTCTTTCTTTGCTTTTTTTTTTTTTTAAAGCTCAGCTAAGGTAGGGAAATACATTCATATTATCTGGAGTGCCAAATAATGAAATTATTAGCATCAGAATTTAGTTTTTTCTTTTTCTTTTCTTTTCTTTTTTTTTTTTCTTTCCTTCTGGTTTCGCAGCAACCAAACGGAGCATTATTGAGGCAAATAAAAACCTCCATATTTTTTACACCATATAAGATTAACAAAAAGAAACTTTAAAATCAATCAAACTATCAAAGGAGTATATCATCACAACACCGAACTTATATATATAGAATGTGAATTTTGACAATTTATCACATTATTTTTGTATGTTCTCCATGTGATCAAAGATCAATAACAATGTCATCGATCAATTTTTTAAATTCAAATTTTTGTAGTTTAAAATAATGCATAAAAGATGAGTTTATGAATCGAATGATGAAATATCATCTAATTGACATGAAAATTTGCATGAGTGTTAAAAATATATAGAACATGTAATTCAATAATAAGATTTTCAAAATATAAATTGTATAACAAGTTATTAAGTGGTATAATATTATTTATAGTTACATCAAGTGTAAACTTGAACGGTTGAACTCAACCCATAGAGTTAAGTAGAGAAAGGGAGGGGAACGTATGGAACCCATGAACAGCGGCAGAACCCAAGAATGGCGAGATCTGTGTTGGAAACTACAAACAGAGGCGAGCCCACGAAATCTAGTGGCCTCGCTCTCCTTTCTGATTCTCTTTGTATCATATAAACTGGTTGTTAGGCTCTAGTTTTTCTCTCGATTTTGGTTTTGTTAGTTTATGTGCACAATGTGTCATGAAAGTGACGTTAGTGACTTTAACAAAGAAGGCCAACAAATGCCTTGAATTTGGCTAAAATAAAAGTTTATGGAGTATAATGGTTCCTATCCCAAAGTTCGGAGGATGTAAGTCATGCTTTGTTAAGAAGAAAGTGATTCAGAGTTCTCTAAACTTGTACATCCATTTATTCTTAAGATTTATATTATTATACTTTTTTAGAACCCATTGGTGGCCCCTGCATGGGTGTACCGTAGATAATGGGTTTAAAATCAAATTTGAATGACACCGTTTCAAACTTTTCCAATATATGCGTGCGTAATTACATATGTACATTGCTTTCACCTTGAGAATGAATCATATAAATCAAATATAGGCCTTAGGCGGGCCTCCTGGCTATAATTCTCGTCCATGAATGTCTAATGGGTAAGTTTTCAGCTTGGGCTATTATCGACTTGTGTTCTAACCAATTGATGGATTTCTACAACTCATAAAAATCAAATATATCATCTTTATGTGCCCAGGTAGCACTGAAATATTGGGCTGAAGATTATGCCTAATAACACATCCACATACAATGTTCCTATTAGCCACCCAAAATTTTTTAAGGTTGCTTCTGTGAATTTAGGTGTGTTCGTCAAAGTAGTATGTGTTACTTCGAATGTGTGTTTTATTATTCGATTATGATATATGTGTTGTATAACCGAGTCATATAATATATATATATATATATATATATATATATATATAGAAGGTGAGAGAGAGAGAGAGATATGATCCGGTGATCCGGTTTGTATAGAAGGTGGTGTGGGTTGTTAATGGTGGTGGTTGGTCGGAATCGTAGAATGAAATATATAGAGTATGGAATGGATAAATCTGCTAATAAATCATGCACACTTACCATACTCAAGCTCCTTAATTTAGTTAGTAAATAACTCATATTGTTAAGAGAAAAAGAGCCATTGGGCAAAAGAGAACATTCATATATATTTTGCTGAAATAATAAAACATATAGTTTAGTCACCAAAAGAGAAACATCGTATTGTCATCCTTATTATCATGCCATAGCCCCATATTGTAAATACGGGTGTTACATTAATTCAGAGCTTGCCCTACATATAACATCACTCGTACGTAAGTAGCTAGCTACTACACACACAAAGGCAAATGATTTAAAGTTTTTTGTTTTTTTTTTTTGTTTTGGGTTTTTTTAATTCCTCTCTCGTTTTTAGTAAACAGATCGAGTTCGATGCATGCTCTTTCAATGACCCCGTACCGTACACCTGCAACACCACCCATAGAATACTTTACCAAATTAGATTTTATCGAAAGTAGACAAACTCCCGGGTCAGGAAAAATAAAAAAATTTAAAAAAAATAAAAGAAAGTAGACAAATTTATAACTGCAAAGCATTGAAGAACCAAGATAAAGATTAATCAAAGTTTTTTTTTTTTTTTTTTTGAGAAGACAAATCAAGGTTAATTAATCCATCCTGATGTCTAAAAATGCCAAAGAAAATCTCCCCAGAAAATATCATGAAGATCCAGGAAATTTAAAAAAAAAAAAAAAAGAGTTACAGCCTCTGTTAGCTCGTAGTGATAACTTTTTTTTTTTTTAAAGAGAATTTCAATCTTTGGCCCCTGCTATATTTATCATCGGTTCAGATTCAACCATCTATTCAAATTCAACCATCACCGTTAGAGCCAGTTGAGCTAACCAACAGATCTAGAAATTATTCAAGGGTATAAAGTCATAAAGAAAAATTTCAACTATAACAAAAAAGAAAAAAGATCACAAATTTATTTATATATATATATATATATATATATAAGCGCACGGATTTTTCAAGAAAATAAAACTCACACAAAGTTTAACGATCGGAAGATCTAGGTAGAACGTCTCACACAAATGTGTGTTACATATACGTGCACGTGTACGTACTAGTATAAAAACACATATTTCCAGTACATAAATAAAAGTACCTAAAAAGATTAGATCTGGATGATATCGATATTTCATGAGCAAAGTGATCTAATCACTGTCGCTGCTGCTGCTGTCGTGGCCATCATGTTTCTTCTCCTTCTTTTCCTTCTTCTTCTTCTTCCCCTCCTCTGGCTTGCCCTGGCCGTCACCATGGATCTTGTCCTTGATTTTATCTACAACCCCTTCCTTGTGTTCAGGCTTGTGCTCACCACCATAGTGCTGCTGATCACTTCCTGCTGCTGCATGGTGTTGTTCTCCCTTGTGCTGCTCTTCTTTCTTTTGGCCTCCTCCTCCGATGTGAAGGGTTTCTTCGATCTTGTGCATAATTCCTGCCATTGTTTGTTGTTGTTGGTATTGTATTTTACGTACTCTGTTTCTCTCTTATCTTTCTTGATGATCTTTATCTGAAGAATAGACATGCTTCCTTCCTCTATATATATATATATATAAGCATTCAAGTAGTGGCGTACAGTACAACCCGTGTTTGGCTTGGAAATTACATTGTTACCCACCTTACGTGTACACGTCAACTCTTATCACTAACAGCAAGGCCCCCAATATATTTTTGGATCTCCCCGTTCAATGTGAAAATGAAAAGTGTCCGCTTAAATAAATCTAAGGTCTAAAATATGCCACCTTATTTCAAAGCTAAATTAAAAAAAATAGTCTAACTCTGGTAATTTCAGGATTGAAAAAAAAAAACTAAAATGGTAAAACTTGTCAAAATTCATTTCAGTTATTTAATTTTTAAATTTATTCAATTAAGGTTTTTCAGTCAATTTTTGTTAAAATTTTTTATAAAAAAATTTTGAAAAATATTTTTCAACCATTATTTGATTTTTTTTTAATTTAAAAATTTTGAAGAAAAATAATTAGACAATTAATCATAACATTTAACAAAAATTGATAGAAAATTATTAATTAAATAAACTTAAAACTTAAAGAATTGAAATGAACAAAAATAAATGTAGAGGTTGAGTTTTTCATTTTAGCCCAAAACTTTTCTAACTATGGTTAGGCTAACTATAAGTTAGTGTTTGTTTGAAAAACAAAAAAAAAAAAAACAAAAACAAAAACAAAGTCAAAGGAGCATTCGCATTTAGATGTGCTAAAATTGCATAAGACCCAAAATTTTCCCAATGAACCCCAAAAAAACACCCACGTTTTTGTGTACCCATTAGGCAAAATAAGATTATACTATTGAGCTTAATCCAAATTTAGGAGGCACGGTAGCTTATGCATTTTTTTTTTCCTCATAATTCTCTCTCTCTCTCTCTCTCTCTCCAACAAGGTCATTGCATCTCCTTTTCTTAGATCTTTTCCTCCATGGTTATCGAGTCATCCTCTTAATTTGTAGACACCCTATTTTTCATTCATAATTTAACCTTAAAAGGGGGCAGGATGGTTATTTCATATACTCAGAAACATGGTTGTATTTTATTCACTAACTCATTCATCACATGTTATAAAATTGATTTTGAGGATTCAATGATCACAACAATACGTTCAGTTTCTCAATTAGACGGTCGATCAAAAAAATATCGGAAGATCAAGTTTTAATAGTTATCATGCATTCGATTGGATGTAGCTCATCACTCAGAATTAATTAAAATTAATTTTGAGTGATCACTAATTAAAATTAATTAAATAGATTTTGTGATTGGTTAGGTATACGTCTGAAAATATAGCATGTTGTAGGGAATTGATTTAGATAAGCTGATAAAGATTTAATTTGGATAGATATTGTGATTTTTTAAAGTAATTATCATTAAGATAATTATTTTAGAAGCATAATTATCATTTTGGAACATAATTTATCATGAAAATACATTAAAAATTCGTCCAAATATAGTTCTAGACTTGGAAATAACTTTAAAAACGTGCTAATCAAGTAGAAGTTTTCGGACTCACACAATTTTGGCATAGTAAACATCCGAATTTGGACTAGGCTATTTATGTCAAAATTGTATGGAATTGAAATTTCCTTCAGCTATTTAAATTTCAACTCAATCGGATTTTTGAGCAAAAAGATATGGTCAAAACACTAAAACATGTGCAGATTTGAAAATTTAGCTCAATTCCTATCCAAATCTCATTTTTTAGGACTTTCCCACTACATATTTTGCTGAATTTTTAAGCTATTATAGCCTAATTTTTAAGTCATTATATGGAGAGGAACATTCATCCTTCAGCACCTTTAATTTCCCCTAATTTTGGAGAGACTCTTGAAACTTTACTAAAAATCTGACATTCCTTAGATAAGATTTTTTAGTAGACTCTGTTCTTCAAGATTTTCTCCAAAGTTAGTGTTCTCCTCTTCAGAGATTGGAGAGATCTTTCAAGATCTCTTTCTTTTTTCTTTCTTTTTTTTCATTTAACTCATGTAGGTAAAAATCTCTTTAATATTTTGTGTAGATAAAAATATATTTTCTCATACATAAATTATAGATCTATTATTTTTTATCTCTTTGATCTACTTTGCTATTCAATTAATTTCACAATCTAAAATTCTCTTTCAAAAATCGATCTATGAATCTAGGTTTAGATTTAATCTTAAATCTAGGAAAACTAAGAATTAATGTTGTAATCTAATATAAACACATTCATTGTTTGTGGGTATATGAATGATCATCTTTAGTGTGCGTTTGGTATGGATTATTTTTACCAACTTATTTTATTATTCAGCTTATTTTTGCTATTATTCATGGGTCCTACTGCACTTTTTGGTACTATTTATGGGTCCCACTGTACTATTTCAACTAACTTTTATCTTTATTTACAGTATTTTCAGCAAAAAGTTTTCAGTTTCAGCAAAATAAGTGGATCCCAAACGGACCCTTAAGTCTAGAAGATCGGATTTTTCCGAGCAGAATGAGTGCCTAACACCTTTCCACTCCATAACCTAGTTCTCGAACCAAGATCTCAAGTTAGTAGCTAGAATTTTATTCATTTCTTTTTACCTTCTTTATTATGTATTTAAGAGCAAGGCCTTGTATGTTCTGTAGATTGTAATTAGAACAAGAAGTGATGTAATGTAAATCCATTCCATTATTCAATAAAATTTGAGTTCTTCAATTTTGTAGTTTATTTTTATCCTATTTTTTGTGTAATATAAAAATAAGTGCCAGACTCCACAAAAAAAGTGATGACTCCAGAAAAATATAGATAAAAATCTCCCATGTGACATACGTGTAACTTTCTTTTATTTAATACAAAGCCACTTCTCTTTTCTTTTATTTATGGGAAATATGTTACAAATGAATTTTAAATATTTTTCTCTCTCTCTCACACACACATATATATATATATATATATATATTACCAAAATAGGTGTGAGACATAATTTTGTTTGTATAAATTCCATGAGAGCATGCTAATATCATATACTATATAATAAAAGGTGGACTTAGAAGCCGTGGTTATGCCACATGACTTCACCAAATTGTAGAAATTTTGTTAGATTTTTAAATATATATATAATTTTATTTTGTTCTTATCTTCTTCTCCTATAATTTCAAAGTTAATGAAAATTTCAATTTGAATACAGTCCAAATTATTCATCTAATCCTTTTATTATTAATTTATCTATAATTTCTAAATGATTTATCTAATTAGCAATAGGAGACCTACTTCATTTACTATTTATGAGTTCTAGCATTCCAGGGGATTAGAATTTTGGTTTCACACTAATTGTTCATATCAACATTAATTTTTTTTTTTTTAAATCATAGTACACGTATACAACTACTAATATAAACCTTTAATTCTATTTTTTTTTTTAAAACACCTCATGGATAGACACAAAATTATAATTGTTCTTATTGATTTTTTCTATACATCTCTATCAATTTTTAGATAAATACAAAAACTTAGTTATTGTTATCTTTTGTTTAAGTTACATGTGATTCTTAATTAAATTGTGCATCGCACGGACACAATACTAATAAGACATAATTTTGGGACAAGAACATGACACCCCTAATTTGGAGAAATTATAAGATCCACATGGTGGACAAGTGATGTGGTCCACTATTCTACTAAAAAACTTCCACCTGTTTAAAATTGTTAGTTAGAAAATTTTTTTATACAGAAATTAATTACTGATTCAGCAATTTTAAACAAGCGGAAGTTTTTTAGTGGAATTGTGGACAAGTAATGTAGTCCACCAGAAGACTCTATAATTTCTCCCTAATTTGAGTACACCAAATTGTCATTCTTAGATTACGCCAATCTAAACATCTCTACATGAGAAAAAAAAAAAGTTTGTTACTTTTTACTTCAATAATATTAATTTTGAAATTATTAAAAAAAAAAAATTTCTTTTTAGAAACAAACAAAGAGAGGATATGACTGAGATAACACGAAAGACACACTACAAAGTAGAAATTCCATGCAAAAAAAAAACCAGGGTAATATTTAACAAAACTTGGACGGGTACAATACCACCAAAAAAAAAAAGGATAATATTGGAATTTAAAAAAAAAAAAAGAGAAAAAGTGTAGTTTTTGGGTAGAGATATTTCTAGATTTTTTTTTTTGAGAAGAAGATATGATAATGAGATGTAGATAAAACCGTGGGCCACGGCATTGATGAGGCCGACCCTAATTTTTTTTGAGAGCCACACAAAACCATAATAATAAAAAGAAAAAGAGGATGAGAAAAGAAAATCACGCGCTTCTTTCTGACACTTTGTCATAAATAAAGCAGTGGTAGGCCATCCCTCTACTTATCACGATTCATGTTCCAATTTTCAAAAAGTCGAAAAGAAGCGTCTCTTTTAGTCTTTATTTCAAAAACTCTCGCTGCCTGACACGTACACGGTTTTTTGTTACTTGCCGACATGTTAGGATTGTTATCCTGTTTTTAGGTTTCACAATAATAAGTGGGGGTGTCCAATAATCCATAAGTCAGCACAGAATCAGATGATATCAAACCCAACTTTATTTGCTCCCACTTTTTATTTTAATCTTTTCCATGTTTTATTTTTAAGAAATTTTTTTATGATAAAAGAAAATAATTGATTTTTTTTACTCTTTTTTATATTTTCATAAAAGTGATATTAATTTTTTTTAAATAATCAATTAACAAATGTCCTAAAAATACCGGTAAATTAGACTCTTTTTTTTTATTTTTATTATTATTATTATATACGAAAAGTTATTGAATGCCTTAAGGGTATTGATCTAAAAATTATTTTTAGAAATTTTTTATGAGAAAAGGAAAAACAACTATTTTTTTTTTTACCATTTTTTTATATTTTCCGTGAAAGTAGTATAAAAACTTTCCAAAAATTATCTATTAACAAATGCCCCAAGGGCATCCTGTTAACTGGACTTTTTTTTTTTTAAATGGAAAAATTCATTAGTGAACAAAAGAGACGTGACATTTTTTATAACATTTTTCATAATATAGGGTGGTAATTGGTAAGTGTGAATTTATAGGGTGGAAACCCTACAAACTCTTTCTATATCTTTATATTAAGTGTGAATTTTGAAAATCTAACCGTTGAATAGTATGTTCTTATTATATCATTCATGCTTATAAAATTTCAAGAAAATCAAAGATCAATTGCTATGTCATTGAACAAATGTTAAAATTTCAAATTTTTATGATCTAAAATTATGTATAAAAAATAAGTTTATTGATCAAATAGTAAATTATATCCGATTTAAACAAAATTTGATATGCATATTAAGAACCTAAGGAACATGAAGTTCAATGGTTAGATTTTTAAAATTCTCATAAAAAAATAGAGATATATGAGAAGTTTGAAGAGTTTCTCTCCAAACTAGTTTGGAAAAAAACTTTGTTCTTTTTAAATAGGCCCACAACTAAAAATCTTAAGTAGCAAGGCAGAACAATCTTTGTACGGAGCCAAAATATGAATATAAAAGTTTTTGGATTAAAAAGTGATAAATAAGTTAAAGGGTAAATTAATACAAAGAACATAAAAATGGTATCTATTTGTTAAAAGATACCATAATATTGTGTTTATATTATTTTATGTGTTAAAATAATATATTGTATTTATATTATTTTATGTATTGGCTCAAGAGGCTTAATTCTGTAATAAGCTTAGGTACACCTAATCCTAATTCATGTAATTTCTATACATACTTTGCAATGGTTCATTGTACAATATAGTGCTAATATCAAAGAAGTAGTCGTCAAGAGTTTTATCCCAATGACATAGGTCGTTAAGTGGAATCACATAACTTTGTATTTTTTCTTTTAATCTCCCGCTTGCGCATATTTTTCACCAATTCTCCACAATGTTTTCCCTTTGACACCTGTCCTTATACTTAGCCATATTCCTCAGATTATAAGAGGAACATGCAGCTGTATTAGGGGCAAGAACCCTAGAACAAAAAAGGAGAGATTTGAGAAAAGATGGTAGAGAGTTGGTAGGAGAGAGGAACAACCTTGTTGTAAGAAATCGACCAGATCTAAGCAGAGCAAGAACATTACATTCTTGCTCAAAGTGTGGTTTTTCATCCCTTCTCTAGGGTTTTCCATGTACATCTTGTGTTTCTTTCAACATTACTTTCTTCTTCTTGTTTAAATGTGCATCTTTTTCATGTCCTACCATCACTTTCTCTTTCTTGTTCAAGTGTCATGTGAAAGCTAGTACCTTGTCAAGCTTTTTCATGTAGATGTACTGTTAGATAACTTATTTTACTTTCCTATATAAGCTCAAATCTAACTTGCACGTACAGACCTTAAGTGAGAAAATTCAAGATCTTCAACTAGCAAGGGAAAATCACAAAAGGTGTTCCTAGCCCTTTAGGAAGGCAAAGTAAGAAAGCTTCTAAACTTGTTGAAATAGTGAGAGATATGAAATTTAAGCCCCCATAATAGCTGCCTTGTTTCTTATGTTGTAATGAAGTAAATTTTTTTGTCACATGAGTTAGTAAGCTTAGTCTTACTGTTCAACCCTCTCAGACCTTAGAGTGGTGTTCCTAGTACTCTTGTGATGTGAGAGTTTTTTGGTGCTTTCCAATTAGAAAAGCTAGGTTTAGGGAGTGATGGGGAGTAAGGTCCCCCAATGCGAGTTTTGAGCCTTATTGTATATCTTGTTTTTTTTTTTTTTTTTTTTTTTAGAATAATACTATTGAGGGGGGAAGTTGATGCCTTCGAATAAAATATGGGGAAGCAAAGCCGAAACTCAACGATAGGCTCTTGAGATGATGTCCAAAGGCTTTTGGTGTAGTGATAAACCTATCCGAGCAAGAAATAAAGGCTGCACTTTGACAAAACAACAACAAAGCCCAATAAAACGCTTCACAATAGTTAATTAGTAGATTAGTAGTCCTATTTCGATAATACAAGAAAAATAAATTCTCCAACAGTAGGATGAAATTAAACTTAAAGTCCAGCAGTCAATTATTAAACAGATTTAAGAAAGTGTTCACTTCTGGAAGTCCTTGTGTGTCTTGGTCAGAGGGGTCTATTGTACTTTCAGCCATCATTACATTAATATGAGGGAAGAATTTCATTGTTACAAATACATTATATCCTTCAATAGTAAAACAAAAAGTAAAAATTAATAGTTCCATGGTGAGAAGAAAAGGGTTATTTGGCATGGTGTGAAGGGAGAGAGAGATTCCAGCTCAGTGCAGCAGATATTGAACTATGATTCTTGGGCAATATATATGTGGGGTATGAATGGGGTAGTATAGGCTATTTGTGAGTGAGTGGGTATGTAAGCTTGTGATGATGTGGTAGAGTTAATGCTAAAACTAAGTTTTTAATGGGAAAAAGGGTTGTTTATGACTGATTAGGAAGCATTTATGGGCTTAGGATGTGCAGAAAAAGGAAAGAGAATGTTTGAGGCTAAGTGAGTGTGGGCCAAGGGGAATAATTTATGAGCTGGGGAGAGTTAAACTACAAGCTAAAATGTGGCAAAGTGGCAAGAATGACAAAGATTTTAGAGGAGTTTGTGTGTGTCTTGTGGGCTAATGTGCTTATCCTTTTATAGTGGAGTTTAGGGAGGTGTTAATTAGAAAAAGTCCAAAAATGTACGACTAATCAGGAGGCAGAATAGCAGCTTGATTATCCTAAGATTTGGCTATAAATGGTGGATTCTCTTTTGGGCTGTCTTAAATCTTTGGGCAATGTCACACATGGGTAAAATTAGCATAATCTTGCATTAAATGCTTGGATCTCTAAGTTTATATTCAGCTAATGAGGTTAAGACAGGCATTAAGGAAGGATGCTAGTGCTGCAACTGAGATTTAGACATTGGGAAGTAGGATTTCAACACCCCAAGCCAAGTGTCAAAGTTTAAGCCCACCTTAGAGGGTTCTGCTGGAGATCCCTTTTTTGCCCTCCAAACCACATATTCCCAAATTTTTCCCTTTAGGATTCATGGGCTTAGCACATGAACCATTTCTTGAATGTTTTGGCATTTATAGCATTGATTTGTTGAGACTTGGGTAACTTGGTTATGGCTCCCCTTCCGCTGCAGATATAGTCTTGAGGAAAATGATGAAGTCCCATTTCCCATTAGACTTCAGCTGCTAGTACAACCTCTGGGCACTATTCACGTTAAGGAAAGGGTGACAAAAAGTTGATGGGACAGCCCCTAATTCATTCTTAAAGATTTGGTTCTCTTGTAGAGACCTCTAGCTGGATCTTGGTCAAGGATGAACAAGAGGGAAGTTGGTTTTCTATTTCAGTCCTCTGCCTTTGCTGGAGTTCTTTGGATTGGGCTTGCTCACGTGGGTTGGACCCTTTGGGCTGGGTTGTGTTGATCCCCTTTTTACTTGGGCTTGTTCTCCTCTTATAGCATATTTGGACTTACAAAATGGACATCAATGACACATATTGCCATGGGTTTTCATTAGGCCTGTCCGCGGTTCAGTTCAGATCGGGTTTGGGCTCAACCTGCATCCGACCCGAACTAATCAGGTGGAGCCACCATCAACCCACTGCTGACCAGGAGGAGAATCGGATCGGGCCAGTCGGAGCTTCAATGGATGTCGGGCGGATTAGTCGGGGCTGAAAATCTGGAAAACAACAAGAATTCGGCAAGAAAAGATGAAAAACGGCTGAAATCCGGCAAGAAAAAAAATTGCAAAATGGCCTAAATCCAACGAGATCTCGCCCATTTTCGGCAAAATCTCGGCTAGATCTAGCGAAATCTCATCGGATCTAGCTGGATCTTCCCGAAAAAATTCCAGTATTTGCTGGAATACACAGATGGGTCGGTCGGTTCGGGTTTCTTGAATTTGAGAGGAAGAGATCCGATATTCGACCCGCCGATTTCAGTTTTTTGAGAACGAAATCCATCGCCAACTGCCAGAGCAATCAGTTCGGTCGACAGCGGATCGGGTTCGGTCGACAGCGACAGGTAGGTAGGGTCTGGCAGGTCCTTCGACAACCCTAGTTTTCATCCCTCATGGACTCTTATTATTAGTGAATATTTTGGGTTTTGATAGATATTTGTAATGGGTCTTTGGGCAATGAGTTGTAATATTTAAAATAACAGCATAAGCTTAATTACTTCTAAATGCTTTTGTAAATAATATTTACTATTTTTTGAAATGATGAATTCCATATCATAAGTAATGTTTATGGTTCCCGATAATCACGTCATAATTTAAATGTTGAGCTTGTAGGATGAATAGTTACCATGAGCTTTGAAAATAAATATTATGAATGTTGTGATATAAATAGTGACCATGGGTTCTTACTATATAAATTCCATGGGTTTATAATATGGTATGAGATAAATATCATAATTTTGAGATAAATAACTTTCCATGAGTTTTTATAAAATGATTGCCATGATTTTTGAGAACAGATAATTGCCATAGATTATAGTAATGTTTAAGAAATTGAAACATTGTTCATCATTGGACTTTTAATTGAAATAATTATGACATAATATTTTTGCCAAGTGTTAATAATCTTGGGCTTTTGATAAAATAGTGCCAACGTAAATTGGGTTTTTGATATTACTAGTGAGAATTGAGTTTTTTAATATTGCTAGTAAGAACTGAGTTTTTTGATGTTGTCAGTGAGAACTGGGCTTTCTTAATATTTCTAGTGAGAACTGGGCTTTTTTGACATGGGTTTTGCTTTTGGATTTGAATTCCATTAATAAAATTGTTTTGTCATGTATTTGAATCATGGGCTTTTCAAATATTGCTAAGCATAAACATTCTTGGGCTTCAGAAAAAAAATGATATTTTAACTTGCTCAATAAAATAAATAATTTGGGATTAGGCTTTACAAAAATATTGGGTCTTATAGTGTTTTATATTTGTAGCCCAATTTTGTGATGGAAAGAAGAATGGTTGTGTGGGCTAGCATAATAATAGTCAAAAATATTTAGGGAAGCCCAATAATTTGTTGGTGATGTTTGAAAATAAATAAGTGTTATTTAAATAATATTAGGTGTAAAAAAAATATACCCTAACAAATGCATACTAACTTATCCACCAAAAAAAAAAGCGTGTGAAAGGTGAGAGAATGTATCTCATGTGTCTAATATTTGCATTATCTGTCTATACATACATGAGCATCTCCAATGGTCTATGCAAAAGCAAAATATTCTCTATAATAGAGAATGAGACAAAAAAAAAACCACTCCAATGGATTCTCTATACTCAAAAAAAATTTTGGCTCATGAACAGTAGCTCATCAAGTCTGATGGGCTACTATTCATTCTTCAAATTTTTTTTTCTATTATAATAATCAAGGTGTTGAATAAAAAAATGTTGGAAGATGTGTAGTTGTTAAAAAAAGAATAAATAATGAATGAAGAAATAATATTTAAATGAGATAGAGAATGGGATAGAGAATCTGTTGGAAAGTGTATTTGAAAAAATGGGTAGATAAAAGGTAAAAGTCACTGTTCATTTTCTAAACAGTACAAAAATTTGATGAATTTGCTAGAGATGCTGGAGGAAAATGCATAAATTAATTGAATAAGATAATGATTGGAAAGGTAGGTGTAGTTGGGATAGATACATGGAAATTTGGTTTTGGGATGTGTTTGGATGTGGGAATACGTATGATGACACATTTCAACGGATAAGCACGTTCTTGGACTATTAGAGGAGGGTGGAAATTGTCTCCTTTTGTTAGCTTCTCTATGGTGTTTGCTGTGTTACATGAGTTGGGATTTGCGACGTGAACAAGAAAATGACTTTTAACATTTTTGTGTTTTAGCAACTATGTTAGAAAGTGCCGATCAAGTTCTTTCATTAGACAATTTTTTTCGTGCTGTTAAGCTTAAAAGATAGTGTCAATTAATTATTTCTGTTTTATACTCAAAGAGTCAAAAGGGTGATTATTGTGCTTTTAAATTATTTAGCTATTTTTATTTGTTTATAATTTCTTATTTTCTATTTTATAAAAAGTGAAAAATTGGTTAATATTTTTTTTACCTAATTTTAGTTATTAGAAAAGGGAAAAACAAATAATTATTAACTATAGTTTTTACGAAATCATCAATTCGACACCCCAATTGAAAAGCACAAATCAAAAATTATTTTGTTATAATTCTCTATTGGGTTTAATTTTTTAAATATAATTTTTTTTAAAGGATAAATTACTCTAAAACTTCAATTATAGTGAAATTGAACCTGCTGATATTCCTCCACCAAATAATTTGGAGAGGAAATATCAATTATTATAATTTGATCATTTGAGACACTGTTATTTCTAGAAAATTGAATATAATAAGTTTAATTTCATTACACCTGAGGTGTCAATGTAATTTACCCAAAAACTTGAGAAGATTGATCAAATATGAAAGGACATATTTTTTGTCAATCTCCCCTGACAGAAAGGCGTTGACCTTTTGAACCACCATCTAATTTGAAGTTAAAAGCAAAAACCTATCCTACTCCCAAACCGATCAATGACCATGCCAACAGACAGACCATTAAACTTCAGTATCCATATCCTGACATTTGAGCTGCACACAAGCCATAACAAAACATCCACGTTTACAATCTTTGAGCTTACAAAAGAAGCCACTGAGGCATCTTGTCAAAGCCACTTGACCCACCCCAGTGACACTGTTCTTCTCTGGAAATGCTTTTGTACAAGCATATTCTGTAATATAAACCAGAAGCATGTAATATATATATTTTGCACTGAGCTCTAATTTAAATAAATTACAATAGCAACTACCCACAATTTGCACAATATTTTCATTGAGAGAATCCAGTGTTGCCAGAAGGTATGAAAATAAGATAGGCTGCACATATGTTCTAGTGACTGTAACAACCTATTCTAGGAATTTACAATTTCGCTCCAATGTCATCTGATTGCTCCATTCAAGTTGGCACCATCAAGCTTTGCGCCTTCCAAATGCTGAGGAAAAATTATCAATGCATAAAGGATAATTAATATAATGGTGAAACTACACTATTAGTCTCTGAAATTTATCTATTGAGCACTATTGGTCCTTCAAGTTTCAAATGAACACTATTAGTCCTTTAAGTTTAAAAAATGAGAGCAATTGATCTTTTTGTTAACAGTTGTTAGTCTCAGTGCCTATGTGGCTAACAGAATAATGACATGGCAAATTTCAAATGACATGACATCAATTTTAACATTAAAAAATTAAAAACCATTGCTGACTCACTAAAAAACCCATGACCGGTTAGAAAATCACCCAACCCATTTTATGACCCGTAAGCAAATGGGTATTCCCAAATCAAATTCAAACTTGTTGGGAATTCTTTTCTCCCTTTTTTGTTTCTCAAATTTGAATTTGATTTTCTATTTTTCACTTTTTCTTGAAGCCCAAGAATGATTAAAATTCTCACTGTATCTGTTACTATGTATCTTCCTTTCGAATTGCTTTTTGGGTTGGGTTCAAATACGAGAGTTATTTTTCAGGTACATAATTATGGAATTATTGCCAAACATGTAAAACAAACTTGTTGAGAGGAAGAGTAGGAGGAGGGAGGGCATATCATCTGAGAAATTGAAGGAATTTTTTGGCAGAGAGAGACATAGCCTCTTTAATCAAGATTCGTGACTACGTTAAAAGGTGAGAGAGAACCGATAGCCTAATTATAATTAATAGTGATATAGAAGAGTTTGATTTTGATCATTTACTATAGACCACGTCTACAACTACAATGTGAGGAAAATTTGATGAGATTTGAGTTTTATTTGATCATTCTTTGGACGGCACTGGGATTTCATATCTCTCTTTCTCGTTTCTTGGATTTGAGAATACCAGTTCACAAAATGGGTTGGGTGATTTTCTAAAGGGTCAAGGTTTTTTTAACGAGTTAGTAACGTTTTTAAATTTTTTATATTAATATTGATGCCATGTCACTCAAAATTGCCATGTCATTGTTTTTTTTAGCAACATCGGCACTGAAATTGACGATTGTTAACAAAAGGACCAATTGCGCTCATTTATAAACTTGAGGGACTACAGTGCTTATTTGAAACCTAAGGGACCAATAGCACTCAAAGGTTAAACTTTAGGGACCAATAGTGTAGTTTGGCCTAATATAATTAGGAGAAATGATAAAATGTCAATCTTATTATTATTATTATGAATTTCCAATAACATAAGGTCAAGAGGTCAAAAGCATATACTTTGTGACAGAAAATTGGACAGATGCACAGAGTTCCAGGCATGCCAAATATTGATTAGCATTGACAATTATATTAAGAAAATACCAGAATTAACAAAGCTCAACTCATTTGCACCCCACTCTAACATGCATCACTATGCAGGCTATCCTTCTCACATGAATTTTTTTACTATTGACAATTTTAATAGCATCATATTTTGAGCTTTAATTTCTGTCATTTCATTTTTAACAGTTAAAGAAAGTTTTTTGGTAAAATTAAAATATGAAACCACTATTTTTTTTTTTTAATTGGTAAGTTGAACCCATTACCTCACCCTCCACCTAACACTCATAAGGGAAGGAGGGGCTAGTTTAGGTAGAACTTATTGACCACTAAATCTTACCCTCTAAAATAACTGGAGAATATTAAATAAATTCACAACATTTAACACCCAGTTTATGTCAACTTACTGTTTCTCGAAGATTGACCTGCCGTAAATAAGCTCGTTGTAGGTTTGCACCCTTCAAGTTGGCATTACTCAACGTTGCCCCCTGAAACACGTAGTTGATATGAACATATAAATTAGAAAGCAAAACAAACTATCAATAAAAAAAGGAAAAAAAATAATTTGTTGTCAAATATAACGTAACTGCCTCTTTTCTCATGCTTACTTAAGTAATTATCATCTGTTACATGAACTGGTACACACATAAGCACGTGGCAATAATATTCAAGGTACCATGAAGGGACATTTTTATTTAAAAACTACATCGAACAGAACATACAAAGGTGTTAAATATAGGATGTTCCCCACTCAAAGGGGTTGAAAGAAGAAAGAAGAAACTCTTGTTCAGCATAAATGTGTATGAAGTGCAAATATAGGACATTCCCTACTTAAAGGAGCTGAAATGGCACCATCTAGCCAGTCACAAATTTCTTGTCTTGATCTATAAAATTTTGCAAAGTGCTCCCCCTCTCCAAATTAAAACAGAGGGAAAAATTGTTGAAAAGCAGTAGCAGAAAACTTCAAGTCCTTCCTTTTAAAAAAAAAAAAATTGGTATGTTACACCCGGTAAGGCTTGAACTCATGACCTCATCCTCCACATTATTATGGAAGGAAGTGACAGTTGAGCTATAACTCATTGCAAGTCAAGCCCTCCTTTCTTTTAACACTCCAGTCCACAAAGAGACATCAAATATACTCTCAAAATTTTTTACATAACAGTCTACTAGTCCTTCCTTACAAAATACCAATTGTGATAATGCAAAAATCAAACATTTACCTTTAAATTGGCTCCTTCCAGATTAGCATTCTCCAAATTCGCATTAGTAAGGTCGGCATTCTGAAATATTAATGGAGTAAATAATTTAATATACCATGACAACTTTGAAATAGAAAACGGAAAACCCCACAGAATCAATGTTTTGATCAGAAAATAGTAGTATAATTTCAACACTTAGCATGGAAAAAAAAAAGATAAGAAGAAAGAAGAAACTCTTTTTCAACTATGAAATCATATAAAATACAAATTTCAAAACACACACACATACACATATATGTGAGCATGCATGCATGTTTATATAAATAAACAGAAATTAATGGTAAACGTGAAGCAGAGAAAAACAAAAATCATTTAATACCAGAAGAAACAGTTTGCAGAAAAAGGCCACATGTACCTGTGAATAGTATCAAATTATGTGCTTGCGATTCAATATATACTAATAAATATCAAATAATTATTTGGGCAAGATAGTTGAATTCCTAAAAGTTATTCCGAATTTTGTAGATGAGGCTGAACCAATTTTTTGTTTTTGTTTTTGTTTTTTTTTATGGGTGTTATATAAACACCCAATAAATCCTAAATTCACAACCTCACCTTCCATCCCATTATTATGAGAGGAAGAAATTCCTTTTTATTTTTTTCCCAAGAAGAAATTCCACTTAAACCAGATCTTATTGACTTGAACTTGCCTTAACTCCATAAACTAACAAAAACATTGATGTAAAGATCTGATAAACAATAGAACGTTTTCACTTTGTATGTTCCCACAAGGATAATTAAAAGTGCACAACTGTGTATCCAAAAAAATAATAATAATAATTAGCGTACAACTATTTTTTCAATGACCTAATCAAAATTATGACCCTAAGTTACTGAAAATTTGGGACTTAAGTCAAACGTATAGTTGAAACAAAGTCATACGCCTTTTATTATTATTATTATTATTATTGGAAATTTAGACATGCACCGGTGGATCTTGAACACAAATCTCATCCTCCATCCCATTATTAGCCCATTAATTAATGTACCATAAAAGAGGACAGAAGAAACAAAGGATTTTAAGTCCAACATAGCTTAAAGATTAAGAAATTATAAACCTGAAGGTGTGCAGAACGCAGATCTGCTTCAAAGAAGCTACAATCTATCAAACAAGCATCTGTAACATGAAAAATAAATGTTAATTTTGGATCAAGTTTTTCCGTATATAACATAAGTTTTAAGTGAGATAAAACAAACTGTGGCACAGTCTCATCCACTCCTCTCCTTCAATATACTTAGAATATGGAATTTTAACTACTAAATGATTAATTCATATGTTTTTCATGAAAATCCAATATGAGAAACATAAATTATAAATCATTATTAATAAACTCGGGTAAGCTGCATTTTCCCACCCCAAACCATGGGAAAATGCAGCAAGCACCTTCCTTTTGTCATTCCTGAACCTTCAATTTGAGCAATCCACCTCAAACCTTACCCATTGTGGCAGAAAGCACCATACTTTGGTAATTATTGTCAAAATAACATTTTCTCGTGACATGTCAAAAACTAACAATTTGCCTCACATCATAGATATTGGCTAGGGTTTCCCATCATAGATATTACTGGGAAGATCAAGGCAAGGGTAGGTGCAAAGGCAAAGAGCTCGGTGTTCTTTGTGAGGAGGCAAAACTAGAATGGCTTTGTGCTTCCTATGGTGAGTGAAGGGCTCTGCGCTTATGACATATAAGAGCGAAGTGGCAGACTATGAGGCAGCCACAAGCATGTTGGCATGAGGAGTGTCCAAAGAAGCCTACAGCTCAATCCAATCAGATTCATAAGTCCAGCCAAGTTGATTTTCAAACCCAGCAAATAAGACCCATATTTTGAACGAAATTTCCCACCAACTCAGAAGATATTTGAAGATTAAATAAGTCATTTTCTCCAAGAAGTCAAATAGCATTAATTGGGGTTTCCTAGGAGATATTCAGCCTTCATGTTTCAGTTCTCCTAGGCAAACAAGTCTTTATTTTTTTTCTAGTTTCTATGAGTCAAATATAACTGTGATTATCACACTCAATGCTTGTTGTATTGGCAAGGAACATCAGATTTCGAAGATGTATGGATTTCAAGTGAAGACCACAAGAAGTTGGATGAAACAATTTGGGATGATCTAAATTTAAACTATAGGATGAGTATGACATGGGAGTGAAGTGGCAGATTATGCGGCAGCCACAATCATGGTGGCATGAGGAGCGTCAAAGAAGCCTACAGCCCAACCCAATCAGATTCATAAGCCCAGCCAAGTTGATTTTCAAGCCTAGCAGATAAGACCCATATTTTGAACAAAATTTCTCACCAACTCAGAAGATATTTGAAGATTAAATAAGTCATTTTCTCTGAGAAGTCAAATAGCATTTAATTGGGGCTTCCTAGGAAATATTCAGCCTTCATGTTTCAGTTTTCCTAGTTTCCTAGTTTCAGTTTGGGTGGTGATATTTTGTATCCCATTGAGTGGTGCGTCAATTCAGTTCTGTATCCTTAGCTAAATTATTTTGGATGGTGATATCTTTATCTCTTTGGATTTGCTTTGGTGGTGAGTTTATCTATCCCTTTTTAATATTTGAGTGTTTTCTTATTCCATGTAACCAAAAAATATATACATCCAGCCATCCCTCATTCATCATATTGGATGAGTTTGATTTACCTCATACTTTTCCGGTATCAACTTACCCGGGTAAGTGTGGTAGAGGGAGAAAATGTAATCCAAGTTGTGATGGGCTATTAATGCTTAAGCAAATATTTAGTTAGGGTGTATTAGAGAAAGATGATCATCGATGGTGGTAACTATGTTGAAACAAACCTTTTCTTCCTTCTCTTCTTTCCACCGCATGTACTTTTTCCTTATTATATCTTTTCTTTCCACTCTCTCACTCATTTATTTAATTTGAATCAACAGAAATAGTAGTAGCAGACCATAAAGAAGATTTAATCTGTTCTTCATCAAAATACAATTTTGGTCCCAGAACAATTTCATCCTTGAACTATTGAGTGTTTCAATTTAGTCCTTAAAGGTTCAAAATCACCTCAATGTTACCCTTACCCTATGAAACATCAGTAAGCATAAAACAATGTCAAATGTTTTTCTCACACACATAACTTTCTTAACGCTAATATGGTACGTTAAGCCATATGCTAATCTCACAAAACCAAAGCATATGGACCCGTGACATCCATGTTAAGGACCATTATGTTTTTTAATTTTTTGATAGGTAACATAAGAACTTTTATTAAAAAAATAGTCAACCCGAGTCAATAGAAATGTATTATAGAGGCATAAAATCAACAGCCCGAAATACAATGATCAAAAAGAACAGGAAGGGAAAAACAAGAAAATTTTGGAAACACTAGACTCCATTCAAGGAGAGTAAGAAAGAAAAAAGACTTAATCCTGAGAATAAACCGTTCACAGCCCTCAAAACTTCTAGCATTCCGTTCCAGCCAAATACACCACATCAAATAGTGCGGCACAAACCTCCAGATAGCTATCTATATAACTTATTTTAAAAAAGTATTAAAGTCACATCTCTACTAGGTTGCACGGGTACCAACACCTAATATGGGAACCAAGGATATGCTAACTGCATCTACTATGCTCTAAAAGGACTAGTCATAAACGGAGTAGTCAACATTAACCAAATACATACTCCCTCCATCCCATTTTGTTTAAAAGGTCATGCTTGCAGGACCAGCAAAATGAGACAAATATGTCTACCGGCCGAAATTCACCGAAACAGGCCGAAATGGCCGGAATGAACCGAAATTTGGTCCGAGGTGGAACAAGAGGGTGATTCGTACCGGTTTAAGGACTGGTACGAAATTTTCCGGCCGGAACAGAATGGTATTAATAACAATGGTTTGAAATGTCCAATCCTTTATTTAGTATTGATTTTTGTTTAGCTATAAATAGTTTGACAAAACAAAATGCAGGGAAAATATTTATGCCTAGGAAAAAAAAAACTATAGTGACGGTTTTAAACCACCACTAAAGTCTAAATTAAAAAAAAAGGACCTATTTGTGGCGTTTTCAAACCGCCGCTAAAGCCTATATTAAACAAAAAAATACCTATAGCGGCAGTTTCAAACTGCTGAGATAGCTTGCTTGGGCTATTTCAACAGTTTGTCAAAATTGATGGTATAGGTTCCCAAAACTATCGAAACCTGTACGGGCGGTTTGAAAAGCACCAGTATATATATAGCCCATCCGGGTCTATTGTGTCACTTCTTGACCAATACTAAAAAGTGTAGATTATACCTATTGCGGCGGTTTCGAAACACCAATATAGATCAATTTTTTGTAGTGGGTATCTTAGAGTCTAGTCAAAAGTGTTGCAAGTATGTGGTTTTCATCTTAAAAAAAAGTGTTATGAGTAGGTGTAAACTCATTCTTCTTGAGTCAATTGCTTTGGGGCATGTTACTCCATAGTAGTTTTTCTTTTAAAGACGTTATCTATGGATATTTCCACTTCCTTATGAATTACCTTTTTTTTTTTATCGTTTTATTACATTGATTGAGAATTAGAAGTAATTCCCTGCATGACTAAATGCATATATCGGGTCAATATTGATTTCTATAGTTTGGATGATATCTTGACCAGCCAAGGAAAAAAGAGAGAATGATTTCCCAAGTAAGAGTGAAGTTTTTCATCATTGATATGCTTATCATCTATCGAAATGTCTAGAACCACCGATTTTCACACAGAAATTTTCACATTTTCTCACAACTTTTTTTATTTATTTTTTATTGTTGTGGACTTAAGTGAAATAAATTGTGAGAGTGGTGTGGAATATTTTGTATAAGTTTTTGGTATCCCTAACAAATTAAGCTCATCATTTATTGTAATTCATGATTGGAGAATTTTCCAATAATTTTGTAATATTTTGCTTCAGAGAGGCTCCTCTTAACTCTTAAGGGTATTATGCATGGTTAATACAAAATAATTTTTATATTGAACAGAAAGGAATTGCAACAAATTTGCAGCAGAAAGAAGAAAATTCCAAGGCTTGGGTTATCAATTTTATGTAGGACATTCTTACATCCATGGATCGGGGCTAAGGTTGTTGTTCTGTCAAGTGCAAAGAAAATTCTAAGAATTATATATCGAATCAGGCAACAATGGCCTCCAAGTCCTATATAAAAATTTATTTCGGTCCTGGCTTGTGCAAGTTTCTCTCTTTTGTACCCCAAAAAAAAAAAAAAAATCACAAAATCACAACATTGTTCCAGAATAATAAGCTAAGGGTAGTACTAATATTTGTTGCACATAAGCTATTGAGAATGAGAAATGCTATGTTCACAATAATTTTACAACAAATTATAAGTGTCAAGTTGTTATTGGTTATTACTGGTAAGGTAAAAAAAATTTCCATGGTAGGTTTAAATAGAACCAATAATAATTAACCACTTATGATTTGTTGTGAAAGTGTTGTAAAAATGTTGTGGATGTAACACTTCTCTAAGCTATTACATACAATTTTACATACACCTCATTTTTTAACTAAAACCATGATTTGAAGTCACAATTTCCAAGTTCAAAATCGTGACTTAATTTAAATCACTGTTTCGGTTAAAAAATGAAGTAGGTAAAACTGTATATAATAGTTTGAATGTAATAATTACATGCTAGGGGTAATATTAATACATGAACTATAAGATTCTAGTGATGTGATTTTCTCATTTATATATATATTTCAACTAATTCCCTTGGCTTGAATGCATGACCCCCCATTCACCTAATACATACCTTGCATACATGCGCAAGCCATTGTGTATTCTTGATTCGCAGTAGTCCAATGTTTATGTCAAATATCAAGAGGTTGTAAGTACGGAAGAAGAGGAAGCCTAACATGAGAAAAAAGAGTCTGTCAGTTAAGCCAAGGTTGACTTGCCTGGGAACCAAAGAAGGATTCTAGACTATGTCAAACACTAGAAATCTCTCCAAGGAATTAGGCAAGTCATCCTTGGCTACCAAACAAGACTCTTATCTTCATGTAAGATCTCCCTTCCTCTTAAGCTCGAAGCAATCTTCAATGTACGGGGCATATAATACTATCAAAATTAAGCTTAACTGGGGAAGAAGAAAAAGCCTAGCATGAGAGAGAAGAGACTTTCAGTTTAGCCATGGTGACTTGCGTTGGAACCAAACGAGATTATAGCTAGCTAGGCAATGCTGAAAGCTAGCTTGAACCTCTTGAAAGTAGCAGGCAAGTCATCCTTGGCTATCAAACAAGACTCTTATCTTCATGTTAGACCTCACTTCTGTTAGGCTTTGTAGAGCCTAGTTGTGTTTGATCTAGTTGACGACCCAAATAATGTTGCATGGTTTTTTAATGGGAGATTTTCTGAGGCTTAGTCCATTTGGCCCAAGCCAGAGCGAAAATTTTTTGGCTCGTTTTGTAGCCCATTGTGAATCCTGTGCTAGGATGTAAAAACCGTTTTTGGTGATTAGGGTTTTATTGTGTTGTTGTCGTCTTGAGAGAGTGTGAAAAACTGTAGCCGCACTTTGTATTTTTCCAGATAATAGTAAAATCCCTGCAACTCCGTGGACATAGGCAAATTGCTGAATCACGTAAATATTGTCTTGTGTATGTGATTGTTTTCTTTGACGTGTGTTTTCTCTATTTTTTGTTTCTCACAGGTTGGGAATTTTGGGTTAATTCCTTACAACTTCCTCTCAAATATTCTTGCTCCAATGACAAGTCCTGGAGTTTCAATTTATAGGCAATGAAAGAATAGAAGACTAGATTCCAATCGCTTCAATTAGCAAGTTCCTCACCAATTTGCCCCATGTAGAAGGTTTCTTTTATCTTTGCATAATCTTTTCCTCTAATCAAGTGCAGTATTTGGCTGCCCATAACAGAATATATTCCCCCCAGTTGAGGAGACCCAAATCAATGTATTATTTTCATGTAGCTCAACCGTGAAGAAAGAATTTCCACTATAAGAAAACTATGCACCTGCTGATCGAATATGGTACTTGTCACATGGCTTCTTGACCAGGCTACTTGTAGTGAATCCTGACTGAGCTGACCTTAAGTTCCTTCGAAGGACACATAGCAAAAAGAGATAAGATATGCCAGACAGGCTTGGCCAAATTTGGCATATCATTGCTATCAAGAATTAAAAATAAAAATGACATATCATTCAGCTTATAATTAAGGAAAGAAAAAGCATATTAATTCACGAAAAGGTGAGGGTTTTATTAATGGCATAAATCTTGTTAATTTATTTCCACATTTTCAGAATATCTCAATATTCCTCGAGGAATGTTTAAATCTCAGTAGTCAGCATATCCTTTTCTCTAAAAATGTAGTTTTCTTTTCTTTCTTTTTTGATAACCGGTCAGAAAAAAATGTAATTTTCCAATGACCAGTAATTTGTAACACCGAATTTATTGTAGAAATCTAACATGCATCAATGTAATTCTGGATCACAATCCACATCTTAAACCATTCGATTGGCTGTTGAAAGTGGAAAATAAAAAGATAAAGAAAATTATGTAGTTAAAGATGAAAATTGAAATGTGTAAAAGAACTTAATTTATAGTAATACCTTAACATGTACCATTCATGTATATCGAAGTATGCAATAAAGTCGAGCTTGCTCGTCTTCGAGCGTTGGTCATGATGTATGTCTTATCTCTGCACACATCTCTGTTGGCCTGTTGCTCATGTATTTGTTGGGTGCACGTGACACCCTCAGATTCCATCACACATGTTGGAAAATTTAGACCCCGGTTGATAGAATTAACAAGTTTTAAACCCAAGTTGTTAATTAGATTAATTATGAATAAACCTTGTTAAAACAAACAAACATCAATATCATGTCAATAATGAATGCAGCAGAAAAGTAAATAAGACAAGATATGATGACCTAGGAAAACCAATAAAACAAACTAGTTTCATAGTAAAAAACCTGGGGAGAAACCTTCCTGAAAAGCAATCCACTATAATGAAAAGAAGTTTCAGATCTAGTACAAAACCTTTGTCCCTAGACTCTATAATCCCCGTAGATAAACTCATAGCAGAAACCTTTTACCGCTTCAGAAGCTTTGAACTCTTCAATATATGAACGCCACCCTTTGATGCACGAATCCCAGTAAGTGACTAACCAATTGTGCAGATCCCAGTACGCGAATTCAATCACCAACTAGAAGAAGATTGTTGGCTGCAAAGTTCTTCACTTCATCAACAATGAAGATCAAGAAGCACTTGGTTACAAAACTCTAAGGTGCAAAGACGCAGTAGCTTCTTTTAGAGAGAATAAAGCATCGGTCACCTTTTGTATATGTTCTCCTTGTATTCTCTTATGTGACGGCCTCTAAAATAAGCCTTATATAGGTCTAAGGTTATGAGAAAAGAAACCCTACACATACATGTCATTATGGGCAAAAAATCAAATCTAGAAATCTGAATTTCGTAAGGCTCAGTAATTCTCGATCGATCGAGGAGGTGTCGAGAAGGTGTCGAGAAACATCTCGATCGATCCACCAGGTGTCGAGGAGCTATCGAGGAGACAGAAGATTTCTCTATCGATCGATCAGTTATCGAGAATGTGTCGAGATTGTGATAAGAAACACCTTAAGAGCTCGACAGATAGCCAGGTGTCGAGGAGGTGTCGAGCAACTATCAAGCAGCTATCAAGTTTTAAAATTCAGCACTTTCTCACTTGATTCTTGGACAGACTTGCATGTCTTTAACACTTGAACTTGAAACAAAGTTTCTTGAAGCATCAAACACATCCTAGATCTACCTAAATACAAGTAAAGTACTTTTTGTCAAAGGATAAGCCAATTACATAAAATATGTCCTTAACAATTTCCCCCTTTGGCAATCTGTGACAAAACCACAACAAACAAATGAACACATGAAAGAAGTCATAAATCACTCAACTCATATTCACTTGTTGAATACAATAAAATCTATCCTAACACAAACTCTTGAAAAACTTTGCAAGAAGAGAGTTTATGGCAAGAAGACTTTGACAACCTGTATTTCTGAAACATTTTAAACAAAACTCATCACGGCATCTTAGTGTGAAACAGAAATAATAGATTGCATACAAGAAATAAGAAACATGTGTATAAAGATAGAAAAGAAACAACACATGTAGAGATAGGTGAAGAAGAACATACATCATCATATATATATCAAAGATATGCACAATGTATGTAAACATGGTCATAAGACCGGTGTACAAAAAGAAGGAAGTAAGCACTCCCCCTAACAAGATGAAACATATCTCCCCCTTACAAAGGAATGTATTTCTCCCCCTAACATGTAGAATCTAAAAAGAAACCACAAAGTCTCCACAATTTCTCCCCCTTTTTATCATGATTGACAAAGGGTACAAGAAGTTAGAAAACTTCACCCGAGAACCATAAAGATGATCAAGGAGACACAAGAAATCCATATAAATGCATGAATGTAACGAAACAAGATGCTATGGATGACAAGATAATAGAAGGATGCAAAACATGTGAAAAACAAATCTCTCAACAAGAAAAATGTGAAGCACATAGATCCTAAAACACACACACACACACACTAAACAAGTCTAACCAATTTTATATTTTCAAAAACAAGTCAAGACAGTTTAGTGAGCATACATTAACATATGTAAACCTTTGTGATGGCCAAATCACATTGTACCTGCACATGTATCAAGAGTAGTAAAGAATATTGCGTGTTGTGTGTGAAAAACATTGCAAGATTGCATAAGTGTATACATGTTATGATGATTTGAGATATGAGAAAATCACTTTAACTCACAAACAATCATAACTGCTTGATGGAGACTATCACCTTCGAGGTACATCCTATAACTCCCACATCTCCTAGAATACACGCTTGCAATCATATTTAAAGCATTTTTGATCCTTTTGCTTTTCATTTTTCTTTACATATTTTATTTAAGTAAATCATGCATAGGCATATAAGAGAGAGAAAAGAAAATACCCAATGATGGTAAGCATTTGACATTCCAATTTTTTTATGCCGAAGCACACAAATGTCATTGACACTACACTTTTGCTATGCCGAAGCATACAGGTGTCATATTATGATTGGCGGGCAACAGTGGTGAGATGGTTATTTATTTCTTTCTCTTAAGATTTTCTAATCATTCCCGTCAAAAAGAGTGATACGAGTGTTAAGTATAAGAGATAACTTAATCTTACTCATCACAAACAAGAGCCACAAAGCTCACTTGCTTAGTTGTGCATAGAGATGCTCATCTAAGTTACAAGAGATACAAGGTTTAGAAAACTTTGTTTCATTGGCCATCCAAGGTACACAAGTACCAATGTACACAAAACACACTATTTTTGTATTTTTCTAATTTTTCCTTTTTTTATTTATTTTGAAAAAAAAAAAAAAAAAAAAAAAAAAACTAAACAACCAGACAAAAACAGACAAACAACATGATAGCATGAAAGAAAGATGCATATGCATGAAGGCATGATAGAAAGATGCAGATGCATGAAAGCATAATTCCAAAACAGATAAGAAATCAAGCAAAGAGAGTCCTACTTTAGATAGAAAGAATTAAAGCAGAGGACAAACACAAAAGACAATTAAGTCTTAGGCTCCTTTCTCACCCACACAGCACGAGTCTTTGGCCATAAAGATGAAAAGACACGTGTCCTAGTATGTCTACTAAAGGACATAGAAGAATTAAAATTCTCCTGAAATTGAGTTAAAAAGCTCAAGACTTTTAATAACTCTCCAAACAAAAGTGTAGGTCCTTGAGAGGAAACCTGTGACCGTTTGGACAATTGCTTATGAGGATACAACTTAAAACAATTAGGACGAATGTGTCCAGAAGCACCACAATGGTGACAAACATGAGGTCTAACAAAGGATTTAGAATTAGCCAAAATAGTTTTGGATTTCATACCTTTATCACCTTTCTCAGATTAGGGCACACAGACAGTCCTTGATCCAGAAGCCGTGGAAGAGGAGGGACCGGAGGAGACAGCATATCCTAAGCCAGTCTTATCAGAACTAGGCTTTTGAGCATTCAATACCTCATCAAGCTTTGCAATAGACATCCTCTCTATTTAAGTTCTAGCTTGACTAAGCTCAACCTCAAAATTCTTGACCTTCTCTTTTAATGAGGTGTTCTCTCCCCAACAAGAGTCTCAACTAATCTTGTAGTCTCATCTAGTTTGACTAACAGATCAGCATTTTCAGTTTTTACCTCATTAAGCTCTTTTCTACAAAGATGAGAAGTCTTTTCATATTTTATGAATTCAATGCATAGCTTATCATAGGCTTCCTGAAGGGTCATCTTCTTAGGTACTTCATCATCAGAAGAATCCTCACTGTCACTAGCACTCTCCACAATCACCTTATCGGTTGAGGCAGCAAAGGCCATAATGTGACGACATTCATCCACATACTCATCGGAAGAGTCATCCTCAGTATCACTCCAGGTGGCAACCAACCCTTTATCTTTTGACTCCTTGATCTTTTCCTTCATGAGGTAGTTTGGGCACTCTATCCTCATATGACCAAAATCTTTGCACTCATGGCATTGGATGAGGGGTTTCTCATTCTTGCCCTTCCTTAAGGATTTAGATTTCCTAGGAGGTTTGCCCTTATCTTTTTTCCTGAATTGAAGAAGTTTGATAATCTCATCAGTTATGAAGGTTAGATCCTCATCCTTATCATCATCTTCATCTTTATCTTCGCTTTCATCTTCATCTTCAGAGCCCTCAATCTCTTCCTCTATACCCTTAAGAGCCAAGTTTCTACTCTTTCCACATTTTCCCATTAAACCTAATCTTATCTCATAGGTTTGAAGGTTCCATACAAGCTCAGTCAAAGGAATTTGATCAATGTCCTTTACTTCTTCAATGGCAGTGATCTTAGCATGGAATCTTTTAGGTAAGGACCTAAGGATTTTCCTAACAATTTTGGATTCTGCAATAGATTCTCCAAGATTGAAGGCAGAATTCACAATATCCATGAGTTTAGCATAAAACTCATCAAAGGTCTCATCCTCCTCCATCCTTATTTCTTCAAAACTACTAGTGAATCTTTGAAGCTTCACAGTCTTTACTGCCTGGGTACCTTCATAGGTGGTTTCAAGAATGGTCCATGCTTCCTTAGCAACTTCCGTGGATGATATTTTCTTGAATTCCTCATTGGTCACCCCACAAAACAAAGCATTCAAGGCCCTACTGTTGAAATTTGCCGCTATGATTGTTGCATCATCCCAATCCACCGGCGCTTCCTTTGGCTTAATCCAGCCAACTTCAACAGCTTGCCATACCTGTTCACCTAGAGCCTACAAAAAAACTTTCATACGAACTTTCCAGTACGCATAATTAGTTCCATCAAATAAAGGAAGAATCAAAAGAGATTGTCCACGATCCATGACAATAGGGGTCAAGGATCACACTCAGGAAATTAATCCAATCAGAGTGTACCCGCTCTGATACCACTTGTTACGAAATTTAGACCCCGGTTGATAGAATTAACAAGTTTTAAACCCAAGTTGTTAATTAGATTAATTATGAATAAACCTTGTTAAAATAAACAAATATCAATATCATGTCAATAATGAATGCAGCGGAAAAGTAAATAAGACAAGATATGATGACTCAGGAAAACCAATGAAACAAACTAGTTTCATAGTAAAAAACCTGGGGGAAAACCTTCCCGAAAAGTGATCCACTATAATGCAAAGAAGTTTCAAATCTAGTACAAAACCTTTGTCCTTAGACTCTACAATCCCCGTAAATAAATTCACAGCAAAAACCTTCTACCGTTTCAGAACTTATGAACTCTTCAATATATGAACGCCACCCTTTGATGCACGAATCCTAGTACGTGACTAACCAATTGCGCGGATCCCAGTACGCGACTTTAATCACCAACTAGAAGAAGATTGTTGGCTGCAAAGTTCTTCACTTCATCAACAATGAAGATCAAGAAGCACTTGGTTACAAAACCCTAAGGCGCAAAGACGCAGTAGCTTCTTTTAGAAAGAATAAGGCATCGGTCACCTTTTGCATATGTTCTCCTTGTATTCTCTTATGTGACGACCTCTAAAATAAGCCTTATATAGGTCTATGGTTGTGAGAAAAGAAACCCTACACATATATGTCATCATAGGCAAAAAATCAGATCTGGAAATCTGAATTTCGTAAGGCTCAGTAATTCTCGATCGATCGAAGAGGTGTCGAGAAGGTGTCGAGGAACATCTCGATCGATCCACCAAGTGTCGAGGAGCTATCGAGGAGACAGAAGATTTCTCGATCGATCGACCAGCTATCGAGAAGGTGTTGAGATTGCGATAAGAAACACCTTAAGAGCTCGACAGATAGCCAGGTGTCGAGGAGGTGTCGAGCAGCTATCAAGCTTTAAAATTCAGCACTTTCTCACTTGATTCTTGGACAGACTTGCATGTCTTTAACACTTGAACTTGAAACAAGGTTTCTTGAAGCATCAAAAACATCCTAGATCTACCCAAATACAAGTAAAGTGTGTTTTGTCAAAGGATAAGCCAATTACATAAAATATGTCATTAACAACACATATTTGTCAAAGCTCATTTATGAGCTTGTTCCAAAAAGTCTTCATAGCTAGCTTTTCCATTTATTAAGAAATGACCAAAACTTGGGAGGTTTGACTTCTCTTAATGAGAAGTGATCCAAAGCGTGTTGGACACGCTGAAGAAAAAGAAAAGAAAAAAGCAAAGGGTCATTCGGCCTAGAATGAAGAGCTGAAGCAAGAGAGCCATTATGAGAAAAACACATGTGAGAGCTTTAGGAGGTGCAGTCCGAAAAGATAGAGAGAAACACAGTGAGAGTGTGAGAGAGTGAAAAAGAAAAATGAGACTTTTTTCTTTGCTCAAGTTACACACAAGGAAGATAAATTGGTGGGGTTCTCATGGAGTTTTTGAGTGCTACAACCATGGAGAGTTGGAGTATTCAGAGGAAGATTTTGCTACTAGCTTTGTGGTGAGATTGTATTTACTCCTTGAGATTTATTTGTTATATATCCAATTTATTGTGGACACAAGTTTAGCATAAACTTGATAGTTGTAATCTCTATTTCATAATGGATATTTTTCGGAGCTGCCCCATGGTTTTTCCCTCTACACTAGAGGTTTTTCACATAAGATTTGGTGTTATTGTGTGGTTGTGTTTATGTGGTGCTTGTTGAAATTTTTGTTTCCATAATATTGCTATTGCTTGGTAGTTATATATTTTAATTCACACATAGACATTGAGGGGATTAGGATTTTTCCCCAACAGTATTGTGTATGAGCTCCTCTCTCTTTCTCTTATGCCTTTTTTGTTCCTCTTTTTTTCTTTTTCTTTTTTCTTTTTTTTTCAAATCTAAGAGCATCCACAGCAATGAAGCTAAAAATTTAGCTATTTAACTCCACCAAAAGTTACTTTATCTATTTTACCTACACACATGCTGCAGTAGTATATCTATTTTAGCTTTCAACACAATAAAATAATATAAATATCGCAATAAAATAATATATCCCCTACAATAAAATTATATATCCCACTACCCAAAAAACATCCACAGCACCAACCACAACCACCTCTACCATCAGCCACACCCACAACCACCACCACCACCACCACCACCAATCCACAGTAGGAAAAAAAAAAAAAAAAAAAAAAAACCATCAATCGAAATCTCTAATCTTTTTCCTCAACCCAGACCAAACAAAATAAAAAATCACCAATCACAGAGCTAGGCTTCAGTGAGGAGAACAGTGTCGGCATGGGTCTGATCGACGGAAGAGAAGTGGGTCTGAGGCGGATGGGTCTGATCGGCGGAAAACCAAAGCAATGGGCTGAGGAAGGCAGCGACGGCTTTGACGATGAAACCCAGGGAAACCCAGAGCTTGGATCGACGATGAAACCCACGAAATCCAGAGAAACACAGGATTGTCGGCGTTGGGTGAGTGTTGAGATGGAGGACTGGGTAGAGGCGTGGATTGGCGACTTGGGGCTTGGGTCGGCTTGGGCCGGTGACGTTGAGGCCGGCGGAGGCGTGGGTTGGAGACTTTGAGACAAAGAGGTGAGAGTGACTAAGAGAGAGAGAGGCACGAAGTGACTGAGAGAGAGAGAACCACTTTTTATTATTTTAATCTGGCCAGGAGTAAAATATTATTTTTTTTGTTTAGCTCTCAGCTACAGTGCACATCTATCTATAGATGTGCACTGTAGCAATGGAGCTAAAACAAATAAATTAGCTCCACTGCTAGAGCATGGTTTTTAGGTGTTTGAGGAGCTAAAAATACCAATATGGCTTTTTAGCACCACTGCTGTGAATGCTCTAATATGCTATTTTATTTTCAGGAAATGTTTCTTACCCACACCTTGTTGCACACAGTATATATAAATTATTTTTTGAACTAAAATCTTGACTTGAAGTCACAAATTTTAGTTCAAAAGATTTTTTTGGATGGACAGTTCAAAAGCTTAAATGTGTGTAATTTGTGTGTAATAGGGCAGTGTATATATAATAAACATTGTCATTTATTTTACTTCTTAGTAACTTGACTACTTGCCAAAAAAAAGAATGAAACTACCTTGACTGACCTTCTAGATACTATAAAACGAGGAGTAGTATTTGTTACTCACACTCATACCCTATTAGTATATTACACACATTGTTACACATCTATTTTTTGAATTGAAATCATTAGTTGAAGACACGTTTCAAAATTCAAATCATGATTCTAATTCAAAAAATGTGTATAACAGAATGGTCATAACAATTTTTATCCTAAAACAGATGGTTTTTACAAAGGAAGAACTACCCTTGGACCGAGGGGGCAATGGCCCCCCCTAAATTTAAAAAAAAATATATTATAAATATATATATGTGTGTATTAATTTTAGCAATTTTATTCTATAAAATTACATTTTATTTCCCTTTAACAATATCATTAGTTCTTTTAAGAGTAATGCTATACTCACAAACTTTTATAATATTTTTACAAACTTTTTTTGTAGCAAATTTTTATTAGTTCGTGTGGGGTCAAAGAATTTGGCCACCCCGGCCCACTTTATACTAAGCCCAAGGCCCACACTGAGGAAGAAGAAATATCCAAGGACGAACGAAAAAAGTCCTAATTATCAAGAAGCATCGTCGAGGACAACCCTGTCCTCGGCAAACCGAGATCATAGAGAGGGAGAGCCGCACGCCATCAGGGGCAACTTCGTAGAGCATCCCAAGAAAAAGGACAAGTACAGTGGGTCAGCCATAGGAGCCTGGTAGAGGAGCAATTCATGGAGAAACTGTCACCTCTACATTAAATGCCCACAACTACGTCCTGGCCGCATTAATGAGGAAGTGACCCTTGAACATTGCAGCTTTGGTTGCTGCAACTCACAAAAGGTTGAGGACGGCGGCTGATGGGACAAGCACTCAAGTAGTGACCTGCACGATCGACAAATGGAGGGCCAAGATCAACTAAAAGGGAGTATATAATGTAAGAAGTCCTCCAGAAAAGGGATCGGAAGTTGGGAGCAGAAAACACTGTAGCTACTAGTATCATCCTGGTAACCTTTGTAACCAAGCACTGAAGAAGCAATAAGAACAAATAGCTCCTCAAACTAGTGCCCAGGATAGAATTTCATACGTAAAGCCCATTTCCTTAATATTTAGTGCACCTATAACCATGTTTATTCGTTGTTATCTTCACTAAAGCCTAGTTCTTAAACCCATTCTCTTCAAATTTATTGTATTGGGCTAGTTGGGCCTAAGTCCACTCTTCCAATAGAAGAAGTGCTCAAACCCAGTCCCTACAATTGGCGTCGTTTGTGGGAAGAGCTTGTGTGTTAGTGAGTGCAACGGTTAATCATGGTAGGATCAAGCTCCCATCAGCAAGAGTCCCTGGAGAAGACCATTTTAGCGGTGGTGTATGCTACACGAAAGCTTCCCCATAATTTCCAAGAACACACACAATTGTTGTCATAACTCAGCTTCCGCTCAGGTCTACACTTCGAAGTACTGATTACGCGGGGAGGATTGCTAAATGGAGCACAATTCTAGGGGCTTATGACATAAAGTATATGCCCCGTACCTCTGTCAAGGGGCTAGTTCTCGCGGGTCTAGTAGCCCGGTTCGCTGAATTCCCATTGAAGAAAGAAGCCGAGAATCAAGGCATGGATGTAAAATCGGTTGGCACAATCTCCCAGCAAAAACTTCTGTTCTGGAAGGAATATATTGATATCTTTTAATCTCTTGAAGCGGTTAAACAGAACCTTAGCTATGTCGGGTCCTCGAACCTCCTGCTTTAGGGAAATTAACACGCACTGGAATCTCTTGAAGCGGTTAAACAGAACCTTAGCTATGTCGGGTCCTCGGACCTCCTGCTTTAGGAAAATTAACACGCACTGGAATCTTTTGAAGCGGTTAAACAGAACCTTAGCTATGCCGGGTCCTCGAACCTCCTGCTTTAGGGAAATTAACATGCACTGAAATCTCTTGAAGCGGTTAAACAGAACCTTAGCTATGCCGGGTCCTCGGACCTCTTGCTTTGGGGAAATTAACACGCACTGAAATCTCTTGAAGCGGTTAAACAAAACCTTAGCTATGCCGGGTCCTCGGACCTCCTGCTTTAGGGAAATTAACAAGCACTGAAATCTCTTGAAGCGGTTAAACAGAACCTTAGCTATGCCGGGTCCTCGGACCTCCTACTTTGGGGAAATTAACACGCACTGAAATCTCTTGAAGCGGTTAAACAGAACCTTAGCTATGCCGAGTCCTCGGACCTCCTGCTTTGGGGAAATTAACATGCACTGAAATCTCTTGAAGTGGTTAAACAGAACCTTAACTATGCCGGGTCCTCGGACCTCTTGCTTTGAGGAAATTAACACGCAGTGGCAACTTTCTAAGTGTTTAAACTGAATTCAATCATGCCTCGGTCCTCGGACCAGATGATATGGGAATGATAACACTCCATGACAACTTTTCAAGTACTAGACAGAACTAAGGTCTTGCACGGTCCTCAGACTCAAACCTATAGGGAAACTAGCTACTTCTAGAGGATCTAAGTGTTAGACAGAACCAAGGTCTTGCATGGTCCTCGGACTCAAACCTATGGGGAAACTAACTACTTTAATGAAGGTCTAAGTATTAAATAGAAACTAAGCTATGTTAGGTCCTCAGACCACAAACTTAGTAGAAATTAATACCTTGTAAAATCTATTGAAGTATTAAACAAAAACTAAGTTATGTCAGGTCCTCGAACCACAAACTTAGTGGAAGTTAATACCTTGTGAAATCTATTGAAGTATTAAACAGAAACTAAGTTATGTCAGGTCCTCGAACCACAAACTTAGTGGAAATTATTACCTTGTGAAATATATTGAAGTATTAAACAGAAACTAAGTTATGTCAGGTTCCTCGGACCACAAGCTTATTGGAAATTAATACCTTTCGAACTGCATTATGATCCAATTTATAAGTCAAAGTAAATAAATTACATGAGCATCACTTAAAGCATTTTAAGGTACTCAGGACTTGCCTATTATTTAAACGCCTAAGTAATGCCTTAGACTTGAAAGCTTGTTAAGAATTGATAGGTTATAAGTATACCTTGATAATGTTGTGAGTTGACAGTCATAATTTACTTGAATTTTTAGTTAAGAGGTAGAAAACTGTGCCTTCCCTTATATCAGCAAACTTTGCTCTTTTATGGCATATGGTTATGTATGAACAAATAACAGTCAAGATGAGAAACACACAAATGAACGATAAAGTAATAATAACTTATATCAATTTAAAGAAAGGCAAAGTACACATCTCGATCGAACTTGTCTTTAGAAAAAAAAAAAAAAAATCCTCATTACATTAACTTTAACTATTCTGCAAAAGTAAAAGAACTACGGCTTCAATTTTATCTAGAGCTTGACCTTGGGGGCTTTGTCAGCTGCTTCAGGGGGAGCCTCCTTGTCTTTTTCTTTAGAAGCTCCTCCAGCGGGCAAGGTAATTAAGGCTAAAGCTTGCTCAAAACTTTGAGAAGCTGCCCCACCCTTAGGCACCTCTACTGCCTTGTCCGAGGAGGTATCTTATGGAGCTTCAGGCTCTTTGGCTTGCTCCTGTTGACTAGGAGGTGGAGGATTCTGAATTTGGGCTTCCTCGACTAGCTTGGCAACTGCAGGAGTCACTTCCTTTTGATTGGAAGAAAGGTCTGGCACTCGTATGGCTGGAGAGAAGAAGACATTTTCTGGCCTTCTCAGCTCAGAAGAAGCCTCCACCCCAGCTCGGTTGAGGGCTTCTTCCCAAGTTTGAGCACAGTAGGCTCGACATACGGCGGGGACCTCTGCCCGTAGGGCATCTTCCATCTCGGCTACGCCAACGTCGTAGCCATGTTGTTCGGTCTCGTCCCTTTCCTTCTCGGCCTTGTCCTTTGCCTTCTCCGCCTCAGCCTTCGCCTTTTCGGCCTGATCCTTAAGCCTTTGGGCCCCCTCCAACTGCGCCCTGAGGGCTGCCATCTCTTCCTTTGAAGCCTTCAATTGGTCAGTTTTCTCGCGTAGACGCTTCCTCTGGTCCTCGACTTGCCTCTGTACACCCTCCAAGGCCGAGTCAGCACTACGGCGAGCATGTTCTTCGTTGGCCAACTTTTTCTTCAACTTGGCGTTGTTATTTTCAGCAATGGTCAACGTTTGCACAGCTGTTAACCGCCTTTTCCTCTCATCTTCCAATTGTTGATAAACCGTTATTTGTAATTTCCTCAAGCCTGAAAGTGGCTTGGACCGTCTAAAAGAAAGGGATTAGTATCATAGCCCACAAATAGTATATGTCTATAAGAAATAAGTATAAGTAAAAAGAAAAGGGGGTTTAATAGTGTACCATGCCCAGATATCTTTTACAATTGAGGAAGACTTCATTCTTCCTCATACTCCGCAGGTTGATCGTGTCCCTTGGGAGCAGCAAGGCCTCCTCCACGGAAAAGGCAACATGGCACCCATTGCCCCCGTTGAAGTCCCTGAGTGATGCATCATCCCTTAGGGGCGCCCCGCCATGCATAGGCGCTGGGAGCCAGGCTCGTGGCTCTAGAGGCTGAATGTTTACTCACTCCAAGCCTCATTGTGGTGCATGGATGACCTTTTGCTGCTTCGCAGCTCGTTGGGCCTCGTCTTCACGAGTCGGGCGGAGCCTTCCAGCCTCTATCACATCCTTCCCTGTTTGCTCCCTTTTCCTTTTTGGATCAGCAGGTTTAGGTCTCGTCGGTTGAGGAGCAGGGGGAGGAGACTTTGAGGGAGGAGGAGGAAGCTTAGATTGAGCAGACTTCCCAGGTGCACCACTTCCTGGTTGGTCCTTTATCAACTCCATCAAACTTTTCTGGGGCTTTCTTTGGATACCCATTTCTTCTGGTAGGCTCTCGGGAGATAGTGGCCGGTTGAATACTTCGAACTCGTCCAAAGAATCTGTTAAGTCCACGAAACCTTTTTCTTCTTCTTCTTCTTCTTCTTCTTCCTCTTCCTGAGGAACGGGTTGGGATGAGGATGTTCCTACCGAAGGGGTGACCACAGAAAGTGGTTGGGGGCGAGAAGTATCTTTGGAGAATGGGATACCCTCTGGAACAACGAACCCTTAGTAGGTAACACTGATACGACGGAGCTGAAGGTCGCGAGCTTTGATTACGCACTTGGGGGCTTGGAAGGTGAGTGAGAGGGGAGTATATCCAAGGATCAAATGAGCTGCTCGGAGTTAACCGTCAATCTCCTTCACATACACCTCTGCTTGCAGGATCCTATCTAAGCTCACCTTGTTAACTAAGCTGAGTTTGGGTTTGGTAGCACGCTTATCTGCAAATTCATTGAAATAGAAGGGGGTTTCATTAGAAACAAGGACATTTAGACCCGAAAAAGAAATGTAAACCAAAATTCGAGATCTATGGCTATACCCCCACCTGGTTCTCCCTCCTCAGTTAGACAGGGTAAGCCATCATGCCATGCCCTAGAAAAGATCAGGAAATCCTCCTTTATATTTTTGTTTGAAGTGGGAAGGCACTGGATCAGCCTTACTTCGGGATGCCTCGACTTGAGATAATATCCCTGCCCCTTCAAATGGTGAAGATTGTATACCCAATTCACATCGTGGTGGGTCAGGTTTAGGTTCATTCTGTCGTTCAAAACCTCTATACTTCCCAGGACCCTGAACATGTTTGGGGCGCACTGTGTGGGAGATAACCTAAAAAACCTAAGGTAATTCCTAGTGATGGTACCCATGAGAATGGTCATCCCTCCCTCTATGAAGGCAATCATGGGAATGACCACCTCTCCAGTTTTCTTATCATCGAACCACTCCCCCTGAGCAGCGTACCTCATGCCCACTATTGGTGGGATCCTATACTTAACCCTGAAACTTCTCATACCCTCCTCGGACTCAACTAAACATTTGAACTTACCCATTTTCCTAAGAGGTTTTGAAGAAAAATTAATAAGTTTAAAATGAAAGCCAAAAAGGGTTTAAGAAGACTTACAGGTTCGAAAGAGGGTCCTCAAACAAATTTCTAATATTTGTAGACGCACAGGGAGACGAAAGAGAGAGAGGCAGGTTCAGTGTATGAGTTCTAGAACTATGTAATCGTTGAAAGTAGAAAAAGGAATTGACTTGAGAAGCTATTTATAGTGGCGCAGAAGGTATAAGCGGGAAAATTCCCGCTCGCAAAACAAAAAAACCCTTCACCGTTTGATTTACATCTTACCGTTGAACGTGGGCGACAGGGGCGTCGCCAAAATTTAATGCTGGAACGCTTCGTATATCGAAGCACTAGGAGCGTGCCTTGGACAGGTGAAAAGACTCTGGCGCTGACGGAGGACAAGACTTGACAAGCCGTGGTGAAGGCCCGAGGACATCAAAACCCTCCTCTTCATCCGAGGAGCCGGACAGCAGGATTTTGAGGGGCTATTGTGGGGTCAAAGAATTTGGCCACCCCGGCCCACTTTATACTAAGCCCAAGGCCCACGCTGAAGAAGAAGAAATATCTGAGGACGAACGAAGAAAGTCCTAATTACCAAGAAGCATCGCCGAGGACAACCCTGTCCTCGGTGAACCGAGATCATAGAGAGGGAGAGCCACACGCCATCAGGGGAAACCTCGTAGAGCATCCCAAGAAAAAGGACAAGTACAGTGGGTCAGCCATAGGAGCCTGGTGGAGGAGCAATTCAAGGAGAAACTGTCACCTCCACATTAAATGCCCACAACTACGTCCTGGCCGCATTAATGAGGAAGTGACCCCTGAACAGTGCTGCTTTGGTTGCTGCAACTCACAAAAGGTTGAGGACGGCGGCTGATGGGACAAGCACTCAAGTAGTGACCTGCACGATCGACAAATGGAGGGCCAAGATCAACTAAAAGGGAGTATATAATGTAAGAAGTCCTCCAGAAAAGGGATCGAAAGTTGGGAGCAGAAAACACTGTAGCTACTAATATCATCCTGATAACCTTTGTAACCAAGCACTGAAGAAGCAATAAGAACAAATAGCTCCTCGGACTAGTGCCTAGGATAGAATTTCATACGTAAAGCCCATTTCCTTATTATTTAGTGCACCTATAACCATGTTTATTCGTTGTTATCCTCACTAAAGCCTAGTTCTTAAACTCATTCTCTACAAATTTATTGTATTGGGCTAGTTGGGCCTGAGTCCACTCTTCCAATAGAAGAAGTGCTCAAACCCAATCCCTACAGTTCGCATATGGGCACATCATTTACGTCATTTTTTTACTTACTAGTAACCATTTATTACATAAGTAATTTATAAAAAAAACTTGCAGCTCTAGTATTTTCCCCATTTTAGTGACCATAAAAAAATTTATAGATGTAAAATCTAAAACAAAATATTCAAGCCAATAAAAAAAAAAAAAAAAAAATTAGCTCAGCAACAAAAATTACCAGTAAAACTAAAAACAAAATTAAGCTTAATGAACTAATTTTATCCAAAATAAATAACCCTGCCCTTTAAAAAAATTCTAAACAAAAATAAATTTGTTCTTAACTACAAAAAAAAAAATAAAAATAAAAATAAAAATCTCAGCAACTAAGTAATAGAATTAGAGGTTGAAATCACTGCACATAACAAACAGTAAAACCATCTCCCCTAACTCAAAGTTCTGGCTCCGCCCCTGTTTTTACCTCACAGAAACAGCATAAAATCTGATGAAAGAACAACTTTGAAGTTTGACTAAAGTTGGAGCTAATTAAGGCCTTGCTGATAGAAAGCTTGAAACTTTCAAGATCAAGTACTACCAGGACCTTTATAATGTTATGGGAACATGATTCTAATTGCAACATCTATCTAATTGGACGCGTCCACTTGAAAGAGGAATGTAGCGTTGGCCACTAAAGATTTTTGTTATGATTGACTTTTTATTTTACTTTTAGGCTCTCCCATCTTGCATTCAATGATGTATTTATTTTTACCATATGTAATTTCTAGTACTAGTATTTTTCCTTTGAGGTAGAGGCCTTTCGAAAGTATCTTTCATTCAACGGTAAACGTTAAGGAAAATTCTTTAGGAATGTATCTTAGATTTTCTAATAAATTTAATCATATAATTGTATTGACCCATCAGGCCGTAAGGATGGTGCGGGATATCGAATCCTAGCGAGCTTAGACCAGAACCGAAACCAACACGATAGTCGGGTATAACACAAAATGACAAAACTTAAGTATAGTACTTAGATGCGCTGTTCCTTAAATTCCTCACTTAAAATTCAGTCATGTAGCTTTTTTCTCTTGACCACGTCAATCTCACCTAGAAAATCCAATTTGCAAACCCACAACCATGCCGTGTGTTAGGAGCATTATGTGTTGTTGATGATGGCATGAGGAATGAGGGTGCTTGGGCAGCATTGAGTCAATCACTTGGCTTTATGTTTTCTCAACACACTCATAGCTCCTCATGCCTGACTAGTGATGCTTCTAAGGGCTCTTTGAGGGGGACCAGCCCAGTCTCCCTACTCAAGTTGGATCGATGAGCAGTGATGAGGGGCAGCATGTGGAGGCACCTTGCTTCACATGATGCCCCAAGGCCATGGTAGAGATGGGTGGGATGATGGGCAGCAGCAAGTGGTGCTAACCCTACGTAGTGGTGCATGGCATTGGTGGCTTGGTTGTTGGTTCCTTGTGTGTGGGCTTGGTGGCTAGAGTGCAAGGTAGGGCTGGGCTGCTGTAATGATAAAATGTTGTGTGCAAGGCATTGGGCTAGTTGGGGCTGGCTGAATGCATGGACAAGTGCTAGTGGGCTAATGGCAGTTACGTTGTGTGCTGCATATGGGTATGCTGTGTGGGCTATAGTGCTGTTGGAAGGCCTTGAGCATAGGCCAAACCTCTCCAAAACGTGTGGGAACATGTTGTGTGGGCTGCTAGAGGATGGGCAGAGGCCCCATGGTCTGCTGAGACATGGGTTGTGCATGTGCAGCATGTGCAGTGGCAGTTACTAAGCAGTTACAAAGAAGTTCCTAAATTTCCTAATGATCAGACCTACTGTGTAGGGGCTGGAAACGTGGAGAGCAAGCCAAGACAGCATCAGTTGAAGGTGTCCTAAATCAGACCACAAGTAACAGATTGTCCAAGACCCAGGCAGTTATTAGGCAGTAACTGCCATAGCAGTTGATTCTGTATATTTAACCCTAAGGCTGCTGGGGGTGTCAGCAACAGAGTGTATTTGGCCTTGAGAACGTTTTGTGTAATTCTCTAGATTTTGTAAAAGAGTTTCCTTTGTACTTGAGGTTTAGTAATAAAGGTTAGGGGTGGGTTCCTTGTAAATATTGTGTGTGCTGTGTGTTTGAACGTCCCTAGATAATCTATTCTAAGTGTTATTGCAGTATGTGTGTGGTGTTGGCTGAGACTAAGTCAGGGACTTAGAGCCATCACAGGCAGAAAATTTGAGTGAAAAATTGACCATGTGACACCGTGAGAGGGGGGGTGATGAGAAAATGGGTAGAGGGACTGTGGCTAGAGTGCTAGGTTGAGCGGCATGGGGAAAGAAAGGGTCATCAGCAGAGGCATGGGAGAGAAAGAGAGAGCATATGGTGACTGGTGAGATGAGCTCTGTGAGAGAGAGAGAGAGGAGTGACTGGTGATATGAGCTCTGTAAGAGAGAGAGAGAGAGAGAGAGAGAACAAAAGGTAAAATATATCACAATTGCAAATTTTTTTAGAATTGCAAGACCGGGCCTTTTTGGTGCTTTGATTCTAAAATATATCAACATATACCATTTGAGAGACTGGGTAATGATGCTCTTAGCAGTCCTACTCAATAGAGAAATGGTAAAGTTCATGTTGTGCAATGAATAAATATTAATATTGTTGTAATTTTATTTTGTTGTAGCTCAAGTGCTGGTAAAATTTATTAAACATCATAGGTTGAAAACTATCTCTAAAAAAAGTTTGTTGTGATTTGTAAGATTTGTTTATTTGGCTTTTTGTTTAGGACTAACCTAATTTTTGTGAGGCATGTTGTGGATTCAAGTGTGTAGTTGGATGTATCCCTAGCATTATTCATAAGCTAATATTGATGATTTATTGTTGCTAACCTTTAATGTTGATGTCATAATTTATAAAAATCTTTAAATTAAAATTTTGAAAAATCACCAAAATTAGTATTAGTTTATTGCAAATCTCAAATTGCGTCTACAAATATAAGATTACGATGTTAATGAATGTGATGAAATTTTATGAGCTTTATGTTAAGCTTTGCTCCCCCTAGGTTTGTACCCTGACTCCGTCCCTGGTTCCCACTTCACACTCCATTTTTACTTCTTCAATGTTTTCCCTCCATTCCACTATCATCTTTTGTGGAATTTCTTGTCATCAACCCAAACCAAGCCAAACCTTCAGTTCCTCATATTTGCGCATCCACTACAAGAGAAAGATGTTTATATCTATATTCTCTGCAAAAAATTTAATGTTAGATGCATGGGATTTTATGTGCATACCTACCATTCGTGAGCCATCACGTGATTCTTTGCTCAAACATTTTTTACAATCTTATAATTCTATTTACATTTTTACTCGGTTTCAAAGTTCACATATAACTTGCATTAAAAATAAATACTGTAAATGAATAATTCATGTTTCACTATGTTAGACAGCATGTTGACATAGCTAAGGAAAATTTTATATTTTCCATAGAATATTCATATTTTAACAAATATATTAACTATATTCAATCACTTTCATGATTGCCACTCCCCTTCTCCTTCATCTTACCTTCCTCGTCCAAAGTTTCCACCCCCACTCTGCACAGGTTTTCCTCGCCCTAAGTCAAGGATGGAACACCCTTGATCTGTAATGTTGGACATGCATAGCTAGGACTAGACAAAACCAATATAGATGATTTTAGTGATGTCTGTTGCATATGATATTTGCTTTGTTGTACAAAGTTACAAGAATAGTTTCATTTGAATCACATGACAAACAGTAATTGTGGAACACGTAAATCATTACATTGGTCACACTCACATATAATGTAAATTAATCATCTCTTGTAAAGCCATAAGGGTATGAAAGGGTGGATTTTATGTTGTTTTGCTTTTGTCATTTCATTTGGCATTATGTATAAATTATGTTACTTATTGTAATTTTGTAAATAATATATTTAAGTAGATATTACTAATGCAAATACTTATGGTAGTAGCATCATTCGAATCTTGCAATGGGAAGTGCTTGAGAAAAAAAATTTTATATTCTTGGCTCATGCTTACTAGCGTTATCGATGGTATTGGGTGCATAAATATGACTCATTTGGATCCCTTGCTCATGCCCAGGTAAAAGACGTCAATTCAAGTCGCCCCCTACACATTTTTTATTTATAAAAAAAAATTGCAAGTACTTATGGAAATTGTATAATATTGTTGGAATCGTTTTTTATTACGTCTAATTTGGTTTTGGACTTAAACATTATCATATAATTAATTGTTTAGTTAAAAAATATTTATATAAACCCATCCCATATAATTTCCTTCTTATTGCCCCCGAAAATGCATTCCGCAAGAATTCAAACAAAATGATAATAGCAAACACAATTTCATTCAACAAAATTACAAACAAAATTTTTTTTATACCAAACACAATTCATTCAACAAAATTACTTTTCAAAAAAAGTTTCAGTATAATACCAAATTAACACAATTTTAAATAAAAGATACATGCTATCATAATGCATTTTTTTAGAATGTACTATATATACTCCCATAGTAGAGAATCCAAAGCAGCCTATCTGTTCGATCCTCTCCCAATAATCAGTCTAATACGACATGCATTCGAGACACAGCCAAAAATGATAATGCCACACGACGTAGAACCATGCACACACAAAGTACATTGAAATAATGAAACATTCAGTGTCCACGACCTACAGAATTTGAACATCTATATTAATTGTACATTTCTCATCTCCTCCTTTTCCTCTATAAAAGTGAGGAGCCTTGTAACTGAAAAAATAATAATAATAATAATAATTGTGGGGCACAAGAATTCAGATAAGGTACCTGTACCACGTGTCGTATCCATGGCTGAGAAGCCCCTTATCGTGCCGAGGAGGACACACACTTGGACAGTAAGGCCACGTCAGTGGCACATTGTCAAAGGAGGTCCTGCTATTGAGAAAGAGCTTCAGAGGGGGGGTTAGCCCAGACATGACTGGAGGGATGGTGGCTGCCTCCACATTCAATGCATCCCACCAAACCTCCTGGCTGCATTTATGTGGAGAAGACCCCTGAACAGTGCTACCTTGGCCGCCGCAACTCACAAGGGGTTTGGAAAGGTATCTGATGGGACAAGCACTCAAGTGGTGGACTGGTCAACAAATGGAGGGCTAAGATTGCCTGAAGGGAGCTATATAATGTGAGAGACCCTCCAAAGGGCAGGGAACACAAAATCTGTAGAGAAAACAATGTAGTATTAAGAAAAGTAACTGTAATAAAAGCTAAGAGAAATATATTCAAGAACTACTCTCCTCGGACATTGCCGAGGAAGAATTTATGTGCATCACATTTGTCTATTTATTACTTTTCCTTGCTCTCTTACCATCCTTAGCCCATTAAGGGCATCGTCCACTTTGTTGAAACCTAGCTTTTTAGCCCACACTCTACAAATTTATTGTACTTGGCTCTTTAGGCCTTAGTCCATTCATCTTTTGGACCTAAGAGCTAAAGCCCGCCCCTACAATTGGCGCCGTCTATGGGAAAGCTTAAGCTTCAGTGAGTTCGACGTCCAACCATAGCAGGATCAGGGCAGGACCGGGAGGAGTCTATCGGCTCCCAACATTAGGATCGATTCCTCAACCTTGAGTGGAGGAGGGACTGTGAGGTTAGTGTGCACACCACGCATACTAGCAGGAGCCAGTCTCGAGGGGGGAGTCATATCTCCCACGAGGAGAATACCAGAAGCTTGCAGCTGGAGATTGACCGTCTTCACAGGAGGCTGTGTCGCGAGCAATGAAGAATGACTCCCTCATATTCTGACCCTTCCTCTGAGGACAAAGAGGATAGTAGCTACAGGCCTAGGTCTAGAACTCCTCTTAGTGAGTCTTTTTCGTACGACAAAGACCGTCACTACGAGCGGAGGAGTAAGAGTCCACCATACAAAGGTCTGGGCAATGACACTATGAGCAGGGCACTTAACCAAATCTCCAAATCACCGTTTACGTGTAGAATCAAAAGGGGAAAACTCACCGGCGTTTTACTCATCCAACTTTCACCATATACAATGGAAGGACGGATCTCGTGGAGCATGTAAGCCACTTTAATCAGAGAATGGTTGTGCACTCCAAGAGCGAGGCCCTAATGTGCAAGGTGTTCCCATCCAACTTGGGGCCTGTGGCGATAAGGTGGTTTGACGGCTTGAAGGAAGGCTCTATCAACTCCTTTAAAGAGCTTAGTCGGGCGTTTGGGGCCTGTTTTGTGACTTACAGTAAGGTTCCTCGGCCTTGAACTCTTTGATGTCCATGGCAATGCGGGAGGGGGAGACCTTGAAAACGTACTCCAACAGGTACTGGAAGATGTTCAACGAGATAGATGAGGACTTTGATGACGTGGCTATAAAAACCTTCAAGGTCGGCCTGCCAGCGGAGCATATTCTGAGAAATTATTTGACCAGGAAACCGGTCAAAAGTGTGCGTAGGCTCATGGATCACATTGATAAGTATAAGCGGGTCAAGGAGGACCAGCAACAGGGAAAGGGGAAGGCTAAGGTGGTCCCTTAAGACAGAAGAGATCTTAGGTCGGACACTCTAGATCAACTACTACTCAGGTAGTTAGTACTGTGTTCCGAGAGCCAGTACACCAAATCTTGGAAAAAATCAAGAACAATCCATATTTTCAATGGCCAAACAGGATGGGGGGAAACCCCGCGAAGCGCAACCAAAATCTTCATTGCTAGTACCACCAGGAACGAAGGCACACTACCGAGGATTGCATGACTTTGTGGAGCCACTTAGAGCAATTAGTTAAGGCGGGAAAGTTGAAGCAATTCCTGCATCAGCCCAACGGACAGGACGGTTAGGCAGGGTCAAGGGCTCAGATAGACGCTTCCACAAGGCCGCCTTTGGGTACAATCAGCGTCATCTTGGTTACCTTGGGAAGGACTGGTTCTCAGCCATCCAGGGTGATGTCATTGGCTCGGCCACCTGCAGATGGCTCGTCCCCTGATTTGAAAAGGAGTAGAGTGGAGGTCCAACCAGCATTGAGCTTTTCCGACGAAGACAAAGTGGGGACCTTGCAGCCACACTATGATGCCCTAGTAGTTACCCTCAAGATAGGAGGGTATGATGTGAAGAGGGTGCTAATGGATCAAGGCAGCAACGCGGAGATCATGTACCCTGACCTATTTAAGGGACTGAAGCTGAGGTCCGAGGACCTGACACACTACGATTCCCCTCTAATAGGGTTTGACGGCAAGATTGTCTTCCTAAAAGGCTAAATCCGACTACCCGTTCAGACAGGGACAGAGGTTATGGAAGTGAACTTTATCGTGGTAGAAGCCTATTCCCCCTACACTGCCATTGTGGCAAGGCCTTGGCTTCACACCATGGGGCCTGTGCCTTCCACCCTGCACCTGAAGGTGAAACATCCGTTTGGAGGACGGGTTGAGGAACTAGTGGGAAGCCAATCCATGGCCAGACAATTCATGGTGGCCGCAATTAGACATAAGACTAGGGGTGAGTCCTCGGCCTTCGCGGCAAGGGACCTATAGCAATCAAGGGTGCCAAAGTTATCTTCGGGGGCAGCGGCAGAAGGGGCTAAGTGTGAGCAACTAGAGAAAATTGTTATTAGGAGGAGAAATTCTTCCAGGTCGAAGTTTAGCTGCCTCCTCGGGAGAAGGAAGAGCTAATAGGTTTTCTCAGAAAAATATTGACATATTTTCATGGAGTGCTTACGAGGCCCCGAGGTGGATCCGAACTTCATTTGTCACCTTTTAAATGTCAATCCATTTGTCCTCTCCAAAAAGCAACCACCTCGACGCTCATCCAAAGAACATTTTGATGCTGTCAAGGAAGAAGTGCTCGAACTTAAGCGGGCTGGGGCCATAAAGGAAGTGTTTTACCTTGAGTGATTAGCTAACACGGTGGTGGTGAAGAAGAAAAGTGGGAAATGACGGGTGTGTGTAGACTTCACGGACTTAAATAAGGCTTACCCAAAGGATCCTTTCCCCCTGCCTCTGATAGATTAGCTGGTGGATGCAACCGCGGGCCATCCTTAGATGAGCTTCTTAGATGCTTTCCAGGGATACCACCAGATACCCTTGGCTCGAGGTGATCAGGAGAAGACTTCTTTCGTTACACCCACAGGGAATTATCATTACAAAGTGATGCCTTTTGGGCTGAAGAATGCGAGGTCTACTTATCAGAGAATAGTGACCAGAATGTTCAAACCACAATTGGAAAAGAACATTGAGGTCTACATAGACGATATGGTGGTAAAGAGTGAGGTGGAGTCCGATCACATAAATAATCTCAAGAATATTTTCAAGATACTGAGGAGACCCAAACTGCGCCTCAATGCCGCTAAGTGCTCTTTTAGAGTGGGCTTTGGCAAGTTTCTGGGTTATATGGTTACCTACAGCGGAATTGAGGTCGACCCAGATCAAATTAGAGCAATCCACAATCTACAGCCCCCTCAGAATCCTAAAGAGGTCCAAAAGTTAACAGGAATGACTGCCGCTTTGAATTGATTCATTTCTCGATTAGCGGACAAGTGCAGGCCTTTCTTCCAGCTGTTGCATAAGTGGAAGGGATTCAAATGGACAGAGGAGTGTTCCTCGGCCTTCCAACAACTAAAGGAATATCTTTCTCGGCCACCTATTATGTCCAAGCTTGAGGCGGATGAGGTTTTGTTCGCTTGCATTGTTGTAGCCTCACATGCGGTGAGTCTGGTACTGGTGCGAGATGAGAATGGGGTGCAGAGACCGGTCTATTACGTGAGCAAGTCATTACATGAGGCAAAGGTTCGTTACTTACCACTGGAGAGGGCTATCTTGGCAGTAGTGCATGCTACGCGGAAGCTCCTGCATTACTTCCAGGCTCATACTGTTGTGGTTCTAACCCAACTCCTTTTCCAATCACTACTTAGGAAAGCTGACTACACGGGAAGGGTTGCAAAATGGGTAACGATCTTAGGAGTCTTCGATATTAAATACATGCCTCGCACCTCTATAAAGGGCCAGGTCCTCACCGATTTAACGGCTGAGTTTGCTGAGCCATCATTCGAAGAAAATGGCGAGGGGCCGAGCATGGATGGAAAATCAGTTGGGATGATCTCTTTACAGGAATCTCTACCTTGGAAGGTGTATGTTGATGGCGCGGAAAACCAGAAGGGATCAGGAGTGGGGCTAGTTGTGGTATCTCCTAAAAGGATCATCATTGAGAAATCCTTAAAACTGGGCTTCTCGGCCACAAATAATGAAGCTGAGTACAAGACTTTGTTGGTGGGGAGGGCCATGGTTCAAAAAATGGGAGGAAGGACAGTGAAGATGTTCTCAGATTCGAGGTTGGTCGTAGGCCAAGTAAAGGGAGAACTGGAAGCCAGGGATGTGAGAATGCAGGAGTATCTAAACCAGGCTAGGCATTTACAGTAAGGATTTGACTCTTTTTCCTTGCACCAAATCCTTAGAAGCAGGAAAACACATGCTGATTCCCTTGCCACTCTTGCGACATCCTCAGCGCAGAGCCTACCTCGGGTCATCTTGGTCGAGGATCTATGCAGCCTTACCGAGGTAAAGAAGGAGAAGGTCCAGATTCATCAACTAAGGGTGGGGCCTAGTTGGATGGATCGTATTGTCCTATTCCTTAAGGATAACATCTTGCCGAGGATAAGGGGGAGGCTGACAAGGTGCAGAGAAAGGCTCCTCGATTTTGGCTGTCCGAAGACCAAAAGCTGTATAAGCGCTCTTTTTTAAATCCATATTTGCTGTGCATTCACCCCAAAGCTGTGGAGCTACTCCTGGAAGAGTTGCACGAAGGAATTTGTGGGAGCCATATAGGAGGCAGATCCTTATCTCACCGGGCCCTTACTTGGGGATATTGGTGGCCTAATATGCAAAGAGAGGCACAAGAGTACATGAAGAAGTGTGACCAATGTCAGAGATTTGCTCCTAACATCCATCAGCCCGGGGGCATTCTTAACCCTCTGTCTAGCCCTTGCCTTTTGTTCAGTAGGGCTTGGACATTGTGAGACCCTTCCCTAAAGCAGCAGGAAACAGGAGATGGCTTTTGGTTGGCACTGATTACTTTACCAAATGGGTTGAAGCTGAGCCACTGGCAAACATCAGGGACGTGGATGCCAAAAAGTTTGTGTGGAAGAACATTGTCACTCGGTTTGGGATCCCCCATACCCTCATCTCAGACAACATACTTCAGTTTGATAGTAAGGCTTTCAGAAGGTACTGCTGTGATATGGATATCACGAATAGGTATTCCACTCCAGCCTACCCCCAGGAGAATGGGCAAGCCGAGGCTGTCAATAAGATTATAGTGAATGGACTCAAGAAACAGTTGGATGATGCAAAGGGCAGATGGGTGGACGAGCTTCCACATGTCCTCTGGACATATCGGACTACCCCTCGTAGGTCGACGGGGGAGACCCCCTTTTCAATGACCTATGGGGCAGAGGCTATGATTTTTCTAGAGACTGTATTCCCAACGTTGAGAACTAGCTTATTCACTCTAGACAGCAATGACAACCTACTAGAAAAGAGCCTGGACCTAGTTGAGAAGCGGAGAGAAAACGCCATGGTTCAATTAGCATATTACCAGCAAAAACTCAAACAAATGTATGACTCCGATGTGAAGTTAAGACCGTTGAACCCAGGAGACTTAGTATTGAGGAAGGTGATGGGCACTTCAAAAAACCCAACATGGGGAAAGTTAGGACCCAATTGGGAAGGGCCGTACCGTATCACCTCGGTAGCAGGCGTATGAGCATACTTCCTAGAAGATCTAGACGAAAAAGTTGTGCCGCAGCCTTGGGATGTAAATAACCTACAAAGGTACTATTATTAATAAAAGGCAACTCTGCCATGTTTTCATTTCTAACATTATGTGTTGCGTCTATTGCTTGTTTGAATATTAAACAGAACCTTGGTTATGCCTAGCTCCTCGGATCACATGCCTTGGGTAAATTAATACTTCACATTATTTCTAAGTGTTAAACAGAACCTTGGTTATGTCTGGCTCCTCAGACCACATGCCTTGGGTAAATTAGCACTCCCCATTATTTCTCTAAGTATTAAACAGAACCTTGGTTATGCCTGGCTCCTCAGACCACATGCCTTGGGTAAATTAATACTTCACATTATTTCTAAGTGTAAAACAGAACCTTGGTTATGTCTGGCTCCTCTGACCACATGCCTTGAGTAAATTAACACTCTTCATTATTTCTCTAAATATTAAACAAAACCTTGGTTATGCCTGACTCCTCGGACCACATGCCTTGGGTAAATTAATACTTCACATTATTTCTAAGTGTTAAACAAAACCTTGGTTATGCCTGGCTTCTCAGACCACATGCCCTGGGTAAATTAACACTCTCCATTATTTCTCTAAGTATTAAATAGAACTTTGGTTATGCTTGGCTCCTCAGACCACATGCCTTGGGTAAATTAATACTTCACATTACTTCTAAGTGTTAAACATAACTTTGGTTATGCCTGGCTCCTCAAACCACATGTCTTGGGTAAATTAACACTCTCTATTATTATTCTAAGTATTAAACAGAATCTTGGTTATGCCTGGCTCCTCAGACCACATGCCTTGAGTAAATTAATATTTCACATTATTTCTAAGTGTTAAACAGAACCTTGGTTATGCCTGGCTCCTCAAACCACATGCCTTGGGTAAATTAACAGTCTCCATTATTTCTCTAAGTATTAAACAAAACCTTGATTATGTCTGGCTCCTCGGACCACATGTCTTAGGTAAATTAATACTTCACATTATTTCTAATTGTTAAACAGAACCTTGGTTATGCCTGGCTCCTCAGACCACATGTCTTGGGTAAATTAACACTCTCCATTATTTCTCTAAGTATTAAACAGAACATTGGTTATGTCTGGCTCCTCGAACCACATGCCTTGGGTAAATTAATACTTCACATTATTTCTAAATGTTAAACAGAACCTTGGTTATGCTTGGCTCCCCAGACCACATGCCTTGGATAAATTAGCACTCCCCATTATTTCTCTAAGTGTTATGTTTTTCTCTAAAAAACTTAAACCCCCCCCTATTGATTGCACAATTGTCAGTACCAGCACATAGCCATTTTTCTCACTGTTTGTGTGCATTTAATTCATTTGAATTAGCAACAATTCATTACTGTTAGCTTTTGTTAAAGTCTGGGTATTCACCCTTAAAGGCATCCTTAATCTCAAGTCTCATCAGAGGGCAAAACGATAACTACACCAACCATAGATAAATATTGCAAGGAAAATAAAGATCCATAAAGCAAAAATTGATATGTTTTCATTGAACAAAAGAGGGGTACATTATACACAGTGGCAAACCGCCACAACAAAAGGAAAGGTACAAAAAAAAGTGGAGTAAAAAAAAAAAAAAAGGATCCTAAAACTACGCCTTGGCTTGGGGAGGGTCATCCTTGAGATCAGCTGCCTTGGACTTGGACTCAGTATCCTTGGCCTTAGAAACGGCATCCTTGACCGTGAGAGCAGCCTATGTACCCTTGGCCTCTGGCAGGGGCTTGACCTCCTTACCCTTGCCCTTGTCCTCGAGTCGAGGACCATCCTGGCCAGCCCTCCTTGCCCTTGGCCGCCTCAACCTCCTGACCTTGGTCTCCAGCCTTACCAGACCCTTTGGAAACTTCAGAAGGAGGAAGAGAGGCCTGGGTGGTGGAGCATAGCTAGAACTTCGCAGAAGTCCTCGGGGTAGAAGATGTTCTCAGCGTTCCTCCACTCGAAGGCAGCAGGGACTCCTGCCCGGTTGAGCGCCTCTGTCCATACTTCCTTGCAATAGTCCCGGAAAACCTCCGCCAGCTCCTCTGCCAGTTGGATCTCAATTTCTTACACCCCACGGTCATAGGATGTCTGCTCCAAGGCCTCTGCAGCTCCCTTGGCCATCTAAGCAGCTTCCTTAGCCTTCTGCAGCTCTGCCTTCAGCTCCAAGACTCATTGTTTCTCTATGGCCAACTCTATCTTGGTATGATAGAGCTTTTTGCGCTGATCCTCAGCCTGGTCCTGGGCATTTTTCAGACCGGCCTCAGTGCTCTTCTGTGCCCTCTCCTCCGCAGTCAGCTTAGTGGCGAGCTCTTGGTTCTCTTGTTTGGCGGCTCCCAAGGCCTTGTTAGCCTCAGCGCGAAGGTTGGCCTCAACCCTAGCCTCATTTCGGGCATCCTTGACCCACTCATCGACCACAAAAACCTCCTGGATAGCCTGCACATAAACAATGGAGGAGTACGTTAAAAAAATAATAATAATAAATAAAAAATAAAAAGAGAAGAAAGGAAAACACTCTTAGTGAAGCATGCCAAGGAACTTACCAGGGCTAGATCCCTCTTCAGGGACAAGAAGAGGTTCGGCTACCTCATGCGTTTCAAAGCGTCCATGTCCTTGGGCAGCAAAAGAGGATGCTCTAGAGCCTTGGCCATGTAATGGGCGTGGCCTCTCTGGAACTCCCTGATGGAGGAGCTTCAGGGTACCACCGCGCCATCCAACTCCAACCCGGGATTCCAAGTTGGATGGGGCACGTCGGCCGAGTGCTCGGCCTCCTTACTTTCCACCGAGGAGGCCCGCCCTTTGTCTTTGGCCATTTTCTACTGCTTTGACTCCTTTTAGGGGACCACTTCCCCCTCCTCGACTATCTCCTTCTCCTTCCATTTTTTCTTTAAGTTGGGGATGGGGAGCAGGCCGACAGTAGAAGGAGAAGGAAGGGGGAGAGCGAGCAAAGGTTGGGACCCTAAGGTGCCCTTATTCCTCTTCGCGAGGAGCTCTTTTAGGCCTTTTTTCCTGTTCAAGGTCATCTCCTCTGCGTCCTTGGAGCTATCGTCTACGCGTGCGATGACGAGACCAGGGGTGTGAACACTGGAAAACCTGTCGAGCTCGTCTTCTGAGTCCAAGACTCAAACCACCAGTTCTCCTGGCTTTTCTCCCTTTTCTTCGAGGTGGAATTGGTCTATCTTGGCCTCAAGTGACAGGTGCAAGGAGGCTGTCTCTTCCTTTGGAACTGCTACCTCACGGGGGGAACGATGGAAGGGTAGCTCAATTGGTGGGAGATCTTCTCAAGCTAGAAAATCGGGCACTGAGACATCTATCCGGGCTAGCCGAGAATCGCCTGCTTTTATCGCGTGGCCCACGTCCTGGAATTTATCCGACAAGGGCTCAAAGTCAAGGATGAGGTGGATAGCTCGCAATTGCCTGTCTTCACTCACAAACACTTCAGACCTCAGCATCTTATTAAGGCCTGCGACGTTGACAAGGTTGAGGCTGGGAGCTACATGTCTTTTATCTGCAAAAACATCCGAGAAGCAAAACCACGGTCAGGATAACAAAGCCATCCATCAGAAGTAAACAGAATACTAAAAGAAAGAAGAAAACGGTGAAATCACAAAGCTAATGCCCGTGTTTTAAAAAAAAATGAAAAAAAAAAAATGAGACCTAAACCTAAGGTACCCCACCTGGCTTTCCCTCCCGAACTAAGCAGTGAAGACCGTCGTGCCATTCACCCGAGGTTATCAGGAAGTCATCCTTTATACCCTTATTGGATTTTACTACATCCCCATGCCACATGGCAATACCAAATTGATTCTGATCCAATTTGTTCGAGACATCAGACATGTAGCATATCTGCATCATATGTCAAAAAGATTAGGCAAACTAGGGATTTTTATACCTGCTTATATAGGCCAGATCAGCTTAGCACACATATGATATGGAACTTAGCACACAACCACAAAACATCCACTCCAACCTTCGCAACTTGTAAACATGCTTATAACCACAATTGAAGTTCCTTATAACCATTCGAATGGGCCAAATCACCCCTAATAAATTCTCAATGTGTGAGGCTATGTAAAAGTTTCAATTGTGATGTGGGATGTAAAGGAGCAAGTCCTCTGCACCAAGAATTTTCCTATAGACAAGGTGTTACAGAGGAATCATTCTAAAAAATAGATGACCTGGGAGGCAATGGAGGAAAATGAGGCAAAGACACCCGTATCTCTTTTCCCAAAGTATGCGCTCAAATTTTAAGGATGGAAGAACGTGATATTCTGCACCTATGAATCTAGTTATTTATATTATAATTCATTTTATCTATCGTCATTATTATTATTTTGAGTGATGGTATTATTGCTTTTTTTTTTCTTTTAAAAATTTACTTAAATTTGTACTACCCAGTCAGATTTATTCTATTGTTATGTCTATCAGAAATTACCCATGGAGATAATATGTGTTAATTTATGTATTTATTTAGTTATATTTTTTCTTACCATCACAAAAAACACTTCCAGCATCCTTACCGTCCAAATCCACACAATCCTTAGAATCTCTTGCCATAAATGGGTATCACAAAATAAGTCATTTTTACTTATTCCTTTGCACATTAAATTTGTGAAGTCATGCAAATCTCACGTGCTAGAAAGGAAATTGAGTTTTGATAGTAACTAAAGACTAAGGAGGCTATATTCAACAAGAACTTAGGGTGAAGATTACAATTATATTTTGGAGTTACAAAATATAGTTTGTTCTAGATTCTATCTTTCATAAAGTTCATCAACCCACACACCTTTGTTTTTATAAAGTATTAATAAAGCTTGGTTCATTAATACTTGTTTGAATCAAGATACTGGGTCTTTTTTCTTCCTTTTTATGATGAGTACGATAATGTGTCATCTTTAAGGGTTCATTTGGGTGATGGAAAAGTGAGAAGATAGAAAATTGGGAGGGGATGGAAGAGTGGGGGAAAGGTGGAGGGACGGAAAACTCTTTTGTTTGGTTGAGAAGAAAATTGAGATGGAAAATGTAATTTGTATAAATTTACTTTAAAGCCCCAATTAGATTAATAAAAAATAAAAAGAGTAACAAATTATATTTTTATTGAAAAATTGTGTATGGATGTGAATTTCATTATATAAAAAAATAAAAATAAAAAAGAGTACAAAAATCCAAAACAACTGAGGAAGAATAAAACTGATTGGGGAAGAAAAAACCGAAACAGATGAGGAAAGAAAAAACAGATGAACACCCAAAAGGAATAAAAAGTAACAGAAAAAGACAAAAGGAAAGAAGAAACGTGTGGTCAAAAAAGAAGAAGAAAATGACAAAATGAAAGTGAATGTTGCACGTGGTAATTTGGTCTCTCTCAGGCGGAACTTTTTGTCCCTCATTTTCTCTCGAGTTTTCTCCCGAATTGGGGAGATTGCATTTTGGTGGGACCGGGGAAAAAACACTCAGGCCCCACTAGTTTTCCTGCCCATTTTCTTCTCCAACTAAACACACCAAAATACCATTTTCTCTCCACTTTTCTCATCTCCTTTTCCATCCCTCCTAAAATCACCCTAACCAAACAGAGCCTAAAGGTAATATAATAATAAATGTGGTTCTGCTTAACTAACAATTCCTAATTAAGAATATAAAGTAATACTATAGGTTCAGGCTAATACGAATTAAAATGATAACATAGGTTGTCAATTTTAATGCATTAACATCAATGAAAAGAGTAGCATATTTGAAACTAAAAAAAAGATTGCCTTGTAGATTAGCACTCTGAAGATTAGCTCCAGCTAATAAAGCTCCACGAAGATTTGCCCCATTAAATTCACACCTTTCCTAGGCAAGATAAAATCATTATGAAGGCCATCTGTACAAATATATAATTGAAACCATAAAGAATTGCTTTAGTGTCTTACTCACGCAAAGTTGCATTGTGAAAGATGGAGCCCTCAGCATCCACATCCTGTGATAATCAAATGCAAATTTTTTTCATTTGATAAGTAAATAATTTCATTTAAAAACAAAAACACGCTATCAAATGCAACTTTCAAAGTGATGAAATAAAGGAACTACCATATATGATAATTTCACACATATATGAACAAAATAAAGAATCCCAACTTCAAGTTAAACAGAAATCAAACATGCTGGGCAGTAATCTTCCAAACTAAAACAATCCCAAATATATTAAAATTTGCATATAAAAAGCACAAAGGCTGTTGAGAAAAACAAAGTTTAGCTACAAAATTGATTCTAACCTCCTTGCTCAATATCTTTTTATTGAAAATGAATTTTGACAAATCCACTATTGGATTACATCTATTTCTTCTTATATCCTCCATACTTGCAAAATTTCTAGAAAATTAAAAATCAATAGCTATGTCATCAATAAACTATTTTAATTGCAAGTTTTTGTAGTTTAAAGTTATGCATAAAATATAAACTTATAGATCATATAATAAATAATATCCGATTGATACAAAATTTGACATGTATATTAAAAGCGTAAAGAACATTCAATTCAACGGTTAGATTTTCGAAATATGTAGTAATGTTTATTTTATTGAGTAAGGTTGTAGCCATTTTGTAGCCAAACTTTGTCCTGTTGAGAATGATAATATTTTACTTGGGGAAGTTAGAAGTTATCTTTAATGACAGAGAGATTGCCCTTTACAGCACTAAATATAAACCTACCCGGAACTTAGCAGATAGAAGGTTTGCACGTGAGAAGAACACATTTTTCAGACATGCACAACTAAAATCCACAAGTGACAGATCCTGCACATTCATAAAAAAAGGACTTTCAGATGGAGCAACATCTCATAAATAATATTTTTGAATCTTTCAGAATCTATAAAAATTTGATTAAACAATGTTACAAATAGCAGTATGTCTCTAACTGATTACATAACATTAAACATTGACATGCAAGATTTAGATTTCAGACTAAGTAAAGAGGAAAACGTCTATAGACAAGGTTCAATTAATAATTTTTCTACCCACATAAGTAAGCGCTGTAGCTGTTACAGGGATAAAAAGAGGTGTATAAAGTATAAAGGCTAGGTGATGTAAACAAAAATGGGCTAATAGAGTTGTATCTTGGACTAGGGTTAAGGTTAAGGAAATTAAAATGGGGTTTTGGTGGAGGCTGAAAGTATTAGAATTTCATGTTATTATAATCAGAAAATGGAGTAGAAAGAAGGGGGATAAAAGACCTATATTCAATCCTAGGGTTTGAATGCTTCACACACTCAGACAATGGCTGTAGAAAATTTCTGGAAACATTGATTATTTAATTAGTTGGCTACAAACTGCTTTTAAAATAAAGCAGCTGGAAACCCAACATGACAAAAATTACAAAAGTACCTGGATTTTAAATCAAATACAACACTTTAGAAAGTAAGATAACCTGGCAGCAACTCAGATTTAACGTAAAACCCAAATAGAATAAAACTTCTAGCAATCAAACTAGCTAAATAAATCCCAGGTGGATCTTGCAGCATCATCCTAGTCCAAAATTAAAATTTGTACTTTCGAATTAGGATTCCCCGTCTCTTGCAAACCTTTCCAAACCATCTAGTTTTGTCCCCATCACTAGGAGCCTCTCATCTTCCACAATTTTAGATAAGAGGCAAACATATAAAGACAGTACAATTACTAATTCTCCAACCATTATAAGCGTGCACCATGGCTGTTTCACCGATTGCAAGGTACAAGTAGACACAAGTGTTTAATACTGATAAAATACAACTCCACATAAACCAAATTCTAGCATAGAAAATTTGTTGAATGGAAATTTCATCAGAATAAATTCAAACAAAATTATAGCACATAGAAAAACGTAAGTGTTTTTAGCAATAAATTATTTCAGTACTCTGTAACAGGTACAGTTACCAGTTTTGAAAGATCAAGACCAGAAAGATTAACCCCTCGAAATCTAACTCTCTCGGACTGTATACACTTGATAATATCAGTACGCGTCAATTCAGTATTGAACTCATCATCTTCCTTCCTCTTGTTCAGAATAACATTAATTCCGTCTATTAGTCCCTGGAAGATTTCGAAGTGTTGCAATTAGCAGAATAGATTTGGAAAAACACCAAGGACATCAACCTAAAAATTTTAATAATATAATAAATAAAAAATGGAAATCAACCAAATAGATGAAAGGATGACTCACAAGTAACTGATAGTACTCTGCCTCCCGGAGTAGCTCTGAATATTCACCATCTTTCAGTGTGGGAATAACACCATCCCTCAACCAATTAAGAATATGCCGAAAATGCTTCCCATCCCTATCAACAAAAACATATCCCTACAAGAATCCAATATGAATTAAAAAAAACAAAAATTGATTTTAGAAACAACCGTTGTCACTAGACAATGACCAAATAAATAAATAAATATAAAATGGTAGATGCTGGAAAAAACAGCATCTATGAAAAGATGATAAAACAAATGCATCAAAGTATATAGGATTAGTTACACCTTTTCCACAGTTGGTATGAGACAAATTCAGTATGACAAGCTGTGATTTAGCGTAAATGACATTTGAGATTGTTAAAGCAAATAATGTAGTATGGTTTACTCTTCTCTTGTGCCATATGGGTGATTCTATTCTAAAAGGGTCCTATTTAGGTGCCCCTACCAGGTTGTCACAATCATATTGTAAATAATCCTCTCATTTATCTTTTTTCTCAGGACTGTAGATGATGAAGGTCTTCACAGTGAGCTACAGTTTCCTAAGTTGTTAGACATGCCATTTTAGGTAATTTGGGAATGCTAAGCTTTCTTGGAGTAGTGAATAGTGATTGGGTTGGGGATGAGTAAGTGAGTGAACACAGGCAATAATAATAATAATAATAATAATAATAATAATGTTATCAAATAAATTTAAGAATTGGCAATAGCATCAAAGCTATCTATCAAGCCTTCTTTCTATCCACTAATAAGACTAATTGGACATTGGATTGAAAACACAAACATGGCACTGAGATTTGATGAGCACTTCAGATGAAAAATATGCATACATACCTTTTGAGGATCCTGGCACAAGGTGTGGCGGCCGCTAAACATGGCGGCGAGCATTGAATCGGGCTCGCGCTGACTCAATGTATCCACAGTTGTACAATATTTCTTCCCTCCTGCAATCCCCCAATTCTAGTGTCACTGTTTTCGTTGTTGGAATTAGTAAAACACAACTATTTCTATTTCTATTTCGTAAACCGAAATTAATTAGATTCTTCTCTTCTCTTCTCTTGGGTTTTCTTAGCAACCAAACAGAGTGGGAATTGAATTACGGTTCTCATTTATTATGCTAGGAAAACGATCTGAGAGAGAGAGAGAGAGAGAGAGAGAGCTGACCAATATTGAGACGAACCAAAGAAGAGGAATCAGAGCCCTTCGTCATTTCTCTTCTCTCTGAAGAAAGAGAGAGAACACTATTGGTATTGGGCTTTGCTTTGCTTTGCTTTACTGCTTCACCTTTCAATGAGTTTGGTACTTTGGTACACCACCATGTTCTAGTTCCACCTTTTTTCTTTTTTCTTTTTTTAATATATTAAATAGTTTGCTGTTCTTTTCATATTTTGATCATTTCCATAAACTATTTTGTTTTCACATTATTTATTACCTCTATTGTCTATTTTAATTACTAATTTCACCATATATAATATGTTTTTCTGTCTATATTAACAAAATTTATGAATTTCAAATATTTTAGACTTAAGTATTTTATGAATTAGTTAAATATTAAAAGCCCTATACCATCAAATTAGTTTCTAAAAGAAAAAAAAAAAAAAAAACTATCAAATTATTAATGAAAATAGACAATAAGGAAAACAATCTTCCGCTCTATTTATTTCGATGGAAAAATCTTGTTGATAGCTTTCTGTGTCTTTCAATATTTATTAGCATTAGAAAAAAAGAGTTAAAAGGAAAAATATTTTTGATCAAAATAAAAAGTATAGTTTATTTTTAAGAGACTATTTTCCACTAAATTTTTGTTATCACACAAAAAAACTAAATAAAGAAAGTTATGAGATTATTTTCTAACTCATTTAGGGTATGTTTAGATCTGTTTATTTTACTGAAACTGAAAACTTTTTGCTGAAAATACTGTAGATAAAGATATAAGTTAATTGAAATGGTACAGTAGAACCCATGAATAGTACCAAAAAGTGCAGTGGAGCCCATAAATAGTAGTAAAAATAAGCTGAATAATAAAATAAACTGACTTTTTAATTTAGAACCAAACGCACCCTTAAGATTACAATCAAACTTTCATCACCAAAAAAAAAAAAAAAAAGTTGCAATCAAACATAGAAAAATGAAATAGTTATTTTTTATAAAAATGAAAACTTTTGTGTACTTTGAGAGTATAATTTATCCCTCTCACAAATGGGTAGGCCTACTTATCATGGGGTCTACCTCTACGAGGGAAAAAGCATACATTCGTACAAAATAACAGCCCGTATAGAAAATAATACCTTTTGTAAAAAAATGAGTTTGTAGTGTAACAAATCCTTTGGATTTGGGCTGGGCTTGTGCTTAACAAAATAGGCTCGGGCCGAAGCTCATATAGTGACACGTGGGGGTAGCAGGAGGTGTTGTGTTGCATGGCTATGGGCAACGTGGCAAAATATGAAAGAAGCATGTATGAGTCATCAGTTTTTTTCTCCTACTAAAAAGGGAAAGGAAGCTACTACTGCTGTCTGCTGCTGCTAAAAACTGATTTTATTCATTCGGTTCGGTTTTTAATTTGCACAATTTAATCGCTGCGCGCAGCCTGAAACTTTATGAAACCAACCGTCTTAATTTTATAAATATATGGCCAATCTGAAGAAGCACCTTTCCTCCATAGCCAACGACGTTGTCCACAGATGTGCACTGTAACTCTCTCTCTCTCTCTCTCTTCTTTTTTATTATATTTATCTTTATTTTTTTGAAAATGAATAAGTTTTAATTTGGTGCTCCTGCTCCATCTACTTGTTGACCCGATCACTGCAGTAGTTTCATTTACTATATAATGTAAATATATATATATATATATATATATATATATGAATGAGAAATTAACAATTCATCAAATTCAAGTCTATATATATAAAGAACTAGAGTTCAACATTATGAAGGGTTTTCCCTGTAACCCTTGATCTAATTCAAAATGCTCATTTCTGTCCACGCAACCCATCATTTTTTATTGTTGTTCTCCCAAATCACACATTAATTAAAGGGCGATCTTCTTCTTCTTCTTTTTTTTAATTCATTAGTTGTTTATTTTGTGCTAAATTCATAATAATTAATTTTTATTTTTATACTATTATGTGTCTGCTCTATATAAATATAAATATATATATATATATATGTGACTTGTTTGCGTTTGATAAAGCATATATGTTTAACGTTTCATATAGTGACATATTGTAACAACTCCGCGAAAATGCTGATATACTACAAAATGACTTAATTTAGTCACAAATATCTATAGAGCCCAGCCCAATCCAATGTGAGACTCACAATACGTACACTCAATTAAGAAGGAACCTCAATTAATTGTGACTATACTAATACTAATTCTTTCAAGTATAAGAACAAACTTGGCTAATTCAGAAAAAAACAAAAAACAAAAAAAACAAAAGCACAAACATGGCTAGTATTTTCCTTGAGTCGTACTGTATATATTAATTAGTTGTCAGTTAGTTCTAACAATATCAGCAATGATAACTAATAGCTCCATTGGTTTTGGTATGCAACGTGTGGGCGTGACATGTTGGCCCACTTCTTTTAAGGATTTAATTAATAGCTTAAGTTTTTGGGTTAGATCTTTATCTGACACAAATTAATTAAAACCTAATTTTCTTTCCATTTGTTTCCAAAAGATTTTTGTTATTTCTATTTTTCCTTCCATTCCCTATAACTAAAACGATATTTATATATATGGTCTCTGCCAGGAAACTAGATACTAGCATGGATAAGTTGGTGGAAGAGTTTGAAGCTGGATGGAACCCCGAAACTAATGGTTATTCAAGGAAATTTGTGGAATTTTGCAGTGCAAAGGCTCTTACATACATGTGCCAAAACATAGAAGAAAATATTAGCAATGGATCGTTTAGCCGGTTCACTTTCAACATGATGCTTGCTTGGGAGATGCCAAGCTCTACTGATGAGGAGGCTTGTATGGTGTGCTCTATTTCTAAATTCTAATTACTATATTAATTTATAATGTGAAGAAGTACGTACTGTTATGTACTTCTGATTTATGATCAATTAGCTACCATACGTGATGAAGCATGAAATTATCTGTTAATTATGATACTTGCTTAATGTAATATAATAATCTACATACACAAGTTATATGTAGATTGGTTTTTCGTGAAGATGTGACCTTTGTATTTATAGCACCATCACGTTTAATGAACTAATAAAGCTATTCCTTTTAATGTAGAATCATCTGGTAGTTGCAGTAAGTGTTTGAAAGTCCTATTCGACATGCATTCCCCTCTATTAGTAAGGTGATTGATATGTGCTCATTAAAAAAAAAAAAAGAGGTGATTGATATGTAGAAAACATTAGATCTGGGGTTCAATCCCCACTTACACTAAAAACTGATTTGTGTTTTGGTCTAGTGATAAAGAACTATCATCAAGAGTTGACGTCATATATTGAAACTCGTTAAAAAAAATGTATATTTTTTCGACCACATTAAAAAAGAATCTCAGTGATAACCTTTGCGCATTGTAGTAGATGGAATTGTAATTTTAATTTTTTTTTCAATAATCTCCTCTCTTATGTTTTCAATTGTTTCTCACTATGTGAGTTCCAGTTAGCTCAACTGGTAAAGTCTCCAATAGTTGAATAAGAAATTTGAGGTTTAATCACCGCCTACACAAAAAACTGACTGCTGTCTTAGTCTGATAATAAAGAACTATTATCACAAGCGGACGCCATAAGTTGAAACTATCTCAAAAAAAAAAAAAAAAAAAAAAAAAAAATTGTTTCTCCTCCATGGCCCTATGTTCACTCTCCTCCTTTTTTTGGGAGATCCTCTAGCTAGCACGCAAATAGGTAAATCTCAAGAAGCTATAAGTGTTGTATAAATAAACATGTGGCCTAGAATAGTTGAATAAAAAACTGAATCATGCATTCATCGCCAGAAAAGTGAGAATGTAATGTAAAGACTATATATTATTTTCATTATTTTATTTTAGGTTCAAATACACTATCGGTCTTTAAACTTTAGTTTAAAGTTTAGTCACACAAGTGATTTTAGTCCATAGAGTTTAAAAGTTACCACTTTTAGTCCTATAAATGACGTTGCCAAATTACAAATGACACATCATCACTTCATTGTACACATTAGGGACTAAAAACACTAACTTTAAGTGTCCTAGGACTAAAATCGGTCACTCTATTTACTAACATTTAGAAACCAATGATATATTTTGGCCTTTAATTTATTTTCATACTTCTAAATGGTATTGAGAATGCAAGGTGGAGTTCAAAAGTATATTCAACGGAAAACTATTTAGTTATTGATATCTAGTGACAACAATATTTGGAAAAACTCCTAAACTACCAAATGCATGCTACACACTCACCCTTCCAATTGTTATTTTGTAAATTTCCCATCATATTATAGAATTATACCCTAGGGCAGGATATGTACAAGGCTGATTAAATTCATTTTAAAAGATGATATGGAAATTTCATTGTCAACACAAAGAATTCTCCCATCAAATTTTCAGTCAATACACAGTCAAAAGAATTTTTAAAAAAAAACTAAAATAGTCATAAGAAAGTTAATTGACTATATTCTACCTGTTTTTTTTTAACTTCAAAATAAAGTGGGCTTAAAAGGTCAGTTGTACTTAATACTTCTTATATTCTATGATACTAGCTTGATATTGTCATATGAAAACCCAGCACCTAGATTGCCATCTGGAGTACACTACAGAAAATAAATGTATTACCTTATATATATTGCATGACTCAACAATTTATTTTTGCTACTTTTTAACTAAATCAGTGTCAGGATCCTCTTTTTATTGCTCATCACTTAATGCTTGTTCAGCCATTTGCTTGATATGCCTTTCTCCTGCTGCTACAATAAACTAAATTTAATTTTAGTTCATGGCCTTTCTACTAGACTTTTAACATTGTTGAAGGCAAACCATGCAGTGGGAAATAGTATCTTAGGTCAATACGTTCTCCCATATGAAAGCCACATCATCACATAATAATTTAAGTTAAACTTCCACAAATTTGTCAGACCCTTTGGATAATGATGAGTTGCACTAGGCAAGCATCAATTTTGATTAATGAAGCTCAACTTGGGTAGGCTAAGACTAGATGTGCCACATTTCTTTAAAACGTTTTGCTTAGTTTTAAATGGTAGAAAATAGATACTAATTACACAATAAAAGTCTACATGTCAATCATCTTCACCATAAATCCGCTTGAGTGATCTTAACTTCTATTTTTCTAATACAAATGGACATCATTTATATTTTGTGCCTTTTTTAACTACTGGGTTTTTTTTTTTTCTTTTTCCCCACTCATATCTCCCAATTATTTATTTAGTTATGTTGTTGATTTATGGTGTTTGTAGGAATGTGTGGCAAAGGAGAAAGAAGAGGGGAAGGTATCCGTAAAAGTGACTCAAGAACAAGATGATATTCCTCTTTTTTATTCAGACATCATGCCACTCCTTGTAAGCTACCCCTCATTAATTGTTGTTACTATGGAGCAAGCATTACTTTGCTTCAGAATTAGCCTACATCATGAAATATACCTTATGAAGCTAATGGAATTTAAGTTCAAGCAAAGTTGAGACATGAAAATGGGATACTTTAATGATATAGCCACATAGGTATCAGTAAATCTCCAAATTAATTTTATTTGGACTTACTTTGTGCACTATGTTGGTAGGTTGATAACGAGCCTAATGTTGGAGAAGATGCATTTGCGTGGTTGGGATCACTAGTTCCATTAGTTGCAGATCCTATTAATGGAAGATTTACCTTCGAAACTCTAACAGCACCCACAGGCAACCGACTGCATTTTCCAGCATACGACAAACTTCTAAAAGAAATTGACAAGTAATTTAACCTCATGTAATATTTTTTTCTACACCAATTATGTTGTTGGAGAATAGGTATAACACTTTTAAGGGGTAAAATTGGTTGGTTGAAAACAGGGATTACCTAATTCTGCATCAGACAGGGGAACCACATAACAACGATGTTCATGCCTGATTTTCATCTGAATCCATTTTAGGTCAATATAATTCATTTTTCTGGTTATAATGGGCACAAAGTCTATAAAACAGGCTTAAGTTTAGATATCATGCTGTTATATAACTTCTTATGCCCTTTTTCTTTCCCTCCAAGTCAAACAAGGTAGATTGGTAATAATTTTCTGCCCCCGAGTGGTATAGATGGTTGTGATCATAAGGGTACATTGAATAGATCATCTGAGCATGCACAATAATATACTTTTATTTCTTTGGACTCCGCGAGTTTTGAACCTGAATTTAGTAGTTGAAAGCATATTTTTCTATTAGCTATTGAGATATAACTTTTTTTTAAGCTTTAATTTAAACTACTTAGTTGAGAAATTGGCTTTTTTTTTCAAGATTAAGGGAAAAAAAAAGAGAGTAGCCTCTCAAAGTATGTACATCTTTTATGAAATATACACTTTTTAATATACATTTTTTAGGCTCGAGTAGTCTTCTTCTTTGAGGGGAATGGAAGATTACTATCTAATTTATTTTTCTTTAAAATAAAAATAAAAAATAAAAAGTGTTGATGATGCTATAATACACCATTTGAAATGGCACTTCTAAATCACATCACCTTGTGGAATTCTTGTTTTTTGTAGATGCATAAAACATTTGCAAAAACAAGCGCCACCAAATGGCGTTGAGCTGGGGGATGATGAATTTATATTGCATGTCGAGGGAACTGCAAGCTCGCAGAGAGTGGTGCGCCACATTGGAGCAACAAGTTGGCCTGGTTTGTCTCATAATTTTGTTTTATTAGTGACCAATTAGAATGTTATTATATTTAATTACATACATGATTATTGCTTGAAGTTACCACGAAGGTTGTTTATCCAGGTAGGCTTACACTAACAAATTATGCTCTCTACTTTGAGGCTTCTGGAGTTGTAACATATGAAGATGCCCTTAAAATAGACCTTTCCGAGAAAAAGGAACATAGTGTGAGACCAGTTTCCACAGGCCCATGGGGTGCTCCACTTTTTGACAAGGCCATACTGTATGAGTCCTCTGAATTGTAAGGATACTTTCATATACATTAAAAAGTATTAACATTGGAATTTGGAACTCACATATGCTCAATAGTAGATAAGCTTGCTTATTTGTTGGTGCTTTAAGGGGGCACATCTCTTCTAGTTTCCCTATTTGTTGGGAAAAATATGACAAACAATAAGTAGTAGTATCAATTTGTGTATCACAATAATTGATTCTTAGAAGGACCGCATTACTGCTAAACAACTGCAACTTGTTTGGGCCATTAGAGCATCCAAATCAATAGTTTAGAAGTGGTGATAATTTTTATCTAGATTGTTAAAAACAAGGATACGTCATCCTTTAAATAGTGATCTCATGCATAGACATGCCTAAATGCATCACAAATAGGCAAGCTTGTCAATTACATCTAAATTTTTGCAATCATGATTTGTAACCGTTACTTACATGCCAATTTTCTAGATCTGAGGGAATTGTACTAGAGTTTCCTGAGATGACAAGCTCCACAAGGCGGGACCATTGGCTTGCACTTATCAAGGAGATTATGTTTATGCACCGGTTCTTATCAAAATATAAGGTGGAATGTCCAATACAAGCATGGGAAATGCATGCAAGGACAATATTGGGTATCATAAGGCTCCATGCTGCAAGAGAAATGCTAAGAATATCGCCCCCTACTCCAACAAAATTCTTGATTTTTGCATTGCTTGATGAGCTACCAAAGGGAGATTATATACTAGAAGAACTCGTGGACAGTCTGAAGAAGATCAATAGTGGACACCCATGCAGTGCAAGTTCAACCCTCAAAAATATGAACATGTCATTGTCAATCATCTCAAGTGTAGAAGTAAAAGAAATTGGTGAGGAAAATGTGTGTGCAAGTGGCCTAGATGACAACAACTCCTCACTTGAGATTGCTATTAACCAAGCTAGAGAAGAAGAAAAGAAAATTGTCATTGCCAAAGCTACCACTAAGGAGTTGAAAGAGGAAGGAATCGCTGAAAGTACCCTTATTTTTATGGTAAGTACATAACAACAAACTATGGAAGCTGGGTAAGCAGCAAAAATGCAAAAGTCATGATATGCAGTAATTTTTATACTTATTTCCCTAAAAAAAAGGGTTTTGGGTTAGGGGAATTGGGCTACAACACCTCGAAGTTTTAGGAAAGAAATGAACATTACCTAACATTATGTGTCATGCATTGGCTAGTCCAGGCCAACCAATAATAAGTTTGGCTGGTTTAAATTTATTTAATATACTTTGGTTCAATCCTATTTTCTAGGCATAAACAAAACGTTAGTACGTTTTTCAATTGATCAAATGTATTAAATGTGCTTAAAAGAAACTCATGGGTGGTCCTAATGTTGATATTTAGGAGCTACTAAAGCCACTTAAAGGTGTGTTACTTTGGTTTGAAGAAATTTTCACATGGGAAAGACCAGTAACTACCCTTGTCGTCGTTGCTGCTACTCTTCTAATCACATACAAGTAAGTTGTTTGTCATATCATTTATAGTTTGCATTTGTTTTGGAAGAAATTTTAAGGTACTTAATATGTCCATCGGTCTAGTAAGTTGTGAAGGAATATATGGTTAACAATATCTTGGCATCTTAGGGAGTGGCTTGGCAAGGCAATTGCAGTTTTCTTTTTATGGGTGGTAGCAAAGATGATCCAAGCAAGACAAAAAAAAATTAATGACAAATGCAAAGAGATTGTAGTCTCCTCAGCCTCTGACCAGACTACAATGGAGAGCATAGTCTCAGCTCAACACGGATTACAAACTATTCATCAGGTGGTGCAGATAGCGAATATAGCATTATTGAAATTATGGTCAATATTGATTTCAAAGGCTCGTAAGGTACTATGGTACAAACCTATGCATTCACTTTCATTATACTATAGATTTTTTGGCACATAAAATGGTTCTGTTGTTTGCATACTTTGTATTAGTAGAACTAATAATGTTGTTGAGTAAAAAGGAAGTTTCCCTGTCTTTGTTATGCCATCACTAAACCAATAAAAATTATATAGGTTAGTTCTTTAATAAAAAGAAATAATTCTATTTTGCCTTATCATCAATTAGATTGAAGGTGAAGCTAGATTGATTTTGAAGTAGCTTGCACAAAATTTTGATGAAATAGAACTTGTGTTATGGGCTTTAGATAAGCAAGGTAATGACAACTTGTTGAGAAACAAGAACAATGACTTAGCAATAAGCAACTCTCTCAATTGTTGATATTAGATAGGAATTTAGTTCATTTGAAACTTTTTTTTAAAGGGAAAAATGAGATGTAGGAAAGCTGTAATGCTCTTTTTATTGCTGAGAAGCTGGTAGGAGGAGGATATGTTGAATGTTACAAGTGTGGAATTAAATGTCATTTGTAGCATTTAGGATCTACTCCTCCATCCTCAAAAAACAAGTAAACAACAATATTGTTGAATTGTGATACATAACATTAGAATAAGGTCAAGGTAGAATATGGAAAGTAACAAATTTGTGAATTTCTTCTAGCTCTTAGATTAGCTAATCATGCCAGTAACTAGTACAACTTGAATTTGTTAAGGTTTTTATTATTTATTTAGAATTTATAAGTCTTGAAATAAATATTTTTAATTGCATGATTATGCTTCTTCATGGATTATTCTATCAATTTCAATTGCATTAAATTTGTTTTTCCCTTGGTTGCAGCACGCAGATATAGTAATGATATCAATGATTGGATTAGCAATTTTACTTGTAATAGTACCAATGAAGTTCATTATTATGGCTATCACTTTGTATTGCTTCTCCATGACATCAAAACTAGGGAAGCAAGTGGGCAACAACCAAGGAAACAGACGACTGCAAGAATGGTGGGACTCAATTCCAGTTATCCCAGTTCGTGTTGTAGACAAGCCTGTGGAGAGCCCTACATGCAAATCTATGTGATATCATATTCAATATCATACGTAGTTTTTCTCTTACTGCTTGTGTTGGCAATTATGACTCCTAGAATGTGCAATCTTCCAGCGACGTATTGTCTAGACTGAAATGAATTTATGAGTATAGGTACTTATATGCATGTCTCTACAATTTTTTTGTGAAGAATGTGTCAATTTACAAGTCACATATCCTACACATGATATTTCTCTTCTTCTTTTTTTGGTTTTTGACATTTGCTTTGGAAAAAATTTATGCATTTAATCTGAATTAACAGACTTATATTCTTACTCATCTATCACCTTCTATGGACTACTATAGAAGTCCAAAATGCCTAACATGAATTTTGTAATAATAAAATGTGTTGGAAAATGTGCTCTAAATCTCTTTTTTAGAACAGATTCAGGTTAGCCTCGTGTCTAGCAATGTGTCTGGTAAAGTCTCAGATTATTGAATAAAAAATCTGGATTCAAATTCCATCTACGCCAAAAATCAATGGGTGTTTTAGCTTGATGATAAAGAGCAATCACTATGGCTGAATTTCTATCCTATCTATTGTTATCTATTTAAATAAACCTTAAGCCTTTTGATTTTGCCATTAAAATAAAAAACAAGTCTATAATATTTAGCCTATTGTACTTGTTTTCTCTTTTCTTTTTTTTTCTTTTCTTTTTTTTAAAACAAAGTAAAATTCAACATTAAGTGTCTATTTGGAAACGGTTTATTTAGTTAAAACTGAAATTTTTTTTACTTAAAGTATTGTAAATAAAGCTAAAATAGTACAGTAGAACACATGAATAATACCAAAAAGTACAATGGGACTCATGAATAATAGCAAAAATAAGCTGAATAGTAAAAAAAAACTGGTTTCTTAAGCCAATGCTAAATGCACACTAAAAGGAATTTTCTCACTTTTAATTGAACTTTCCAATACCACAGAACACTCTTTACCTCAATTGCTATAAATTTATTGTAATTCAAATTATTTTTATTTATTTTCAAAATAAAAGAAACATGGTAGTTGAAAGACAAGTCATTCTCACTCCTTAGTTGGCCCTCATCCAAATGGCTCCAACAAAAGCCCTGATATGACGATATGCTATCACTGTTTTTATCCTACTCAATTCTGGAAAATGGTAGTTGAAAGACAAGTCACTCTTACTCCTTAGTTGGCCCTCATCCAAATGGCTCCAACAAAAGCCCTAATATGACAATATGCTCTAATTGTTTTTATCCTACTCAATTCTGAAAAATAGTAGTTGAAAGACAAGTCACTCTCACTCCTTAGTTGGCCCTCATTCAAATGGCTCCAACAAAAGCCCTGGTGGTGATGATATTGTTTTTATCCTACTAAATTCTACGAAATTGCTTGAAAAAATTAATTACACTGCCATAGCAGTAATCCCTTGAGTGAAAAACCCAAAGAAGATAACTGATTCTAGCCTACACGATTCACATCCGGTCTGTAAAAAAATAAATAAATAAAACCTATTTTAACACCCTTAAAAAAATAAATATAAATAAAACCTATTTTAATATCCTAAGAAATTATTTTATCTACTTTAACACAGTATTTTACAACATACTACATTCATTTCTTATTTTTCACATCACAGTCAACACTATTCATATCTCTCTCTCTCTCTCAGCAAGCACCAAACCCACCATCACCAGCAACCACGAAATCCACCACTGTAGCACAACCCACCGCCACTAAAAACCACAAAACCCAAAAAACCCACCATTGTGTAGATACCCGATTTTGCACCCATGATTTAATCAAGGAGAATGACTTGAATGATCATTCATGTACTCGAAAAATCATGATTGCATTACATGCATCAATTTGTTCTTGCATTACATACATCAATTTGTTTTGCATTACATGCATTAACTCATTCATTGCATATCATAAAAATGATCTTGAGATTCTAACGGTCGCGATGGTATGTTCGGTTTCCAAATCGGACCATCGGATCGAAAGATATCGCATGATCAAGTTTGCACGGTCAACATGCATTGTGTCTAGGTATGGTCAACCACACATGATTAATTTAAATTAATTCTGATTGGTTAACCAATTAAAATTAATTAAATAATTCCTTGAATGGTTGATAATTATTGTTTAAAATAGGATTGCATGCATAAGAATAAAAGGGATGATTGGATAACAATAAAATTGTGGATAATCTGAACTTTATCAAGATTTATTTTATGGTATTTATCTACAAGATAATTATTCCTGAAAAAGCCTGAATTATCCAGAAAAGAGTTAAAAATCATAGACTATGGATGAAAACACGTCTAGGTGCGAGGACCGGATCAAAAAACCCTAGAAGGAGAGTCCAAAACACACCCGAACACGAAAGTGTGTTCGGCATCCAAGAGCACCATTCGGCACTTTTGGAGTGCCAAACGGCACTTTAAAAGGGCCAAATTTCCTCCTTTTGAGCTTTGGTCCAATGGCCTTTGGGTGACAATAAGGCACACCCTTTTCGATCTTTTCGCAGAAGGATGAGTCTCGATTCGCATTCTACACTTCGGGGCTATTTTTTAGAGTTTTCCAGCCCCTATAAATAGAGGTTGGGTCTCATAATTCAGCACCTTTTTTTTACGCTCTGAGAGGCATACGTTTTAAGGCTCTCAAATTGCTAGTATTTGTTGATCCTCTCTGAGATTTGCTGCAAAAATTAGGGTTTTTAGGTTTCAAAGATAACTGAATAAGTTTCTTTGAACCCTAAAACATACTCTCAAGAACAAGGAGTGCTCATGCAAGAGGTTGTTTTCAATCACCCTATCTTTTTTTATGCTTCTTTTTTATGTTGATGAATGTTTTTATCCATAACATGAATGGTTCATCATTGTTTTGTTTAAAGCATGATTGTTTTTTTATGTAATTGTTAAAATCTCTTTCTTAAATGTCAATAATCTACATGTGAACAATTCTTTTTCTTAAAATAAAAACATATCTGCATCTTTATTAGATGTAGATCTGAATTTTTCTTAATCAAAAAACATATCTGCACCTTTATAAGATGTAGATCTGAGTTTTTCTTCAAACAAAAATAGATTTGCATCTTTATTAGATGCAGATTTGAATTTTTTTTAAGTTAAAAACTTATTTGTATCTTTCTTAGATACAGATCTGATTTTTCTTTAACATATGCAGATTTTGAAATAAAGAAAAAGATTAAACATGATTGTGTTTATGTTTGTTTTATTTAATTCATGTTGCATAAATTTAAATTATGTGTGAAACTCTCTTCTTAAAAAATCTTTTTCATTCTTTTACAACATAAAAACAAATCTGATTTTTCTGTTATCAAAAAACCATCTTTTTTATTATCATAAAACAAATCTAATCTTTTACAAACCAAAAAAATCATTTTTTTTAGTTCTTAAAAAACAGATCTGATACTTTTCAAATCTAAAGACTTTATTTTATGTAATAAACATAGATCTGAATTTTTATCTCCAAAAACCACTTTTTTCTTCATACTACAAAACAGATCTGGTATTTTGACAAATCAAAATCAATTTTTTTTACCAACCAAAACAGATCCGATTCTTTTCAAAAGAATAGACTTCATTCATAAATAAACTTATGTGATTTAATTTTTTATTCACATGTTCAACATATCATTCATGACATGCATAAAAAGGTACATAGGTCACAAGAGTCTAGAAGACCAGACTTTGTTTGGGCGGAATGAGTGTCTAACACCTTCCCATTCTGTAACCTAGCCTCCGGATTTAGGTCTTTGGATAAGTAGATCTAGCCTGTCTTTATTTTATTTTGGGTAGAATGTAACTAGGACAAAAAGCCATGTAATTACTTGGTAGTTTGTAACTAGGACCCAAAGCTATATAATTTTTCAATTTTTCAATTATGTAATTTTTTATTCAATCAATGAAGAGAACAATTCTGTCATGTATTTATTTTTTCTTATTTTTTATTAAAAAAAAAATAAGTGGCAACTCTACACCACTTACCTAAAAAGAGAGGTGCCCTAAAAAGCACTCCAAAAATCTCTTTTTTTTTTAGAGGCAATTTCCGTGGTCTCTCACACATTGCTAGTGGCAAACCACTATATCAAAACAAAACCCAATAAACCCACCATCACAGCAACCACCAAACCCATAACCATCATGACTCAAACTCAAATCAAAACAAATTGCAACCACCGCAACCTAGCCACAACCATTGTTACCTAAATTGGAAAACCGCACGCCTAAACCATAACCATTGTGACCCAAACCCATCGATCTCCACCACAAACGGTGATCTCTCCAAGTTGATTTGAGAAAGAGAGAGAGAGAGAGAAAGAGTTAGAATTAGAGATAGAGATCGAGCGAGAGAGAGAGAGAGAGAGAGAGAGAGAGAGAAAGAGACACCAATAAATAAAGAAGTAAAACTAGCTACAATGAACTCTTACTAATTAGAGTTCTTTGTAGTAAAGTTCTAAAACCTTTTAGGTATAGACTCTCAAATGTAGAGGATTTTTTGTGTGTTTGTGTGTGCTAAAATAGCATTTTAAGGGCTTTACACCTGATGCTAATGTTCTTATAGACCTATCAATTTATGTAATATCCTCAATAAGCCCATATCAAAAACCTAACGAATTGATTGAAACTAGTAATTGTGTTATTTTTACAATAGAAGTATTTTTTTTTTCTCAAAAAAAAGGACAAAAACCGATCTAAATTCTAACCTATCTGGGCAATATGTCCTTAGCGGTGGGGAGGAGGATGAGTGGCAGTGGAGCGAACATCGATCTCCGCTGGCATGTGTCCTTCAAGCAACTCTCTCTTCAACTTTTGGAGCAGCAATAAAGCGGCATTTGTCCTTTGAGCAACGGTGGATCGATAAACTCTCCCTCTCTCTCTCTCTCTCTCTCTCTCTCTCTCTCTCTCTCTCATGTGAATGAAATAAACATGTGGTCTTTGTTTTTTGAGTGAAAAAATGAGTGGTCTTTAAGAATTAATTGTACACGATGGGGTGGGTTTGTTTTTTGAGTGATTTATACACACACACATTTGGCATACAATAATTTTTAATTTTTTTAAGAAGGAGATGTGCATAATAAAAGTTTATTCTAATGATAAATCCATATAAATGAGATTGCACTAATGAAGATTACTAGATTATGATCCGAGATGTTTTCTAATAAATAATAATAATCCATTAAATTAAAATTTGATAGGTTTTTGTAAATAAAAAATAGAAAGGGATAATGATAAGTTTGAATGATAATAATAATCTAAAAATAAAAACTAGGCAAAAATTAATGAATTTTGTATGGGAAATGCAATGAATAATTTCATTCTAAATTACATAAATTTGAAATTTCAAGTCTAACATAGATTTGATAAATTTCAAATTAAAATGTTACAAAAAATGTTAACCTTGGAAAATTTAAAAAATATAGCGGTTGAGAATGTTAAAAATATATTTGTTGAGAATAATAAATGAAGAATATAGAAAGATTAAAAAATAATAAAGGATTAAAGGAACACTAAAGAAAGAATAAAGATATAATGAAGAAATCATATTTAAATAGGATTAAAACAAATGATAGAGAGTCTGTTGAAAAATGTATTTGAAAAAATAAGTAGACAATAGTTACAATTTACTTTCCAAACAATACAAAAATATAAAGATTAAAGAGTCTGCTAGAAATGCTTAGAAGACAAATAGAGCGGCAAAAGCTTTAGCTCATTTTGCTATAAACCATGAAAGCTTGCAGACCACCGCAAACCCTTAGTGAAACCCCCCCCCCCCCCCCCCACCACCACCACCACCACGAACCTACAAATGACCCCCACAACAAAAATCAACTGCCACCACCGCAAATCCACAGTAAACCCACCCCCACCACCACGGCAACCCCCTACCACCACCACTAAGAATCTATAGATGACCCACAACAAAAATCAAAGCAAAATCCACAAAATAGAGACCCAAAAAATCTGAATTCAAAAGGAAAAGCCCATCCCAAAATCCATCTCAAAATCAAACCCATAGCAAATTCCAACCCAAAACCCACCCAAAATCAAAACCCAGCCACCACTGCCACGACCCACCAATCCACCACCACCTCAACAACACAAACAAATTATATTAGAACCCACTATTAAGAGTGAGAGAGGCACAAGAGACGATACTATAAAGAGAAGGAGACAATGAGAGTTGAGAGAGTCGGAGAGAATAGAGAGATGCAGACTTGAGAGTTGAGAGAGAGAGTGTGGAGAGAAAGAAACAGTGACATAATAGGTGAGAGCGAGAGGATATTAATTTTAAAGGAATACAACTTTGCTACAGTAAGAGCAATAGCATTGGGGGTGTAAAAACCCCCTAGTTGCTATTTTACATCCTAATAAACCCAAAACATGCTTCCATCCTGATTGCTATTGCTAAAATATTTTAGCAACTATGAATAGTAAGATGGCATATATACAATGAATAAGTCTGGTGCCACACATTTTGGCACAACAAATGTCCCAACTCGCCACATGGCGAGTTGTGGTTGGTGGAAGGGTGATGGTGGGTCCATGTGGGGACACCTCTCCACCAACCACAACTCGTCATGTGGCGAGTTGTGACATTTGTTGTGCCAAAATGTGTGGCACTAGACTTACTCATATACAACCTACTATAGCTTTGGTTGTTAAACTAAAAATTATTATTTTATTCACTCTCTCTCTCTCTCTCTCACTTTCAGAGTTTATCAACTCAAATTTCTCTCTCTTCTCTCTCCCTCTCATTCTCTGATTCTATCCTCTTAGCTTGCTCTCTCACTCCTAACACTTTCTCTATCTTACGATTTGGGGTGGCAGTGGCAAGACAGGTTTGTGGTGGCTTGGTGAGGCTGTGTCAGCAAGCTGTGGTGGCAGTAGATTAATGAGGCTGTGGTGACAGAGGTTGGTTCCTAGAGGCAAAGGAGATTGCGGTGGCTCGCGAAGGAGAGATTCCTCATGGGAGATCGTGGTGGCTTTGTCTCTGTTGGATATTTTTATAAAAAAAAATATCATATTTATTTTAATACTCATTTATGTGAATTGAGGAAATCAATTACACCTTAATGTCAGATATGTTAATTGCTAAATTTTGAAAATTCAAATATAATTCAAAATTTGAATAGCTATTGTCAATGGTTTTAATTAGGAAATCTCTAAAAATTAATGTGAATTTTAATACCATATATTGCCAACTTTTAGTATACTTTCCTTTATAAACTTTTGCTTTAAAACGTTTCTTTTAATATATTTAATAGCAACATTATAGATAAAAAGTATCAGATATTGTACAACTATATATTTATATAATTTACTGTTGATGGGTTATAGCATTATATATTGCTTTCCATTCTTGGTTGTAATTATGGTGCATAGTCAAAGTTTCAAAGAAAAGCATTATTTGACAGCTTAAACACAGCCACGTTAGGGGCTGCAAATTTTGTTTTAATGGCATTATGAGTTATGACACTACAAGACAAACTTGATTTGTCTACTAACTTACCTCACCTCAACATACACTTTGGCAAAAAGTTTGACCGGTTTATATATATATAAAAAGAAAGCTATTCATGACATTGATTTCAATACCTTTATGACCATTTAATTGATATCAAATCTTTTTGATTTTTTGGCTAAGGATAAGTTAAAGGTCCGGCTATATATATATATATATATGGAAAGAAATAAAAGGGCAGACACACATTTTTTGAATTACAAAGATGAAAACTTTTCAAAAACAATTTTTTATTGTCCTAAACACTTACCATCTATTGCTTTTTACTACTCACAAAATTATTCTATCTTTTACAAAATTTTCTGGGAAAAGAAAGTACTATAGAGAGCTTATATCCTATGAGCAGTGTAGGCTCGCAAGGATAGTCAGCAAAGGTGGCTGGGCTGTTGTATCCTAGGGGCAACATGCAGAAACTATTTGTCTAACTACATCGGATATACCATAGACGACACGATTTGTCTCAAGACAGTGACTTGGTCCACGCCTCATCTCCGCCACCTCTTCTGGTAAAATAAAATTGTGAAATTTTCAAGAAAAATTCAGGTATTATCTCTCCTTTATTTCCAACAATTTGAGACAAATCGATATGGAGAACACAAAATCATCCTTGGAAAATGGTAATGTTATGTCTAATTCCTCTGGAGTGGGTGATCTTAATAAGCCATTTCGCTTCCGTGGTGTTAACTTTAAAAGGTGGAGACAAAAGACTTTATTTTATCTTACTCTCTTGAATGTGGCTTACGTGTTAATTGAGAAAAAACCAAAGAAAAAGAAATCTGAACAATTGACTGAAGAAGAACTTTCTCAACATGAAAAAGATGTTAAGAAATGGGATAAGGATCATCTTTACTGTAGAAATTATTTACTTAATTGTCTTTCTGATGATTTGTATGATTATTATGATCAAGCTTACAAATCAGCCAAAAAGATATGGAAGGCATTGAATCAAAAATATGATACAGAGGAAGCTGGATCCAAGAAATATGCATGTAGCCGATTTTTCAAGTTTCAGATGGTTGAAGGCAAGTCCGTAGTGGAACAATCCTATGAACTCCAAATGATTTCACAAGATGTTCGATCTGAAGGCATTCGAGTAGATGAACAAATGCAAGTTTCAGCCATCATTGACAAGCTGCCTGAATCTTGGAAGGAGTTTGCCAAACTCCTAAGACACAAGCAAAAAGAACTCTCCATTGAATCCCTTATCACCCGTTTGAGAGTGGAGGAAAAGGCAAGGAATCAAGACAAAGCTGTTGAATTCCACGAAGCAAATGGTCCTAAGGTAAATTTCATCTCCTCAAATGAAAACATGTCAAAAGCCAATGCAAAAAATAATGACTATGTAAGGCCTAAGAAAAGAAACTTCAAACGTAGGCCAAATGGAAATCAGCCTCAACATAAGACCCACTCTAATCAAAGAAAGAACCAAGCACACCATCCTAAGCATGCTCCAAATAATGGCATCCACACTAATAATAGCAATTATGCATGTTTTGAATGTGGAAAGCCTGGACATTCGGCTAGAAATTGTCGTTTTCAAAAACATGGGCCTATGGCTCAAGCCAATGTCATTGAAGAGCCTCTTGTGGCTATGGTTACCGAGATTAATATTCTCAAAGGCTTAGGAGGGTGGTGGATTGATTCTAGGGCAACCAGACATGTTTGTAATGATAAAAATTGGTTCAAGACCTACACCATCTTGGATGAGAAAAAGAAAATTATGCTTGGTGATTCTCATACCATTGAAGTTGTGGCTATTGGAGAGGTGCTTCTCAAATTTACTTTTGGGATAGTAGTCACTCTCAAAGATGTCTTTCATGTTCCTGACATTAGAAAGAATCTAGTTTCTAGTTTTTTGTTGAATAAGGCTGGTTTCAAACAAGTCTTTGAGGCTGATCAATATGTACTCTCTAAAAAGGGCATGTTTGTTGGCAAAGGCTATGCTTGTGATGACATGTTTAAACTTAATGTTGAGATGAATGAAAATTCAAGTTTTGCTTATATTGTTTCTTGTGTGAATGTTTGGCATGGTAGATTATGTCATATTAATATTAAATATATGAAAAATATGAGTGGTTTAGGTTTAATTCCTAAAGTTGAAAATGAACTTGAAAAATGTGAAATTTGTAGCATGACTAAAATTACTCAAAAGCCTCATAAATCAATTGAAAGAAATACTGAATTACTAGAGCTTATCCATAGTGATATTTGTGAATTTGAAGGACATTTGACACGTGGAGGTAATCGGTATTTTATAACCTTTATAGATGGTTTTTCAAAATATTCATATGTCTATCTTATGAAAAATAAAAGTGATGCTTTTGAAAAATTATCAATTTTCTTAAAAGAAGTTGAGAATACTTTTGATAAAAAGGTTAAAAGGTTTAGAACTGATAGAGGAAAAGAATATGATACTTTTGGTCTTAATAATTATATTCAATCTCTTGGTGTTGTTCATGAGACTACTGCCCCTTATTCTCCATCTTATAATGGAGTAGCTGAACGTAAAAATATGACTCTTATAAATTTAACTAATGCTATGCTTGTTAGTTCTGGGGCTCCTAAATATTTTTGGGGTGAAGCTGTTTTAACTGCAAATTTTGTTTTGAATAGAGTACCTCATAAAAAGACTTTTTTAACTCCTTTTGAATTATGGAAAAAATATAAACCAAATCTGAATTTTTTCAAAGTTTGGGGTTGCTTAGCATATGTGAGGCTACCTAATCCCAAAAGACCTAAACTTGGGGTAAAGGCTTCTACATGTGTATTTTTGGGTTATTCTTTATATAGCATAACTTATAGATTTTATGATATTGATAATAATACAATAATTGAATCCAGAGATGCAATTTTTCATGAAAATAAATTTCCATTTAAATATAAAAATAGTGGGGGTTTTGAACAACAAGAGAAATTTGAATGTTCAACATCTAAGTCAAAAGATGTTAATGAATATGAGATTGAACCTAGGAGGAGTAAAAGACCTAGAATTGAAAAGGTTTTTGGTCTTAAATATTATGTGTATAATTTACAAGGTGACCCTACTTCTTTAGAAGAAGCTTTATCCTCTCCTGATTCAGGTTTTTGGAAAGAAGCCATCAATGACGAGATAGATCCTATTATATCTAATAATACTTGGAAACTTGTAGATTTACCTCCAGGTTGTAAAACAATTGGATGTAAATGGGTACTTAGGAGAAAATTAAAACCTGATGGATCTATTGAAAAATTCAAAGCAAAGCTTGTAGGTAAAGGTTTTAAACAAAAAGAAGATATTGATTTTTTCGATACTTTTTCTCCTGTTACTAAAGTTACGTCTATTAGATTATTGATTGCTATAGCAGCTATTCATAATTTGATGATACATCAAATGGATGTAAAGACGGCATTTCTAAATGGAGATTTAGAAGAAGAAATCTACATGGACCAACCAGAAGGTTTTACAATGCCAGGTAATGAGCACAAAGTATGTAAATTGTTAAAATCTTTATATGGTTTAAAACAAGCACCTAGACAGTGGCATGAGAAATTTGATCAATGTTTGCTTTCTAATAATTTTAAAACAAATGAAAGTGACAAATGTATATATTATAAAACTTTTGATGATGCTCATGTTATAATTTGTTTATATGTTGATGATCTTCTAATTTTTGGTCCTAATATGGATATTATAAATGCTGCCAAAATGCTTCTTAAAAATAACTTTGATATGAAAGATTTAGGAGAAGCTAATGTGATTCTTGGCATGAAATTTTCTAGAACTTCAAATGGCATATTTGTAGATCAATCTCATTATATAGAAAAAATTTTGAAAAAATATAATTACTTTGATTGTAAACCTGCAAGTAATCCTTTTGACTCTAGTATGCATCTTTTTCCTACGAAAGATGAAAATGATATTTACAATCAAAAGGAATATGCTAGTATTACTGGAAGTCTTAGATATGCTACTGATTGTACTAGACCTGATATTGCTTATGCCGTAGAAGTTCTAGCAAGATTTACTAGCAAACCTAATTTTGAGCATTGAAATGCCATGACTCAATTAATGAGATATTTAAAAAGAACTGCACGCTATGGTTTGCTATATCAAAGATATCCTGCTGTTCTTGAAGGATATAGTGATGCTAGTTGGAACACCTTATCAGGTGATTCTTTGTCTACCACTAGCAATGTATTTACAATAGGTGGTGGAGCAATAAGTTGGAAATCTAAAAAACAACAGATTATTGTTAAATCCACCATGGAGGCAGAATTAATTGCCTTATCTTCAACTAGTGAAGAAGCGGGTTGGTTACAAGATTTATTATCTGAAATTCCCATGTGGGAGAAACCTATTTCACCCGTCTTAATTCATTGTGATAGTACTGCCACTATTGGTAGAGTACGCAATAAATACTATAATGGTAAATCCAGTTCTATTAGAAGAAAACACAGTACTGTGAGATCATACATAAACAATGGTACCATAAATGTTGATTATATTAGTATAAATGATAATGTTGCGGATCCATTAACTAAAGCTCTAGCTAGAGAAAAGATCTGGATAACATCGAGGGGGATGGGACTTAAGCCTAAAGAAGAATAAACTACCTATGAGGATACCCTACCTAGGGACTGGAGATCCCAAGAACTAGGTTCAAAGGGAAAAACTAATCATAGAGTAGTTTGATTAACATGCCCTAAATATATGTATGAGTAATAATACTTATGTCCCTCCCTATGGTGTGCGTGCATGTATCTTGTAACGTTATATAGGATGAGTTTTTATTTATTAAAAATAAAAACTCTTAATGTGGACTATAGCTCTTATGAGTGGGATGTTAGAGTTACAAGAACATCCTTGATAGCCACACCTAAGTGAGCATGGAAGTGAGGCCGCTTCTTTTGAGAATGGGGCTAGTTCTCTAAATAGCTCATGGATTCTGGGATTAAGCACAAGGCCGTAATGTGTTGGCTTAGAAGCTCGTTGTAGAGTACTGGAATATTATGTGTGTGATGTAATGTTTTGTTTCCATACAAAAAGTTATAGTTACAATGTTGCTGAAACACTAAATGAGGGTTCAAGCCATTGGCACTCTCATTATGCATAATGTTCTACTTAACCCAGAAAAAAAAATGTTCTTATATATATATTTATCTATTTATTTTTTATAAAAATAAGTGGGGGATTGTTGGATATTTTTATAAAAAATATCATATTTATTTTAATACTCATTTATGTGAATTGAGGAAATCAATTACCCCTTAATGTCAGATATGTTAATTGCTAAATTTTGAAATTTCAAATATAATTCAAAATTTGAATAGCTATTGTCAATGATTTTAATTAGGAAATCTCTAAAAATTAATGTGAATTTTAATACCATATATTGCCAACTTTTAGTATACTTTCATTTATAAACTTTTGCTTTAAAACGTTTCTTTTAATATATTTAATAGCAACGTTATAGATAGAAAGTATCAGATATTGTACAACTATATATTTATATAATTTACTGTTGATGGGTTATAGCATTATATATTGCTTTCCATTCTTGGTTGTAATTATGGTGTATAGTCAAAGTTTCAAAGAAAAGCATTATTTGACAGCTTAAACACAGCCACGTTAGGGGCTTTAAATTTTGTTTTAATGGCATTATGAGTTATGACACTACAAGACAAACTTGATTTGTCTACTAACTTACCTCACCTCAACATACACTTTGGCAAAAAGTTTGACCGGTTTATATATATATAAAAAGAAAGCTATTCATGCCATTGATTTCAATACCTTTATGACCATTTAATTGATATCAAATCTTTTTGATTTTTTGGCTAAGGATAAGTTAAAGGTCCAGCTATATATAAATATATATATATATGTGTGTGTGTGGAAAGAAATAAAAGGGCAGACACACATTTTTTGAATTACAAAGCTGAAAACTTTTCAAAAACAATTTTTTATTGTTCTAAACACTTACCATCTATTGCTTTTTACTACTCACAAAATTATTCTATCTTTTACAAAATTTTCTAGGAAAAGAAAGTACTATAGAGAGCTTATATCCTACGAGCAGTGTAGGCTCGCAAGGATAATCAGCAAAGGTGGCTGGCCTGTTGTATCCTGGGGGTAACGTCCAGAAACTATTTGTCTAACTACATCGGATATACCGTAGACGACACGATTTGTCTCAAGACAGTGACTTGGTCCACGCCTCATCTCCGCCACCTCTTCTGGTAAAATAAAATTGTGAAATTTACAAGAAAAATTCAGGTATTATCTCTACTTTATTTCCAACAGTCTCAGCCCGACAAGCAAGCAAAAGGTGAGAAAGAATGTTATGCTAACAGAGACAGAGGTGTAGATTAGCAGTGGGTCTATGGTTTTGGTAGTGGTTGTTGATTGTGGTTTGTTGTTTTGGGTTTGTGACAAATCCCGGTGGGTCTGTGGCGGTTTGTTGTTTTGGGTTTGTGGCAGATTCCGATGGGTCTATGGTTTTGGTTATGGTTTTGGAAAAAAAAAAAAAAATTTTGGGTTTATGGCAGATCCAGAGGGTCTATGGTGGTTTGGTTGTTTTGGGTTTTTGGTGGTGATTGTGGTTGTTTTGGTTGGTGGTGTGGGTGATTGTGGTGGTTGCTTTGGTTGTTGTTGTTGTTGTTGTTGGTTTCAGTTTTGGTTGGTGGTGGTGGTTGAGTTTCGGTTGGCTTGATCTAGATTTTTCTATTCTGGGTTTGAGTTTGAATGATAGGGCCCCGGTGGTTGAGAAAGAGAGACAGAGAGAAGAGAGGGTGTGTAGTTTTATATTTATTTTATGGACAAAATTTAGTTACAAAATTAGTTATAGTCTAAGGCTACAACCTTACCCAATAAAATAAATATTACTATATATTTTGAAAATCTAATCATTAAATTGCATGTTTTTTACGTTCTTAATACACATTAAATTTTATGTCAATCGGATATTATTTACTATATGATCTATAAGCTTATATTTTATACATAATTTTAAATTACAAAAACTTGTGTGGTGGGCTTTTTTTGTGTTCCACTGGGCTGCCTCTTGCAGTACTATTGTTGTACTGGGCTGGGCTGCCTCCTGCAGTACTAGGCCTAAATGTTTCTGAGTAAGGGAGTTGAGACCGGTCCAACTAGAACTCAACTTGATTCCGTTTGTGCGCAAACTATACCTCGTCTACCAGGAGCATGCTTATGGCAAGCAGAGCTATTCTAAATGAGTCGTGGCAAGCAGACACGATAATAAAACAAAAGAAGAATACTTCGGCTTCTTGATTAAAGTGAACGGTTAATCCATACTTAAGGATGATAATCATAACAACAATAATTTAAAGAACGCAAATAAATAAGTAGTCAGCATATGGGTCAATTGAAAGAAGAAAGAACTCAGAGTAAGTCTAGTCCGCAAGACCCAAAACCAGGGAGGGAAGAACGCCTCTTCTTAACGCAATTAATCTCCCAGGAAAATCCTGCCTCGGAAATTAATCGCTTTGAGGGAAACGAACCTGAATGGTTGGTGCCCGGAGGAACCCCTTCTTGCTTTTGGCAAAGGGCAAGATTTTGAGAGGGAGAGAGGGAAAATAACCTATTGGTGCATGCCTGCCAAACTAACTCTCTGTTTTTCCTTTGTTTTTTCTTTCTTTCTTTGTTTCAGTTTTTTTTCTTATCTTTCCTTTCTTATCTTTTTCCTTGTTTTCTATCTTTTTTGTGATGTGTTGTGATGCCCCTTTTCTTAGATGGTCGTCCTCCTTTTATAACGCCTGTCGTGGCCGGATTTTACTGTTTTAGCCCTTAACCACCTTTGTCTGGTCTGGGTGTACTTGCCGACCACCATTGGACCATCTGTGTGCCACTCCCCATCACTAGACAAAGAGGATTATTTTTGTTTGTTAGTCTGCTGTGGCACCACTTCCTACTACGGTGTGGGTGCCTTCTCTCTCCCTATCTCTCATGGCATGCACCTAGTGGCTCCAGCTCAACTTTGCCCGTTTGGGTGGTGTGTTATCCCAGCAAGACACTTCCCTCAAAAGAGCCCTGGCAGGAACCTCAAAATAGGTTTTTCCCCTCTCCCCATCACCAAACCATGCCCTCTGACCCATGACCTCACTGCGTCCTGTATTGGCTGGGTACAGGCTGGTGAGGTCTGGGCCTTTGCGTGTACCTCTCTTTCAATGTACGTCCAAAATTTGCTTGCTGTTCATGTGTCCGCCGTGGTCTGAAGGCTTGCCTGCACAGTCTGCCGTCCATTTTTTTACCTTTTATGTGAGCTGCTTTTTGATTTCCCGCTCCCCTTAGGGGCTGGGCTTTATTTGTTACTGGGCTTTACATTTCTTTCGGTCCATTTCTTGATTGCCCTCATTTCCTGCCATATCACTCTGTCATTCCTGCTATAATAACTCAATCCTGCTAGGCCTCCTTAGGCTTGCCGTTTATTCTTTCCCCCCCTTTTGTTTTTCTCTTGGGCATCCTTGACCCATTTGCTTTCTTTGGGCTTCCTTAACTCTTTTACTAACTCTGCATTCTCATGGGCTTTTACTAACTTCATTGGGCTTCCTTGGCCCAGTTACCTCATTCTCATCCTTGGGGTTCATGGGCTTGCCATTAACCCCTTACTTTCTTTGTTTGCATTACTTTGGGCCTACAGTGGCCCATTCTCACTTTTCTATATCATATACTGCCCATGGGTATGCTATTTCTTTCTTTCCAGGCTTCTTTAAGCCCATTTGCCTCCTCAAGGCCCATTTATTTATTTCATGGCTCTATGATCCATTATTCCTGCCGCTTGGGCCTAATGGTTTTGCCACCTGTTTGCCAACCCTTTGCTGCTCTTGTTGTTGGACTTTTCTTCTTTCTGCTTGGATTCTCAAAAATGACCCTCAACAACTTGCAATTTAAAAATTTTATTGGTGACATAGCTAGTGATCTTTAATTTTCTTGAAATTTTGCAAGCATAGAAAATATAAGAAAAAAGATGTGATCCAATGGTAGATTTGTCAAAATTCACCTCTAATAAAATAATATTGAGTAAGATTGTAACCTTAGGATATAACTAATTTTGTAGCTAATCTTTATCCTTATTTTATTAGGTAATTTGTATTATTTTATTAGGTTGTATGCAAAAATAAAAACTAGGATGTTGAGCGAGTTGTGAAATAGGTTGGTAAAATAGATAAAGTAGTGTTTGAGGATGTAAAATATATATATATATTTTTTTTTTAACACATCCGGATGCTAGTACTCTAAAAAGTTGTATTCTTTTACATATACAAACCCGGATAATGCTTGATTTTTGTAGTTTTGGATTGTAAAATAGCTTTTTTGGAGTTTTAGCAACTCCAATGCTAATGCTAAGTAAAAGAGTATGGCACAAAATTCCAGTTGAAGTTTTTTCAAGCCTTAGCTCAGACGGATCTCCATGGATGGAAATTGGCAAGTTGCAAGACCGTTTATGGCAAAACATCGCCCACTGAACATTAGCAATATTTTAACCTTCTTTGTAGAGGATGTCCTCGTAGCTGGTTTTTTTTTTTTTTTTCCTTTATTTTCTTTCATTGGCCATTTTTCTCAAGGAATAGTAAATAATATACAGATTTTTAAAATCTTATTTTCTTTCGTATTTTTTTAAAGTATAAGTATATTTTAGTATAATTTCAGCAAAAATATTTTAGCAAAAATTAAATAAATTATTTCCAAAAGGACAAAATCACATCATCTTTTCATCAAAAAGAGGAATATAGCTTAATGGGCTTATAAACTTGCTTTTTAGCTTTTATATACAACTTTTTAAAATCTCTTTTTTTTTTCCTTACTTTTTCAAAGTACAATTATACTTTAATACAATTTCAGCAAAAAAAAATTTAGCAAAAATTAAATAAATTATTTCCAGAATGACAAAATCACATCGTCTTTTCATTAAAAAGAGGAATATAGCATAACCTCATATCCCTGTCAATAATTTCAAGTTTTATTATCAATTTTTTTTTTTATATATAAGTGGAAATAATTTGAAGTTTTACTTTTACAAAGCCCTACCATGCTAAAACAGGGGAAAACCTCAACAATTCTGGAGCAAATTTCAAATCCATAAAACATGAAGAGTGGCAATGACCATAAGATTGAAGTGGCAATCTAGGTCTATCTAGTCCCCACATTTTTTTAAACAATTAACACTTCTTTTTAGTAAAACCGTATTTTGTAGCCAATGAAACGCTAGGATGTCATGTCAGGCAATTAAAGTTCTTCGGGTGAACAGCATTATCCTACTGGGCAGATAAAAAGAATGTTGTGTTGCACTCCCATGATTCAAATCAATATCAAATAACACATGAATTTATGTGATTTGACAATATGCTTATATTTGTGCCTACATTCACAAATGCTGAAAAAGTTTGGATTACATTTTTATTGGATGTGACAATGAGAAAGACAAAATTTGGCTACAAACTTGACTCCACACAATATCTTTTTATTGGATGTGACTTCTGACAAAGTCACCATTAGATTACATTTTTTTTTTTAATATCTTCTATACTTGCAAAATTTCCAAAAAATCAAATATCAATAATTTTTTATCAATCAAATGTTAAATTTCAAGTCTTTGAAGTCTAAAATTATGCAAAAAAAAAATAAGTTTATTGATGAAAAGATAAATAACATCCGATTAACACAAAATTTAATGTGTGTTAAGAATGTAAAAAACAGACAATTCAATGGTCAAATGTTCAAAATATATAGCAATATTAATTTTTTTAGTGGGAGTTGTAATCATTGGTTATAACCAAGCTTGTAACCAAACCTTATCTAAAATAGAAAGATTACAACAGACACTCTAGGCTCTCTCTCTCACAAAAGGCACAAGACAAGAAAACCTCTCTTTTTTTCTCAATATAATGTTGAAGATTTCATGGGATTTAATTGTGACTTGATTAGATAATCCCATATTGATGTAATCCTAGAAACTCTATTAGACTATTGCTCTGTTAATTGTAAAAGGCATTACAATTTAATAAGAATTTTATGATTTGAAAATGTCTCTTATTTAGTATTGATGATGCCTAGGGTTTCTAAGGCAGATTCTAGGGGGTAAAGTTTAGGATTTGTCCCGTTTATCTTCTTTGATCTCTATATTCCTAGCCCAACATGCATATTATATATATATATATATAGAGAGAGAGAGAGAGAGAGTAGGCTGAAGTGCTTGCTGCTCACATCGATAAAAGTTCTATCAAGTATGGAATTCGTTGTACTAGGGGAATTCGATCAAAGCAGTATAAGCAACTTGATCATTGTGGCAATTCAAACCACACAACAAATCTTTACCATGGCTTGAATTGAATTAAGCTACACAAACAAAACTCCTCCATTACCTCCACTAAAGCCCCTAAGGGTTATCACAGGCCATAAACACCGATTAAGTGTGGTCTGTGATAGCCCTTGTTGTGACAGGAGAGCGCTAATCACCTCTTCAAGTTCTAGAGTCTCCCTCCCCTTGTATCAACTTAGTCACCAAATGACCAAAAGATGTGGGGAGCTATGCTAATTGAAGTATCGCTTTTTCTTCCTCCTCAAAAGTTTTACCAATTTGACAAATGAGTATTCAACATGTTGAACACATTGAGATGCTCCAATAGATCAAAACCATCTTTCATCTGTAAACTAAAAAATTGTTTGTCAAATTCTTTCTTATATAGAAACATTCTAATTTATTCCAAATCTATTTTGTTGCCCAAGCTTCAAGAATGTTGTGAATGACCTCATCCATCACCTAGGTTAAGGGGAATTGCACTAGATGCCTTCTCATCCACATCTTCCCACAAGGATTCTCTCAAGAAACCCAAAACCCAAACCCTGTGTTCTATTTCTCACAAAAAGAACAAGACAAAAAACCTCTTCTCCTCTACACGTGGCTTGTCACACATAAATAAGAGTTCTACCAAGTGTGGAATTCCTTGTACTAGGGGTGACCAACTTGGTCATTGTGGCAATTCAAGCCACCCAACAGAAGAAAGAACATAATTACTCAAAGAACCCTACAATTTAGCTATTGGATAAAACCAGCCAGACATCCAAGCAAACAAGCCAAGAAATCAAATGTAACTCTGGAAATCAAATGTCAGACTTTCTTTAAGCATGAGTTGGATTAGGTGTATACAGTGCCAACATGGTCGTAATTCTGCATCTCATGGAACTGGAGTTTAAATGGAACCACTCTACTCTTCTTAAAAATAGGTACACTAGGGAAAAGTTGAATTTATGAGATGCAGAATGCTACTTGTCACTACTGAGAGTTGCTAGTTTCCTCTTGCCTTTTCCAAGTCAGGAAGATCTGCCAATGCATTACCCTTCATGTCAGATTGAAGAAGATGAAGATGATGATGTTGAAAAGAAAATACTAAATTTATTTTGTAAAAATAAAAAAGAAAAAGGGAAAACATACATGCATAAATACATGAAGCAAAACTAGTAATAGCCAATACATCTAATATGTTACTCGGTGATTCTTCAATGCACTAAATTACCAATATATCTTAAAAAGCACTAGACATGTTTCTCCCTTCAATAGAAAATGGATCAAATGAATGTCTGAGACAAGGTGTGTATGGCTTTCTGGAAAGATCCATTTCCCTCCTTATGATGTAGGAAATGACAAAAAAAAATCAATATAAAATGCCAATTTCATTGTTTGATTAATAAATTTAAGAACACGAGAATTCTTGCTATGCATATAACAAGAAATAGATTTCTGTCCATACATGAAATGCAACCAACACGAATTTTTTAGAACGCTATTCAATACAACATTAAGAGGGAAGAAATTTAGGTTTTGAAACTCACAGAGCATTCCTTCGTCGTCACTGCTTTCATCATCTTGTCCAACATACTTCAAAAAAAGAAAAAATCAAGGTACATGATTAGGTGATTAGGGTCAAAGTTTGTTGACTTCATTACTTATTCACTACAGTTAACAGAGGTAGTCAAATTACCGCAGCATCATCATTTTCAGAGGCCAGATCAGCTGCAAAGACCACAAAATTCAGTCAGAAGAAGTGAACTATTCTCTACAAGTGCAGGCACTTGATGCGGAAGTGTTATGATTCAAGACAATTAAAAGTAACAAGAAAATTAAAGGATAAACCTAAGAATCAACACTTAGGGTCACTTGGAATCAGCACCAAGCTAAACTTAGGCATCAGCACCTATGGCGTTAGGAATCAACACCCAACTATTGGAAAATATCCAATCTGAATTTCATTAATAAGATCTATATTCAAATTCAAATAAACTAGTCTTGTATATAGAGCTAGAACTGAAAAATAAAGAGATAAAGATAACAACATACCAAAACTAATCCTAACTAAACTCAAATACTAATCCCCTATCTAATCTCAAATCTAATCCCTATCTAAATAAAAGTCTACAATTATCCAATTTCCTATAAGATAAATAAAAAATCTGAAAATATAAATTCTAAAATAATTTTGGTTTTGCTCCTACACCATGTTAGTTTGAAGAACACATAGTATTATAGCCTGAATGGCATAAAGTTCCAATCACAGGACATTTTCAGGTACTTCATACTAAAGTGAAAAGTGAAGCGTCGATTTAAAGGAACCAAGAGAACAGCATGGAGATATGATTAAGCAATGAATCTTGGAAGTTTCTTTTTAGACAAAAGAAAAATGATGTAAATGAAATATCATAAAAGAACCAGCAACAGCTGAGGTCCCACATGCCACAGATTAGAATCGGAATCAAAATTCTGACAAAACCAGATCTCATATTACTGGATCAACCAGTCAGAATTGATTAAGATACAGCAACAACCAAGCCTTAGTGAGAATCAATTAAAAATATATATATTTAAAAAAAAATGATTTTGCCAAAAATATGCGCAAAGGAAGGCCAGGCAAAGCCCATGCGTACAAGAGGTATGCAACAAAAAAACTAAAATAAACTGTGAGAGAAAAATCAGGAAAAGTAGTAAAATAAAAGGCAAGTAGCGCCTAAAAGGTGAGTTGACTTGTAAACTATGAAAAACTAAGGTTAAGAGAGAAGAAAGAGGAAGAGATAAATGGGGAGAGAGGCTGTAAGAAGAAAGAGAAAAAGGTTTAGGGCTTAATCAATCAATCCCTAACCTTAGCACATATTAATGTTATAGAAATATGGGAAGACACCAAGAATACCCTATACTAATATAATATAACAAGCAAATTTTTTTTATAGGTATAATATAACAAGCAAATAGAAAAATAACAACAGTAACACTAACAAGGTGAACCATAAATTGAAGGACAACATACTTTCAAGACAACAAGCTCTCGAAAATTTATTTTACTGCTTCTTGTAAATATATAACAAATGCCAAGAAGAACAGTGGCCAGATACTCTTGCTATTCCTATTTTCAGCCTTAAATCTATAGAACTTCACATTCTTAGCACAGCATCACCCAGCACATCCCTAAAGAAAATACATAAGAAGAATATTTACCTACCAAGTTAGGTGCTTAGGTCCTTCCACTGGATTCTATGTACTATTATTATTTCCTTTTTGAATAAAATTAATTTTACATAATAAAGAAAGGCCCTTTCCTTGGATTTGGAGATCTAGAATTAGTCGAGAAAGATAGTTCTCAAGCATGTTCTTTATCCATTTGACCAGTGATTGAAGAACTTTATGCCACCTCATGCTCTATTTTGGATTGGTGTTATATGTGCAAGTGTAATAGTGAAAGTGTTGACCATCTTTTCCTTCATTGCCCGGTTGCTTCGGAGTTATGGGATATGGTTTTTGGTTTATTTGGAGTTAGTTGGGTCATGCCTTTGTCTGTTGTTGGGCTCTTTGCTTGCTGGCAAGGTCGTTTTAGTCGTCATCGTAATGGAGATATTTGGAAGGTCGTTCCTCTTTGTTTGATGTGGTGTATTTGGAAGGAGAGAAATAGTAGATGTTTTGAAGACATTGAGCGTTCTATGCCTGTTCTCAAGCTTCTTTTTCTCTGAACCTTATTTGACTGGTTCTCTGTATGGAGAAACCAACATTTTTCTATTTTGGATTTACTTGACTTTTGTAATTTTCGTTCTTGATTTGTTTGCCCCTGTATACTTCCTGTGTACTTGGGTGCCTCTCTCTTTTGATATCAATGAATCCTTATTACTTATCAAAAAAAAACATCACTCTTGATCCATAATTTACAGAAGAAACAACCATAAACCAAAGAGAGGAATGATGAAGACAACATATTGGAGGGAGGAGGAGCAAGAGAGGAAGGAGGAGAGCCAGAGATCAACAATCATCTGTATCAGGGAAGGAATGGGCCACTAACTTGATGAGAATACAAAAGAAAACAGCCACATCGTCTATTATTGCAAAAAAATCAGGGTATCAACATGGGCTGGCATAATACATCTTACACTGAACAAGACACTTGTAATCAAGCCCTTCTAGGGAAATGGTTACGAAGGTTTGGAGTTGAGAAGGAATAACTTTCAAAGTATGCAAAAGGCATGGGGAGGATTTGACAACAGAGATGGTTAAGAGGATCACATGGGGTTGGGCTTATGGAAGAATATATTTGAAGAGGGTGGAATCCTTTTCTAAACACATTAAGTTTATTATTGGGGATGGCTCTCTAATTCATTTTTGGTCTGACCCATAGTGTGGAGATCGCTCTCTCATAGTGATGTACGATGATTTGGGAATTTTTCTACATGTTCTCGTGGTGGGTTTAATGTTAGGAGGATTGCAGATCTACGGTTTAGAATTATTGAAGAAAGGTTTATGGGTTTTCTTAGGGATTTTGGGTTTGATACATAAAAGAAAATGGTTTGATTTGGGGTTGTAAGGAAGAAAGAAATGAGAAGTTTTTATGGTGTTCAGGGGCTGTATGAACAGTACCACATGAAAGAGAAGAAGAAAGAGAGGAGAGAAAGAGAGAAAAGAACACACAAGGACCAACATGACTCAAAAAAAATACTCAATTATTTTTATTAACCAACTCCATCTATTCTTTGAGTAAATTGAGAACAAATATACAAGGATTCATTCTTGTCCTAGTAGTATTAGGACTCCTAGTTTGACTAGTAAACTAAAAACCTAATAAAAGACTAACTCAAATGAAATAAAACCTAAGATGGTAAGGATCTTCTAAAAAATTCTAGACTCAACTAAACTAAAAAATGCCCTTAATTCGCAGAAATTCCAGAATTTACAGAATACCCCTGAATATAAGACCATAACTAATAAAATGAAAACCCAAATAAAAACTGTTTTAACCCTAAAAGACTCATTCCTAGACCTTTGAAACCACACAACTTTTACTTCAATTGGACGTCACACATGGGCTCCATAAAATAATTCTTAAATAGGCGAATTTGCAAAGTGGTAACAAATTAACCTTTCATGACTACATCACATAGTTCTCTTTCTTGATTTATTAATATCAACAGTATGCCTTGACAGCATCCTATTTTACTAATACAGATGATCAATGAATGTGATATTGGAATCATCAATTTACTTCCATGAAGAATCTCTTTGATCTGTTGTGTTCTAATTTCCTTTCTGGTCAAGAAGAGAATCAAGTATCCTAGAGACTGATTAAGAATGGAAAGTTTAAAGTTTGCTCATACTGTGACATACTCAGAATTTATAGCAGTGAAATTCCCACGGAAGTGCAAATGGAGAGCTAAGGTACCTAAAAAGGTTGCTTGCTTAATTGGACAGAAGTAATTAGTAAAATCCAAATTATGGATAACCTCCACAAACAAAGTATTGTAATAATTAATTGGTATTGTGCGTGCAAGAATAATAGAGAGTTAGTTGAGCATCTCTTACTTCATTGTTCAGTGGCACAGCACATTTGATCATTGGCGTTTGCTTAATTGAAAGGTTTTTTGGGTTATGGCAAAGATTATGCAGTAGACGCTAGATTGTTGGCAAGAAAGATTTCATCACCACAAGCAACCCAAGCTCTGGAAAGCAACTCCATTGTGCGTATTGTGGACAATTTGGCAAGATAGAAACAATAGAACTTTTAGTGGTGTTGAGCTCCCTAATCTATTGGGCAATATATAGGTTGGAAGAAATAGCCTTCCAACCTATTTTTTATCATTATTCCCTTTACAGCTTTACCTGTAGGTGTGGCAAAAAGGTTGGAAAAGCTTCAAAAGGATTTTCTTTGGGGAGGGATGGGTGAGGAATTCAAATTTCACCTAGTTAGTTGGAAGGTTTTTTGCACCCTGATTTGTAGTGAAGGATTGGGAATTAAGGATCTGTTGCTTTATTTTTTATTCAAGCTTCATTTAGATAACGATTATGGCAATATGTGGCGGAAGAGAGAATGCGTTATAGAAGAGGGTGATAGACTTAAAGTTTGGCCCAAATTGGGGAAGTTGATGCTAAGTTGAGACTAGAGGGCCTTATGGATGGGTTTGTGGAAGAGCATTAGATGAGGATGGGATAAATTCTCGCACTTTATCAGATGTGATGTCGGTGAACAGACTTTTGACTTGGTTTGTGGAATGGTAAATCTCCTATCCAGGAAAAATATCCTAATCTTTTGCTAATTTCTAGGGACAAAAATGCTAAAGTGGCAGATTACCTAGTGTTTAAAAATGGTTATTGTTCTTGGAACCTTCTTTTTATTAAAGTGGTCAATGATTGGGAACTAGAGTCCATGGCTCATTTACAAGAAGATTTATACGCTACAAAGTTTCAACATTGGGAGGAATCGAGGTTTTCAAGTGAAAAGCTATTACAAGATTTTATAAGGTAGGGGAAACTATTTTCCTTGGCAGAGCATTTGGAAAGTTTGTATGCCAAGGGTGGCGTTCTTCTCGTAGTGTGTGACGTTGAAGAAGACTTTGACTATAGATAACCTAAGGAGAAAAAGGATGATTGGTTATTATTGACTGGTGTTATATGCATATAAGAAATGGAAAGCATGTTCCTCATCTCTTTCACCATTGTGTGGTGGCTAACAAGTTGTGGTCTATAATATTTTGTTTATTTGGTGTTACTAGGGCTATGCCTTATTCTGTGAATGAGCTATTGTCATGTTGTAAGGGACATTTTGGAATTTGTAAAGAAAGTTAATGGGAGGATTTGGAAAGTGGTTCCATCATGCTAAATGTGGTGTCTTTGGAAAGAAACGCCCATTGCTTTGAAGGGAAAGAGCATGATTTGGATAAGTTGAAGTTCTTATTTTTAAAAACCCTATACAAGTGGACTTTGACCTCCAGTAATTTCTCTACAGTGGATTTTCTAGAGTTCTTGGACACAATAAGATTTCGATAGTTTATTTGTATTTTTTTTTTTTTTTTTTTTTTTTTGATAAGAAGTTTACTTGTATTTTTCTCTATGTTCGTTTCATTGTTTGGGCATTTCCTTTGTATACTTCCCATGTATTAGGGTTGCACCCCTTTTTCAGTTTTTTTTTTTTTTTTTTTTTTTGATGGACCTTTTTCAGCTTTTTAATTAAACTTTATTACTTATCCAAAAAAGAATGAGGAGAACTCATTGCTTGTACTATGTTTGGAAAGATCACTTCAAAATGGACATGTATTTTGGTCAACATTTCATAAAAACTGGGACAGAATTAAAGTACAAAAATATAGATGTACTCCCAAGAAAAGCACACAACTATCAACACTACACCCGAGTGAAATCCTGAAAAAGGCCAGAAAGGATCCTTCAGAGCAACATGGCAGAACAACCACAACACAAGTCATGAATTCCATATATATATATATATATATATTCACATCTCAAGCCCAGAGCATAGAAATTGTAAGCCTCATATAATAAAACCTAACTATAAATTTCTATATGAACTTACAAGAAGACTCTTCCTCGTCCTCATCACACCATTTGTTCCAATCAACCTTAATGTACGGTGCAGGTTTTTCTTCTGACTTTAACAATCTTTTCCACCAACCCTTTTGCTCTTTCTGGATTGAACACAGAATGTTCCTCAACCCAACTTTAGTTTTACAACCCTGCACCATAAGAATACAAAACTCAATGTATGTAGAAACTTCCAACCCTTTCAGAAGTTCAAGTTGAAATGAACTTAAGAACAACCACAATCAAACAGAGGTATTTATAATCAATGCTTGTGTTCTAAACTAAAATATGTTCAAGAATTGAAATTTTTAACAAGTATTTCAGTTAGATATCAGGAAACTTAAAAACATATAACAGTTCCACATATTAGATAAGCATGTTACATCAGTAAAGTGCACATCTGAAATATTCGTGGCCAAATGGCAATAAACAGATTTGATTTTCATAAGTTTTTTTTTTATTTTTTTATTGGTAAGTTACACACGCACCCAGTGGGTTCAAAACCCACGACCTTACCCTCCACCTAACACTTATAAGGGGAGGAGTTGTTAGTTGAACAAGACCTTTTTGGCTTCATGTATAATTCTGAAGCGGTTAAAATTAGTATTCAAATGTGAAAGTATACATAGCTTTGTCAAAAAATTTAAAAATACCATGCCGCACCAGACATACTAGCCAAAATATTTCATACCAGCCAATAATCCAGTACACTTAACCACTTGAAACATACCCGTTTAAATGCCAGGTTGTTTTGGCTTATACCAAGGATTTCGGACTGTACAAAATCATACTTTATTTTTTGAAACCATTTTTAAACATGAGAGATCTACAAGAGAGGCAAAAGAATAGAAGCCCAAAGATGACATCCAAAAAATCAAAATTTAATAAATAAATAAATAAATAACCCAGCTTCAGATTGGGGATTGTCCTTTTGCATCCCCCTAAACTTCTAGCATTCAGTTCCCACCATAAGCACCACATAATGCAGTGAGGTACCACTTTTCAAATTCCTATATTCTGTTGACGACTAAACCAACCTTCCCAAGATGAAAACATATCCAAAACTTTCAGTGGCATAACCCGCTAAACACCAAACAGACCAATTACCATATTCCACAACTTAGTAACTATAGGCAATGAAGGACTAAGTGATCCAGTCTCCCCACAGGTTTTGCACATAACACCAATTTAACACAACAACACATCTCTTCCACAAGTTTTCATTACTAAAAAAAATTCCCAAAACAGCACTCCATGTAAAGAAAGTGAATTGGGGTGGAACCTTCATTCTCCAAATAATCTTCCAAGTACAGCATCTGAAACTTTGTCATTGCAATATAAACCATCAACTTAACAATCAATAACTTTCTTTATTTTAGCCAAACCAGAAGCATTTGTTGGACACCCTTCTATTTTTGAACAAGACATAAAGCATCATCTGGGAAGTCTCTTACTAACAATTACAAAATAATCCAAAGCTAAGCTAATGTTGATACTTGGAACATGGGAACAAGGATCCAAAAAAGGGAACATGGGGACATCTCATATACAAAATTTGCACCAGAAAGAATATTGAATACTACAAATCTATGATTCTTTTGCGAAGAATTTGGCAAGGTTATTTAGTTTGTATGTAGTATTGAGCTCAACCTCTTGGCCCAACTCTAACTTAGTTAGAAATGTCAAATATCCTTGGAATTGCGACCAAGTATCCCTGGTGCAATCATATTCGCTGCCACCACACTCAAGAGATTCAAGACCAAAAAAAAAACGTCAAGAGGCATGGCATAACATTGACCAACTGAGAAGGGTGACCACTTTTGTTAAGCAAGGAAAAAAAAATCTGTTTTATATTTTTTTTCTTGGCTGGTTGGAACAAATAATAAATCTAAAGATATTTCCGAATAATGTTAAATTTGAAAATATGAGTCAAATTTTACAAGTATGTAGCTGTCAACTCCTAAACAGTCAATCAAAGAGTCACCATTAAATTGGACAAGTCCTTAGGTTTTTTAAAACTCAAGTTGGGTCTTTATTATTTTTTCTTCTAGGATAAGTTTTGAATGTTCTAAGTCTCTATAAATATGTCATTGTATGCTTTTAGAGATAAGAAAGGAAATTCCAATTTCTCATATTGTTTCCCTCAAAAAAAGTTGGATTCCCTTCAACTATAGGATTAGACCTTGAGACAAATTCTATCCAAGGAGGTGGTCTCCTCCCACATCAAAATCATTTTCCATTTTCTTGTCTGCGTCAATAGTCTTATCACGTCAGTGTATGGAGAATTAGAGGAATCTTTTTAGCGCAGAAGGGGTGATGATAATTGCATTAAAAACAAACTTCTCTATTGACTTCCTCTTTGAATTTCCGTGTACATGCTCTCAATCTTGCCTTTTACTGCCACACTTATTACAACTTCAAGCAGCCTCTCACAATTACCCCCAATTTCCTGAAGCCACACCTTGAGCATTCGCCTTGATGCACTAAGATTTTTATATCCACCTGCATTTGAGCAAGCTCAACACTCATTGTATCAAATATGAGATTTTCTTATAATTTCTCTCCTTTTTTTCTCCTCTTACTCCTTGGTTTGGGGGATGAAACCATGCCCAAAGTTCAGGCAGCATGTCGCATGCAGATTTCATATCCATACCTGCATCATTTTGTATTGATATGGTCACATGGGTGCCTTAGGGTCAATTGCCGGTTCCATGTAGCAGCAATGGTGGTTAGGGAGCCATGGTGTATTGGGCACAGCCACCATGAAGAAAGAGGTCAGGACTGCAGAGGTTAAGTGGCAGTAGTTTCCATAGTTGGGAGGTAGCATCTAGATGGTCTGTGTCGAAACCTTATTTGTGATGGAAATGATGACCTTGTGAATGTCTCGATATGATGAAAAATCAAAGTTTTTATTATAAAAAATAAATTAAAAAATAATTTAAAAAAAAAAAACTATCCCAATAAAGACAAATCAACACTAAAAGACCTCAGATTATCAACAACAAAAAAACACTACATTCTAGATATCTTCATGGACTTGGACAAAGCAAATATGATGTATAAGTACAATGTTCATTTTTCATAACTCCTACCCTATACAGTTTGAGTGACTTCCGAAACTTGATTGACATAATTAACTAGCTTAATAGTTAGTAAAAATACTTGCACGATAAAAACAAAACAAAATTGCAAGTAAAGGTTAGCATTACCTCAGGTACTATTGCTCCATAAAGTTCCAAACTTAAGTCAAAGGATTCACCTTGCACCCCTCGAGCAGAGAAACTAAATTTTCCCTGGGGCTCACACTTGACAGAAATATCCTTTGCATCAGGTAGAGCTACGGTCAGATAAACCTTGTCAGAGCGCTGAGCCCAAAGAACCTCTGGATTGCGACTGATACCACACCCAAACAAAAAAAAAAGAAAAATACATATGAGTATTATACTTCAATCATAACAGGAGTTTGCTTGATTAACTTAAACCGAAAACATCTGTGGCTGAAGAGGGTCATATTCATAAGCAAATGTATAGTAATTTTTTTTTAAAAAACACAGACAACACTAACCTATCAACAACCAAGGAAACAACAACAACAACAACAAAAAAATTGCTGCTACAACAACATTACAGCACCACAACAGAAGTAGCCATAGATAGCGTCAAAAACAGAGTCCTTGCAATCAAAATATTCACTATGCTTTATGCTTTTTGTTAATGCAATTTGAAAAGCAGTAGTCAACACAACACATCTCTATACACTTTTAATTTCATCTACTTATATATATTTTCCAAATTTAATTTAATTCTCCGTTGATGTCAACCGAACCAATTCCTCCATTATTCCTTCCTCACATAAAAATTTACCACCAAAATTATTATAATTACGGCATTGCACCACTGAGCGTCAACCTTTTTTTTTTTTTCCTCTCTCTCAGTAAAGATTATTTTTATTTTTATTTTTATTATTTAAAAGAAATCACAAGCTAGCCTTCAGGCCTAGATAATCAGCGGAAAGAACACACAAATTCTACTAACGACTGATAGTCAATTTATTAATATTTTTAGATTAAGATGAATTTATGGTTAACCAATTCAACATGGAAAAACCGAGTAATCTTGTCTATAATTATAAATAAATAAGAAAACCCTAAGATTAAAACGACCAGTATACTTAAATATGTATGTGTATGTGTATGTGTGTGTGTTAATACTTACGGAGATGAAAAAAAGAAAGTAGAGGTTGAGGAGAGTTGAGAGATGATGATGATGAGAATGGGTGGAAGCGTACCTCATTTGGATTTTGATTTTGTGGACGGAGAATGAACGATGCTTCAGTGAAAGGTCGCGTGCGTGTGTAAGTGTGTTACGGCCTACGGGGAGTGAGTGTGGAACGGAACGATATATCAAAACAAAACAACCAAACACTCACTCTACTCCGTACACTCACAACAACCAAGGCAAGCTATCTTTTCTCAACAACTCGCTTCTCCAACTTGTCTTTCAAGTTTCAAACTTCAACTCAATCACGGTCAAAGCGTCAATTTCAGTCAACTCCGCTCCACTTAAACCCTTTTTTTTTTTTTTTTTGGTGTGATTTTCTTCTGAAAAAAAAAAATTTGTGTGCTTTAAATGATATTTTATATATTTTTTAAAATGAAAATATTAACCAATACCTTTAGAAATATTTTATTAAAAAAATGATAAAATAGTAAATATTACTGGCCTCTATGAGCGCGTGCTCAGAGGCTCTTCTATTTAATAATTTGCATTTATTATAATTTGAGATTTCTACTTTTTCCAATCAAAAAAAAAAAAACCTAAGGGTGTAATGAAATTTTTTTAAAAAAAATTGATAAAAAAATGAGGATAGAAGAAACAAATATATCGTGATGAAGTAAAAAAAAAGAAAAAATGAATATGTGGGCTGAGTTTTGTAGATTGGAGGAGTTTTAAAACTAACAAAAGAGTAATCCTATTTTGTAGAGACTTAGTGAGTAGAAGTAGGAATTTAAATCAACTTAAAAGTAGGAGTTTATTAGAAACAGGAATGCATTTCAACGTAGTAGGAATCTATTATTTTTGTCAATTTACTATTTTAACCTCATTTTTAAGTTTTAGGTAGGGGTATTTTTGACAATAAAAAAAAGCAATAACTAACTTTCTTTTTCCAATTTACTATTTTAAACTCATTTTTAAGTTGTTGGTTAATTAATTTAGGGGTATTTTTGACAGAAAAAAAAGCAATAACTAACTTTTTGAATCCTCTTAATATATACAGATTAATAGCTTTTTATATTTTCCATAAAAATGGTGTCAAAACTTTTCTACTATAATTTATTTACAATTGTCTTAAGAGTATTCGTTAACATGACCATTTTTAAAAATATAAAACAAATTATGCACAAATTTTTTTTAAAACGCAATCACATTTGTTTGTGTAACCAATTATTAATTATTAATAATGATAAGTTTATTTTTTTTCCCAAAATTGTGTATTATAATTCATATTTGAATAACTATTATTTTTAAACTTATGTTATTAAGACAAAGGACAAGATAACTTTTGTTAAGGCATTTTTTGTTTTAAGAACCGTAACGTGATGTTTGTCACTGATTATACGATAAAGTTTATAGTCACAAAAAATTTCACAATCAACTGATGTGATGAATCGTTAGTAGTAAGTAAAAAAATAATGTTAATTGTGAGTTCAGATATGCACCAATAAAAACTTACCAACTCAATTGTTATTAAAAAAACATTGTGAAACTTTTTTTGTGTAGGGAAACTCAACTTTAGACAAAGTGGCTAACATGGCAGCTTGGACTGATGAGTTGTCAACTCAACCAAAGCACCCTAAAAGCCCACTAATTTCACCAAAGTCAACATTCTCATGATTAAGGGGATTTTCCCCATGTCTGTAGGCCCCCATGCCCCATACTTCTAATCAGATGGGATCCACTGCCTACTGTTGATGTGACTTCTTGGTAACTTGTGTCCGACACCAATTAATGCTCGGCGAGCGGATTCCCCTAAGGTATAATCTTTGGTTCACGACAAACTCTTGGGGTATTTGGGAGGACGATTCGGCAAGCCCATCTAGGCTCGGCCCGTGGGCTAGGACGAGCCGACCATATTATTGAGTGGGCCTACAATTCGAGACTGGGTTGACTTATTTGGTCCGTACAATAACCCACCACAATCCCATTTCTAGAATGTGGGGATGGGATCATGGTACGGTTTTCGGCACATGGGGGATCATGCTTGATGTAACCATTGATTCTCAGGGATACCAAACGTCAGGTACTAAATGATTCATACACTCTTATCACATTTGTATTTGTCACCATTAACCCCTTAATGGCTAAAGCGTGATCCATAAATTAAAGAGAAGAAATTTGGTGAGATTAAATGTCCATAATCATGGAGTAATTCAATTTGCATAACCAATACAAAAGGCAATGATCACTAACCCTAAGAGGTACAAAACACGTCCTAATTTTCATAGATCTTTCCTTCACTCTCTCATCATGTCACTAGTTTAACCATCTAAGAGTTCTCATATTGGCAGTCTAACAAGTGTTTCATTTTTTTTAAATGTATTTGTGGATCAAGTTAAACCCCTTATCAAATTGCATCATTAGATAACAATAATGATAATAAAAATAAATCAAACAATTGTTAGAGTTTATAAACTAAGATGTAAAATAAGAAGAAAAAAATATGTGTACTTAGTAAAGTGAAGTCGATTAAGAGTTAAAATCTAGTAGCAACTTCTTTTTTAGAATATTATTTATCTCCATTGGAGTCATTTTTATTTTGTGGAATTTCTAAAATAAGCCAACTTATTAAGTAACTACATAATTTCACATTTTCTTCTCTCTACAATTTGATAACACTTTCAGTTCAACTTTAGATGAGGTGGCTAACATCGCAAATTGGACCAATGAAGTGTCAATTTGGCTAAAGCACCCAAAAGCCCAAAAAGTTCACTGAAGTCAAATTTTGCAAACAACCACAACCCAGCCGTGCCCAACAAACACAAACCCAGTTAGAAGCAAACAACCAACCCCACCGGCCACCGCCAAATATCACCACCAATCATAGGCGAAACCTATTGGCACCGCCAAAGCCTAACCCTTCAACCACCAAACCCATTTGCACCACCAATCCCACCGACGAAACCCACTCACACCACCGAACCAACCAATTATCGGCCAAACCCACTTGCACCACCGAACTCACCAATCACCGGCCAAACCCACAAAGTCAAGACCCAAAAATACAAAGAAATTTCACAGCAAACCCACCATAAAACAAACCCATAACAAACCTCAGTTTCTTTCTCAACCTCGAAATCAACAGTGGAGAAACCAAGATTCAACACCATTCGTAGTGGTGGTGGTCAATGGCGAGGGACTAAGACTGTGGTTTTGGCCTTGGATGCCTCACAATGAAAAAAAAAAAAAAAAAAAAAGAGTTGAGAAAAAAAAGAGGAGAGAGAGAGATAAAACCAGTGATGCACAACAGTGAACTCCAAAGATGGTGAACGGTGGTCTGAGGAAGGAGTAGCACAGCTTGAGTTTGTCCATGGGGGTTCAAGCCGTGAGAGAAAGAGAGAGAAGAGATGGAGAGGCAGTGAGGAGAGAGACAGAGAAAGGAGAATGAAAGCAAGAAAGAATAAAAAATAAAAAAAGTAGTGTGAACGCAAAATAAATTTTTTTTTTAGCTTTCAGCTACAGTGCACATTCATATATAGATGTGCACGGTAGCAATGAAGGTAAAAATTTTACCTTTAGCTCCACTGCTGTATGGCTGTTTTTGATGTTTTGGTGGAGCTAAAATAGCTATATAACTATTTAGCTCTACTGTTGCAAGTGCTCTTATCACCTTTGGATTCCTTACCACCAACTCCTTAATAGCTAAAGGGTGATTTTTAAATTAAAGGGAAGAAATTTGGTGTGATCAAATCCCCAAAATCATGGAGTAATTTAATCTCCAATAGTGGTACAAAAGGTAAGGATCATCAACCAATAGAATTTTGAAACATGTCCTAATCTTCATAGATTTTTCCTTCACTCTATGATACCGTTTCTCACTTAACCATCGGAGAGTTTGTTTACTGGCATTCTAGCAAGTCTTTTATTTTTCTTGCAAAGTGTTTGTAGATCGAGCCAGACCCCTGATCAAACTACATCATCAAATAATAATAATAATAATAATAATAGTAAAGATAAATCAAATAATAGTTAGAGTTAAATTAAGTTGGAAAATAAGAATAAACAAATATATATCTTCAATAAAGTCATTTACGAGTTACAATGCATTGGTAATTTTTTATAGAGGAATGAGATACTTTGATGTGTTTGGCTCCTTAATTCACAAGTCTTCCGCTTGATTGTTTGAGGGAGTTGTGTGTGTTGATGTTTATAGGAGATTGTAGTGACATTGATAGATTTTGACTAGAGTTTCCGAAATTTTGTAGCTTAAAGAAAGTGATGTTGCATGAAGTAACCTAATGTCTCTCCTAAGCTTTTTATAAAAATTTCTCCAACACTTTGTTGTTCTAAAAATGGGGTGGAGTTCTCTCCAAAAAACAATCCATTAATTTGGTGAAACAAGGTGGTATTTATAGAGGTGAATGAATTATGGGGGTTTTAATTTCATTTATGGAGTTTTCAACTTGTTTCTATCTATGTGCACAATTAAATTGAGCTTTGGGCTAATAAGAGGTGCCAAAATTCAAATTTTGTCAAAAAGCTTGACACAATTGTCAATCGGACTAGCACTTATATCAATTTTAGCTCAATTAAAATTTTGTGTGATCTTAGCTTGTTTTTCCAATTTGTTTAATGAGAATAACAAGTTTAAAATATAATTTTAGCCACTTAACGATCAAAACATTATCCAAAATAAATTTGAACTTTCAATTTTGAAATTTCCCTTCTTTTTTTTACAATGATGCAAAATAAAAAATTTAAAAAATGTAGGATTTATGATTATTTTTAATTACATTATTGCCTCCAAAATTAAACAAATGAAATTTTGATGTATAATTAATTATGATAAATCTAATTAAGGACCAACATGGAAATGAGCTATGTCCATAATAAAAATGCAAAGTTTATAAACTCCACCAACCCCCATTCTCTAAATACGGGTACAAATCTCAAGATTCTTGCATTCCAACAACGTCATTACCTTCTGATGGTGATCAACATTAAGTATTCTTTGTCCATGATGGTTGTCTAAGACCAATAACGTCCAAAATGGTATTCAAAAAGGAGAAAGGAGGAATATGCACCACAAACATAACATACGGACGTCCAAGGGTATCATCAAAAGGAAATCTTGCTGTCTAAAGGAGAACTAGGTTATCCATACCATGAAAGTATGAACGACCAATAAACACTTAGTAATTTTTTGAGTGTTTTCCATAATCTCAAATGGATAGACCACTAACCCTCATCTCGAAACATGGGGTGAATTCTTTGAAATTCACTCCACTCTTCCCACTAAGTCCACACATCTCCCACAATGTTAGTGACACCTAACAAGTAGACCCACTCAAAACTCTCTATAAAAGAGACCAAGCTTCATCCAACCAAGGTACGTTCTACTAATCATCTACTCACTACACTTGTGTTCTAGAGAGAAAACTGACTTAATTGTCGAAAGGTCCTTGGCCGGTTCACCCCGGTCACCTTCAATAGTCTATTTATTCCTCTTTAGGTCATCAAACCGTCATTGAAGCCTGGAGCATTTAGCCTACTGATTTTCGTGCATCATCACTTTCATTATACCATGGTTCAAGTAATGGGAGAAAATCAAGGAAGTATTGGCCATGCTATCACTCCTATATAAGGAACACACCACTACATTTGCAAGGAATGAGAGAAAAACCCAAAACACTTTATTATTTTTGTTTAATTGGGTTTAATGAGTTATGACTTAAGCATCAAGAAGCCTAGGCTGGCACCACACCGATGTCACTTTGATAGTGTGATTTTCGTAGGTTTTCTAAAACTCTATTTGGACTAGTTGCTCACTGTGATTCGTGGTATCAACAAAAATAATAAGAATTTCTCCTCTATGAAAAGTACATAATGATGTACAGATACTGTTTGAAGAAACAATTTTGGAAAAATAAAATAAAATAAAATTCATAGAAATACAGTATCAATGTATAAAGGACCTTTTAAGTGTTACACAAAATTTCAAGGGTTGTATTTTATGAAGAAAACACATGAGTTTTTGTGTAGTTTTCATTAAAAAAAAAGATCAACGATTTAACATGTAATTTTCATAAAATGATCATCTTTATTTGAAATAGATTAATTATTCAGACTATCACGTTATTTAAAATTTTAAATGACATGATAGTTTGTACACTGTTAGATCTAATATATATATATATATATATAAATATATATTTCTAAAAAAAAAAAATCTTAACCGCGTGAAATGAACGAAATGGAAAGATCTTGTCTAGCAATTTTGGAAAAGGTCCTCTTCTATTGAATCCTCCAATTACCTCACATTTTTAGTTGGATGTGGAACACATGACATTTATTTAATTTTAAAATGACATGCCTTTTACATCTAAATAAGAGTTGGAGAAAATTAGAGGATTCAAATATTGGGATAACACGAGAGAGAGAGAGAGAGAGAGAGGGAAAAATGTGGATGCTCATAGACATGAGGAAAGTCTATGGCTCTCTCAAAGATATCCCACTAAAGTCAGCACCAATATCAACTTTCTTTTATTTCTCTATTTACAATGAGAATCTATATATATAATAATAGGTGAAGCGGAGAGAAATTCAAATTAAAATTCCAATTTTGCGCCATGTGTCCTAAATTATTTATTCTTAAAGAATTTTATTTCTTAATTTTAGAATCAAATATGAGACCATATCATAAATATTCATCCAAGTGAGTTATTAAGTACAAAAACCAAAGAGTCTAAAATAAATGAATCGTTAAAAAAAAAGTGCTTCATAATAATTAAAAAAAATGGATAATTTACATTTTATACCTAATAATATCCTTACAATTTTTTTTAAAGAGTTAACAAAATATAAAAATGACTATCAATAGTATTTAAATTATATATATAGGAATTATATTATGCATTTTATTATATATCTTTAAGTGTATCCATGCATTGTTTTTTTTTTAGAAATAATTACAACATGCTGCTAACTCCGCAGTTCGAACCCTTTCCCCCCTAGACTCCCAAACACTTTGTACATAGGGAAGTGCCAATTCAGCTACAAGGCATTTGACAGATTTGGAGAGATTTTGTTTTAGTAGGCTCATGTGAAAAACACAACGGACCATGAATTTTATTGTCAATTTAACACCTCAAACCAAACAAATTCCCCCATTTTTCATATCTCAGGGATCATCTCAATCAAATATAATAATAATAATAATAATAATAATAATAACAAAAAAAAAGAGATGTCTATAATATTTTCACAACAAATTATAGATGGTAAGTTGTTATTAGTTCTAATTTGAATTCACAACATAAATTGTCATTTTTTTGCTTATTTATAATAATTTGTTATGAAAATGATGTGAGAATATTACGAATTTATAAGGAAGGAAAAAAAAGAGGCATTCAACGAAATGAAAAAAACACAAATAACATAACAATTTTTGTGTGCACATCACATTTTGTACATGTAGCGGTGGGCACGTGCATTCCACCGCTTGTTACATGGCCTTTAAAAGTTAAAACGGTTTTCACACACTCTCTCTCTCTCTGGCACACAGTAAAACAAACCAAAACAAAACACTTTTTTCACTTTCACTTCCTACGTTCTCTCTCCCTCTGGCTGTGTGTGTGAAAGAAAGAAAGAAAAATGCCCCCATCCCCATCCCCACCTCCACCCCTACCCCGGCCTTCGCCAAACTGAAAAGTGAAACGCACATTTCATTCACATTTACTTTTTTTTTTTTTTTTTTTTTTTTTTTTTTTGTCTCCTAATAAAAATATTCATACTCATGATGGGAACGCTCCTAAAACCCTAAGCTCCCCTATTACTCTCAAACCCTAATAATCACCATCCAAGAATCAAAATCAAAATTTCAAGATGATGAATGAGCATCATCACCACCACCGTGACGAAGCCGAAGCCGACAAGGCCCAAACCCTAACCTCCTCACTGTCCAAGCTCTCCGCCTCCTCTCGCGGCGTACCCTCCGGCAAAGACTTTCACTTCTTCAACAACTTCGACGACTTCAAGAACCCCATCCGTGAAATCTCCAACAAATCAACGTCGATGCTCCACGCTATAAACGATAATGCCCAGGTTTGGAGACAACAAGAAGGACCGCCCAAAGCTGCTGCTGCTTTCCCTGAAGCAGACATGGACGACGCCTACGATTGGCTTGTGAATGTCAACGACGAGCTTCTTGAGCGGTTTGATGTGTCGGCCGACGACTTCCGGAAGAAGGAAGAGACTGACTCCTCTGGGTTTCAGTTGGTGCATTATGGCAATAAGAAGAAGGGGGCGAGTGCTAGTGCCAGTGCCAGTGCTGTAAAGGTGGCTACGAAGACCAAACCGAAGGTGCCTTTTCATATACCATCCATAAGGAAGCCACAAGAGGAGTTTAATATTTTGGTCAATAATTCCAACCAGCCCTTTCAGCACGTTTGGTTGCAGCAGCAGAGGACCGACGATGACCAAACCACCACCTTTATTCATCCCCTAGTATGTTTTCTTTTCGCTATTTTATTGTATTTACTTGTTCTTTTTGATTTGGGATTGGAAAAACAAACACAAACACAAACACTAGTGTGTGGATGAAATGAAATGCAATTCTTTATACGTTTATAATTTTGGCCTTCTTTTCTTTTAGATTGATATATTTGAACTTCCTTCTTTTTTATTATGAGTATGATAGACTTGAACCAATGACATCTGCTCCATTATAATTGCTTGCCTGCCCAAAACACCGATTGGGAACTTTTTTTTTTTTTTTGAGAATACTAACATGTTTAACACACATATGGGGAGAGGGGAGAAGTTCTTAAAGAAACTGACAGTAGTTAATATTCAAAAGGGCAACTCTTGGATACACAGCACATGCTTTAAACCTCTACCGATTGGGAACCTAGATCCCTTATTCTACATTTGAGATAACTTGAACCCACCTTTTGGCTTTCTTTCTGCTTTTCAATATCTTTTTCTCATGGATGTTGTCCATTTGAGATAACTTTAATGATGCAAAATGCATTGAATAGGTACTTTTCGGAGCTTCCAAGCTGTTAGTAACTATCATATACATGCTGACAGTAGAAATGATAAGAGACACTTAGCATCATACTTTAAGTTTGATCACTTTCTTCTCTGGGTCATACTGCATTGATTTATTTTTGTTGGCTCATGGTTTTTTTTTTTTGATAATCTGTGATCTTCATTTAAGAGGAAACTGATAGACAATCTTCCTTACAAATAGAGATAAGCGCTCTTGGAAGATCATCCTTATTGAAACAGAAAGACTCTTTAGACCCAAGCGAGAGCTTTGCAGCAACATGAGCAGCCTTGTTGCAATCTCTCTCTTCACCCAACAAAAAGAGCAACCTACAAACTGAGATTTTAAACCTAAGATATTACTAATTACATTATGGATGCCTCATGGGTTGTTAACATGATTAGCTATATGTTCTAATTGAGACCATTTTGGGAGAGTGTGTTCGCTTTTCTGGTATTTATGCATTTTGATTGGAACTTCTGTTGCTTGCCTAATTGTAGAGTGGTTTGGAAAATTTTTTCTCTCTCTTTCTTTCTCTCTCATTTTTCTTTATATTCAATTATTGTATTCTCTCTCCTCATTTTCTTGTAGTCAATTGTATATGTTGCCAAAATTAGAGTCTGTTTTCTTGCTATTTATTGTTTTCTCATTCCTATAGGAGAAGCTTTCTTTTATGGATTTTGTTGATAAAGACATTGGGAATGTGGATCCTGTAAACCCCCCCTCTATAGAGTCTACACCTTTCAAGCTTGTGGAGGAGGTGAAAGATTTGAAAGAGTTGGCTGCTAAATTGCGTGGTGTAAATGAATTTGCGGTAAAATTTGATTACTGTGATTTATTTTATTTCAACATGTTGTAGCCTGCTTGCTTAATCTTACTTTTTTGAGTATATTCTTATTGGCCAGACTGTTAATTGTTATTTTTATTTAATTTTTGGTGTGCACAACAGTCATTAACAAGTAGAACTTGAGCTACTTCTATTGGCAAGGTGTAAAGTGCAAAATGAGTCCATGTGGTGTCAAGGGCTCAAGGAATTTTGTGTGTATGTTGAACTGGCAATTTCAACAATCCTTATGTCCACCTATATTAGCAAATGAGTACTCATAGTTACTTGCGGGAACTTCTAACATAGCCTTTTGGACAAGTCATTCTTTAATAAAATCATGAGGGTAATAGTGAGGATTGAATGGGGCAATTTTGTTTTGTGAGGTTGACACGTGGATCCAGTTAGGTCGAAGGGTTTAACAGCACTATAAACTTCTGGTGAAATAGATTTTGATATCAAGAGCTTTTTAATACCTTAAATAGTTGGTTACTGTGTGTGTGCTGAATAATTTGGCAAAGCAGTTGTTTTCTTTGTAATTTTAAAATAATTAACCCATTAAATCTTACTCTGATCACTTCTTTAGTGTGGATTGCTTGACTCAACTGCTTCTCTATATGTACCATCTTGCAACTATTGTCACTATGAAGATAACCTGGGGCTGATATTGTACATAGAAGTTCCTGATGTTGACATTTTTAATGTTGGTGAGAGAGATTTCTTGTTCAAAATTCTCCATTAGTTCAGATTATGGAATGTTATTTTTTTTATTTTTTTTGTGAGTGTGTATCAGCTACTCATAAAATATTGAAAGTTTATTTACCTTTTCTTTCTCCTCCTTTATTTCTTCCAATTAATCCATGTGGGATGGCTGGCCCTGGACTTAATCTAGGTTTTCTTAAAGATGACATATTAATACTAGGACTACTTTGTTTCTTTTGGGTTAAATTTTATTAAAATATCTGTTCCTGTACATGTATATTTTTTTCCCAATAAGTGTTCCTTTATGTTCATTTTAACTTCTGTGATTGTTTAGGTTGATTTGGAACATAATCAATATCGATCTTTTCAAGGGTTGACTTGCTTGATGCAAATATCTACCAGAACAGAAGATTTTGTTGTAGATACTCTAAAGCTTCGAATTCATATTGGCCCATATTTAAGGGAGGTTTTCAAGGACCCTACCAAGAGAAAGGTTGATCTTTTGCTCACCAACTAGTGTATTTTTTATTTTTTTTTTGGGGGGGGGAGGGGGGTATTAGATTTACCAAATTATGTGATACTGGGAAATATTTATACTCAATTAGGTTATGCATGGAGCAGATCGAGATATTGTGTGGCTTCAGCGGGACTTTGGCATTTACATTTGCAATATGTTTGACACTGGCCAGGTTTGCACATCGAAATCACTAATTGTTGGGATTTATATATAAGCCTTGTATCTATTGCTTTTTGTCTTTGTAGGTAAAAATCTTATATTATGGTTGGTGTATTTCTCAGTACTGTGGTTCCACCAGAAACTAATTTTTCCAAGTAGTTGATATTGCTCTGCGTGCACAATACTGGGCATAGGATCATACTGATTTTTTTTTGCAACTCACCAAATTTTAGTGCTACTAGATATCTCAGGTTATCTGTGTCTGATTATTCCCTTTAATCTCATATTCCCTTTGCCTTTTATTTTAAATTAAAAAAAATTTCCTTGTTGATCCCATCCACTTTTTACTTCAGGGAGAGGCTTCTTACTCTATTCACTTCAGTTCTCTTCTCTGTTTTATTATTTGGATACCCATGGATTTATTTCTATGTTATGTTTTAAAGAGATTCATATTTTAGCATGAGTTCTAAGGCTTTACTTTGTCCTTCTAAAGAATAGGAAGTTGTTATTTTTTTTTTAGTAGTAGCAGGCTACAAAGGGGGCAGCATTCTCCCATCTTGTCCAATGGGTTGAACTCAAGACCTACTTATTAAAAGGGAAGAGTAATCACTGGTTACTAGGGCTAATGGTAGATAGGAAAGTTGGTCTTTCTATTAAGATGCTTGGCAAGATTCTCTTGGTTGCTATCCTTCTCCACCCTTCTTCACCCCAATATGCTCCTTTTTTCCCCACTTTTAACATGTAATCATAATTATTTTGTGATATTCTCGTACTTATTTTGAATGTGAACTTTTCTTTTTGATCCTCAGGCCTCGAAGGTATTGAAATTGGAGAGAAATAGCTTGGAGTTTCTTTTGCATCACTTTTGCGGAGTTTCTGCTAACAAAGAGTATGCTTTTTAAATTAATTTTCAGTTTCACTAGATTCAGCTGTTACTGTTTATCCCCCCTAAAAAAGCTGCTACTTATGGGTTGACTACTTTTCCTTCTTCTGCGTTACTATAAGGTTGACTTGACAACTCCTTGCAGATACCAGAATGCAGATTGGAGATTACGCCCTCTTCCTGAGGAGATGCTCAGGTACATGTAGAGCTTGTCATGCATTTCCTGCTTGAAATTCTTCTCTTGGTTGCCTCCAAAATTTTAGTTATTATTGTTATTAGTTAAAAGTAAATTTAATAAGTCATTAACTCAAGTGAATTAGTAGTTCTGAAGGAATCCACCCCCTGTCTATATGTAAGTAGAGTTGTTTACTTGCTCACTTTATCATCACTTTGCATTTAAGATACATTTGTTGGTACTGTAGTTGAATTAAGTATAGAAACAGGTTTGTATTTTACAATGACTATCTCAATATTTGACTATTGTAGCCAAATAGTCATTGGAAGATACAAGCAAGCGAGTGTTGTAAGTCTATGGGTCTGTGAATCATCTTCTTCATTCCATTTCGTACAGCAAGTGGGTTATGCCTCGTTTGGTGACAGAGTGGCTGGCTTGTTGGAGAGGTCATTTCGGAGACATGGAAAGGCAGTGATTTGGAATGCTGTACTATTGGCAATCATGTGGTGTATATGGCGAGAACATAATACTTACTTTTGACGGACATGGAATTTCAGTTCTGGATTTGAATTTTTTTTTTCTCAAAAGAATGCTATACATTTGGATTGCAACAAACAATGAGCTATTTTTCTTTCTCAAATGTGTGGGATTTTTTTCAAAGTTTTTAAATTTAGTCATTTTTCTATTTACCCTTTTCTACTTCTTTGTACTAGGATGGTGCACATATTTTTGTACTTTTCTAAGAAAAGATACTACTTAAAAATGTATGTATTTGTCAAAATATGAATTTCTACATTCATTACAAATCATGTTTTGTTTTCTTAGTTTGCTAATATTTTGTGAGTGGTCTAAATTCAAAGTTTAAGGTGTTGCATGCTCATGATTACTTGTTTGCTATTTTCCACTAATGATAAAGGTTTTTTTTTTTTGACTTCTATCATCATCTAATTGCCTTCTTATGATCACAGATATGCCAGAGAAGATACACACTATCTATTGTATATATATGATTTAATGAGAATCAAGCTGTATGCAATGCCTAAAGAGGCCGAAAATATTGATGCTCCATTAGTAGAGGTAATTCCTCCTGCACCATTACCATCTTCTACAGATTTTATGGGATTGTGGGTTTTTTCCCCCTTTAGTGATTTTTACACTGCGTTCATGTGATATTGTGTATTATAATTTATATATGATTTAATGAGAATCAAGTTTTCTAAATGCCTATGTATAATGGAAATTTTGATGCTACTTTAGGAGAGATATAGTCTTCATGGACCATTAGCACCAACTCCGAACTCATCTAGAAAATAAATTGGGCCCTATGTTGATAATATACTTGTTGGTCAACCAATCTGTCCCTAAGTAGATCCCTGATCGTCTTTAAAATATTTCTGACTCGAATGTGAATCGTAAAATTCTTTACCCAAACAGAGAGAAAATTGTGAATCACAAGTGAGCTAGCTCACTAGAGTTTGTTTTGGCCTATAAGATTTAATCATATTGTACGGGTCAAGATTTTTGGAAATATTTAAATTATGGATTATAGAACTTAAATATTTTCTGTGAACTCATAATTTTTTATCACTTATTTTGTTGCTCTTCTATCTGCGTGCTTTGGGGATCTTGTTTCGTTAGATTGAATATGTTTCAGTCACACTGATTTCAAATGATAAGATCCTTTGCTTGTGGTATACAAAAGCCTGGAGTTTTAATAGGGGATAATTTGTGGATGATGATCCTTGGAGTAGGATATCCATTAAAGTTAAAAGTCAAAATTGTTTGTAAAAACGTGTCTAACAGAAATATGAAATTTTGATTATCTAGTTTGGTTGAATTTTCAAAATGATTGGATTTAATTGATAGGAATTTCAATCCTATCAATTTGAATATCCATTATTTTGACGAACATAAAAAAATAAAGAATTTAGAGTATTATAATAATTATGACAATTTTGGGATTGATGATGACAATGACTTGGTAATGGTGGTGGTGGTGGCAACCGTGGTGGTGGTAATGATGGTGCCAGCATTGGCAGTGTTAGTGATATGGTGATGCTAGCGATGGTGGTGTGGTGGCGATGGCAGTGAAATTGATGTTGACAGTGGCAGTGGTATCGGCTGATGGTGGTGGTGTGAGAGTAATGAGTGGTAGTGTTACAAGATTTTGTAAATGACGCCTTTCCCCATGGAATTTTTACTTGGGATTTGGATGCTTGATTTCCAAGTTTAAAAATCCCTGAAAATTTTGAGTTAAATGCTAACAGTAGGGAGCAAAATGCTTATTACCATTGCTTAAGGGGAAAACATTGATCAATTTAGAAGTTTGTGGGGGGACATTGCAATAGCACCATAGTTAGAGTAGGTGTTGTTTTGGGGGGGGGGGGGGGAGTGCTATTTGCCCCCTTTTTTTGACAAGCAAGGTATGGAAATCTGGGTGCTTGACATCCTTGGTGGGATTTTCAGGGGATATTTGGGTTTGGTTGGGAGGCATTTGGTAATTGAGTATATGTGCAAGAAACTCTCTACCAGACTGCCTTCCCTCATGTCTGGGGATTCTTAGGAACTTTCTGGTACTGGTGTGATTGGTGGTCATGGTTTGGCCTAAGGCAAGAATATAAGTTTGTAAATTCTTCAAATATTGCCCAACAGAAATTGTATTGGTTGTGACCAAATATATCTTCCTTTCCAAGTAACTATAAACATGTATAATTTGATCAATTCTAATGGTTTTTTCACTATCCTCCATATGTTATGATGTTTGTCAATTACTATAACTTCTCATTGTTTACTGAAATATCTTTTTGCTGATAGGTCTACAAGCGCAGTTGTGATGTGTGCATGCAGCTATATGAGAAAGAGCTTTTGACAGAAAATTCATATCTCCATATATATGGGTCTATTTCTTACTCTCAGTTTCTTAAAAGTTCTTTTCAAATGGGTGTTGGTCTACTATTTTTTGGCTCTTCAACGTCTTCTTTTATTTTATTGATTTTCGAATCTTTTATTTTGAAATGTAAATCTTATTTATTTTTTATGGGGTGATCCCAGTTGTGTGCTTGCATACTTGGGTTATGCCCTCTTTTGAAAAATACATTTTTGTACTTATGTATATACATTTGCCTTTTTACCCCATTGACCCCCTGTTGAAACCTCTATTTTATTTGGCTGTGTCAAATTTTCTCTCTTAACAACTTCAGTCAATATTTATTCTCTCTCGATGCAGGTTGCATGGTGCCAGTTTCGATGCTCAGCAGCTTGCCATTGTTGCAGTACGTTGCTGGCCATTTTCCTGTACCTTCTCTTTTATTATTGAGATAAATATTTTTCAGGGTTATTTATTAAGAAGTTTTTTCTATCATTGTAGTTGATATAATTGTTTGACTTGTAGGAACCATGGAATGTATCAATCAAAATATAAGGGATTTCACAAAATAAAAACCATCTCATCTTTCAAAATGAATGGATGATTAATAGGATAGTTTAAGTCAACTGATAATCTGCAGTTGGTTTCTCTATTGTAGTGATCTCTACTTATGTGGGTTTCTTTTTTATTTTTTTTATTTTTATTTTATTTTTAATATAGATTTTAGATTTCATACTTAGCTTGCTTCCAGGGCCTTTGTGAGTGGCGAGATGTGGTTGCTCGTGCTGAGGATGAGAGTACCGGATATATATTGCCAAACAAAACTCTTCTTGAAATTGGTAGGGAAACCTAAGAAAATTTTTATCAGCTTGATTATTTGTTTTTAAAATGGTGTCCATACAATATGTTCTTACTATTTTTATTATTCTTTTGTATTAGCCAAGCAGAAGCCTGACACTACTAGCAAGTTACGTCGATTGGTGAAATCAAAGCACCCTTACGTTGAGCACAATCTCTCTCCTGTTCTTAGCATCATTAGGCATTCTGTACAAAATGCTGCTGCATATGAAGCTATTGCTGAACATCTGAAGGTGGGGACTTATGGAAATTGTAAGGCCCAGATGGAGCTTGATGATAGTGTGAGAAATGAAATTGCTGCATAAATTTTGAACAATTGTTCCACAAAATTAAGGAACATTGATATAATCTAGAAGTAGGAAACTCCAATTTGATAGGTTAAGCTTTCAACAATAAAAAGTGAAGACTACAAATTTTGATGTGTTAGAACAGGCTTTGCAACATTTAAAGCATGACCACAGAGATACAGTTGATTGTGTCTTCATGTAGCCTGCTGTTATGAACCAAAATAAAGAAAGTCAAGTCAATAACGGTGAATAGAAATTTGTTGGGAGCTTGTAGAATCTGATATTTATGGGGTGTGGCAACGATTTCTACAAATGTTATAGTTAAAATAGGTAATGGAAGAAGTTAGTGGTTATTCTTATGAATGATTCTTGTTATCAATTCTATATAATTTATATAGTCACTATAATTTAATTGTTTTAAAACCTGTCTGGTTATGTAGGTTGACTAATGAAGGTGGCTTTGATGCTGCTAGGTATAGTGTACATTGTTTGAATGTCTGACCTTAGATTGAGAAAGTTTATGCATACAGTATTATATTGTTGTCCTGCTCAAGCACTTAATTGGCAAACTAGCGAGTTCATGAGGCTTTGCATTGAGTGGAGCAAATTGAAAGGATGTACAATTTGTATAGAGTTTCACTTGTTTAATTATTTTCCCAATATATGAATTTTTAATCTATAGTTGTGTTCAAAATGGTGTTTTTGTGCTACAGATTTTTCACCTTGCACTGGAAAATGTTGATCCTTATTATTCTAAATAGCATTAAATTTTCATTGTTCAGGCATCAGAAGAAATTAAAGTTACAGATGGATCTGATGCCTTCTCACCTGATGCTCTTATAAAACGTGAAGCTGGAAATGCTAGAAGAGTGAGCATTGATGGGGGTGATACAATGAATGGTAATATGTCTGCACTTTTGCATTCTCATCAGCTGAAAGATGAGTCTTCAGAGCTTGGATGCAGTGCCTCTGAAGTTGACAAAGACGGAAAAGGATTCCCCTTTGAGCATTCAGATAAAAGTGGGAACATCAGTATAAATTCTGATGGTTATAGTTCACAGCTTGTCGGAGGAAGCCTCACTACTGGGCAGAGCAGAGATGCAATTGATGATACCTTGGTGTTGGGTTCAGCGAAGGTTGTAAATCATGATTATTTTTTATATTGATGATTTGGATTCTTACTGAGAGTGGTTTAGTCTAAAATTAATTGCCTTATCCTTTGTAGGTTACTGGAGCAACTGTTCAGATGCTTAAGAAGCCTAGCCGTGCTTTTGGGGCACTCCTGGGGAATTCAGCCCCAAAGAGAAAGTTTGATACCAACAAAAAGGTGAATTTTATACACATTTAGATAATGAAGCACATTGCAATTCCTTGCCAACTGTTATTCTGCGACTCCAATTTCTAGTGTAGTTAATCCTTGAACCTGGCATCCTACATTTAATCTCTCTCTCTCTCCATTAAAAAAAAGGAAATAGATGGAGTTTGGCGTTTTATTTATTTTGGTGGGGACCTATGTTTTATAACCCGTGTTTGTTGATGCTTCTTTTCTGCTTGTCATGGGAACTTAGCCTACAGCCTACCTGCAAATGTTTTGTGAGTGCAGGATGTGGGTAATTTTATGATATTTGAACATGTTGAGGGTGTGGGTAACTATTATTGAGGCACTTTATTTTTAATTATTTGAACCTCTGTAATTTGATTTCATATGTTGTTGCAGTTAATGATCTAATTGGCTTTATTTTTTTGTACTAAACTATATTAACAATCTTTTACCAGGAAGAGATCAAGTTGGAGCAAATCAGATCTTCAGTGAACTTTCCCTTCCACTCTTTTTCTGGCACAAGTGAGCAGTCAAAATTAGTTATAGAAGTGCCAGATACAGCCGTGGAAACTTGTCAACCTCAAGGGCATGCTGCTGTGCCAGCTGCCAACTCTAGATCAGATGATATTATAATGTTGGAAGATAATCTAAATGTAGAGGAACCAATACATGGAAATTTAGAAGCCGCAGATGAGCATAAGAGTGATTTTGGGGCATCTGCTTCGGAAATGGATGATGAGCCTATGTCTCTCTCTGAATTGTCATCAAGCTTCCAGCAATGCTTTGAGTCAATTAATCAAAATGGGAATGGCAGAAAAAATGAGAAATCTCAGGAAGCTGGCTGCGTCTTGCAGCTGAAGCCATTTGATTATGAAGCAGCAAGGAAACATGTCAGATTTGGAGAAGATCCAGAGGATGGGTTGGGGTCAGAGGGTGACAAAGGTTTAAAGAGCCGGCGTGATTCTGGGGGTAAGAAAAAAGGCCCAATTAAAGGTCGAGTCCAAAGAGATGATGATGGAACAGGAGAATTTCCTCAAGGAAGACGACGTCAAGCTTTTCCGGCAACTGGGAACAGAAGTGCAACTTTTCGCTGAATCTCTCAACAGATTAATGTGTGAGAGAAATGAAAAGAATGTTGTGTTTCCGAAGTAAAGGTTGTCAAAAGGAATATTAAATAAATCAAATGAGAAAATTAAACTACGTGAATCTTGTTTCATTGCTAGTCTTCATTATGAAGCAAGGCCAGGCATTATGACCAAGTCTTTACTCTTTATCTTTTTTTGGTAGGAAAAAAAGAGCACGAGACAGGACCCTGAGGTCCTGTATTGCTAGTTTGATGAGTGGTAATGAGGGTCCCACTTCAGGCTTAATGCTTGGGGTGTTGAGTTGGACTTACACTACATTTGAACAGGACAGAATCCAGCATGAACAACCCACGGCCCACCCATTTCATTAATAATGTGTTTTTTTTTTTTTTTTTTTTAATGAAAATTTTATGTTCGAATTGAGGGTAGTAGGCAAAGCAGGATGGGTTATGTGGAAGTTAATTCTAGTTACTATTTAGGGGTTTTAGTTTAAAAACGGATTATTTTTTTAAGGCAAAATTACCTTTTGGTCCCTCATAAGTTTGTCCCGAGATAATGTTTAGCCCCTCGTGTTGTAATTTATACATTTCTAAAACTATGATGTCTTACTAGCCTCACAGCACACTCGAATCACACTTGCATGTGATTTGCGCGTGCAATGATGCTTTATTTTTTGGTTTAGTATTATAATTTTTCATTTATCTTTGAGGTTTAAATGTTTGTATGCTAATATTACGTATTTGTGAACTATTGATAGAATTAGGACTTTTGTGAGGCTAGCTTAAAAAAAAGAGCAAATCCATACATGATTTAAATGTGTTCATTTTTTAAGCTAGCCTCATGAAACTCCTGACTATATTAATATTAGTGGATAAACATGTAAACCTAAAATTAGAATGAATGAAAAATTACGATACAAACTAAAATAAAAAGTCTCATTGCACATGCGAAGAGCATGTGATGAGACTAATATTGTTTTAAGATTTCATTTATAACACTAAGAACATTGTAGCTCAATTGGTTGACCCTCTTTTGGTGTTTCTAAGCCATCTTGGGGTCAAATCCCCTTTCCCCCCGTTGTAACTACTGAATTATGAAAAGAAAAAAAAGATTTCATCTATAAGATTTCAAAGTAAGAAGCTAAACACTAATGCAAAGTGTCAATAACTATACTTTTACACAAAATTCAACATATAAAGAGTATAACATTATTATTTAAAGCATCTCTATATCAATTATATCAAGTAGTTCAAGGAAAGCTTGCTTGGATTTAGGTGGAGTTCCATCAATGAAGAATGAAGATTGCTTGATGGAATTTGACTTAAGGTGAAGATTTTTTGAATATTGCCTCAAATTCCTAATCAATTTTGGTTTGGGTTTCCTTGACGTAGAAGGAAAGATTTTTCCATGGTGTAGAAGACAATGAATTTACTTGGTATGGAAGACAAGGATTCTCCTTTACATAGAAGGAAAAGTATTCCTTATTGCAGAAGTAATGAGTATTCTTTGTCTATTAAGGAATAGAATTTGAAGTCTTATAAATATGCATTGTTATAGAGGGTTTGGTGGCTTTTGCCTGAAATCTCATTTATCAGATTCCATTGTGGAAGACGCTCAATTCCTAAGTTTAAGGTTCCTCCCACGTGGGGAGGAGAAAGACTCCAAGAAAAACATGAGTGGGTTTCTTCGAAGAGTAGCTAGTAGATTATTTGGGATTGAAAGATTACCCATGGTTGTGTGTTGAGAGTTTGTTTGTTTTGTGGGTGTGAGGGAGTTATTGGGGTGATTGGTTTGTGGTTTTATGTTGGTGAGGTTTGTGAGTGTGGTTTGTGTGAGTTGTGAGTGTTGATTAATGTTGTTGTAATTCATATCGTTGATAGTGGATATTTTGGTTAGCGTTGCCCGTGGACATAGGCATGGAGTTGACTGAACCACATTAAATATTGTTTTCTCGTGTGGTTGTTTTATTTTCTTATTTATGTGAATGTGCTTCCACTAGTCCCAAATTATAATAATTGATGTTAGACTTAGAGCTTTCGCTCTTGCCCATCAAGATATATAAGTTGTGTATCATTATTATTATTATTATTATTATTATTATTATTATTATAATAAACGTGTATCATTATCAAAGTATAATACTGTTTGTAGCAAATTCTTATAAGAAATGCTCTTACAGTAGCATGTGATGCACGTCTTCTAAAGCTTTCACACTTAAAAGAAAAACACCTTAGATTTCATTATTTAAGGTTAGAAAAGTGAGCAAAAAATCTTCAAGCAAACACCAAAGTTGATGGCAATTTGTTCCCCAAAGCATAGGGCAAATATCCTTATATTATTTTAGTAATAGTTTGAAAAAATTAAGTTGAGAAAATTAGGGTGTAACAAATTAAAATATTTAAGAATGATGACAATTTATAAAATATTTGGAGTTAGTTGACTATTTATCTAAGTGTAGGAGAGTGATCAAACCATTATGTTGTACACTCTAATGTACTAATCACAACATATACAGATTAACCTGCTTCGCAATGAGGTTGTACGGTTAGGTGAAGTCATTTTTGTAACAAATTTTCTTTATGTTCAGGCCATGCGTGTTGCAAAGGGGGCTGGGGGCTGGTAGCCAAAATTTTCACCAAACAAAATATACAACTCCGGTTGTATGTGGCTGAAATTTGCTAAGACAAGCCCATTTTAGCCCCAAGAGCTTGACTGACACCCTTGATTAGCCTCGGCTGCTGGATACCATTAAGAATAGCTTCCCAATGAGCTGAAATAGTTGGGGAAGAACACCCAATCATTTATTTCCCCAATTGTGCTTTAAGCAAGTTATGACCATACCCACACAAAGGCCAATTGAGAAATTACCCTTATTCAACATCTTGGTGGTCTAAAGTCTCAATCATTTGCCAAAAACAAATCATTAAACACACCCAAGACTTTGTATAAACCCCCTTGATCAATTGAAAAACAGTAGTCATATTTTGCCTCTAAAACCCTAACTTTAGAACAAAAGTTCATTTAGCCATCAAGGGGTTACAAGATTTTGAGGCCTAGGGATGAAAATAATGGTATCAAAGAGTCTTCCCTCTCTCCCTCACCTCCTCTCAAATTCTTCATCCTGTTTTATGTGTAAAATAACTTCAAACTTATGTATCATGCATTTTCTTCATCTCTTTGTTGTCTAGCTTTAGACTTAGTATGTAAACTCATTGTCCTTACAAGTTTTTTCAATTATTTGTGAATATGTTTACATATGAGTTCAATAGTAATTGTAAACTCCATTATCCTCACATCAAAAGGTTTGTTCCCAAGATATCTTTCTCAAATTAATTTGTTTTTTAAAAATAAAATGATTTTCAAGTCTATGTTGTCTTCAAAAGTATCAATAAAATTTTGTAAAAAGGTTTTCAAAGAAAGGCTTCCTCCAAGAAATTTCCATGAGACCAATTTTTTCCTAAAAATGTTTCCTAGGAAGATTACTATCAAATCTCATGGAAATTTTTTTCTTTAAAATCCTTTTCTTAGGAACTTTTTCTAGAAACCCGTGAGATTTTTCACTAAAATTATTTTCCTAGAATACTTTTCTCAAAACCCATTGGACTTATTTTTAAGATCTTTTTTTCTAGAAAACAATTTTCATAAACAATTTTTTTTCTTCAAAAACTCATGAAATTTCCCAAGAAAAACTCATTTTCCAACAAATTTTGTCTCATAAAATATTTTTCTTGAACATTTTTTCATTAAAAAATTCCATGGAATTTCCTTTATTTTAGAAAACCTTTTCCCAAAAAAATTCGTTGGTATTTTTTTCATGAGAAGCTTTACCTAAAGGCCCATTGGAATTTTCTTAAAAATACCTTTTCAACAACTCCATTTTAATAAAAATCATTTTCCAAAACATGTTTCCAAAAGACTTTAAAATTAAATAATTATTTTCCTAAACTCTTTTTTCAATATTATTTTATCAAAACTTGTTTTCTCCAAAATTTCCGAAGAAATCTTAATTTTTTTTTTCCAAAATCCCATATATAAATAAAATATTTTCTAAACTTGTTTTAAAAAAGAAAAAAAAAAACCTTTTTCAAAATCCTGCAAAAAAAAAAAAAAATCATTCTCAAAAATGGTTTTGAAAAAAAGATGCTTGATCCATAGGTTAAATCCATTAAGTCCAAATATAAAACAAAGTCCCCCTCCCCCCAAATTTAACATTTGTCTTTGTTGTCTATTTTGCATGAGAGATTAAAATTAAACCTGTTTTGCTTTTAAAGGAGTCACGTAAGCTTGTTTAAATTTGATTGTGCGATCTCCTTTTTCAATAAATATGTGATTAAAGCATGTATACTTTAATAAAAAATAATACTCACACAGACACATCACTCTAAGTGTCACACATTGCACACACACACGCCATACATATATGTCGCCAAGAACTCCTGAAAGGTGGGCTTCGAGTGCCAAAATCTAGTGTTGACGCATATAAAATTTTTTGGTTTGTTTATATAACTAGGGGCACAACTACGTCAACATTTAAAAAAAACTTATATCTCTATGTAGACATCTCATTTTACTACTTGCATTTAACCTCACCTTAAGGGCAAAATGGTAATTTCTCTTCTCGGGGGATAAGACAGTAATTTTGATTGTTGATTTTCATTTTCTTCATTTAAAATAAATCTTTAAGTCATAATGATCAAAACAAAAGGTCACTGACCTCAATTGGGCCACCAAATTAAAAGGTATCATGAGTTTAATTTTTAACTGTTAAGATGATCTACATAATTTGAGATTGATCACATGTGATTATGAACAATCGATTTTGATTGGTTCAATTCTGGTCTCAATTTGAAATTAATTACGTGCCATAATCTTCGTAGTCAAGTCCATAAATCAATTTAGATTTTTTTTTTGAGCAAACAGTAATACTTATTAGAACACACATGAAAATAGTAATACTAGTGTTTTAAACCGGATTATAATACATTACATAATCAAAGTATAACTACAAAATGACATAATCTTTGTAGTTGTAAATTGGAGTTATAAACAGTGGACATTAGACACACACAACCAATGTGGGATAAACAACAATTTTTTTTTAGTAAACAGTAATACTTATTAGAATACATACGAAAATTTTAAACTGGGTTTATAATATATTACATAACCAAAGTACAACTACAAAATGGCCTAATTAATGTGATGTGATCATTGGCTAGCATAGCTTAGAAAACTGGATTCATTGGGCAAGGTGGGTTTCCTAACCCCTTCCTACCTTGTAACTTAGCGTTCGAAATTAGATCAAGGGTTCTAGATTAATTCTTATCCATGTTATTTTATCTTTGTAGAATGTAACTAAGACTTAAAGCCATGTACTTTTCTTTTAGATTGTATTTAGGATCAAAGCCATATACGTTTTTAGTTACTTTAGTAAGGATATATTTTGTTAATTGTTCAATAAAGGTGTCTATTTCAATTATGATTTTCTTGTTTTTCCTACTTAATAAAATAAGTGGCAACTCTATGTAAAACTCTTGATCTAGGGAAAAAAACATAATTATTCAAACTGCCATTATGAGAGGCATCAATGTAACTCCACTTGTTTGCACGAGTTTGACCTAAAAAGAATAAGATGGGTTGGGGGCATGGTCTCTCACACCTTCCTATATATATAAAAAAAAAATAGTTAAAAATATAATATTTTTGAGCTCCTCCCTTTCTTTTTAAAACTATGAACTTTCCTCTCACAAGAGAAAATGAAGTTCGATATTTTAAATTAATCAAATCAAGAGTTTTTTTTTTTTTTAAAGGAAGTTATTAATAAGATTATAGTTATAAGTAAAAAAAAATTAATAAGATTATAGTTATAATGTATTATAATGACAAAAAAATGTTTAATATTTATTTTTTAAGTGTAAAAAGCTCATTATAATTCTCAATGTTGTATGACAACTTTTTATTGAGATTTATGTATTCTTATATGAAAAGTTGATATCTAACTAAAGTTTATAACTTTTAAAGTCCAAAAGAGAAATTGATTCAAGAACTAATTTTTATGTAATTAAACACATACCTTTACATATATGCATATATGTATATGTGTGTGTTTATATATACTTTCAATTATTTTTGAAATTGAAGTCTGGCCCCTTAATGAAAAATTCTTAGTTCTGCCTAATGTATATAACAATTTGAAATTAAAAAAAAAAAAGAGTATATATTACCAAGCTAATGTAGAATATTTTAGGAACATTTCTTTAAATATTTTCTTGTTTGGGCAAAAAAAAAAAAAAAAAAAAATCATGACATGTAGCCCTCTTCAGTGATAGCCCACCAATGATTGAAAGCCAGCCCCTTTTTTTTTTTTTTTTTCCGGATAAGTAAATATAGCTGACGAGAGAAGGTGAGATTCAAACCCATCAAAATATGTTATTAGCATTGAGTTAACACTTGAACCCGTCATTGCTCATATGTATTATTTACTAGAGCTTCTTTTGAGTTTTGGTAAATAAACAAAGAGAAGAGATTATATCTCCTCTATCAAATTCATCACACAGCCATATAATTAACCGTAAGTCTAGATACATAATATTTTTCATAATTAATATGTTTGTGTTATGATGAGGGCATGATGCTAATAAAAGTAAGGCTAAGATTCAATTTAGCCCTTGATTTTCACACAATTGTCAAATTAGTCCCTATAATTTAATTTTTATCAATTTGGTCATCGCTTTGTGAAAATGAGTTAGTCAGTCTATTCTTTTTGTTCAAATGCGTTATCAAACAATTCTTTGATAACATCATATAAAATTAAAACTTTTTGCTATTAAAGAATTAGCTGAGAACATTAATAAGAATATGTATAGTGTTCCATTAAACTCATCAAACCTTATGACAATGTTTTTAATAAACAAATACTATATAAATAAAATATTGACATTTGACCTATAGTGACGTTTTAAAAACGCTGCTATAGATACTCAGTACGAATAAAAAAAAAAAACCACATTCGCACCATATTCCATCAATCAGTACGGAAAAAGAAGTTTCTCAAAAAAAAGTACGAAAAAAGAAAACCACATTCGCACCATATAACATTAACCATCCACACAGCTAAAAAAACACAACTTTAATCAAAATCAAAACAAAAATAACTAAGCCAAAATTTAAGAGTAACCAGAGCAAAACTTAGTCCAAACTTTAAGCATAACCACAAAAAATAACACATTAACGTTGTTTTAAAAAAATTTTGAAATTAAAAAAAAAGATGGTGATAGAGAAAGAGAGATATACTTAGTCTATGTAGTAGATGAGGGAAGGGGAAGTGGGAATTGGCAATGAGAGAGAGCTCGGTGGTTTGAGAGAGAGAGTGAGAGATGTGGTTTGAGAGAGTGGGTGAACAGTGCGTTAGAGTCTTAGAGAGAAGAAGAAATAAGGTTAAATGGGTTAGACGAGAAAAAATTGGTTTTAACGATTTATTCATTTTTTTTAGGGACCTATTGTGGCGCTTTCTAAGCGCCGTAATAGGTATGTAGATTATTCTACACCTATAGTGACGCTTTCAAGCGCCATTATAGGTACATTCATCAAAATTTTTTTTTTAGTAGGACCTATTGCGGTACTTTCTAAGCACCGTAGTAGGTCTAAACATTCCATGGGACCTATTGTGGCACTTCAAAAGCTCTGTAATAGCTAGTCTGTTATTATTAATTGTACGGGCATGTTTTGCTCCCAAAGCCCAAGTTGATGATCAATGGCCCAAAGTGCCCAAAACAATGAATTTGATAGAGAAAGGGCTTGCAAATGAACTTTCAATGAGTTAAAGTTTTAGTGATCAAAGTAGGTTAGTTGTTCTTAAAAAGAATATAACAAACATTTTTATGTAAGAAAAGTTCTCCTCGGTCAAGTCCAAGGATGATTTGTTCTTATATATGTTTCTCAAACTTATACAAAATTACAACTCTTGAGTATACAACGATTTCTTCTTGGATTTTCTGATGATCCCCCCTATAATGGGGTTTTTCTCCTTTATATTCTCCTTCCTTCTTTTATCTCAGCCCTCCACGTGTAGATCAAATTGCTAGTTTTGATACTTGTCCTATCAGCACCTTCCTGAAGTCTTTGGGGGTAGCTGTAAGGCTGAAGATTACTGTTCAGGTATCACCTCCACATTAATGCGGCCAAGGGATTAGATGCAGAACATTTAATGCTGTGATAGCAGCTTTCTTCTCAGATATTTCCAAACTCTCTTTTGTTTTATCCCAATATGATGTTTATCCTTACCAGCACGATTGCTTGTTGCCTTGTCCTTGATGAAGGGTCGGACCTTTGACCTCTACTCTGTTTAGCCGAGGAGACACTTTTCCTTCAACAACGTTTCCAGCTCCTTATGACCATACTTCTTTCACGGCCCATTAACCGGTACGCCTTTGTTAGTATTTATCTATCCTCGGGCTATTTGACGTCCTCGGGCACGGCCCATGGCCCAATACCTATATTTGGGCCCTTCTTCCCTACAATTATTATTATTTATTTATTTAAAATTTCCGGATGGACCTATAGCCGCGCTTCTTGAATGTTGCAATACGCCATTTCCAAAAAAACGCGGCTATAGACTTAACTTATAACCACATTTTAAAAACGTAGTTATAGATAAGTAGTTTAAGTAGTGTTTCTAAAAAATGTGGCTATAAGTTAGCCATATCCGCGTTTATTAAAAACGAGGCTAAAAAAAAAAAACATGGCTATAGAAAAAAACGCGGCTAAAAAAAAAACGTGGGTATAAAGCATGTTTTTAGTATCATCCGATGGAAATTTTTAAGGTTTAAATTGATGTTGACATGAGTTTCATACATATATATATATATATATGACAACGTCAAAATGAAAATCTAATTCTAAAGCAAGCTTACTGAGCATCCTCCTTAAGCTTGTTGAGAATAATTTTTTTTTATTCTCAGCAAAAAAAAAAAAAAAAAAAAAAAACTTCTAAAGCAAGCTTACGGGCATTGATGTTGAGGGGTAATTCTCATAATGGCATCTACCCAAAAAGAAGTAAAAGGGAAGTGGTGAAAGAATTTTTTATTTTTTATTTTTAGTGTTTGTCAATTTATTTTACTATTCAGCTTATTTTTGTTACTATTTATTGGTCCTACTGTATTTTTTGGTACTATTCATAGGTCCCACTGTACTATTTCTAGGTCCCACTGTATTATTTCAACTAATTTTTATTTATTGTACTTTCAGTAAAAAGTTTTCAATTTTAATAAAATAAGCTAACCTAAACTAACCTTAGTTAATGATGATGCCGTAAATATCACCAGTGAGCCACACGATCTTCGCACGCTCGTAACGATACCTGCATAGCAAAGAGAGAAGACCTAACAGAGGGCACCGGTGTGGTGCCGGCCGAATACCCTCTGAAAGTTGAGTTAGAACTATTCTCACAGCTCTAGAGTGCTAGAGAAGGGTAAATTATGCGTACCTTGATTTGTGAGGGTATTGGGGCTTTTATAATAGTAGAAGGTTGACCTCTCTTTCTTGGTGTAGAAGTCTTTTCCTTATAGGAATCCTCTTGAATAGTCCCAAACGTGATGGACAAGACATTTCCTTATAGAAAAGATCTTCATTAATGCGCGTATCTTCCAGAATCCTCTTTGTGCTAAGATTACATTTACCTTGGGATTCTATGATGGCTAAGTGTGTGTCGCAAGTATTTCCCATCTAGGGTTTCTGGCTGCCACGTGGGTGCTCAATCCGTCCCTGTTGCATTTGTTTATGCAGGATCCGTCCATAATGGAACTTGCACGCGTTGGGCCCGTCCTCTATTGGCCCACGGATGTGGAACCGTCAGGCCCATTTCATGAAAATCCGTCAACCTAGATTTTTACCCTCTTTAGTTGCCCCCTTACCCCATGGGTTCGTCATCTTTGAGCGGAAGGACCCGTGGGGTAACGGTTCAAAGTTAAGGGGATGACGGTTTAAAGGCCTGTGGGTCGACGGTTTCAATACGGATTCTGTGAACTGTGCCTACCCCTGACAGGTTGTCTGGGAGTCATTTATGACGCATGACACATGTCGCTCTTTCATTGGATATTATCTCGGATCGAAGCATCGTCTCGTCTTCCGTGCACTTCCTCTATAAATATCACACTTTTCTTTTCTCATTTCTCTACTTTCTGCTGAAACACACTGTCAGAGTGCTTCCGTCATCTTTGTCAGAGACCACTCCGTTCAGTTGCTGTATCCATCATCAACGCCCTTCTTCTGTTCACTTCACTAACTTGGTAAGTACTCTCTTTTTCACGTCTCTTTTACCTTCAGATATACTCTTTTTATTTTCCTAGACTTTATACCCCCGTCACCCCTTTTAGATCCGTCAGAGTCTTAGGCTTTGTCGTCACGTGTAGGCAATGTCTAGTGCGTCAAGTAACCAGTCAGTTGTTCGTGACGGGGCGGATTACGAGGAAGTATACCCGTCAGGTCATAAAGACCAAGAGAGTCCAAGCGAAGAGAGGAGTCCATCCGCCTCTTCCCCGTCCTCAACAAATGAGGATATGGAGATGGCTGACCCAAAGGAGGGTTCTGATGACGGCGAGGAACAACCAATAAAGTCCGTTGTAGGTGCTGATGGACTTAGGGAGTTCATCATGCTACCAGAGTGGACGGTGAATGATTTTTGGTCCACCATCAAGGAGAGACACTTCAACACTCTTAGGGCCAATTACCAAATTCCAGATAACATCCCCATCCGTCTACCCTATAAGTCAGAGAAATGCTACTATGAAGGGATAGAAGGTGTCGGGGTGTATGAATAGATGCTGAAGGCAGGATTTAGGTTTCCACTAAACTCCCTTCACCGTGAGCTTCTCAAATACCTGGGCCTGTCCATCAACCAAGTATCCCCAAACGCTTGGAGGGTCTTCATAGCAATGTAGGTCCTATATGGTGCTATGTCAAATGGTACTGGGAGGCTGACGGTGCGGGAATTCCTTCACTGCTACCGTCCAGATGAAATAGACAAATCAAGGGGGATATATAGTTTTATGCCTAGGAGTTCGTTCTTAAAGGTTATATTTGAAACCCCAAACTCCAATAGGGATTGGAAGAGCCGTTATTTCTTCCTAGAGGGTGACGAGTGGATGTGTCATCCAGGGAACACGAAACACATGCTCGTCGACACGACTTGGGGCATATTGCCTCTGTCCAGTATGCACCCGTCTTAGTGTGTGAACTCTTTACATAACCGTTCAATTTATTATAATTTCTTCAAACTTTTAACTGACTTCTTCTTTGCAGTTCGACGGTGTCCACAAGTTGAACTTGAGGAGTTCAGCTTTCTTGAGAGAATTTTTGCCAAGACCAAGCCGGAGGAAAGGACTTGGGCCAAACAAGTCACACTTGATACCATCCATTGGTATTGTGATGAACCTGAACCAACGCCAGCAGCTGTCAAATACGACACCAGAACTCGACAACATAAGTCCGTCGTCCTTATTCTGTTTGAACGGTTTTGATTTTTATCATTGTAATTAACTTCATCCGTCCACCTCTACAGAAATGGACGATGCTAAGAGGAGAGCAATGATTAAGGCACAGGCTGCCAAGAAAAAGGAGACCGGCGATGTGGATCCCAAGGAGACGGGCTCAAGCAACTCGTCCACAAAAAGGAAGCAGCCGTCCAAAGGGGACCGTCCTCCCAAGAAACCCAAGGTCCCTTTAGAGCCCGTTGTAGGGCTAATGGCTGAGGGTGCAAAGACAGTCACCCCAGCGAAGCATGGGGCTGGCAAAGGCCCTATGAAGGCTCTGTCCACTAATCAGGAGAAGCCACCTGTCCTCCTTCGCAAAGACTCCAAATATGCCTTGGAGCAGCTTTCGTCCATCATAACGTCGGAGGATTATGAGGACTTAGGCAATCACTCCACAGAAGCAATGGGGGAGACGGGACTTTTTGCAATCGCTTAAGTAATCCTGTCCGTCGACTTTTCGTCTGTCCTTTCCATTTGGCTTTCCATCTAACCCCCTTTTTTACGTTTCAGGCCATGATTATGATGAAAGGGCTGATGGGACGGTGTCTTAACCATGAGACAGCCTTGGAGCGTGTGCGGGTAAAGGCAGAGCTGACGGAGGATGAACTGAGTCAGCTCAAAACCTGGAAATCCACAATGGAAAAGAAGTTTGATCTTTCGGAGACGGTGAGGAAGGAGCTCGAGCAGAGGACGGAAGAGGCGAAGAAGGCCTTTGAGGACAAGGATAAGGAGGTCCAGGACCTGAAGGATCAGCTCCGTCAGGCTAAGGAGGTGGCGATACGTGAGTACCGCGACTCCGACACCTTGTTGTCTGAGCTGGGAGACTCTTATCTGGAGGGTTTTGATGACACTCTCCGTCAAATTAAGAAGGCCCTACCCTGACCTGGATGTGTCCAACATTAAAGTTGAAGACCAAGCTCAAACATCCGTCATACCCGTCGCTTCGGAGGAAACTGAGGATCTCTTTATTGAAGATGTAAATCAAGGTGACGGGGGGTCAGCTTAGGCGAAAAATGTCCAAGGTCAAGCCCAACCCATAGGGGATGATACTCGTCAGCTTGAGCAGGAGAAGGATGCCGACGTTCAAAAGTAGTGTTTTTTTATTTTTATTTTTTTTAATTTTATGTAAGAATATTTGGAGAACAATTTACGATCCCTCCGTCATATTTTTGGATTATGTAGACGTTTCCCTATGAGGGCTTTTTATTATTTCTTTGTTCAACTTTCTTGCTGTTTTGGCTTAGTCTGTCTACTATAACGACTAGTTTGATATTTTGTTCGTGGAATGCATCCGTCCACTTTGTTTTAACGGGCTTTAATTAAGACCGTCCTGTCCTCCTGAGATGGCCGTCCACCCGAGCATTTTAACCTTTGGACTCCACAAAATATACACCCAATTGGAATTACTCATAATCCGTCCATTTTGAGAATTTAGCTAATAAGTCCATTCTATTGGTGCACTTTGCATTTTTCACCCTTTTGGGATGAAACCGTCCACCACGGACTTGGTTTTAAGGGCGGTCCGTCCACCTTATTGAACATTAGTTTATATCTGTTCGCTTTTGGACTCTTATTTTCACCTTTTTTGATGATCCGTCCACTTTGTGGACTTAGTTTGTATTCGTCCATGTATTGGACTTGATAAGAATTTTCACCCTCTTGGGATGATCCATCCACTTTATGGACTTTTATTTGTCCCTTTTGTGGACTTAATAAGGATTTTCATCCTCTTTGGATGATCCGTCCACTTTGTGGACTTTAGTTTATATCCGCTCACTTTTTGGATGGTAAGAATTTTCATCATCTTGGGATGATCCGTCCAGTTTGTGGACTTTAGTTTATACCCGTCCACTTTTTGGACTTTGTAAGAATTCAGGTAGAAAAACATAGTCGTGTCTGAATATTCTTCTTAAAAAACCATGTGTTTGTAGAAAAGTACCTGCCCCCTTGGGCTTAAAAAGATACATAAAGTATTGTAGCAAAAAATTGTCTAAGTAAAAAACTAGTAATTGTAGTAAAACTAAATAAACTGGGAAATTGGGGAGCGTCGTTGTTCTTCATATTATCTCTACTGGTAGTATTTCTGTAGGTGCTCCGTGTTCTATGGGTGCTGTAGCTTTCGCCCGTCCAGTGTCTCGAGGTGGTAGGTGCCCTTTCTCTGCCATGATACGATCCTGTAGGGTCCTTCCCAGTTGGGGCCGAGCTTTCCTTGCGAAGGATTTTTAGTAGCGCCCATTACCTTCCGTAGTACAAGATCTCCAACCTGAAAGTCTCTATGCCTGACATTGGAGTTGTAGTGTTTCGCCATGAGATTCTGATACTGCGCCAACCTTTGCTCCACTGTCGCCCGGACTTCGTCCACCAGGTCGAGCTGAAGGCGCATGGCCTCTTCGTTCTTATCCTCGTCGTAGTTCTCCACCCGATAGGTTGTGAGCCCTACTTCTACTGGGATGATAGCGTCACTTCCGTATGCTAGTTGAAATGGCGTTTCTCCAGTGGGTGTTCTTGTTGTAGTTCGGTATGCTCACAGAACGCTTGGTAGCTCATCCAGCCAGATACCCTTTGCCCCTTCGAGCCGGGTCTTGATGATCTTGAGCAAGGATCAGTTCGTGACTTCAACTTGCCCATTGGCCTGTGGGTGTGCGGGTGACGAGTAGTGATTCTTGATACCTAGCTTCGAATAGAAGTCCCTAAATACGCTGTTGTCGAATTGCTTTCCGTTGTCGAAGACAAGCACTCTAGGTATCCCGTACCTGCAGATGATATTCCTCCAAATAAAACTTCGAATCTTCTTCTCCGTGATAGTGGCTAGGGCTTCTGCTTCCACCCATTTAGTGAAGTAGTCGATACCAACTACCAGAAACTTTAGTTGCCTAACTGCTTTCGGAAAGGAGCCTATGATATCTAGTCCCCATTGAGTGAATGGCCAAGGGGCCGTCATGGGGGTCAGCTCTTCGGATGGTTGCCTGATGAAATTATTGAACCTTTGACACTTGTCGCAGGCCTTGACATAAGCTTGTGCGTCCTTCAGCATTGTAGGCCAATAGTATCCTACTCGGATCAACTTGTACACTAATGACCGTGCCCTTGAGTGGTTTTCGCAGATACCTTCGTGGACTTCTCTCATTACGTAATTTGCTTCCTCATGGCTTAAACACTTCAGGTACGGTCGAGAGAATCCTCTTTTGTATAAGACATCTTTTATCAGCACAAATCGTGATGCTTGGACCTTCAACTTCCTAGCGGCATCTTTCCCGTCTGGTAACACGCCAGTTTTCAGGTAGGATATCAATGGCGTAGCCCAATTGCTTTCAGAATCTACTTCCTGTACATTCGTTCCGTCATCAATAAATGAGGAGACTTGAACAAATGACAATACCTGTTCGGGGACAAGCATAAATTTTGCTGAGGCAGCTTTTGCTAGACGGTCAGCACATTCGTTTTCCTCCCTTGGGATTTGAACGAATGTGACTTCGAGGCTGCTGATTCGATTCTTCACCTCTTCTAGATACCTCTTCATCCTTTCATTATTACACTCGTAGCCGCCATTAATCTGACTTGTTACCACCTGGGAGTCGCAATGTACGGCCATGCTTTCAGCACCTGCTGCCTTTGCGAGGTTTATCCCTGCTACCAATGCTTCATACTTGGCCTCGTTGTTGGTCGTAGGGAAGTCCAATCGAATCATGCACTCGATTTTATCCCCCTCCGGGATTTGGATTACCACACCGGCCCCTCCTGCTCGTCTATTGGAAGATCCGTCCGTGTGGATGCTTCACTGTGCGGCGGTTTCTACCCCCTTGCCTTCTGATTGAGCAAATTCGACAATGAAGTCAGCCACAACTTGCCCTTTGATCGCAGTTCGCGGGCGGTACTATATATCAAATTCACTTAGCTCTACTGCCCAGGGCTTCTACCCCCTTTGATCGCAGTTCGTCTGGCAGCCTCAGGGCTACTTATGGCTCTTCTCAGGGGCCGATCTGTCAAGACTATGATGGTATGTGCCTGGAAGTACGGTTTGAGCTTTCGTGATGCAGTTACTAGCGCGAATGCCAATTTCTCCATTTGGGGGTACCTCTCTTCTGCTCCTCGAAATGCCCGGCTTATAAAGTAAACGGGTCTTTGAGATCCATCTTCCTCTCTTACTAAGGCCGCGCTGACCGCTGCTTGCGAAATTGCTAAGTAGAGGTAGAGTTCTTCCCCTGGTTTGGACGGGCTGAGCAATGGTGGAGATGAAAGGTATTTCTTCAAATCTTCAAAGGCCTTCTGTCACTCGTCCGTCCACTCGAATGATTTTCTCAAAGTGTGGAAGAAGGGTAGACATTTATCTGTCGCTTTCGAGACGAACCTGTTCAGGTCTGCAATTTTGCCATTCAAGCTTTGCACCTCCTTGATCGTTCTCGATGGTTCTAACTCTATTATGGCCCGTATCTTCTCCGGGTTAACCTCTATACCTCTCTGGGATACCATGAAGCCTAAGAATTTCCCCGCCATCACTCCGAACGCGCACTTGTTTGGATTCAGCTTCATGTTATATGACCGGAGGTGTCAAAGGTCTCCTGGAGGTCGTCTAGGTGATCATCTTCGCGCAGGCTCTTCACTAACATGTCATCAACATAAACTTGTACGTTCCTCTCAATCTAGTGCGCGAACATTTTGTTCATTAATCTCTGGTATGTCGCCCCAGCATTTTTGAGTTCGAATGGCATCACCTTGTAGCAGAACAGTCCTTGGCTGGTAACAAAAGAGGTCTTCTCTTGATCGGCTTCTTCCATTTTGATCTGGTTATAACCCGAGAAAGCGTCCATGAAGTTCAAGAGCTGGTGTCTTGTAGTTGAGTCTACTAAAGTATCTATCCGTGGGAGTGGATAGCTGTCCTTAGGGCAAGCCTTATTGAGGTCCGTGAAATCTACGCACATCCTCCATTTTTCATTGGCCTTTTTAACCATGACCACGTTTGCCAACCAATCAGGGTAGTACACTTCTCGGATGAAATCTGCCTCAAGCAACTTTCGAACTTCCTCGGCTATGGCTTTGTCCCGCTCCTGAGCGAATACTTGTTTCTTCTGCCGGATTGGGGAAAATGAGGGCGATACAGTTAACCTGTGAACTATGATTAAGGGGTCAATTCCCGGCATGTCCTCGTGACTCCAAGCGAACATGTCTTAATTGTCTCTTAGGAATGCCGTGAGCGCTTGGCGTACCGGCCAACTAGCCAGTATGCCTATTCTAGTCATCCGTTCTGGCCTTTAGTCATCAATGGTCACTTCTTCTAGTTCCTCAACCGGCTCTGCTACCGCCCGTTGTTCTTCTATGCACATTGTTTGCTGGTGACCGTCCATCTCTAGCATGGCAATATAGCATTCTCGCGCTGCTACCTGATTTCCGCGCAGCTCTCCTACTCCATAATTTGTAGGGAATTTGATCATTAAATGGTAGGTTGAAGTTACAGCCTTCCACGAGTTGAGAATGGGTCGTCCAAGGATGGCATTGTAGGCAGACGAGCAGTCTACCACGAGGAATGTTACGTCCTTAGTGATCTGCTGGGGGTAATCGCCTACCGTTATTGACAATGTAACGGCGCCCAAGGGGAACACTTTTGTCCCTCCGAAACTGACGAGAGGGGCATTTATCGGGACCAGTTGTTCCCTATGAATCCTCATTTGCTGGAAGGCCGGGTAATACAAGATATCTGCGGAGCTGCCGTTGTCGACTAGAACCTGGTGCATGTTGTAGTCTCCTACTCGTAGGCTGACAACAAGCGCGTCATCATGCGGGTGATGCAGCCTTCAGGCATCTTCTTTTGATAATTCGATGACGGGGTTGTCGATCCGTGCCATCTTAGGTACGGTGCCCATAAGTTGGACGTTCTGGACTATTCTCAGGTAGGTCTTTTGGGCTTTTTGGACGACTAGGAGGTTGCCACGCCCTCTATGATCATCCTTATATCTCCGATGGGTGGCCTAGGGTGCTCATTCTCCCATCGTGGGGCTTGCTCCTGGGGCTGGTCTGTTCTTCCCTTTCTAACAAACCTCTGCAACTTCCTTTGTCTTATGAGAGCATCTATCTGTTGTTTCAAATCCTAGAAGTTGGTTGTATCATGTCCGTGGTCATGGTGGAAACGGTAGTACATATCCCTTGACCTCTTGCTGGGATCTCCTTTTAGCTTACCGGGAAACGTCAGAGCTTCTTCGTCTTTAATCTGCATCAAGACTTGATCGATCGGGGCAGTCAAGGGGGTGAAACTTGTGAACTTCCTAGTGGGGGCCTTGGAGCGTCTGTCTTCCCGTCGTTCTCCAGTCCTAGCCATTTTTCGCCCCCTATCTTGCCGAGTATCTTCCTGTCTTTCCCTCTTTCTAGGTTTCTCCTCTAGGGCTAGTAGCGCATCCTCCGCATTCATGTATTTGGTGGCCCTATAAAGCACGTCGGACATGGTCTTTGGGTCGTTCTTATACAGGGAAAATAGGAACTTACCATTCCGTAACCCATTAGTGAATGCTGCTACGAGTATCTTGTCGTCCGCTTTATCGATTAAAAGGGCCTCCTTGTTGAAACGGGTTATGTAGGATCTCAGCGTTTCATCCTCCCGTTGCTTGATGTTCATCAGGCATGCAGTGGACTTTTTATACCTGTGTCCTCCGATGAAGTGAGAGGCGAATTGAGCGCTTAACTCTTTGAAGGAACTAATAGAGTTGGGCGTCAGCCTGCTGAACCAGATCCTTGCAGGTCCCTTTAGCGTGGTAGGAAAGGCTCTGCATATGATCTTGTCCGGGATCCCCTGAAGGTGCATCAGGTTCTTGAAAGATTCCAAGTGATCCAAAGGGTCCTTGTTTCCGTCGTAGTTTTCCACCTGCGGCATACGAAACTTCGGCGGCAGGGGGAAGGAATTGACGGATGTGGTGAAAGGTGAATCGGTTTAATGGACCAAGTCGTCGAGGTCGCTTGATACTCGTCCTCTGAGGGCTTTCATCATTAGGTCCATCCGTTCCCTCATCATCTTCATCTCCGCGACAATGTGGGGTGGAGCCATGTTTGCGGTAGATGGTCGACTCACGTCTGGTCGCTCTGGTCTGCTAGGGGCATTGCTACCCTCCGACCCTCTTGGTATCTTCTATTTGCACTTGTGCCTTCTTGATCCTCTTCTTGAGTGTTATGTCCCACGTTCTTTTGACGCAGCTGTTCTTCCAGATCATTATTTTTTTTGGTGAGGCGTTCCACTGTAGCCGTGAGGGTCTGGACTTGCCTTTCCAGGGTAGTGGGTCGCGGTTCGTCTTCTTGAACGTTGTTGGTGGTCGCTATAGAGCGAGTAAGTACCATGCAACTCTATGTATAGGAAGTGATAGTATGGCTATTTTTTCCACAGACGGCGCCAACTGATGATGCCGTAAATATCACCAGTGAGCCACATGATCTTCGCACGCTTGTAATGATACCTGCATAGCAAAGAGAGAAGACTTAACAGAGAGCACCGGTGTGGTGCCGGTCGAATACCCTTCGAAGGTTGAGTTAGAACTATTCTCACAGCTCTAGAGTGCTAGAGAAGGGTAAATTATGCGTACCTTGATTTGTGAGGGTATTGAGACTTTTATAGTAGTAGAAGGTTGACCTCTCTTCCTTGGTGTAGAAGTCTTTTCTTTATAGGAATCCTCTTGAATAGTCCCAAACGTGATGGACAAGACATTTCCTAATAGGGAAGATCTTCATTAATGCGCGTATCTTCCGGAATCCTCTTTGTGCTAGGATTCCATTTACCTTGGGATTTTATGGTGGCTAAGTGTGTGTCGCAAGTATTTCCTATCTAGGGTTTCTGGCTGCCATGTGGGTGCTTGATCCGTCCTTGTTGCATCCGTTTATGCAGGATCCGTCCATAATAGAACTTGCATGCGTTGGGCACGTCCTCTATCGGCTCACAGATGTGGAACCATCAGGCCCATTTCATGAAAATTCGTCAACTTAGATTTTTACCCTCTTTAGTTAAAAAAAATTCAGATAATTTTATTTGAAGCGAGTGAACACCGTCATTTAAAAAAGGACACGGATTTCCTCCAAACATGTTTGGAGGAAATGCTGCAAACAGGGACATCTGTCAATTAAATAAGAAGACACTTAAGCTTGGGTCATGTGCAACGCATATGACCCATTTTAAGTGAAGAGCTGTTAACCCTAACGTTAACAGCGTTAGCCACAGTCTTTCTCCTCAAACACACCTCTCACCCACAGCAGCAGCCTCACGCCTCTCTCTCATCTCCTCCACTTCTGTTTTCTCAGCAAACTTAGACCGGCAAGAGCTTGTGAGGCGGAATCGACGGCGGCCACATGTAGCAGCTACCGATCTCAGCAAATTGGAGTATGAATGTTCTTACACATCTTGAACAAGATAACTCGAGTTTGTGGAAGTTGATCCGACTGGCAGAGTAAAACCTCTCTCTCTCTCTCTCTTTATTGCTATCTACTTTTGAGTCTGAATTTTAGATTCCTTTGTTTGTTGCAATACAATGAAATCCTTGGCAAAGGAGCTTCAAAGACACTGTAAGAATTCTTATTCTTAAACAACCTGAACAACCCATTTCAGAATTTTTTATTTTATTTTGTTGTCAAAGTTTGAAGCTTTTGTGGTATTTCATTCAATTTGGTGCATACCCATCTCAGATTTCTTCAAAATGTGAGCTTTAATGGGTGTTTTTGCAAATGGGCATTTGATAGATTTGTCAGTTATTGGGTTTGAGGAGAGAGAGAGAGGGGCTGTCCAGTTGGTCCGGTGAGATTGGCGATTGCTGCATGTGGCCGTCGTCGATTTCGCCTCACAAGCTCTTGCAGCCGGTCTGAGTTTGCTGAGAAAACAGAGGTGGAGGAGATGAGAGAGAGGCGTGAGTCTGCTGCTGTGGGTGAGAGGTGTGTTTGAGGAGAAAGACTATGGCTAACGCTGTTAACGTTAGGGTTAACAGCTCTTCACTTAAAATGGGTCATGTGCATTGCACATGAACCAAGCTTAAGTGTCTTCTTATTTAATTGACAGCTGTCCCTGATTGCAGCATTTTCTCCAAACATGTTTGGAGGAAATCCGTGTCCTTTACAAAATAGATATAAAAAAAATCGACACATAAGCCGTTTGGGAGGTGGCAAAATTGAGATTGTATATTAGGAATATAGGAGTGATAGAGACAGAGTCAGAACCAACTTGACCCACAAAACCAGGGTCGGTTTAACCGCCAGTTTTCCACTCAATCTTGGGGGCGCCAATCCAACTACTACATTACATACTGCTTTTGCTTTTTTTCCCCAAAACGGTTTCCACCCAAAGGCACTGACTTTTAGTTTTACTACCTCTTTCAAATGGCCCCTGGTTTTGCATTCTCTCTCTCTCTTTTCTCTTCTTGTTATAATATAAGTATATTAATAACACCATCTTATCGATCCCATTCTTATCTCTTTCTCAGATCTTTCTTTGCCTCTTTTGAGCTACATCTTTTCTTTCTTTCTTTCAAACAAACTCATTTAGATATAGATATATATTTCCCCACTCTTAAATCTTGTTTTTGATCATTTTTGAAGCTGAAATATTGTTGGGTTTTTCAAGAGCTGACAGATAAAAGAGTTTGATTGTGAGAATTATTAATTAATGGAGGCAGGGGCAGGGGTAATGGAGGGTGGTGGTGGTGGAAGAGACAGTAGTAGAGTTGGTGTTGGACATAACAATAAGATTGGATATGTAAAGAAGGGAATTATTAAGAAGAGAAAATGGATGCGGAGAATTATTAAGCAGGCCGCGGCGGTCCCTATTATGCCTATGCCTACGCCACTACAACTACAGCAGCTGTTTGATTCGTGCCTTGACGTTTTCAAAGGCCCCCCCGCCACCATTCCTGCTCCCAACGATGTCCACAAACTTTGCACCATTCTTGGTACCCTTTTCTTTTCTTCTTTACCTATTGGATTCTACTTTGGTTAATTTATAAATGTATGACGATTCATACTGCTTTCCTTTTTTTTTTTTTTTTTTAATAAATTAAATCGCATTGTCAATATTGAGAGATATGAGATTTTTTCCATTGCTTCTTCCCTTCTTAACGTTTATATAAATATATATATATATATATATATATATTAAGTTGAAGAAAGATTATTAGGATCCTCATCCTAAAAACCCTCCACCATGGAGTTATCAAAACGGATTATGATCCTCTCTCAAGTTATCACCGCACGCTCTTGGCGGTCACACCACAAGTACAAGTACAAGTACAAGTACAAGGTCTTGTGGAGTTGGGGGGAATTAAGGTGGGTGTGGGGTTTCATTCCTAAAATATGATCTATCTTTTCAAATGAGTGGATATGAAAATTTAGCAACGACATCAACGTTTAAAAAATGTTTCACTATCACTATTTTGGTATTTCATTAAATTATTGATTATATAATAAAATCCAATCCACTAATTTATTTAAAATTGATAAATAAAAATTTTAGCAACTCCACCATGGAATTACATTACCTTAAAGAAATTTAGAAAATCCTAGTCCTATTAAAACCTAAAATAACTAATTCTGTTATGTAATTTTGTTTTTTAATGAAAGATTCTGTTATTTGTTTCCATTTATATATAAATCCTTAGTATACATTCTCCTTAATTCAGTTCTCTTCTCTGCTTTATCAAATTATAATATAGTTGAAAAAATTAACCCATATTCTAGTTTTCGTGAATGAACCATGCATTGTGTACAGAACCTACTACAAGCTGGTCACGCAGTGCCTAATAAGATGTTGGGCACGTAGTTTCTAATCTGTATATATAGTATAAATGTTGACAACGGGGATTGAAATTCTATTTTTAGTATTTTTCTTTCCAGAAATAGTACCTCCTAACCTAAGGAGCAATATATAATATTCATTCCTTTTAATAATATTTTGGCTAGACTTGGGCAACGATTGCTACTGTATGATTGCTGTTATTTATGATTAATTTGGACAATGCTGTCCTGTCACTTTCAATTTCAGTTAAGCTTAAGGATTTGATGAATAAAATAAATTAGGAGAATCTGGGTTTTACTTTTATCAATGTAGCTGTTCCTTCTTGATTGAGAAAATTGGGACAACGCTTTTGGAAGCATACCTGTGGACTGCTGTGCCTAACTTTTGTTTCTCTCTATATTACCGAATTCCTTTATTTATTTTTAAATAATTATTTTTTTAATAAAGTAACCGACATCTATATTTCATAATATGTTCTACCAATCACAACCGGTTACAATTTTTTATTTATTTATAAAAATAATAATAATAAAGAAACCAAAGTATAGAAGAGAAAAACAAAGTGGGTTCTAGTTAGCTCAATTGGTAAAGTCTCTGATGATTATATAAGAGATCTGGAGTTCAATCCCCGCTTACACCAAAAACTGATTGGTGTCTTGGTCTGATGATAAAGAGTTATCATTAAGAGCGGACGTCATAGGTTGAAACTCTCTCTCAAAAAAAAAAAAAAAAAGAGAAACAAAAATCCAAATTTGTATATACATATGATATATTGTAATTTGTAGAGCATAAAGTGGAACAATAACAGAGATAGTGTGCATGGATTACACATTTTGTACAAGAAACAACATATTGTGCAGTTATTTTTTTGGATATTCTATTTTAAAATACACGATTTTGTACATGGTATTGGGATTTGAAGTTTAAACCCATGAGCATTTTGTTGCCCTAAGCAATAGATACAATAGCATGCATGTTTCTAGCATATGGGAAGTTGTTATATATTTAGGATGTACATATATATGCACTATGTACTTAATTATCCTACTGATTATATTAATTGCTTATTTAACACTAGTGTCCTTTTCCTAATAAGTCTTTTATAATGCCACAGACAATATGAAGCCAGAAGATGTGGGGCTAAGTAGCGAGTTGCAGTTCTTTAAGCCTACAAATATGGTCAAAGGGAATCCAAGGGTCACATACACAACCATATACAAGTGTGACAATTTTTCGGTAAGACTAGTTGCTTTTTTTGTCACAAATAAAATTGGGCTAATTAATTATCAAGTGGCTTAATTTTGAGCCACAAAATTAATAAAATTGGAATTCTCTAGTAAATTCTGGTGTAATAAAAGCATTTAAAGGGAGCTCTTCAGGTCCTTTTCATTCTTCTGAATGTAGTCAGATTTGTTGATGCGTCTCTTTGTTATGTATGTTTCACTTGTGCAGTTGTGCTTATTCTTTCTACCCGCAACTGGAGTCATTCCCCTTCACAACCATCCAGGAATGACTGTTTTTAGTAAGCTTCTATTAGGAACAATGCACATCAAGTCGTATGATTTGGTTGATCCTATCAATTTGGATGGCTCGGTGCCATCCTCTCAACGTGAGTCTCTCTCCTTGCCTTTTGAAATGAACACTGAATTGTAGTGACATGTCGTGGTGTTTGACTCAAGTAGCTATTGCAGTGAGATTGGCAAAGCTGAAAGCTGACAGAGTCTTCGAGGCTCCTTGTGACACTTCAGTATTATATCCAACAACAGGGGGGAACATCCATGCTTTCACTGCCATAACACCATGTGCAGTGCTTGATGTGCTTGGACCTCCCTATTCCAAAGAAGATGGTCGGGATTGCTCCTACTATAAAGATCATCCCTACACTGCCTCAAGTGAGTGAAATTCTTGCTCTCTTGAACTCTTGCTCTCTTGCTCTCTTCTTACTTCAACTGCTTGGACTATGTTATCTTAGCTCTGTGTAAAAAGTATTTTACTATGAATGTTTCCATTAATAATTGTAGTTATGTTAAAGTGGTTTGCCCTTTGGAGTTGGGCACTGAGCTTTGCCTGAATTGTTGACTGTATTTCGTTTAAATACAAATTTGGTCAAAGACACTTCAATTCAGTCCCTCGAGGGACCTATTAAGAACCTTTCCCTTGGGTATGAGAGAGGTAGAAGAGTAATCCTTTTTCATACATACACCTATGTACCTAGTTATCTATGTACAATTATACGTACTTCTGTACCAAAACATGGTAAAATTAACTCTATCCCAACCAACTCCTCCACTCCATGCAGCAGTGCTTCTCTTACTGGTATTGGTGAATGGTGATGCCTTCTAAAAGCTTGAAACTAAAGTTTGATCCCCACATTCAAATAAAAGATGAAACTTTGATGTGAAGTTGTCTTTTTATTATTATTTTTTCAATAAAAATTTCTTAGTACTTCATTCTAAAGTAGATTGAAATGTAATTTAGAAGAATCCTTATTAACTTATATATTTCAATTTTAACTGATCCAGATGGAGAGGCAGCATTGACAACAGAGGACAGTGACAGTTATGGATGGTTGGAAGAGATTGAAATGCCAGAGAACTCGCAAATGGATGGAATTGAATACTTAGGGCCGCAGGTTACTGAGCCTACATGTTAGCTATTCCATGTATACAGGCCCCCCTCCTCCGTGTTTTTTATTGAAAATTTTCTCTACAGGTTTTTGTTTTCATTTTCATAATCTTGTATGTTGTTGAATATAACCGTGTTAATTATAGAGTTCTTTTTGGCCTTTTGCTTTAAAGCGATATATAAAATGATTCTTTTAGATATATATCTCAAATAAGGACACTATTTTCCTTGTGTATGGTGCATGAAATTTCTGGTTTGTAGACACAAAATTCACGACTGTCAATTCATTTTTTTAAATAGATCTTTACAACTCCTTTTTTAAATAGATCTTTACAACTGTGAAAGTTGTTATTCTTACGTTAAAGAAGAGATGTCGGTAGTAGATCCATATAAGAACCACTAAAAATTTGTTTACTAAATTATTGTGGAAGGGGACTAGGTTCAGATTTGAAAGGTGGAGTCAATTTGACCAAAAGTAAGAAACGGGTTCAAATTTAGTTAAGAACTTAAGATTTGTTAGGTTTAAAAGAAACAGGTAAATAATATATGACAATGGGCTTTACTTGAGCAAACAATTAATTTGGGCCTTAAAGGTAGGCAAACTACCTTGAGTAATAAGTGTTTAAGTGTTTCTCATATTTCAAGAAAGTGTGTTGTGTATAGTATAATTTGTTTCACTATCCTTTAAAAGTTATCATGACTTTTGAGTAGAGTTTGTGATATGACTTAGTAAGAATCTTATTTTCTCTCTTTTGTATGCATGTGTGTTTGTTTCTTAAAAAAATTTACCTTATACTCTTAAATTGTACTTGCATACTTAGAATTAATTTTTTCAACTCTTTGTAGTAAATTTTTTAGGTTTTTTAAAAATTTCTTTTTAGATGGATCAGTAAATTCTTAGGTTAAACTGACTTTTTGGCTCTCCATAAAAATTAAAGGTGTTCAACTCTTTAAAATCCTTATACCTTAACTAGCATTTTTTTTTGAAGTCTTTCTATGGCTAGGACATGCGTTGTGTTTCAATAAGTTAGTGGTTGGATCTAGATATTTTTGGGTAGTCAAGTACGGTACTTATGTCATTGGGTTGTCCATGGGCCATTACCGTTACGGTTTCTCCTAGACAATATGATAATTGATGGAAACAACAAATTAATGGGAAAATGGTATTTTCATGTATAAATGATTGAAGCTATGAAGCATAAGTAAAATGGAGAAAATAAAACATATGAAATTGAGGTAAAGAAATGTGTTTAGCAAGGCTAAACAAATTTATTTAGTGTGATAAAAAAGTACATATTCGTCAATGCCCAAGTTAATGTATTCAACATTAAACCCTAGCCAATAAATGTATTAAGCAACATTATATGAAGATGTGTAGCAATATATTAAGAGAGTAAGACATATAGGAACTTATCTTAGTTGCAAACAACCCATGTTTTCTCTTGGCCAAAATAACTTAATGTTAGGAACCCACATTTGGGCATAGAATGTGATGAGTCGAAAATAACATGGGATCGTCATTCCATGTCAATGACGACCCGAACAAGCGTTACACATTTATTGCGCGCATTGATGATGAAAATTAACAGACGGAGTAACGGTAACAAGTGAGTTGTGTACTTCAGAGCTCCCATTGATGACATATTAGCCGTTGCCCATAAATGCTGAGATTCATTACCCATTAAGACAGGAAACAACTGTAAAAGGAAAGGACAACATAATCCAAAGGTACACACAAATATTGACCCAAAAACCACTCCAAGTAATTTTTCTCTCAAAATCATTTTTCTCCTTTCTGACTTAAGCATCGGAGTGTTTTTGGCAAACACCACACTGGTGTATTACACTTCTTTCCTAAGCTTTCTTGCAGGTTTATACTGGAGACACAACCAACTACGAGATTGTCCATATAGTGAGACGAGGTCCTCAACTTGGTGATTTTTCGCATCATCAGTTTGGCGCCGTCTGTGGGGAATGCTAATCATTCAAAGCCATCTTCCCTAAGTGACAAAAGAGAACCTTGTAGCACGAGATGGATGCTGAACAAGTTGTATAGCAAATCCAAGCCCTGACAGCCAGTTTGGAAGAAGTGACTCGCCAGAATGAAGAGCTGAGGAGAGCCGCTGAATCCCGAAATGAGGAACGATAACGGATCATGGAAAACCAAAATGAAGAAGAGCGTCGGAGGATCGAAGGAAATCATAATGAGGAAGGATTGGATAGCCAGACGAATGGGAGGACGAGAATGCCAAAAGAAAACTCGTCCAGAATGGAAAGCGAGCTTCGCAACATGAGGAGGGAGATGGACGAACGCAGGAATGCGGTAAAAGACAGAGCTGTGGAAAACTTGGACGGAATGATCCGAAGGACGGATTCACCATTCACCACTGAAGTGTTGAACCGTCCACTCCCACCAAAGTTTCGTCTTCCCCAATTGGAGTCCTTTGACGGTTGAAGAGATCCCTTGGATCACATTGAGTCGTTCAAGACTTTGATGCTTTCACAGATGACCCCAGACGAAGTAATGTGCAAGGCCTTCCCAACAACGCTGAAGGGCGCAGTTTGGGTGTGGTTTGGCAAACTACCTTCAGGCACCATTGCAAACTTCAATAAGCTCAACAAAGGTTTTGTTTGTCATTTCTTTGGTGGACAACGACACAAGAAGCCAACTGAGCATCTTCTCAACATATGCCAAGCAGAGGGAGAATCATTGAGACAATACATGACACGCTTCAACAAAGAGTTGCTGTAGGTGGACGAAGCGGAAGACTAATTGATCCTAACGACCTTCCAAGCAGGATTGCTACTAGGAGATTTCTTCATCTCAATCACCAAGAGTTTGCCGAAAATAGTAGCAGAATTACTTCACAAGGCCCAGAAGTATATGAATGCAAAGTACGCAGTAATAGCTAAAGGAGTGACGGCTAAAAGGAAAATAGACGAAGGAACCAGTCACAACCCTGATAGGAAGAAGGAAATAGGGGGTATTGGGCATGTATTGGACAAAAAGAAGAACCTCCCAGATCGAAGACCTAAGTTTACTAGTGTCACTCCTTTAGTGATGCCTATCGAGCTAGTGTTGATGCAGATAAAGGACGAACCTTCTCTGCAATGGCCTAGACTCATTCATGCACCAGCAGAAGTAAGAGACAAAGGCAAGTACTATAGATTCCACCAGGACCACGAGCATTGCACTGACTAATGTCGGCATCTGAAGGACCAAGTAGAAACATTAATCTGTCAAGGAAAATTGTAGAAATTTGTACGAAGAACGGAGCCATATAGAAGACAACAGAGGAATGAGAAAGAAAGGGAGTCGAAGACGGGGGGCAACAAAGCACCCATAGGAGAAATATGGATGATCTCAGGAGGATTAGTAGCGGGAGGATCCTCCAAATCATTGTAAAAGGCATATGCAAGAGAAATGAACAGCGTACACACGCGTTTCCCACTTTCAAAAATGCCGAGATACAGCGAGCCGTACATCGTCTTTTCCGAGAAGGACGCTTGTGGCGTTAGACAGCCCCATGACGATCCGCTAGTTATAATGCTTAGGATGGAAGAATTCAACATGTATCGGGCGTTGATAGACAATGGAAGCTTAGCAGACATCATCTATCTACCAGTCTTTCAACAAATGAAGCTGAATAAAGAAAGGCTTCGGCCATTCATTTCCCCACTGGTAAGTTTCACCGGGAATAGAGTTATTCCCAAAGGTGTCGTTAAGCTAACCATAATTGCAGGCACTTATCTAGCATAAGTCTCCAAGGAGATTGATTTCCTTGTGGTAGATTGCCCATTGACATACAGCGTCATCCTTGGACGACTAACACTCAACAAGTTGAGAGCGGCAACTGTTGGAAAAATGCATGTTTGTATCGCATACAAAACATACGCAGCAGAAAAATTAACGGATCTACTTCATTCGCAATTGATAACATGTACTATGTAAGTTTCAGAATTTGAGAACAAGAATGCGTACCTTGGTGTGGTGAAATTCAGAACCGAAGATCAGAAGTTCTTGGGAGGACTTTTAATCTTCACTCCAATTCCACTTAATGTCCAAGATGTGTGGTCTCTCAATCAGTTTCCAATGAGAGAATAATGAGTGTCCAACACTCACATATAAACCATTTTATTCCTTATAAGAATTCTTATGAAAGACTTTTATGGAAAAACCCTTAATAAAATTCTGTATGTTTCTCTCATTATATACAACTGATTATCTGATTGGGCTAGCCTTTTGGGCCATTTCAATTGGGCTCTAGTATGTGGTTTGGAGTGGGACCAAAAGGGACCAATACGACACTAGCTCCAATGGGCCTTGGACTTTTCTGTCAACTCTTGACAAGTCCAAAGTTACCATTAACTATATTTAATACCACTATATAAATATAGTTGCACTCTAGGCCTTATCTATAAATTATATCCCAAGACTTTATTATACATGCAACCCATTCATTAAAATATTCGTAGTAATACAAAGTTATGAATGTAGACTGTTACTTTAAAAATTACTACATCTTAATCCTTGAGTACCCGATTTAATCCTTTATGTTATTCAATATATATTTATGAAATCCAATTCCATAAATATATACTTTAGTAACTCCTTACTAAAGTGGTTGGGCCCAACTTTCTTGAATAACCAAACCCATTAAACTTATCTCAAGGGAATATTTTATGTCTCCGTTAAGAGATTATGAATTCCATCTTGAGAATATATGTTCCATCAACACTAAATGCGGCTGCCCAACATACTGAGGTTTTGACCGTGACTTATAGATCTCACTCCTGATATATCAAAACAACCTACATCTCATGATCATGTCCATTATTCTCTCAAGATTTAGAGTTGATGTAAATAGAAGTCGTGAGATTTATTATTCATTTGACAGTCGTTAGGAGAATAATAAATCTCACAGCGGTCCAGTTCAATATGTCTCAACTCTTAAAACATATCAACATACCAACTAGAAGTCTTCACTTTCATGATCAAGACAAATCATCTTAGTTGATATGTTATAGTCTTCGCGGATGAAATACCCAATTTCATCACCGACTACGAACTAAAATTCTGAGTTTACAAAAAACTTGTGATTTATATCCTCTGTCACATAAATCACATACTATGCATCTCATGGACTGAGATAATGTCTCATTAGTTCATTTATAGATAGTCTCATATAATTAAACAATTTAATTATTTATGACATGCCAATAAATTGGATTTTAGGGCATAAACCCCAACAGTCTCCCACTTGCCTTCAAAGACAATTTACCATATATCCGGCACTTATCTTCCTATAGAGTAATTCATAGTCACTCTAAAGCAAGGCTTGGAAACAAGTTTCAGTTAGATTTATTGTATAAATTATCTTTTCTACTACTACTTCTCAAGTACTCATATCTCTCTAATGAGATAATACTTATGCTTAATGTGTATCTTCATTACTTAAAATGAACACATATCTTGAAGTCCAACTTCATGAATCACAATCAAACTACAAGTCAGTATTTGTACATCCAGTAACTATCAAAACCTCACTTTGGTGGATAAACATATAATCCCTCGTTCTCATAAAATATATGAGTATATGCTTTACTCCCACTAAATTAAATGATATTTGATTCAATTGATATTTGCTTACCATGCCCACCGCAAAATAGATATTTAGCCTAGTATGTAGTATAGCATAAGGACTTCTTTATAGACATGATATTAGGAACCGTCTTAATATGCTCTTCCTTTTATATGTCTTAGGACTATAGTCCTATATAAAGGAACTTCAAACTTAAAAGGAAAGAAATCATTTCTTGAAGTATTACATGCTATACTTGGCTAGAATCTAATCTATTTAAGCAGTTTGAGATAGTCCCAACATCTTAATTTCTGAATTTTAACAAAGTTTAATTCTTAGGATGTGACTAGTATTTTCCAAGTACTTTATATCAAACTCGACTAGACAACAAAAACTCTATTGATGACAATAACTCTACATCATTCTAAATGATTAGAATGTCATCAACATACATTAAGAAATTTATTATTCTATATATCTTTACACACCTAAGGCCTTTTAATACTTGATCAAAATCAAACAATTTGATTACTAGATCAAAGATGATATTTTATGATTCATATGCTTGCTTTAGTTCATAAATAGAATTTAAGCAACTTACATACTAATCACTATTGGTTCTTTGCTATGTACAAGTCTAAGTACATCATATAGATGTCTTCCTCAAGATTACTACTAAAAGAAGCTTTCTTGATATCCATTACCATATTTCATCCAAATGAAATATAATGGATAAGAGAATCTAGATAGAGTCAAACTTGATTATTAGTGAAAAAATATTTTCATAATCGAACCATTTCTTTTTGAATAAATCTTTTCGCCACTAGTCTTCACTTTGAAGGTTAGCACCTTCAAATCTATCAATCTCATTTCCTTGTAGACCTATTTGAGAACAATAGGCTTAATGACAATAGGCGCCTCTACAAGATCTAGACTTTAAATAGAATCTAATTCTATTCACATAACCTTGATCCAATAATTCATATTCATATCATCTATTGCCTCTACATAGGACCGATAATTAAATTCATATCCTTTTGGAATGACTTCAAAAGTTTATCCCAAAAGTATGAATTTATGTGGTAATTGATAATCCTCCCACTACGATATTGTACCGGTGTACTAGTTATATATCTAGAATAATGCATTGTGGTGTATCTAATACAACCATCTCATTTCTAAATGTATTTTATAGTTGTTTCACAAAAAATTCTGACATTTTTCTTCTAGAATAATTCTTTAAGATTATTCACATAGTCATCATCAAGAACTTTATATTTGTACTTTACAAACATCTTGTAAGAACTTTGTATTTGTACTTTACGAACATCTTGTCTTCTTTATGACTACCAAAACAATCTTCTGCAATTCCTTTTGGATACCCAACATAAACACACATTTTTCTACATTTTGATTTCAATTTTTCAGACTTCCTTTTGAGCACAAGTGCTGGACATTTCCAAAAGTGGAAGTACCATATACTCGGTTTCACCCAATCCACAATTTGACAAATGTCCTAGGAACAAAATTTTGAAATCAATTTTAGAAAATGAAGAGTAATACAAAGAGTATATCTTCAAAAGAAATAAGCAAATGAGAATACTTATCATGTACTTTACTATTTCTAAAAGAGTCTTATTCCTTCTTTATGTATGTTATGACTTAAAGAAGTCATTGATACTATATTCCTTTACAATAAAGGAGCCCTAGATCATATTATCCTCTAAATAAAGTTTATAGATTGAGAATATAACAAAATAATGGTTCTAAAAGCCCATCATTCACCAATCTTAAATATTATTTAGATTAATAAGATCTAGACATAAGTGCCAAAACATACAATACCAAAGGATGAAAACTTTCTCTTTAAAAAGTAAAACATGTAAATTTCCATCTAGAAAATAATTATGGACAATGCTTAGCTTTACCAAAACAGAAATACTTTCCTTTTGGTCATACTTTTAAGTCTAATTTCCTCTTGGCAACTACTAGGGCAATTATCTTGTCCAACTGTTTTGTATTATAATTCCTCTTCTTATCACCTTTACCTTTCGGTTTAGGCTAAGAATTTGAATTAAATCATATTAATCCTAGCCTTAACTTTTAGGATGTCTTCCGTTGCGTAGAACCCATTCATCAATTCAGATAATATAAAAAAATTTTATTTATTTTCAAGACAATCTGAATTGATCAAATCACTCTAACAAGGACTTGTGGATCATATCCATATAAGACTAACAATTAATCTCTACACCCAAGAATTCCAATTCGTTTTAAAAATAAAATATTTTCATAAAATGACATAGAATTGAAACTCCTTAAGCTTTTCTTGGCACTCAATATGATTTATATCGAATATCGTATAGTAGCACGACATTTCATACCAAAACATCTCATTTAGACTTAATATAAAGTATAAGTCTAGTACTAACTCTTGCATCTCATGCTGTAGCACAATTGAGATAGAAGCCAATATAGCATATTAGCATTTCAATGGAGACTATGATCATATCATAAGCTATCTCCCATCAATGCATCATGCATAGGAAATTATGACAATGCTGAATCAAAACATATTTATGTACTTCAGCTCCTTTAAGCACCATGTCCAAAATTATTTATTTGTTAATGTGATTCAATTAAAATAGTAGCTAGAGAACAAAATTTATGACAACTTTATTTTGAAACTATGAACATAATTACAGGGACATTATATTTTGCATCCATAACCATATAGTATGAAACCCGAGAACCATACTATACTAGGTACAACGACAACCCAATCCATGTCTATAATTCCTTGGTAGCAAGTTTATTATAAACATATTAATTGATTGAGAACTATTCTCATTATTAGTGCTATCATGATAACTCTTATCAAACACTAATAATATGCCGTATTACCTTTAGCCTCTAAGTAATAATGATATAGCTCCTTTGGGAGGTTAACATTACACTTAGTTTAATGTACACCATTATCTAGAATCATGTGTAGCCACATTTCATCTCCCTTTATAGAGTTTAAACTTGTAGTACCATGAAACAAAACACCCTCCTTTGGGATCGCGAGACATATACGCCAAGACGAGGTGCTTGTTCACACTACTTTAAACGGGTAAGTTCAATCTTGTAGTACTATGAAGTAAACACCCTCATTTGGGATCGTGAGGCATATACGCCAAGACGAAGTGCTTACCCACACTACTATGAACCGATAATGGAGGCCGTGAGATCTAACCCTTGTATCTTTCTCCCACTAGAAATTTTAAAACAAGTGGTTTGTTTTGAAATCATTGTGATCTAACCACAATTTTAACCTTACACATTAAATGTGCTTAATTGTTTAAATTCAATGTGACATAACTAAGTTACGTCACTATAGCGTAACGAACATTCGCACAATCACAAAGAAGTTTAACCTTGTAATCCGTGAAATAAATACCCTCCGCATGGAATGCAAGACTCGAAGTCAAGACAAGGTATCTATTCACATTACAATAAACTTAACAAAAGGGTTATTTCAGTACTCCCACTCATTATTTGGGTTTTTCTTTATATAATTGTGATTCCATCACAACTAATAACCTTGTACTTATTGAAAACGCTAATCTTATTAGAATCACTAACTAAAATGGAAGTCCTAAACTATTTAGGATTCCTTAAACACTAGTGAATCAAAAATTAGTTATATAGAACTCTATCCTTAACTTTTTTGGATTAAGAATTCTAATCTCATTAGAAACTATATAAACTTTTAATTAAGCTTTAATCTCATTAAAACTTCTAATTAAAATAAATTAAGGACTTTTAATCATACAACAATTCTAATCTCATTAGAATGTTTCTTAAAAGACAAGTCCCAAACTATTTAGGACTAAGAGTTCTATTTCACTAATACCTTTGATCTCACTAGGTCTTTTAGTTATAACCATGTGTAATCTAATCACACATTGTCTTACTCCTTTTACATGTGAAAAAACTTAGAAAAATTCTGATTTTCCTTCTTTTGATTAATCGAATGTGTCCCTCAATCAATCGAAAAAATAAAAAAAAAATTCGAACTTGACCACCTGATTTGTTCGATCGATACTCGATTGCCTTTTCAATCGATCGAAAAACAAATTCGATCGATCGACTAGCAATCGAAAATCAATCTATTTAAAAGGTTTGATCACTGTTTCACTCGATCGATCGAAAGTGATTTTCGATCGATCGAAACTCGTGAAACTCAAATTTCCAAAAATTTTCCAAGGCAGTTTTCTACGGTTTTTCTTGAACAAACAACTAACATACGAACATGATAGTTAGAGAATGATATCAAAACTGAAATTCATTGATGCTATAGCCTTAAAGATCAATTTAACATACTTAAATTCAAATTTAAACAACATCATAACATCAATATCAGTTTTTATCAAATCATAGTTTCAATAACCATGCAGAAAATTAAATGCATAATCTTCAAACAATATGAAACTATAATCTCTAATTCCAAAACTCATAAAACATGTTATACAATTCGAAATTGAAGACCGTTCTGATACCATTTGTTGGAAAAATGCATGTTTGTATAGCACACAAAACATACGCAGCGGAAAAATTAACGGATCTACTTCATTCGCAATTGATAACATGTACTATGTAAGTTTCAGAATTTGAGAACAAGAATGCGTACCTTGGTGTGGTGAAATTCAAAACCGAAAATCAGAAGTTCTTGGGAAGACTTTTAATCTTCACTCCAATTCCACTTAATGCCCAAGATGTGTGGTCTCTCAATCAGTTTCCAATGAGAGAATAATGAGTGTCCAACACTCACATACAAACCATTTCATTTCTTATGAGAATTCTTATGAAAGACTCTTATGGAAAAACCCTTAATCAAATTCTGTATGTTTCTCTCCTTATATACAACTGATTATCTAATTGGGCTAGCCTTTTGGGCCATTCCAATTGGGCTCTAATATGTGGCTTGGAGTGGGACCAAAAGGGACCAATAAGACACTATCTCCAATGGGTATTGGGCTTTTCTGTCAACTCTTGACAAGTCCAAAGTTACCATTAACTATATTTAATACCACTATATAAATATAGTTGCACTCTAGGCCTTATCTATAAATTATATCCTAAGACTTTATTATACATGCAACCCCTTCATTAAAATATTCGTAGTAATACAAAGTCATGAATGTAGACTGCCACTTTGAAAATTATTACATCTTAATCCTTGAGTACCCGGTTTAATCTTTTATGTTATTCAATATATATTTATGAAATCCAATTCCATAAATATATACTTTAGTAACTCCTTACTAAAGTGGTTGAGCCCAACTCTCTTGAATAACCAAACCCATTAAACTTATCTCAAGGGAATATTTTATGTTTCCGTTAAGAGATTATGAATTCCATCTTGAGAATATATGTTCCATCAACACTAAATGCAACTGCCCAACATACTGAGGTTTTAACCGTGACTTATAGATCTCACTTTTGATATATCAAAGGAACCTACATCTTATGATCAGGTCCATTATTCTTTCAGGATTTAGAGTTGATGTAAATAGAAGTCGTGAGATTTATTATTCATTTGACAGTTATTAGGAGAATAATAAATCTCACGGCGATTCAGTTCAATATGTCTTAACTCTTAAAACATATCAACATACCAACTAGAAGTCTCCACTTCCTTGATCAAGACAAATTATCTTAGTTGATATGTTATAATCTTCGTAGATGAAATGCCCAATTTCATCACCGACTACGAACTAAAATTCTGAGTTTATAAAAAACTTGTGATTTATATCTTCTGTGACTAAATCACATAAATCACATACTATGCATCTCATGGACTGAGATAATGTCTCATTAGTTCATTTATAGATAGTCTCATATAATTAAACAATTTAATTATTTATGACATGCCAATAAATTAGATTTTAGGGCATAAACCCCAACAGCAACCTCAACCTATTATCTAAAGGTGAAGTTCCCTACAACCCACGACATAGGAGAAATTAGTGGAGACCAAGTCCTCACAAGAGAATGCTATCAGGTTGCCTTAGCATCAGGGAGAATCACACATGGATGATAGACGAACCTGAACCAGTCCCTGAATCGTCAGAAGTGCCACAAAAGGTTGAGGTCGTCCTTGGAGATCCGTCCAAAGTTTTGAAAATAGGTTCAACACTTTCAGCCTTGGAGAAGACGAAGATAGCAAACTTCCTAAGAGAAAATCAAGATGTTTTTGCTTGGAAGCACGAGCATATGCTAGGAATTGATAGATAAGTCATCAAACATCGTCTCAATGTTAATCCAGAGTATAAGCCAGTGCAGTAGAGACGAAGAATATTTGTGCCTGAACGCAATAAGGTAGTAGTAAAAGAGGTGGAGAAACTCCTAGAGGCAGGCTTCATAAGGGAAGTATTCTACCCTGAATGGCTAGCCAACATAGTGATGGTAAAGAAAAACAATGGCAAGTGGAGGATGTGTGTTGACTTCACAGATCTCAACAAGGCATGCCCGAAGGATAGCTTTGCCTTACCCAGGATCGACTAACTGGTGGATTCAATTGCCGGACACAAGCTCTTAAACTTCATGGACGCTTTCTCCGGCTACAATCAGATCATGATGGACGAGGAAAATTAAGAGAAGACCGCATTCATCACTAGTCAAGGGTTATACTGTTATAAGGTGATGCCTTTTGGACTGAAGAATGCTGGGGCCACATACTAGAGGTTAGTGAACCACAAGTTCTCTCATCAGATAGAAAGAAATGTGGAAATGTATGTAGATAATATGTTGGTGAAGAGCAATGACGAAGCGGACCACTTGGACGACCTGAGGGAAACCTTCAACACGCTATGCAAGTATAAGATGAAATTAAACCCCACAAAGTGTGTCTTTGCTGTCTCATCAGGGAAATTCTTAGGATTCATGGTATCTCAACGGGGCATAAGGGCTAAACTAGACAAGATAAGGGCAATAATGGAGGTAAAGTTCCCTAAAACAGTAAAGGAAGTACAGAGCTTAACAGGAAAATTTGCGGCGTTGAACAAATTCGTCTCTTGAGCGACAAACAAATGCCTACCATTCTTCAAAGTCTTAAAGAAGGTCTTTCAGTGGACTGATGAATGTGAAGAAGCCTTGACGAAGCTAAAAGAATACCTAACACAGCTGCCATTTTTAAGCCCATCAATAACAGGAGAGAGGCTGCAACTCTATTTGGCAATATGAAATACAACAGTAAGCTTGGCACTGATCAGAGAAGAGGAGGAGGTGCAGAGGCTCGTGTATTACACCAGCTAAGCATTTCAAGGACTTGAAGCGAATTACCTAAGGCTAGAGAAGATTGTCTTCGCTATTGTGGTCGCTTCTAGAAAACTGCGCCACTACTTTCAGGCACATCTCATTGTCGTCATGATAAACCAACCGATAAGAAAAATGATGAACAAAATAGATGCAGTAGGGCGCCTCGTCCAATGGGCTATAGAACTTGGCCAATTCGACATAGAATATCGGTCTCAGATAGCAATCAAAGCCTAGGTCCTCGCCGATTTCATTGCAGAATTCACTTATCCTCAAGAAGAAGAAGAGCCCCAAAAGAAGACATGGACGGTCCAGACAGATGGGTTTGCCACCAAGAAAGTCGGAGGAGCAGGTGTGGTCCTCATATCACCAGAAGGAGAAATCCTGAAGTACGTGGTCAAATTGCAGTTCCCAGCAACCAACAATGAAGCCGAGTATGAAGCACTTCTAACATGATTGAGTCTTGCAAGAGTGCTTGAAGCCAAGACCCTCATCGTCCAAGCTGATTCTCAGCTTGTAATTGGCCAGGTAAGAGGAGATTATGAAGCGAAGGAAGAAAGAATATAGAAGTATCTAAAGATCATCAAAGAACTCCTACAGTATTTCGACAGTGTTGAGTTCTAGCAAATCCCTTGTGCAAAGAATGCTGAAGCTGATTTCTTAGCACGACTAGCCTCGTTAGACGAACATGGCATATCTCTTAAGTTATGCATAGAAACAAGGGGACAACCCAGCACAGAGGGCGAACAGGTGATGAAGATACAGGAACAAGATGAATGGATGACTCCCATCGTCCGTTACTTGAAAGAAGACAACTCTCAGAAGATAGGAATGACGCATGAAAGGTACAGATTAGAGCTACTCACTTCATCATTATTAAAGATACCCTATATAGACGAGGACACTCCCTCCCTTATCTCCATTGTGCTAACAAGGAAGAGGTTAACTATGTACTTTGAGAGATACATGAAGGAATTTGCGGTTACCACGCGGGAGCAAGGTCTCTTGCGAGAAAAGCACTCAGAGCAAGTTATTATTGGCCAACATTACAGAAGGATGCATATGACTTCGTCAAAGCATGCAACCAGTGCCAATGCTACGCGAACATCCAAACACGACCAAGTGAGCCAATGACGTCGATAACCGCTCTGTGGCCTTTTGCTTAATGGGGGATCGACATAATGGGACCATTCCCTATAGGAAGGAAGTAGTATAAGTTCCTCATCATCGCAATCGATTACTTCACAAAATGGGTAGAAGCTAAGCCAACAGCGACGATCACGGAGGCCAAGATCACTGGTTTTGTATGGAAGAACATAATCTGTAGATTTGACATTCCAAACGTAATCATATCAGACAATGGGAAGTAGTTTGACAACCCAAAGTTTCGAGAATTTTGCCAAGATCTAGGCATAAAAAACCACTACTCTTCTCTAAGACACCCTTAAGCTAATGGTCAAACAGAAGTGACGAACAGATGTCTGCTCAAAATTATCAAAACTATGCTTGAGGTTGCAAATGGTGCATGGCCAAAAGAGCTGCCTAACGTTCTATGGGCATACAGGACGACCACAAAAGTGCCAACGGGAGAAGTTGTGGATAATCAAGTCTTTTTAGGATATTTATCTATAAGATAATTATCACTTTAAAGACCTGAATATCAAGAAAAAAAGGATTAATTTTTAGAATACGAATAAAAAACGCATCTAGGTGCAATTTCTGGCTCAAAAATCCTCAAAAAATGAGTCTAAATTGGGCCAAAACTCAAATGCGGGCTTGGCACCCAAGAGGGCCTGTTGGCATTCTTGGAGTGCCGATTGGCCCAAATGCTCAGCCCAGCCTGGGAATGTTCTGATTGAGATAAAGCTTATTTTTTTTCGACTTTTTAGAGATAAGGATGTGTTCCAATTCGTATTTGATCTCATTCAGCTTACTTTTTAAGCATCCGAAAAAAAAATCAGAATTAAGGGGTTAAGGGGCTCTTCTTTTTTGACTTCTCTGCTCCCCTTACGTTAAAGACGTTCTGGAGGTTTTTGCTTTAAGAACTTCTTTTTTGTAAGTAAAGTATTTTAGACCTCCAAAGAAGTGAAAACTTCTTTGATTTTTAAAATATTCTTTTATTTAAAGAGCACGTTCATGCAAGAGGTATTTAGTTATATATTTCTATTTGTTTTTCCTTTCTATTAATTAGTATGTCGGGGTTGTTCGTTGCATGAATGTGGTTAATATGTTTTATTTATTTTTTATTGTGCCTTGTTCTTAATACATGATTGCCATGCTTAGATTTTGTTGAAACTTTCTTTGACATGTTCTTTAATTAATTATTTGTTTTAATTTTTTTTCTTTGATTTCAAAATCTGCTAATGATCATCAAAACCTTTTTTTTAAACACAAAACTGATCTGTATTTTCCTTAGATATAGATTTGAATTTTTTTTAAACACAAAACTGATCTGTATTTCCTTTAGATACAGATCTGAATTTTTTTCAAACATAAAACTGATCTGTATTTTCCTTAGATACAAGTCTGAATTTTTTAAAACACAAAACTGATATGTATTTTCCTTAGACACAGATCTAAATTTTTTTCAAGCACAAAACTGATCTGTATTTTCCTTAGATACAAAGGTGATTTTTTTTTTAAACACAAAACTGATATGTATTTTCCTTAGATATATATCAGAATTTTTTCTGGTCATAAAATAGATCTGTATTTTCATTAAATACAGATCTGATTTTTTTTTTTAAAAGGTTTTCTTTTTTATAAAATTGGAAATTTTGAAATTTCAAAGAGGGAATTAAGAGTTAAGTTAAGGTCTTTCTTTTTAATATGTGGTGCATGCATAGTAAGTTTGTATCATGAGTGTGAATCCTCTTTCAAAAGTCTTTTTTTTTTTTTTTTTTACTTTCAACAATAGATCTGATTTTTACAAATCAAATCTCATTTTTTACCCTTTTTAAAAACAGATCTGATTTTTACAAATCAAGTCTCATTTTTTAATTCTACAAACAACATATGTGATTTTTTACAAGTCAAGTCTCATTTTTTACCCTTTAAAAAAAACATATCTGATTTTTACAAATCAAATCTCCTTTTTTTTTTTTAATCTTATAAAAACAGATCTGATTTTTCTTAATCAAATCTTTTTTTTTTTTTTACTTTTTACAAAAACAGATTTGATTTTTACAAATCAAGTCTCATTTTTTTTTTTTTAAAATTTTCAGAACTGATATGATTTTTCTTTGAAAAGAGGACATATCCATAAGACAAATTTGTTTAAATTAACTTTGTCGAGTGTTTGTCATGTGTATTATAACATATCATTCAACATCATACAAAAAGGGTATATAATAGTCATTAGAGTCTAGAAGACCAGACTCTGTCTAGGCGGAATGGGTGCCTAACACCTTCCCATTCCATAACCTAGCCCCCGAACTTAGGAATTTGGATAGTAGATTAGTGTTTTGTCTTCAATCTGCTTATTCTTCAATTTCGAAAATGCCTTCTTAGTGTCATTATTTTTCTCCAAAATTTTCAGATGATCTTTGTCTTTCTTAGCCTCGTCAGCAAGAGCAGAAATTTGGATCGTCAGTGACTTATTCTCAGCAGAAAGAGAAGCAATCCCAGATTTAGCCTCAACCAACTTCTTATCATAATTCAAGTACTTTCCGGAGATGTACAAGGACTCTCCCAGCACCTGCAACAACAAATAAGTGACAAAAAAAAAAAATGTGTGCATAGGAGACAAGAACACATACCTACATAAGCTTATGAACGTGTGACGACATCAGCTCAGAAGGAGGTTTTCCCATCAAAGGCTCTAAATCCTCCACGAAATTTGCATTATGGGCCTTCTACGTCGCAATCCCTGTGTCTTCCCAAAAGGAGGCAATCGAGACCTTACTCGTGGCTTTAGCCTTAGAGCCACCCCCAAGAAAGACGATCGGCTCCAAGGAAGAAGTAGGCGAAGCTGTACGGCGGTCTTGAAACTTGGCCACCGAAGAGGTCACTATAACATCGTCCTTGGACGGTTCATTCTCCCTTTGACGTTTCCTCGATAGAAAGCCACCTGACAGACCACTCTTGTTTTTCTACTCCTGGGCTTCGGCAAGTTTTGCCTGGCTAAACCAGGTCATCATTCCTGAAAAAGGAAGGAAGAGACGATTCCTAAAAAATAGGAAAAAAAAGAGAGGAGATATCACTAGTGTGCTTACTCTTTTTTACGGTCTTGATGTTCTTTCGAACTTTGTTGGAGGGTTTTGGACCAAGAAAGTGGAAAAATAAAGATTAGGGGGAGATCAGCTCGTCAAAATCCTTGACAGTCTCCAAATACTCCTTAACCTTCTCTAGACGAGTGTGATATTGCCTCTTCAGCTTAGGACGAACTTTATCTACACCAAAAAACAGTAAACAACAGATTCAGAAAGCAACAAATACACAAGGATAGAAACATGCAAACACGAGTACGAATAAAGGATGCATCGGACACAGGAGTCCCCCAACTATGAAGCAGCTTGGGAGCTTCACTCGGATCCTCACCAGGCACAATCTCCTAGCCCTTACCAGAGACAAAGAAAAATTATGTCTTCTAGTTTCGAAGAAAAGACGGGGAATCAATAATCAGCCTTGAGCTCCTATCCCAGGGTTTGAACTCTTAATAACCAGGATCCCTAGAGCGCCTCAGGTGGTATAAGTGCAAAAATTCATTCAACCTAATGGTTTCTCCGTCACACCACTAAACATAAAATAACTATCCTCCATGAGTTGAGGACTAGTTGAGCAAGAGCAAGCGACAAACGGCTGAAAAGTTCCCTAAGAAAGGGATGGATGGGAAAACAAAGACAACTGACGAAGTTAGCCTCGTAGAAGCACACCTTGTCAACGTAAGAATGGCAAGCCCTATCATCGTCATTAGGGATCCTAACCCTGACTGATGGAGGGAATTGAAACCTACTCCTAATCCTACCCTCATCTTTCCCTTTCAAAACACAGCAAACATCCCAAGCTTTATAGGGAGTTGACGAAGAAGTGACCTTAAGAGCCTTACAGTCCTCGGACGAGGACAAATCTGTCTTGAGTTCACTAGACCTAACGTCACCCTTTCCAGACATTACCAAAGGTTGTGCAAACCATACTGAACAATGAACCAAAGGAAAAAGGAAATGCAAAGCAAACCTATAAGAACAATCTCTACCCATGAAAAGCCCAACCTTAGGGCGTTGTCTACCTACAACCTTAAGCAAACTACTCAAGCGAGCAAAGAAAAAAGAGATTGAGGAACAATCCGACCTAACCACAGAATAGTCTACCATTAAAAAGCGAAAATAGAGAGAGGAACAAGAAAGACTTACCAGAAAATGAGAAGGGAATGAGGGAGGCTCAATGGAAAAGGAGGCTCTAGAGCAACTGAAACGTCATGAAGAAGGAAAGAACGAAGCAAAAAATGGAAAGAAAAGAAAAAGAGGGAAAAAGGAAAAATAAATGGAAGAACGTGCGTGGGAATGCCGATATTTGCTGACACGAAGAAGATATCCTGATCGTACATGTGGCACGCAGCAGGCAAGACATTAATTCGCAATAAATACGCCGAACACGAGACACGAAAAGATAGACGATTATGTTCTTATCTCATCTCAAAAATAAGAATATGAACATGGGGCAGCTGATGAGTCGAAAATAACATGGGATCGTTATTCCATGTCAATGATGACTCGAACGAGCGTTACACATTTGTTGCGTGCATTGATGATGAAAAGTAACGAATGGAGCAACGATAAAAAGTGAACTGTGTACTTCAAAGCTCCCATTTATGACACACTAGCCGTTGCCCATAAATGCTGAGATTCATTACCCATTAAGATAGGAAACAACTATAAAAGGAAAGGACAACATAATCCAAAGGTACACGCAAATACTGACCCAAAAACCACTCCAAGTCATTTTTCTCTCAAAATTATTTTCCTCATTTCTGACTTAAGCATCAGAGTGTTTTTGGTAATCACCACACCGGTGTACTACACATCTTTCCCAAACTTTCTTGTAGGTTTGCACCGGAGACACGACCAACTATGTGATTGTCCATCCAGTGAGACGAGGTCCACAACTTGGTGATTTTTCACATCATCATAATGGATTTAGTTAAAGTCTGTTTGGGATCTGCTTATTTTGCTGAAACAGAAAACTTTTTGCTAAAAGTACGTAAAGGTAAAAGTTAACTGAAATAATATAGTGAGACTCATGAATAGTACTAAAAAGTGCAGTAGGGCCCATGAATAGTAGCAAAAATAAGCTGAATAGTAAAATAAGCTGGCTTTTTAATTTGGAGCCAAATGCACACTTAGTTGGTTAGTTAGTTACAATCCCTAGCATGTTAATCACATTTAATACATGTTGGAATTATTAATGCATATGAAAAATAATAAGACCATTATGATAAGGCCATGTGGGCCAATAGAATAGTTTCATGGTTCTATATACCTGCTTGTAATCATATTTCCATCATTGAAGAATAAACCAATTTCTTAGTGCATTCGTGCATCTCTCTCTCTCTCTTAATCTTTTTTTTTTCTCTATAGAGGGTGACTATCTCGAATTAAGTCAATTTCCCTATAATTCCCATTAATCCCCCTATAATTCCTATCCAATCCCATTAGGAATCACTAGGTTCCTAACACTTGAGGCATATGCAAGGAGGTCAATCCCAAAGATTCGTATTGGCAAGTGTGAAATGCGGCAGTTATGAATGGATTTTAGCACCCTATTGCGTTAGTGATGTACAAGGGAGAAAAATAGGATGGAGATAATATATACCGAAATGCTCTTTCTAAGATATTAAGTGAAATAAGGGCAAATGTTGATGGTTTGCTCACAAAACAAAGTCAAATCATGGTGTTAGCTTTGCAATATGGATCATTGGGATTAATGGGATGAAGGAGAAAAGAATCATTTTTGTTTAGTGCAGTCAGAAACTCATGGAAGTGCTTTGAACCATCTGTTGATGTGTTTTAAGTTTTAGGGTAAATTGATGTGTTTTAAGTCTTTGGGGAAATTACAATTTACCAACCTAAACTATGCTTCTGATTACACTTTACATCCTAAAATTTTCGAATGCATGTTTTGCATGCTAAACTATGACTCTTTTTACACTTAACACTTTACACCTTGATGTTAAGTTTGCTGTTAATTTGGATGGAAAAGTTGAGCACCGCGTGAAAAAACCTAATTGCCCATCTTTTTAATTCCTTAAAAACAAAGGAGAAGTTACACTTTACCACCATAAACTATCCTCCCCAATTACACTTTGCACCATAATCTTTAGATTTCCATCCAAGTTAACAGCAAATTCAACATTGGAGAGCGAAATGTAACAAGGGTCATAGTTTAAGGTGCAAAACATGCATTCAAAAAGTTTAAGGTGTAAAGTGTAATATGAGGTATAGTTTAGGGTGGTAAAGTGTAATTTCCCTGAAGTCTTATGAGATTGTAAAAGGTACTTTAGTGCAAAAATGATTTTCCATGGGAAGATATCGGTTTAGACTTTGTTTTTTGTACTCAAAGAAACAAAGATTCCATTATGGTACTAGTCGATCGATTTTCAAAAGTGGCTCACTTTGTTCCTTATAACAAGACTTCAGATGCATCTTATGTTGCTGGCTTTTACTTCAAAGAGATAGTCAAGCTTCAAGGTGTTCCAAAACTATCACTCTAGATCATGATTCAAAATTTGTAAGTCATTTTCGGCGTACTCTTTGGAGGAAGCTTGGAACTACACTTCGGTTCAACTCTTCTTACCATCCACAAATAGATGGCCAAAATGAAGTTGTGAATCGAAGTTTTAAAAATCTCTTGAGAAGCTTTGTGGAAAAAAACATTAGGCAATGGGATCTTCTTTTGGCTCAAGCTGAATTTGCTTATAATCGATTCATTAGCCAAACTACTAGTCATGTTCCTTTTAAAGTTGTTTATAGTCTTAATCCTCCTACTAGACCACTTGAGTTGACAACACTTCTTGTTACTAAGAATTTCAATGGAGATGCTAAAGAAAGGGCTAAGGAAATCAAGAAATTGCATGAGCTAGTCCAAAATAAGATTGTGAAGCAAAATGAGAAGTATTGCAAGCAAGATAAGCATCAGAAACCAACATCTTTCAAGGAAGGGGACTTGGTTTGGATTCATCTTAGGAAGGAAAGATTTCCCTCTAAAAGATCTTCTAAGTTGATGCCTTGAGCAGATGGCCCTTTTAGGGTTCTGCAGCGAATTGGAAAGAATGCGTACAAGATTGAGTTGCCAGGTGATTATCGTGTTTCAGCAACCTTCAATGTTACTGATCTTTCTTCTTACTATGAAGATCAAGAAGACCAAGTGTAATTGGGGGCAAGTTTTCATCAATCGAGGGAGTATGACACCGAAGCGTCCTAAGTTTCAACCAACCCAATTTGATGCTAAAGCCCAGCCAAGATATTTTTGAAGTCCAGCAATAAAGCTCATTATTTTGAACGAATTTTCCCTCCAAATAAGATCATTAATGAGTTATTTTTCCAAAGAAGTCATATAGCATTTGTTTAATATTTCCTAGGAAGTAACTAGCCTTTATGTTTTAGTTCTCCTAGGTAGACTAATCATTTATTTTGTTTCTAGTCTCTATGAGTCTTATTTGACTATGTTCTTGAAAATGTAATTTTTTTAATTGCTATTTCATTCTTCCATGCTTAGAGGGCTGTTCTAAGCTTCTATATAAATTATTTGGCTGGAATGAATAAATCAAAGTGTATTTTGAGATTATTAGCCTCTGTGCTTAAGAAGAAGGATTTCTTCTATTCAACTCTTATTCCTTGGGTGGATTCCTTAAGGTGGTGAGTTTCGGTTTCTATATCTCTTTGGATGGTGATAATTTGTATCCTATTGAGTGGTGAGCTATTTTAGCCAAGTATCCTTAGTAGAATTCCGTTGGGTGGTGATATTTGTATTCCATTGGTCTTTTGCTTTGGTGGTGAGCTATTTATTCCTTTTATTCTTGAGTGTTTGAGTTATTCCATTTATCCAAATTATATTCCGGCCATCCCTCATTCATCATATCAGCTCAGTTTGGGTTTTCCCTTACAATTCTAGTATCAACTATAATAGTGCATAATGCTATAAACAAAATTTTTTCTATTACATTTTTGACATTTGTTGAAATGGTCAGTTTTGAGCGATAGAAACAATTTTTTGTATGGATCCACCACTTTTGTTTACCACTTTAGTAATTGTGAAAAATGTTGTGTTTGTCACAAAACTACAACTAGTGTATAACCCCGTGCATATGCACAGGTACATTAAAAAACAATCACAATTATAATATAGACACCTTATTTTGTACCCCTTACGACTCGAGCCCCCGTTGCCCAATGATGATATCACTTGGAGGCCTGAGGTTGATTTAGGGCTCAATCTTGTGAAACTTTAGCTTGAAGGATGTTTTGTTGAAGAGAAAAGCCTACAGAAACCCAAAATATGTGTACGCATGTTTCATGCATGCGCATGCATATTGAAAACATGCGTACGCATACCCCATCTATACACACGCATGTAGGTTCTAGATTTCTGTATGGAAAATTTTTTTTGGTGTAAAATTATGTAGAGTGAATTCCACATCGGCTAGAGCCGCCTTACACCCCTCTATGATCACCATAAAAGGCCCCAAAAGCCCTTTTCCCAAAACACGCATAGTGAATCAACTCAAGTTAATTTTTTGCTTGGTTGGGACCTATTTCGGTCTTGACTTTCGAGTTTGAAGCTTACTAACCTTCTAGCTTTGTCTTGAAAAGATTAACTGAGGGGAACGGTCAAATTAAAAACTTAAAGGTGTTCTTGGTTTGAGGTAAGGATCTATCCTTGTCTCGCTCATTTTCTTGTTTGTTTGATTGTTTTATTGCTTCATTTACTGCCTTAATATCTTTGTTGTTAGTTTAGGGTTTATAGTTTTCGTATTTGAAGCATGATAGGTTGCTAGATTTGCTGTATTGATTGCTATTTCTAGGTTTCAGTTTCTGGGTGTGTATGCATGCACATGCTTCATGCATGCGTACTCATACCTCATGTATGTGCAGTGCCAAGGTGTAGTAGAATAACTACAGATATTATGCCATACTATATATATGGGCAAGACTTAAGTATGGTACTTATGTGCTGATCCTTAGGTTCTCCTTTTAAAATTCTGCCATATGGATTTTCTTTTTCATGGGATGGAAGTGTATTTTTTAATTAAGTAGCCACATGACAAAACCTTAAGAGAGGAACCTAAGGAACAACACCTAAAGTACTGTATCTAAGTTTTGTCCTCTATGTATATAAATATATATATATATTAATATATCATCTTAGCAATAAATAATAATAATAATAATAATAATAATAATAATAATAATAATAATAATGAGATTATGTTCAAGTTACACTTAGTGTAACTTTAAGCTATCATTTTAGTGGGAAAAAAATTACAATAATAATAATAATTATTATAGGGTTGGGTTTAAGTTACACTTAGTGTAATTGTAAGTAAAGTTACACCGCTTAATATTTTTTTAATTATATGCGAAATTTGACAAATCTACCGTTGGATTATATTATTTTCTTGTATTTTCCATGTTTACAAAATTTTAAGGTTGATGAAGCGTAAGTTCGTCAGTCAGAGTGGGCAGATGGAACCAATCCTCAACCTGCGTAAATGTACCTCCAAAGATGGTCACCAGTGTGGTGTCTGCCACAACGTCTCCGATGCCAAAGTCAGTATAAGGGAACCCTTTGTAAGTTCAAACAGAATTGTAGAATAACCGTAAAATTATTTGAGTATTTTCTTGTACCTTGTGTTGAAGTTGTGAGGGCCTTATATATGTTTTTACAGCTCCTAGCCGTTGGGGTAGTTATGGTGGGTTTAATGTCCCTCTTGGTAACGTTTTATGCTTTGAAATGTGGCTTCAATGTGCTTCAACGGTTCATACAGCTGGCTTTGTAACCGATCCGGGTATAATTGGCCGCATTGAATGGCCTGGTTGCATTCGTCAGTGACGTGGATATTTGTTTAGCTCCTTTGAGGATGTCCTCGTTTGTACCGCTGAGATCGTCTCTGGGAGATGAATTCGTCAGTCCCGTCAAAGGTGATCAAAGATCAATAGTTATATCATCAACTGATTGTTTAAATTCAAGTTTTTATAGTTTAAAATAATACATAAAAAATAAGTTTATAAATCAAATAATAAATAACATCCGATTGCCATAAAAATTAGCATGCTTGTTAAGAACATATGGAACATGTAATCTAACGGAGATATTTTCAAAATATAAATTTAATATATAATAATTTTTTTTTTTTTAGAATGTTATATAATAAATTATTGAGTGGTGTAATATTTCTTAGAGTTACATATTATATATATATATATATATTTATATATATTCATAAGTGTCATTATCATATGAATATTATTGCCACCATGCAGCTACCTGTTCTCCACCAAATATACAAAGCCTATGGAACTACTACATAATAACTATTAATCATCGCTAAAATTAAATTACGGCAATTGCTATTTTGGCCCCCTCTTTTCATTGTGAATGAATCTATTGTCTCGCATTTTGAACACGTCAACGTCATATCTTCACTTTTTTTATGATTGAATTATGTGACCTAGCTAGATAATTGAGGTAAGCAAGGAAGAACCTCAATTGCTTTAATTCACTCTCGATTGTCCTTTTCTAACTAGCTAGGCTGATGAGGTTAATTTCATGCATTGAGTATTGCATTGGACTCTAGTCTTCTGGTATATTAATGTGTAATCTCCCAACGCTAATTAATGTAATAATAATAGGTTTGCCAGAAGAATTTGTTAGGAATAACATAGGACTCTATTCAATGCTTGCTTTTTGCTTTTTGAGTCATTGTTTTGTGATTCAAGTCCATGAAATCGTTTATTAAACGTGTCAAGGGCTTTCATCTTTTGTTTGTATATGTAAAAATGAAGATAATTAAATGGATTATTAGGCCTTTTGAAAACAAGATCAAATGATGTAACATTAATTAAAAGTGAAGATGGAAACTTCTAATAATTTAATTAAGAGGCAACTTGGGTCTATGCTCTAAGGAAAGGACATGAGTGATGAGTTATGACACATCCCTTTTACCGGCAGCTAGCTAGGGTCTTATCTTATCTTTGAATATTTTAAAACATTTGTCTACTTGTCGGTCCTTCCTTCCTAAGTCCTAACACAAATAATAGAGGAATTATAAGGCTTTTATGATTATTCAGTTGCTTTCTTTTTCTTGGCAACTGTCGGTGGTTAATTAAAGGGCTCTATAAATAATTGGTTTCAGAGAAGTGGGAGCCATCTAAGGAACTAAACACCCTCCGACACTCATTTTGAATAATTTAGTGATTTAGTTACCTTTTGTTTTGAGTGATATTGTATAAATGTCTAAATCAGTTTAGGAGCTATATTTCTTTTGAATTGAAATTGAAATTTATTTGTAGTTTCAATTAATTTAATTGGTAAATTTTTTTTTTTTTTTTTTTTTTACACATATAAAGGATATGAGATCCAGGGATAGAACCAGGATTCAAACTTAGGGGAGGCCAAAGTTCTTTGTTCAAAAATTTTAAAAAGTTGGAATATTAATACTAGAGGTTGACAACGAAGCATTATTAGCATTAATTTTTTTTTTTTGTATTTTTTCTTTTTCTAAAAATCAATAATAGATATTTATAATCAAAAGTTTTGTAAGTCAATCGGCACGTCTTGATATTTTTAAGGTTTGACTGAGGTTAAACCAATTCTTTATTCTATCCACATAATTCTATACCTAATAACTTCATGATGCTATATATAAAAGATTCTAAAAAAAAAAAAAAATACAAAAACTATAGTTAAAAGTTCAAATCCATGTCTAGTATTACTTTAATAATACAACTAAAATAATGGTTAATCAACATCATGCACTAATATTCAGCGAAAAAAAGGGTGAGACAATTATTGGTGTCTTGGTTAAGGATTTTCTTTTTCTTTTTTAATAATTACTTGGTTAAGGTTGAAGTAGCATAAAGATGTGAGATCTTTTCCTTAATTGCCATTTAGGAAAAGTAGTAAAAAAAGAAAAGAAAAAGAGATCTGTTAAACAATCACATGATAATAAACGGTAACTTTGAGTCTTCAACCATGTAAATAAAGTTTTCCCATCACTACATTAATTTAGTTAAGGCACAAAGTTTATTACCAATAAACTAATCACACACATGCTCTGGTAGCAATTTAGGTAGGGCACGAAACAATAGATTGTTGTTATTTCACACGTGTATTATATTTATGCATGCATACCAAGTGTGTCCCAAAGTTAATAAAACATTAAAAATTAATAAAATTCTATCATTCAAAAAATAAATTTCCACGGGTTGTGTTAAAGAGCAGCAGCTCTTTAAAAGAATAAATTTTTTTCACAGATTAATTTAAAGACACCAATTGATCCAAGTTGCTGGTGACAATAATTGGTGTGTGGATGGAGTGATTAGCAGCATAGGAGTTGTCTCTGTGACTATGAAGTGTAGTTATTTGAGAGGAACAAAGAGCTCTCAAATGAGAGGTAGAAATTGGGTAAAGATTATTGGGTTTTTGTGATTTTTTTGCTAGGATTTATAATTTTTTTATTATTATCTGAATATGTGAATTGTTTTGTAGATTTTCCTTGTTGTCAAGATTTGTAAATTGTCCAAATGTTTAGCTAAATGTTTTTCTTGATATTCTTGGGACAACCAGACAAGGGATGATTTGATAATTTTTTTTTCATTTTTGGTTTCATGGGTCAACTTGTAAATTGTTTGGGAGAGGGGGGACCAAGTATATTAATTTAAGAGCCAAAAGTATATTTTTTATCCTAATATATATACTAGGGAATTTATTTTTTCAAAGGATTTGGAGGGGGGGGGGGCATGGCCCCCCCAGCCCTAAGGTAGTTCCGTCCCTGATGAGATCAAATCTTGTTTAAAAAAATATTTCAAAAACTTATTAATTTCTAGACCTTATGGTTATAATTGATTAAATATTTTAAGATTGTCCACAAAGTGAGATGAAAAGAAGAATTGATGCTAATATAGTAAGGTAAAAGCACTACAAAAAACTTGATTTTTAGCCGCGGTTGTAACCACTACTAAAAATATTAAAAACTACTGCTAAAAGTCAGATAGGTCTATACCAATGGTTTTCTAAACCACTGCTACAACTTGAATAACCGTTGTTAAGTTGCCGTCACTATAGGTTATAGCAGCAGTTTTAGGAATCGTTGGTATAGAAAAATCTATAGCAGCCTAGAGAATTAAAAACTGCCTATACACACGGCCCTTCCTTTTGGAATTAATTATTTATACCAATGGTTATGTATGCTGCTATAGATTATTTAATAGCAATTTATAGAACTGCTGCTAGAAAATTAAAAAACTGCTAGTACATAGGCCCATTCCTTTCGGAATTAATTACTTATACCAGCGGTTATGCAACTGTTGCTATAGATTCTTTAGTAGCAATTCTATAAACCGTTGCTAAACAAAATTAAAAATGATAGTATACCCTTCCCTTAATTCTAGCATGAATTATTTTTAACAGTGGTTTAGTGAATTGCTACTAGATATTCTTTAACAACAGTTTTATAGAACACTCCTATAAAGAAAAAAAAAAAAATATATATATATATTTATATAAACCACTAGTTCTCCCATTCGTACACTTTGTTATAAATTAGTTATTGCAACAAAAAACAATCGCTACTATAGGTTCCATATAGGAGCAGTTATAAAAACCGTTGTTGAAGGTATAAAACATTATTGAATATTACAAATTTTTTTTTTTTAATTATAATTTTCCCTGAAAATTAGTGATATAACATGCTTGGAATGTTATTAAGATCCACAATTTCAAAACTCAAAGTAATAAAATAATTGTAAATAGTTAATAATATTGATCTAAATGAAGAAATAAAACTTTACAATTCAAATTTTGAAATCACAAATAGCCAAATAAAAGTATAAACAATATTTTTTGGTACTTAAGAAAAGACAAGGATAAAATAATTGTAGACAACCTAAAATAAAAACTAAGACTATAAATATTCCCTTTGAAGTACGCCAAAAGTCACTCCAACCATGAAACTTGGTCTCCCTTATATTCCAATGTATTGTCTTAGTTTCCTGGAATATAAATATATATATATATATTTTTTTTTGAGAGAGTTTCAACTTATGGCATCCGCTCCTAATGATAGCTCTTTATCATCAGACCAAGACACCAATCAGTTTTTGGTGTAGGCGGGGATTGAATCCCAGATCTCTTATTCAACCATCAGAGACTTTACTAGTTGAGTTAACTGGAACCCACGTTTCCTGGAATACAATAAACCATATAGGCAAACCTTAGAGAATATATCAAATGGCTATTGGAAAAAAAAAATGATGACAAATACATATATTCTCACGTGCATTATTTTTATTGTATTACCTCTAAACCAAGAGTCAACAAGCTTAGCATAATCTTGGCAATTTACTATATTTGGAGCCTCAGCCACTATTTGTGTTGCAGTTTTTGACTTATCAAAGTGCTTTGCTTTCAAAGCATGCTTCCAATTTCTCCATTGACCACCCAGTCTCTTTAAAGTATGACGCTTGATCATCCCTCTTGCAATCTCATCTTGGGGGATGTCAAACTTTGACTGAAATACAAATACATATAAAAAAAACCATAACCACTATGTAGAAGCATTCTTTTAAAAAAAAAAAAAAAAAATCTATGTAGAAGCATTGAAATTCTGGAAAGAAATATAATATATGTTAATAAAATTTTAATACCTCAATGATATTCAAACAATTTTCTTTGTAGTCATTTGGCATTGTACGCCAACTAACAACATTAATAGGACATAAGTGATGCTTCCTTGCAACAATCTTTATAAATTGATTAAACCTACAGCTTTCATGTTTAGTAGGCTGGAAATAACGGTCAAAAGACAACTTAACATTATTCTTAGGGGGCAAATTCCATATGTTAGACATACTTGTTATTCCAAGTATCGTACATATATCTGCATAATTTATTTATGCACAAAAAAAAAGTAGTCAACACCATAATCATACTTTTAATTAAGTGTTACGTGCTACAAGGACTAAAAACATAAGTAATCATATTCATAGGTAGCTGTAATTTGAAATTTTACTTCCATATATTCTCCATATGAATGGTCATCAACTTGAGGGTGAGTCTCTAATAGAGCCCCTGATTGATTAGTTGATGGGTCAAGTGAATGATTAATTAGGTCATAATACGTCATATGATTAATTAGGTGTTGATGAGTCATGTGATGGACCTCGTGGTTGAGATTGATTTTCAACCTCAACTAAATAAAAACATTCCATTGTTAGATCTATGGTGTATTGGATATTTACCTATGTTCTCTATTTTTTATGCATTATTTTTTGTTTTTACTAAAGGTCTTATAGGTGCCCAACAAAAGTCCCCAATGGAACTATGATAATATTCATGGAAAAAAAAAACAAATTGCTCCCAACTAAATTGTTGAGAGTAAATTAGTGTGAGAGGATAATAATCATAGTCTAATAATTGTTGTTAAGTGTGCCAAATAGTTGTATTAGGCTCATAGAATTGATAATTGTATTTTTTGGTGTCCCAAAAAGACATTTTGGCTTTTTTTTAAACAAAAAATTTAGTAATTAATCCCGCAAAAAGATTAATTTTCACTAATATTTGATTAAATTAATATATATTCATGAAATTTAAGAATCACATGCACATATTCAAAGTCAAAACTAATTCTCAATTTAGTCATTACTCATTTTATTAAAAAAAAATGCTAAATCTCAATAGATCAAGAAATACAAAAAAAAAAAAAAAAAATCAAAAAAATCAAAAAACTAATTAAAATTATTTCATTTTATTTATATGCTATATAAGATATTTATTTATTTAATATAAAAAATTCATAATAGTTTAAAAATCTTGATGTTTACCTGGGGAGTGATGGTTAAAAACCTTGATGCATAATTTAGGGTATGTTTGGTAGACTATAATAGGCACTATAATGTAATAATTATTCATATGGTTTAGTTATTCAGTAATTTGGTTATGATATTTCCTAAATTATATCTTAGGTTTGATTTAAAATATTTTCATTTCATTGTCTTCAAGGTTTTATTATTGTGTTGTCACCAAACAAATGAATAGTATTAAGTATTACATTACAACATATTGTATTCCTTATAATACATATTCTTATTTCTATGTAATTACCGTTATAGTCAAACAAACATGCCCTTAATTACTCTACTGTCTTCACTCTCTTAGATTTGGAAAAATAGCTAATTCTCTAAGAAAATTGTAAAAAAATATTGGAGATTAAGAAAATTGATGAAGTGGGAGAGACAGAGGTTAAAAACTCACCTGTGAGTTGTTGTTATGACTCCTTCTACAAAAGTTTTTTTTTTTTTTTTTCTTTTTTCTTCTTAAGGAGACTAAAAACTCTTTTAATTTTTTCAGAGCAATTATTGGCGGCTACAGGTTTTATTTTTTAACATGGTGGGTAGCTACAATTTTGAGTTAAAGATAAAGAAGGGTGGTATTAGAAACCAAGATAAGATAAGGACTCTTAAAAAGTTAAAAGTAATAGAAACCAAGATAAGATAAAGACTCAGTGGGGGTTAATAATAAAAAAAGGAAGTTGAAAAATACGTTTATTTGGGAAAAAAAAAGGGACCTGAATTCCACTTTCCAACACACGTTTATTTGGGAGAAAAAAAAAGGAACACTTCCAACACACGTTTATTTGGAAGGAAAAAAAGAAAAGAAAAGGAAGTTGAAAAACTTTCCAATTGGCAGGGATAGAACCCACCTTCTCAAGTGTCCAAGATGATGACCAATGGGCTAAACACGTGTTCTTTAAGTACAATTTAAAGAATTTGATAAATTAAAATAGTTCTTGACACCTACTAATTAATAAAAATATAAAATACATAAGCTTGGCCAAAATGGCCAAATAGCCATAAAATCCTAACAATATAGTTAGTAGACCCGGTTCCGAAACTATATATTTTACTAGCATCTCGAGTCTAAGAGACTCGATTTTAGCCTATAAATCGAGTCTTTGAGACTCGATTTTCATGGTCTGATGTGGCATTTTTTCCACGTGGCGACTACCTGGAAATCGAGTATCTAAGGCTCGATTTATAAACCAAAAAAATTTGAAGTCTCAAGTACCAGCCGAAATACCCAAAAACAAATTTCAGAAATCCTAGAAACACAACAATCCCACACAACAATCCCAATCTTAGAGACTCATCAGAGGGAGAGAGAGAGCTCTCGCGCGGCGCGGCCTGGGCTCGCGCGTGGCCTGGTTTTTTTTTTTTTTTTTTTTTTTTTTTTTTTTTTTTTTTTTTTTTTTTCTCTCGGTTCTTCTCTTCTGAATCTGATGTTCTGGGAGAGTTTTTATAAGGGTTATAAATTGAGTCTTAGAGACTCGATTTTCATGCGGTCGTCATGTGGAAAAAATGTCACATTAGACCATGGAAATCGAGTCCCAAAGACTCGATTTATAGGCCAAAATCGAGTCTCTTAGACTTGAGATGCTAGTAAAAAATATAGTTTCGGAACCAGGTCTACTAACTATATAGTTAGGATTTTATGGCCATTTGGCCATTTTGGCCCATAAGCTTATATATAAGTTTTTATTATTATTATAAATAATATATTTAGCATTAATCATTATGTTTTATAGTTGAGAGATACTTAGCCATTCTCATTATAACCAATATTCTTGAAGGATTAATATTATAATTTTAATGTTTTTTTTTATATGCTTTATTATTCTATATTTTATAATATAAAATTAATAAAATTATATTTAAAAATTATTTATTTCTTTATATTTTTAATCAAGATTGCTCATTTGTACAACTTTGTTCCATTTTTGTATTTTTTTTTAATTAGTGAATACAGATTTCTTGTACTTTATCCCAAAACAGATTTCTTGTTTGCTTCGATGAATTCTAGTGTGTAGATAGAAGTTCGAGACCATAAGTTCGAAGCTTTTGAGATTCTCTTTTCAACAATTTGCAATTGATCCCGCAATCCCATAACATTTTTGTCACAACTTGCAAGACACAATATGTCAAAGTTTGAAGTTTTCAATTTTTGCAAAGCTAATTCCATAACATCAATGAAGTGAGTTTTGGTTGGCAAATTAAAGGAATCCAAAAAATAAAAAATGCTTGAAACCAAGCAACTTGCGTAAAAGAGCATCCCTATAATGGGTGAGAGGTGGATTCGGCCTCTTCATTTCATAGAACACAAGTGTAACTAGGAGAAATATTTCTATCAAATAGTTTTGTTCAAGTAGGTCAGTTGTTAGTATAAGCTTGCCAAAAAACATTCTTCACATTTGGAGGAAATAGATTTTTAAAGGATTCATAAAATAATTAGGAATTTCCCCCAAAGAATTGACTAGCAGAGTAACAGTCCTAGTAATTATAGAATTAATGCATTTTTTTTTCTCATTTTCATTTATTTTAATTGTACTCGGTAAAAACCGAATAACGCTCTCAAGTTGAGCTCTTAACCAAAAAAAAACTAATTTAGGCTTAAAAAGCTAATTTGGAAATAGTGCAAAGGAACTCATAATAAAAATACTTAAAGGCTAAGAGATTTGAAAAATGAATAATACTCTTCTTTTATAAATTCTCATCGGTTTATCCGAGGAAGACTACTTATACACGAGGGTGATCACAATAATCTATCTCTAGACTTAATCTTCAAGTGTTTATAATATTCAAGTTCAAGTGTTTATTACAATAATCTATCTCTAGACTTAATCTTTTTTTTTTTTTTTCCATCCCTTAACATAATATATCTTTTTCCTATTTAGAGGTTGATTGCAGCCATCTCAGCCATTCACTTGTAGGGTGGATGGTTCTTCAAGTGGGATACTTGTCCCATCTTCCTTTTCCCCTTCTTTTGAGACTAAGATGTAAAGGTAACAGGCTGTCGGAACACTGTTTAGGAGAGTCATTTAACCATAAATGCGGCATGATTAGTTGGTGTAGTGTATTTAATGTTGAGGAGATAGTTGCTTTCTAAGGAAGCTTCCTCCAACCTTCACTTGGGGAAATTATTGTTCCTCAGCTAGATAGTATCCTAGGTGTAGCTTGCTAGCCTTCATTTGCCTATTTTTTTAGCTTGTCCTCTTCCTTGGCCTAGGCTCTTGGTTCAAACCTTCCTCGGGTTGGTCTTATCGGAATTCTAGATGATGGTCTGTTTTTAGATAGGTCTTCTCTGGACCAATTCTCTTGACCTTTGGGCCAAAATGCTTGGTTTGAGCCCATTTCCCTTTCATGAATACATAATTGGGCCCATTTGGGCTCAACCTAGTTCCAATCCTCTTTGATCTCTCCTCCTCCCCCCCTACCCACATTAATAATTTCATTTGCTTCTCAATAATGCACTTAAAGTTTTGTTTTATAATTTGAAGACTTCATTAGTTATACTGGAAGTTTTTTGGGCCTAGCCTTTAGACCAATGTCGATTTTAGTAGTTAGGTGTCACTTAACTAAATTTGCTTTATTATAAAAATAAAAAGCTTAGATCTCATCATGTTACACTTGGCCTTAGAGCATCTACATTGGTGAAGCCAAATTTTTAGCTTTTTGGCACTACAAAAAGTCACTTTATCTATTTTAACTTACCATTTCATAATTCACTCCCACATCAGTGGTCTTATTTTCTCATCAAAGCTAAACACTATTTCATTTATTTATTATTTTTTTCTCTCTCTCCATCTCTATCTCTCTATCTTCTCTCTCCCTTCAACCCACATCCACTCATCGGTGTCATTAACCACTACAACCACTACAAACTAATCCACCACCACTAACCCAGCCACTAGCCACCATCAACCACCATAAACCCAGCAACCATCAACAAAACCCATTCATCTACAAAACCCAGCAACCATCAACAATACACATTCATTAACCATCAACAAAACCCATTCATCAACAAAACCTGTTCATCAACCATCAACAAAATCAAAACCCATTCATCAAAATAAAAATAAACCCATCAACAGAACCCATTAACAAAACCCAGTCATGGCGACAATGCTGTTTTGTCAATCACGGTGACAAAATTAAAACCCAGCATCGGCGATCACGGGTCTTGGTGTTTAAGGCGGAGAAAGATTGAGAGACAGAGTAGAGGAAAAATGAGATAGCATAGAGAGAGAGAGAGAAGGGCGGAGAACGAAGAGAGTGGTCGGTGCTGGGTAGGGGCTTGGGTCGACGGTGAGTGGAGGAATAGGAGCTTGCAACAGGAAGAAATGAAGAGTGTGAGGACCGAGGAGAGAGGAGCAACGGGTAGAAATGGGAAAGGAGGAGAAAGAAAAAAATAGAAAATATTAAAATATTCTAATAAGTGTGAACATAACATAATTTTTATTTTTTATTTTTTACCTTCGAGCTACAGTGCGCAGTCATCTTTGGCTGTGCACTGTAGTTGAGAAGCTAAAATTTTTGACTTTGGCTCCACCAATGCAGCCCAAGTTTTGTAATTAGTGGTGCTAAAAATAGCAATATGACTTTTTAGCACCACCAATAATAACACTGTTAGTATGGTCGAAACCCATGGCAACAACTCAACAATAAAACAACGGATTTTGAACAATGGAATTTGCCCACCTCCATATAGTTACGTTATTATTTATTTTATAATGAGTAATTTTAATCAAAATAACAAACTATCATATTATTAGATTTTTATATTGGTCATTATAAATTATTTTATTTTTATAGGATTTTGGATTTAATGTTCCTAAAGTTATGACAGTAATATGGTACAAGTTAATTTTAAAGCTGAAAAAAGTGAGCATGTTGGTAACATACTCACTTTTTATTCATATATTTTAAGGTCTTGAGAGCTAAAATGATTTGTTCTTATCTACATTATCTATTATAAAAAGGAGAAATTATCTATTTCCATAAAAAATAAAATAAAAATTATTTGTTTCACCAAAAAAATTAAATTTCTTAGTTAAAGCATGACCCACGTAATAGCCTGAAGATTATTTTGCTCTTCAATCGTTAGCAATCTTCTTTTTGAAATAGAAGTCTATCAAAAACTAATATTTATCCTATTAAAAAAAAAACTAATATTTAGGTCTTAAAAAAAAAAAAAACAGTTTAACCGAAGGTTTGAAATTCTCTTTTATCCGTAATACCCAAATCTTATCTTAGATACATTTTGGCGTGGGGCGAAACATTGCTTTGCGTTGGCTCTCTTTAATGGTTTCTGTCGCTTTCACTTCTCTATCTATCTCGCTTTCACTTCTCTATCTGTCTCTCTTCCATGTCTGTCTTTCACTTCTTTGCGTTGGCTCTCTTTAAAAATTGTTTCTGTTGCTTTCACTTCTCTATCTGTCTCTCTTCCATGTCTGTCTTTCACTTCTCTATCGCAAGGCAGAACTAATTTTTCACAAGGTTTGTAATTTTTTCCATTTTTTTTTCCCTCTTTCTAATGTCAAAGATTGTACAGAGGTAGTCAAAGTATGCTAATATTAAGACTTATTTTAATAAAGGTGGTATGGTGTTTTCGGTTAAACATTGTTTATATGCCGTTTGATTTATATGCTTTACATCTACTCATTAAAGTCTCTTGGCCTTGATGTCAACCACGAGAAATTAGCTTATAGATGTAATTGTATATGGGTTTGATGAATAAAGCAGATTCAGTCAATGCAATAGAGTCAAATTATTAAAAACCTACTGTAGAGAGGGAAAATTCCCGACCTATCACAAGCTGACACGTCACACTACCAAGTCCACAAAATACAGCCAATTACAAAGTGCCACATATTGCTGCTAGGTTTTACTATCACTACTCAGAAACCAATGAAAATTTGCCAAGTGTCATGCAAAAACCAATCACGCATCAGCACATGTAAGCGATGACACAAGCAGTCTCGCACGTGTAAGCGATGACACAAGCAGTCCAGCGCGTGTAAGCGATGACACAAGCAGTCCAGCGCGTGTAAGCGATGACATAGGCGAACCAACCAGGCTGTGACATGTGTCACCAATCAGACTCCGCCACGTGTCGCTCACCCACCCCCAAACTCCTATAAATAGAAGCCTTCCTAAGACATTTAAGGAGGACAGACACCAAGCCATCTGAAGCACAAGCAGCATCAGAGAAGATTCAGAAGCATCAGAAGTATAGAAGCTCTGCAGGAATCAAGCCTCAAAGCCTTCAAGAACTTCAAGAACTTCTACCTCAAAACCAAAGAACACTCGAAGCAGAATCATCAAAATTATCTGCCTAGATCCAAAAGTTTGCGGGAATCAAGCCAAAAGCGTCCGAAAACATCAACAAATCACAAATCAGTGAAGCTCCACGAATTCAAGCTTCTAAAGCTCCGAAGAACTTCCACCATAAACCTTCGAAGACGAAGAACATACGAAGAACACGAAGAACGTGAAGAACAAAGGATTTCTAACAAGCTCACAGCCAGAGATTCATTGTAATTCCGTTTTAGCAATCTTCGATCCATCCCTCAACCAAATTGAAGGATATTTTGTGTTCGAGTCAAAATCATATTATTACAATTCCAACCAACAAGTCTTTCAAGGAGATCGAATCAGAGGATCACTCTTTTGTAATTTCAGAGAATTGTACCACATAATCATCAATACAAATTCGCATTTGTGAAACTATTTTACTTGTTTGATTTATTTCGAACTAGAAATTTAGTCGTCTACACCTACAACTACACACAGAAAATTCTTCACACTCTCTAATCTTATTTGCTAGGTTGTTTCTTTCACCGGCCCGCATGAAAACTTGCTGTGTAATCAGTTCTATGTAACCCCACAATACCAATTATCTGAAAAAGCATTCTTATAGGGTGATAAATTATTTAAATTATTTGTTAAGTTTGCGCTGTTGCTATACATTTCTTGTTGAATTTATGTATAATGAATATGTGATTTGTGTTGATAATTATCTATATTGATATTTTTCTAAATAGATATGGGAAAGAAACGGATTCATATAGTTAATGCTGAAATTGAGCCATAGCCACAAGGCCCATCACATGAGTCATTAGCCCTAATTAGTCACAAGACACACCACCGCCTGATCAATCACTTAGCCCATCAGCTAATCAGTCAAGCGCCCTATTAGTGCCTCAACCTCAAGTAGATGATAATTCAGATGAGGAATCTATAGAAATAGAAGTTCAAATTACCGGTATTATGAAATTAAATAATTATGTTTTATTGTAGTCATTTTTCACAAGAAAATCTTAATTAAAAGAATGCTTATTTTGTTGACCACATTTTTTGTTTTTTGTTATTTGTTTTTGTATAAATAGATAATGGTGGTGTACGTGGCACATGTGGGATAACATGTCTGAGATATGTAATTTAACTAATGGGAAAAAAGTTGAGTTATCTTTTAATGGCTGTTTTCAGCCAGTTAAACGTGAATGTGTTATTTTTAATCGATTTGTGAGCACTGTTGCAAGAAAGCCTAACTTATGTCTAATTAATTATTTTAATTGGTGTAAAGTGCCTGATGGCTACAAAGAAAAATGTTGGACTATTATTGAGGTATTAAAATGTAACCACAAATACAAATAAAAATGTAACCACTGTATGGAAACATTTAAAATTTTAGAAATAAATATAGCTTTTGGTACTAGAATTTTAATACCTCAATAAGAGTCCAGCATTTTTCTTTGTAGTCATTAGGCCCTTTACGCCAATTAAAATAATTAATTGGACATAAGTTAGGCTTTCTTGCAACAGTGCCCACAAATCTATTAAAAATAACACCTTCATGTTCAACTGGCTGAAAATAGCCATTAAAAGATGACTCAACCTTTTTCTCATTAATTAAATTCCATATCTTAGACATACGTGTTATCCCACGTGTGTTACGTACACCACCATTATCTATTTATACAAAAAAAGAAAAAAAGAAAAAACAAAGAATGTGGTCAACAACATAAGCATTCTTTTAATTAAGATTTTCTTGTGAAAAGGGACTACAATAAAACATAATTATTTAATTTCATAATAATTGTAATTTAAACTCCTATTTCTCTAGATTCCTCTGAATTATCATCTGCTTGAGGTTGAGGTACACTTGATTGATTAGCTGATGGGCAAAGTGATTGATTAGGCGGTGGTGTGTCTTGTGACTGATTAGGTGCTAATGACCCATGTGATGGGCCTTGTGGCTGTGGCTCAATTTCAGCATTAACTCTACGAATCCGTTTCTTTCCCAAGGTTAAGAAAATGAAAAAAAGAAAAAGAAATAGAGAAAAATAGAATTCGAAACCAAGTTTTTGTGAGAGTATATACTCTATTTTGGAATGAAAAAGCATATAGTAAAATGTTTGGGTATTTTGATTTACTTTTAAAAATTGGCATGATGTAACAAAACTCACAACTTCCTTTTGGTTAGTGTAGAGGGAATAGGGAAGATGGCAAAAATTACTTTTTCCCAGATTGGGGGCACAAATTATATATGTCCATTATATTTTGTAGAAAAATCTTTAGAAAATAACCATTTAAAAATGAGTAGTATCCCATATATACCTAGTAAAATTAGATACAAACCCGTTAACCTACCCAAATATATCAATTATTTTTAGTCTAAACCATACTCAATTTTGACTTGGCCCACCCGGGTCAAACTTAGACTCGACTCGATATAACTCATTCATCAAACCTCTATTATTGAATTTGGAACTTAATTTTTTATGTATGTTCGTATACTAAGATTACATTAGATTTTTTATATTGTAAATGAAAATACTAAAGACATTGCTTTTCAAATGCCATGAAATTTTCAATATATGATATACTAATATTGAGTAAGTTTTTCCGAAGTTCATCATAAAATTTTCTTCCTAATTTTTTTTTTTTTTTTTTTTACATAACATGCTAAAATTATTCTTAAAACTCTATATATGAGTTTGTATTAGCTTCTCTCTCTCTCTCTCAATATAACTTTTTAGCTTATTTTGATTATGTACAATACATATTTTAAAGCCTCATTTTAAATTTATATATAATTATACTTTTGCTGACTTTGAGCAAATAAGCTTTCAACAAAGAGTTAACCCAAAAGCACGGGTTATTTTTATAGGAAATTTAACTCTATCTCATGTTCATATATAATATATATACACATTTTCTTTTCTTCTTTTGTAAAAATATTGGACCAGTAGATTATTAGAAATAATTACAGGACTATAAAATTAAGAATTTATGTATTTTTTAACTTTTATATATCTTTAATTTTTTTAAATAGGAAAAAAAACTTGTTTTTATTCCAATAAGTTTTTGATCCATACCTAACTAGGTCAAATTAGAACCCCACCAAACCCAATCTGTTTTCCAAGTCTATTACAAAGGATATGGGAGCAACAAAAGAGAAGGGCGACAATGTTTGACATATCTGTAACTCTTCCTAGGAAAGAAAGCTCCTCTAACTGATTCAAATGATTTAGTTAGTGGGAAATGAAACAAGAAAGTCAGAGGCCTCTCCTGCATGTTGAAACCATTACTACAATCCTAACTTCTTTACCTAAAACAAAGAAAAAAAAAACTCTCATTTAATTTTATTGTTCTTGGATTGTATATTTCTAAATTTAGATAGAATGTCATTGATTTGAAATGAGAATTTTTAGATTTTATGCTAATTATACTTTAATTGATGTTATTTTGAAATTGAATTTATTTATTTATCATTATTATACTTATAAAGTATAAAATAATGTTAATTATGTGTCAGGAACGTTTTGCGGTAAGGATGAAATGATGGAACAAGCCCTAAGTTCCCCTTGAGTTTGTTATAATGTTTGTTATAAATGTCGCCACCAATCATTGGTTTTGTATTAGGTGTGATTGGTCACCTAGATGTCTAATTTATTTTAACTTCCCTAATTAACTATACCAAATTTTAAAGGTTCATTAATTAAGGTAAACGAAAAGCTTTGAACTAAAGATCTTGGACTCGGAAGTTTGGTTACATGTGAGGAAGGTGTTAGGTACCCCATAACGCTTATCTGAAGATGGTATCTCATTTTAATTTATTTTAAATGTTAACTTTTTATGAAGAAATAGAATACTTGGTATTTTGATTTTTTTAAAAAGGTTTTTGCAAACAATACACACACACACACACACACACACACATATATATATATATGCATGTGAGTAAATATTTATGTATAGCTAACATGTGAATATTAATTCTAAAGAAGAAAAAGGAAAAACATTTTTTTTTTTAGAAAAAGGTTTTAAAAAGGAATTTTCTTAGAATAGTGTGTAGGGGAAATGTTTTACCCAAGCATATTTATTTTATGGTAAACTTAATAATGAGAAATGTAAAGAAACAACGATAATAAAGTGCAGAAAATAAATTGCAAGGAAAGTAAAGTGCAGAAATTTAAATGACATAAAAGTAAAGAGTATAGAAATTTAAAGGGCTGAAATATTGTAAAGGTTGATTAAAAGTTATTTTTATTTTTATTTTTTTTATGTCTCTCTTAAATAGATTTTAATCTCTTTCAAGCCTTATGGATTCTTCATCATAAGGAAATGGGAGTTCTAAGCCATCAACCATTCTTATGAGACATATCCATATTGTGCTTTATTGGAAGTTTAAAAACCATTTAAGAAGGATGAAATAGAAAATATTTTTTTATTTAGGTGTTTAGGTATAATATATATATATATATATTTATATATATTTTGAGAATACTAATTATTTTAACACACACACACGGGGAGAGGGGAGAAAGTCTTAAAGAAACTGACAGTGGTATATCCAAAATGGTTTAACTCTTGGATACACAGCACAGACTTTAAACATCTTTAACTCATACTCATTTTCCAATGTGGAATTAACCCATTATTTTTTCTTTTGAGAATATTAATTATTTTAACACACATACACGGGGAGATAGGGGAAGGTCTTAAAGAAACTGACAGTGGTGTATATCCCAAAGGGCCTAACTCTTGGATACATAGCACAGACTTTAAATCTCTTTAACACACACTCATTTTCTAATGTGGGAATAACCCACTATTTTTTCTTTTGCACTTATAAAGTAAAAGGGGAGGGGGATTGTGCAAGAAATTAAAGGGATGACATAAATTAAAAGGGGAAGGGGATTGCTTGGAAAATAAATGGGGTGGCATAAATTAAAAGCAAGAATAGTAAAAATCCCTAGATTCTTAGGTGGGATGAGATTTCTTCCCCCTAAGGGTGCTTCCCATACAAGTCCTAGGAGATGGTTCAATGCCCATCTAGGGAAACAAGCATAATAACATAAACAATCAACAATAATATGAACATAGAAATAAAGAGAGATATATGCACAATATACACAAGAACATAGGAAAATAAAGTAACTATGAACAACAAGCAAGATAAAAAGAAATGATTTTATATATATGGAAATGATGTTTACAACATAATAAGGATGGTGGGATGAGTGTAGTTATTAAGAAACTAACCCATCCCTATAGCCTTACCCACCAAGATTACAAACAAAAATGGATGAAGTTTTTTTGGGTGGGTTTCCTAGAGAGAGAGAGAGAGAGAGAGAGAGAGAGAGAGAGAGAGAGATTTCAGAATTTCAAGGCTTATTTTTCCAAAATTTCTTCACTTTTTTCTGATTTTCCTCACTTTTTCCTCGCCATTTCTCTATTTTTCACTCTTTTTCCCAAAAATGGGGGGAATTTATAGGGGAAATGAGGAAATGGGAGGCTAGCATAAGTCTCATCAGCTTATTTCGTCTTTTTCTGATTTCTAGCCTGATCTTTGTGTAGCTTTTTGGAGGCCTTTCCGAGCTCCATTTTCTTCAAACTTTATATGGTCGGAAAGCTCTGGATGTCTGGTTTCCAACGGTCATGGCCTCGCTTGATTTGGAGCTATGGTCATCGAGATATAGCGCTTGGAAGGAAGGTGATGCAGAGTTGAAAAATTCTGTGATGTTTTTTCTTGAAAATTTCATATCTTCCAATCCGAAGCAGATATCGTTAAGCCCTTTTGATGAAAATTAGCTGAGACCTTGTTCTTCAAGATGGTCCAGTCTGCTTGTTCCAGTTCTAGCCCAATCGGTACAGTCTATTGCGCAAAGTCGGGTCGAAAATTGCTTATTTTTCTTGAAAAAGTGAAGATTTTATTAGGATTTTTGGAATTTTGGTGATATTTCATTCGTTTTAACTCCAATTTTGGCCCGTAAAATATAGTTTCGAAGGGAAAAATATGCCCAATGAGATGGTCCAAAATTTAATACAATCCAACGGTCAGATAAAAAGTTAACTTTTTGACCATACCTGGTTAGGGTCTTGGTCCTAATGGCTGCAAAAATGGATTTTTCAAACATAGTAACCTTTTTATTCACCATGCAGTCATGTTGTACTTATTTTTACCATTTTTTGCTTTAAAATTCATGATTTTGCACATTTATTCAATTTTTAAATTTTTTTTTTATCTTTATTTTTATTTTGATGCATAAATCGGGCCGGATAAAATATAGTATTGACAGTAATGAGTTCCATGAAAACTGAGAATAAATACTAAAAACTATACTTTTTTCTAACCAAACAGGCTAAATGCTACTTTTGGATATAATATACACACTATAGAATAGATATGACTCGGATTTATCACACACAAAAAGGACGAAGAGATAGAATGGCGCCAAAAGCAACAGGCTACGTTAACATGGGGCCACCCCATCATAAAGTGGCACAGCCAGAGAATGCCAAAGCTTTACCAGGACCAGAAAGCGAGAGCTTACATTACATTTAAGGCAAAAATAACAATAAAAATAAACTTCATCATTAAATTCCCTGTAAAATCAGCTGGACTCCACAATCAGAGACTGTAAAGATTTGGTCACACGCAGTGGAATAAAGGGACTTCCCTTCTCCGCAAGAATCTTTCTTTCTTTTGCTTTTTCTTCTTCAACAATGGCTTCCCTTTAAGACCTCTGAAAAATTGGTTGTCAAATAAAGTAATGGAGAAAGAGATTATTACCTCTTTTATTATTTGCGCAAATCAAATTGAAGTGTCGGCTGGTGAAGCTTTCCAGGTCATATTGTGTGTGAGTTTCGAACTTGTGTCACTTACTTGTCTTGGCGTGTCCAAACAGAAACCTTCTCCTGAAAAAGAGGCTCTTATGTGTCAGTAAGATTTGGATGCCCCTTCTTTTGACAGGTCTGTTGAAAAACTTGTACTTTTGGGTTTTGTTCAATTGGGTCATCTGAAAAACTTGTACTTGCAGGGTCTATCATGTGATATGAACTTTCTTCTGTCTGTTTTTTTTTTTTTTTTTTTCTTATAAAAATGTGTGATCCGAGATGCATATACTATTGCTTAACCTGAGTTGGGTATTTGTCGTTTTTGAAGTTCAACGGTAGGTTTGTTTGTTTGTATTTTTTTTTATTTTTGGCTTAGTAAAGAAGTATAGTTATATTATTACTAACATGAAAATATTACATAAGAGTTTGTTCATAGATCACCTACTCTACAAACACAAAACATTGATCACCGACATAAGTACACACTGAATATTACAAAATCTGAAACCTCTCTCTCAATCTCTCTCTTATTTCAGTTGGATTTGGTTGGCGTTTGCAGTGGTCTTGGAAACAATTATGGGGGATTATTAACTTCATTTGGAAGTTATAATCCTCTAATTTTTTTAACTTTTGATTGACTATAGTTTTGGTCACAGGCTTGAGCAAAAAGTTTTGGGGCAGAAGTGGCTGCATCTATTCCTTTTGATTTTGAGAGGAAAATAAAGCATTGTATTTGTTCCCAGGCTACAAAAATTTAACTGGGTTATCTCGATCTTGAGCTTGGAGAGTACTTGCACATTCGAACTCTGAAGGTCATAAGTGATTTGTGTATTGTTTATAGAGGTAAGCTTTTAATGAAGCATATATAGGTAATATTCATGTTTGAGACAAAGAATAGACTTAAAAATTAAAATATTTGCAACATAAACAATGCAGCTTTCTCTCTCTTTTCTCTTTGACCAGGAAAAAAAGAAGAAGAAAGATTTTGTGATTTTGGTATATAATTATCAAGAAATAGTTCTTTTGGTTTTTTTGGGTCCTTAGTAACGTACCCTTTTTCTGAATATTTTGTTACAAAACTGTTTGAGTTATCTGTTTATGTATATATATTTTGTTGCAGGAATTTTGTTTGTGATCCTGGAAGCTTGAGCTTTAGTAGTTAAGAAGCTACGAATTTCATGGTCTTTAAATACTCGTTAGATGATCTTCAGTATTAGTGATAAGACCTCTGCACTTTGTTTTTCCATTTCCTTCTTTCAAAGCTCTGTAAAATCCCTTCTGTGCTTTGCCTTTACTGCTGGTGCCAATGGGAAAAATGTTGCACCATTATGAGCTTCTAGTTATTTTTATTTTTTTGCTTTTCATCAATCACTCAGAGCAACTGCAAACCTCCCAGGTTCAGACCCTTTTACGAATTCAGCGACTTCTAAACTTTCCAGTTGTTTTAAGCAGCTGGAATAACAACACAGATTTCTGCAACACTGAATCAAATTCATCTTCAACTGTTATATGCTATGAAGGAAGCATAACCCAGCTGCATATAATTGGCAACAAGGGAATTCCACTTTTACCTCGGAACTTTTCTTTAGACTCCTTTGTGACCACCCTAGTTAAGCTTCCTGACCTGAAGGTTCTTGCATTGGTCTCTCTCGGTTTATGGGGCACTTTACCTGGTAAAATTGTGCGTTTATCATCATTAGAAATATTTAATGTGACTTCCAATTTCCTGTATGGTTCCATTCCTCAAGAGCTTTCATCCTTAACAAGCCTCCAGACACTAATACTTGATGACAATATGTTTGCTGGCCAGCTACCAGATTGGCTGGGTTCACTTCCGGTTTTGACTGTTTTAAGTTTGAAGAAAAATTCGTTCAATGGGTCTCTGCCAATTGCATTAAGTAATTTGGAGAATCTTAGAGTTCTTGCACTTTCACATAACCACTTTTATGGAGCAGTGCCTGATTTTGAACGTTTGACAAACCTTCAAGTGCTTGATTTGGAAGATAATGCTTTTGGACCTCAATTCCCTCGACTTGGCAACAAGTTGGTTACTCTTGTCTTGAGTAAGAACAGGTTCAGGTCTGGCATCCCTGCTGAAGTGAGCTCTTATTATCAGCTTCAATGGCTGGATTTGTCTATCAATACATTTGTGGGAAGATTCCCAATGTCCTTGTTATCACTGCCTTCTATTACTTATCTGAGTATTGCAGGGAACAAATTCACAGGAATGCTTTTTGAAAATCTATCTTGCAGCTCTGAACTTGAATTTGTGGATTTTTCCTCAAATCTTTTGACTGGAAGCCTACCTAGCTGTCTACTGACAGATTCTAAGGAAAGGGTTGTCCTGTATGCCAGGAATTGTTTGGCCACTGGAAAACAAAGTCAACATCCATTTTCATTTTGTCGCAATGAAGCCTTAGCCGTGGGCATTCCTCCACATCACAAGAATCAGAAAGAAGCTTCTAAAACAGTTCTTTTCTTGGCTATAATTGGAGGGCTTGTTGGAGGAATTGCACTTCTTGGACTAGCTTACTTGATGGTTAGAAGAGTAAATGCCAGGAGAGAAACAAAGGTTAAGAAACCTCCAACAAGATTAATAGCAGAGAATGCATCCACTGGGTACACCTCAAAGATACTTTTGGATGCAAGTAAGGTTTCATCTCTCTCTCTCTCTCTCTCTCTCGTGCGTGCATGTGCATGTGTGCACAGGTGTAGACACCTGCTTGTATGCATTTTTGAATATGAGTATGCAGAGTGAAATACAGTTTTATGCTGTTTTTGGATAATCCCACGTATAAAATTAATATGTTAGATAGGGTCTTTTTCTAGATATTCCAATAACAACAAAGATAAATGTTCTTTGATCAAAATAAATCATTTCTTAAATTACACGTTCAATGTTAAACCTGTATTGGCTATTACAGAATCAAATGCTTTTTAACTTCATCAGTTGTCCATTAATATAACGCTTTCATCAAGCTGTATGAAGGAATTGTGATCATATTTTGTATGAATTTTATTTAGTGATTCTTGCACTGTTGAATGTAGTAAGGCCTAAAATTGACCCTGAACTCACCTTTCTTTGAGCCTTCCACCAATAAATTCTGGTTTAAGATGTTTGCATCGAATAGTTGAATGCTCCTCTAATTTAAAAATAACTAAATACAGCTCTATGAAGAGTTACATGGCAAGGAAGTTTTTGTAAAGTCAGCCTAAGTAGTTGGATCACAAGGTATTATTGAGTTCAGTAAATAGGTGTTATATTTAAAAGAGCATTGATTTCAGTATTCAAGTGCATTATATTCAATTCAAGCCTCTTACTTATTAGAAAGAGTACAGGAAATAAAGAGGAAAAAGATGCAGCCAAGCATTCTTCCAACTTTATCATGTATCTGACATATGCTTAATTCTCCCTGAAGGGTATATATCTCAAACGATGAAGATGGGAGAACTGGGTCTTCCAGCTTATCGAACCTTTTCATTGGAAGAGCTTGAGGAGGCTACAAACAACTTTGACACATCTGCTTTCATGGGTGAAGGTTCTCATGGACAGGTATGCATTCTGTTTTACTATATACACTAGACTTTTGACACATAAGCAGCTTTAGTCTACTCTCAAATTTAATTGTCACATAGAATTTTTGGGATTCCTTCTGGTATGTCATAGGTTACTTTGATAAAGTTTTCTAGTATATATGCCAAACATAACTGCCTTGATTACACATGTACGCATTTTCTCAATTGAAATGAACCAGTAGCTTGTTTGTACACAGTTAATCAATGCCAAACTATTTCTCTTTAAGATTAGTGCTATTTGATGCGTATTTAATTTCCTTATCAAATTACATGTTCTCAGATGTACAGAGGCAGGCTAAAGGATGGTTCTATTGTAGCTGTTAGATGCCTAAAAATGAAAAAAAGCCACAGCACTCAAAATTTTATGCACCATATAGAGCTGATATTAAAACTCAGGCATCGCCATTTGGTCAGTGCTTTGGGACACTGCTTTGAGTGCTACCTGGATGATTCAAGTGTCAGCAGAATTTTTTTTGTCTTTGAATATGTACCAAATGGCACACTAAGGAGCTGGATCTCTGGTATGTTATTAATCCATACATTTAATTCTCAGATTGGAGGATACAAACTCCCTTTGTGGTATGCAGGATCTTAGGGTCTGCAAACATTCTTTGAAAGGGTTCCTCCACATGAAATCCCATTTTCAAAACTATCTTTGAATTGTTGATTTTTTTTATATTTACCTTTGATCATATGTAAAGATCATTATATGATATAGTGAATACATTTAGTTCAGGTACCTATGATCATCATCTAACGAGAGAGTGATTTTTTCCATCCGTAAATTATTCATTCTTTAAATTTTAGACCATAGAGTAGTGGCATCTAGGTGCCACATTATGTTCTCCATCATGACATTTTGAGTTACTTTTACATTAACATAATGATTGGTCACTATTTTCATTTGGCAGAGGGACATTCTCAACACTCTCTTACTTGGACGCAACGTATAACTGCTGCAATAGGAGTAGCAAAGGGCATCCAATTTTTACATACGGGGATCGTGCCTGGTGTATATTCCAATAATCTTAAAATAACTGATATTTTATTGGATCAGAACCTTGTTGCAAAAATTAGCTGCTACAATTTGCCCTTATTAGCTGAGAACATGGTAAAGGTTACTTTTCTTTTTATTGAGTAGTGTACTTTTCCTTGGGGCAAATCCTTTGAATTTATATTCCCCCTCTCCTCATCCTTGCAGTTTGGTCATGGAAGCCTGCCTAGCGGATCCAAAGATCCTATTGTTAATGCAAGGTTTGCAATTGAAATTTTGTATGGTTTTGAGTCATACAATTAATAATTTAAAATATATTGTTAAGGAAAAGGCCTTAAATCATATATATATATATATATAATCTATGAGCTGTTGCAATTGCAGTGAAACCTATCCCCCCCCCCCCCCCCCCTTTCGCTCTCTGCTGAAAGTAAAACCCATCTGAGAGGTGTATATAGGTTACCTATTGACTAACTAGAAATCATTATTGACTGGTTTGAGGATAAGAATGATTCGTGGTCGTTCTCATTTCCATATCATCAGATTTAATATCTTGTTAGTTATGGGGTGTGTGTGTTCAAAAGTACACACGCGCACACTTGATTTGTTTATTTTGTTATTGTTAATTATATAGTCAAGTAATATTGTTTCACACAATTGTTGTCTATGAACTATCACACCACAGGGTTACACATGAAGCCAAAAATGATGTTTATGACTTCGGAGTGATGTTGCTAGAAATCATTTTGGGTAGAAAAGTAAAATCTGGAAGTGAAGTGGACATTCTAAAAGATCGGGTAAGAATGGTTCTGTTATTATAATTTTCTTTTGACACCCTTTCTTAATGTGTTTCTTCATTTCTCCTCATAAACCGAAACAGTAATATCAACAACATCTAGTTGTATGGTTCTCAAAATTAGGAGATAGTGTGTACTTAATCGACTGTTTTCTCGAAAATGTCTATTGTTTACATGGTTAATGCATTGTAAGTCTGGAATGGCATGGAAATTGTATCTTTTTCCACGCCATGATTTGGAAAACTAATTTACTCATCTTTTTTCCCTTCTCGCTAATTTTAGGATGGGTATTGTCCATGTATAGTTATATACTGGAAAACATCTTTTCAAAGTGTCTGCAGTCTTCTTCTTCTTCTTTTTAAAAAAAAAAAAAAAATTTAGTGTTAAATTTTCATAGTTTGACTTTAAGCATTTACATTAGACTGCTTTCTAACTTACCAATAAGTAAGTATGCCAATTCCCTTTCCTTCTCTCTCTCTCTCTCTCCTAATAGTTTAATTGCCATGGTAACCAAGATCAATAATATGAAAACAAAAATTAGAATTCAAATACTATACGAGATCACAGGCAAAGGCAACCCCAAATTTGAATACAAGACAGGATTCAATCCAGCAGTATGTAACCCCCACTACAAACTTAGTGCTCAAAATTCTATGTATTCCTGGGTTTTCCCCCTTTATTTGCAACTAGCCAATAAGAAAATTAAAGTTACTTTTGTACATAATAAGAAGAGCTGTAAACTAACCAATTATTTTGGAAGAAAAAGTGTTTTTCTTGTAGTTGTTGATGACCACACATCACCAACTGTTACCCCCACTGCTAACTTAGTGCTCAACTGTTTTGCTTTTGTTTGCAATGACCACACTCGCACCATTGCTATGTCAATATGTCATTGTTAATTTTCATATATGTGTTCTTTTTGGTAGTCAGATATATGCAAATTTAAAGTGGTTCTACTATATTAAACTTGTCACAAACAATTCCCTCAGAAGCTTATTCAAAAAAATTGAACGATACAGAGAATGTTGCTATGACTTTGCCACAGTTTAATTTCCAATCTTCTAATAGTGGTAACTCAACTCATTGTATCTCTAGTGGTGTTGATCACTAAGCTTTACTCCGGCCATCAACTTAACCACAACTTATATCTTTTCTCTAAGCCTTTGGATCAGTTGGATACAAAATTTAGGACACTGAGAACTAACATGCGTGGAGTTAGTGTTCTCTTGTCAAGATATATTGTATGTTTTACTGGCCATGAGCTTACAGAATATTGGTAACCAATGTTTGTGCTAACCATAGCTTGATTGATGATCTCATATAATGTGCATAATTCTACAACTCCTTAACACCATGCAGTTACAAGGATGCATTGCAGCTGATGATGTAGCTCGAAGGAACATGGTTGACCCAGCAGTACACAAGGCATGCCTGGATCAATCATTAAAAACAATGATGGAGATCTGCGTTAGGTGTCTGCTTAAGGACCCGGCAGATAGACCTTCTCTGGAGGATGTGCTTTGGAACTTGCAGTTTGCAGCTCAAGTTCAGGATGCTTGGCACAGCGACTTTCAGAGCAATGAGGGGTCTCCAGTCTCGGCTTCACATTCTAGAAGACTCACCTTCCATTAGTGGAACATACAGGTTTTTATGTTTTTGTCTCACTTCATATCTTTTTGTGGAAATGGATGCGAAATTGGCATGTCATTTATGATAAGAATAATTTTACAAAATTGGCATGTCATTTATGGTATGGCTACTTGTGTAAATGAGGGAACTTAAGATACGATATGTGATCTCTAGCCTTGACATTTATAATATTTGAAGTGATGAACATATAAAATCATGTACTGCAGATAGATGAAAGTTCCAAAAGGAAAAGGAAAAGGAAAAGGGGAAATGAAGTAGTAATTCATAAGACTGACTGGTGCTCTATTTTTACTGGTATGACAAGCGTGCTAGATCAGTTCTCAAGTGCTTTATTCCCCTCTCCACTTAATTTTTGTATTTGTCAAAATCTGCATTCTTATTTACAAGCAGATGGAAATAACTGTTCATATAAAGGTATCCCTTGTGAAGAAAGTTCCCATTTGCCATTAACTGTAATTTCTTATTGATGTGAATCATTCTTCCCTCCAGAACAGCCCTTAATGCCTTTTTGAATTGTTCTTATATGCTAAGCATATTTAGCATGGTAGATTAAAGACCCTAATGGAGTTCAATGAGAAAAAAATGCCTTCTTGGGGTTATGAGTTCTGCATCTATCAGTTTTTTAAGGGAAGGATTGTGACAGAGCCAAGAAAGCTTGTTTTGAAGAGAGAGAGAGAGAGAGAGAGGGGGGGGGGGGGGGGGGACGTGACTTTAAATAGACCCAAGGAAGGTTGCGTTTCTGTAAATATAGACAAATAGGTGTGTACAAACGCAGGAGTCTTGTGGATCCGCAAAGTCCCAAATTAATTGGCTTATTAGAAAAATAAAATAAAAAACCTATGCAAATGCTTACAATCAAACATTCATTATTAAGGCTCCGCTTGGGAGTTCATAAGGGAATGGAATGGAATGGAATGAGATGGTCATAAGGGAATGGAAAGGAATAGAATGGAATAGAATGTATTTAAGTAAGGGAAAGGAATGGAAAAGAATGGAATGAAATGGAATTAAGTAACCTTGATTGGATGTTTTAAAATAAAGAAATGGAAAAGAATGAAAATGAATGGAATGTAAGTAGTCCTGTTTGGGAGTAACATGGAGAGAATGGAATGGAATCATTTTATGACAATATTACTATTAGACCCCTATTTTAAAATAAAGGGTTGAATATATAGGGGTATTTTGGGAGTTTTAGTAAAAAAATCATTAAATCTAATTTCATTCCCTCCCATTCCTCCCAATTTCGGGGGGAATGAAAATTTGAGGTTTTAAGGGAATAGAGAGGAATGAGTGTTCCCTCCTACCCATTCCATTCCCTCTCACTTAAACTCTCAAACAAGGGAATGGACTTTCCATTCACTCCATTAAAACTCCCAAACAAGAGAAGGGAAGAATATTCTAAAATTATTCTTTTTATTTCTTTCCATTCCATTCCATTCCCTCCTCCCAAGCGGAGCCTAAGTGGTTGAAACTCATCAATCACATTCATTGCCACGTTAGTTTGTAAGCTTTATATAGTAAAATTTATTGTAACTTTAACATTTTTCTTCTTCACCTATAACAAGTGTTAGTGTTGTGCAATAGCGGAAGTTCTAATATCAATTGTTGTAATTTGAAGTTAGCAGAAGTTCATTACATGAACAAGAAAATAAGATATCCACACAATATAACAATATTTAACGTGTTTTAGCTAACTCCATGCCTAATGGCGGCTCCAGGATTTTTTTCTAGGGGGTCAATAGTGTCAGAGCTAGGGAATTTGTTGTGGGAGAGTAAAAAATAAAATAAAATAAAATAATAATAATAATAATAATAATAATAATAATTTTTTTTAAATTTTTTTTTTTGTATATACAACTTTCATATTATATACAATATAACTATATTGTACAATAGTCTAAAAAATTATTAATAGTTTAAAGATTTGTAAGACAAAAACCATTAAATGCATAAATAAATATAATTAAATAACTAATCATACATTTTTGTCAAATTAATAATAGTTTATTATATGATTAATACTATAGCCACAAACTGTTGATGTGATCAACTTTTATTGGTTTTCAATTAGGCCCACCATTAACATCACTTTTTCATTTACCAATAATCATTCACCACATCAACAGTCTATAAAAAATTTTGTAAATAAGTTTGTATCTCTAGCATTGCTCTTTTTATATTTATATGCAATATCAATTAAATAAAAATATATATTAAAGAAGAATAGTAACGCACCTAAGAGTAGGACTATGAGTAAATGTGAAACCAAGAAAAAAATAGTAACTGATATAAATTTTTTATTTTGAAGTGTATGGTTTTTTAACCGTACATGTGGTCGCTTTCTTGGAATTGACGCAAAGACAAAGACTTTTAGGGCTTAGAAATTTGTAGAGCACTTATCAAACTACTTTATTAGACAGAAAGAAAACATAGAAGGGAGGAGAGATAGAGAGAATGAGAAAAGACTTATAGATGTAAATACAGATTGGTTAATTGTCCTGGTGGTGATGTGTCAATAGTGGACAATCAGCAAATGAAATCAAGTCACACGTTAAGTCTTTGAGTTATCATGACTCATATAGCAATGACACGTGGCAACGTATTTTGTACGTTCAAAACACTATTTATCTAGGAACGCTCAAAAGTTTGCATATCCAACGAACACTATTACTCAAAGAATTTACATAATAACGTACGGTCGAAGTACGCAATTTTTCAAAGAATGCTCAATCTTTCACACAAACAACATTTACAATTTTTCTAAAAAAGTTGCACATTGAATGAGCACTATGACCCAAGTAGTTTACTTAATTTTGTAAGTGCGAATTACACAATTTTTTGAAGAATTTACAAAATTTTATACATTTAAACTACGCAATGTTTTGAAGAATGCTCAAAATTACGACGTTCAACATACACACTTTAAAAAAGAAAAGATGTGCATCTAATGAATGAAAAAGTATTTTGTATCAAATGATATCACGTCATCCGTATCAAAACTCAATAAATGAGAGATGTGTGCAAAAAAAATTACCCACTAACACATGTCTTTCAATTGTTAATGGATTAGTTATTTTAGTTATTTTTTGCTGACATATCTCACATTTATTAGATTTTGATACCGCTGACATGGTATTATTTGATACCAAATACTTTCTCCTAACGAATAGTGTCACTCGAAGAATTTACATAATTTTGTACGTTGAAAGCATGCTATTAATCGAGAAATGCTCAAAATTTTGCATCTCCAACGGACACAATTTTTCAAAAAATTTTGCATATTTAATGAACACTACTACTCAAAGAATTTACATAATAATATACATTCGAACTTTGAAGTACGCAAATTTTCAAAGAATGGTCAATCTTTTGCACATTCAATGTCCACAATTTTTCTAATAAAATTGCACATTCAACGAACACTATGACTCAAACAATTTACATAATTTTGTAAGTGCGAATTACACAAATTTTCCAAAAAAAGCTCAAATTTCCGCACGTTTGTCACACAATTGTTTTTCTTTAAAAAAATTGCGCATTCATTAAACCCTATTACTCAAAGAATTTACATAATTTTGTATATTTAAAATACGCAATGTTTTGAAGAATGCTCAAAATTACGTACATTCAACACATACATTTTTTTTTTTAATTTTATAAATTTGTGCATTCAACAAACACTTTTACTCGAAGAATTTATATAATTTTGTACGTTCAAAATACACTATTCATCGAGGAATGCTCAAAATTTTGCACATCCAAGGAACACAATTTTTCAAAAAATTTTGCGCATTCAACGAAATCTATTACTCGAAGAATTTACATAATTTTGTACGTTCAATGTACACAATTTATCGACGAACACTCAAAATATTTCATGTCCAACGAACACAATTTTTCCACAATTTTGCACATTTAATGATTATTAAAACTCATAGAATTTACATAATAACTTACGTTTGAACTATGCAATTTTTGGAAGAATGCTCAATCTTTTGCACGTTTAACGTCCACAATTTTTCTAAAAAAATTGCACATTCAACGAACACTATGACTCAAACAATTCACATAATTTTGTAAGTGCGAATTACACAATTTTTCGAAGAATACTCAAAATTCTACACGTTCATCACACATTTTTTTCAAAAAAAAAAAAAAATCGCACATTTATCACACATTTTTGTACATTAAAAGTATGCAATGTTTCAAAGAACGCTCAAAATTACGTACGTTCAACGTACACATTTTTTTAAAAGAAAGTTGTGCATTTAACGAACACTATTACTCGAAGAATTCACATAATTTTGTACGTTCTAATGCAAGGGATGTGCTAGGTTGTTTGTGTATGATTTAGAAACAATGAAAGGGCTGAGTTACTTAGAACAAATTGATAGGTGAATAAGTACCTTTGCAAGAACACTTAGTTTCAAATAGCACACAGAGGCTAACAATTCATTCAACTACCAAAACTGATTTACAAGAGCTTACATTCTCCTAATTATACTAGTTGTTTGGCATTGGCAGCCTCTAGATGGTTGACAAGTGTCTAAATCCTATAGGCTAATGCTTAAGAAATATTCTAACTAACTAACTAACTAATTAGTTACAAGTGGATTAGGATATAGGCATATAGTTGCTTGAAATGCCCTGCATCAGGACTCTCTCTCTTAAGAAGCACTTGACCTCAAGTGCTCTTGGTTGCTACACGATTTGTATGAAGTTATAGGATGATACAGTTGCCTTGTATGATAAATTTGCTGCTGTTGCAACACACTAAAGGCTGTTGCTTCTGCACAGCCAAGTCCTACACAAATGAAACACCAATGTAGATGCATCTGCATTAAGAGGACTCCCTTTCTTGAAAGCAAACTTGTCCTCAAGTTTGGTTGACTTTTCAATTGTAAAACATGTACACCAAATTGAACATTAAGTGTTTTGCCTCGCTAATGATCAATCATGCATATTTTGACACTACTAGGCTTTATTCTTCACTAGTGAATCAACCTTCTTCATCTTGACTATTGGCTTGGGGCTTGCCTTCCCTTTCTTTGGTTGCAAGGAGTGTGGATGCACTAGCTTGTACATGCTATGTGTGTTGCACCTTATGCCCACGATAGCTTCATATGATTTTTCACATCTATGTAACAAATGGAACCCATTCATGACTACCTCCTCACAAAGAACATAACCTTTATGCTGTCTATCATCTTCCACTTCTTGTTTTAGAACTTGCATAACCCTGGTTGCTAATGGAGAGTCATTTGCTTCCTTAACAACAACATTTGCTTGTTCTTCCACATATTGACCATGCACAGATTCTACCATACTTATTATGCATTCAGTCAATTATTGTGCTCCCTCACCAATCTGTTCTTTAATGTAGCTATTAAAAACAAGATGTCCAATGTCTTGGTCTTCTAACTCTTTAACCAGAAAGTCTTGATCTTCTATCTCTTCAACAACCAATGTTTCACCCTTTGACAAAACAGGTTGGTTCTTGGCTGGTACCTTGGAAACCTTGCTTGATTTAGCAACATTTGATCCATTTTCAACCTTCTTGGTGAAGTTGGATGTTGCATCACCACTTCGGGCACTGATTTTAGAACTGAAAGGAATTGATTATGCCCCCTTGACTTGATGATTCTCAATTAGCACTACCCTATTGAAAGCTTCTGAAACAGTCCAACCGTTTTGGAGGAAATGGACATATTGGATTTGCACTTTGCTGTAAAGGGTGTGGTTGTAGTTGTAAGCCAAGAATTGCTCTCTAAGCTTCTGTTTCATCTTCTCCCAAGTATGAATCTTGGTTTTTCCTCTCCTCAATCTTTGAATCTTCAATTGCTCCCACCAAGATCTTGCATTGCCTCTCAAATTAGTTGCTGCCAATTTAACTTTCTTGGATTCTGGAATATCATAACAAGCAAAGATCTCTTCAACTTAGCTAAGCCAATCCACAAACTCCTCATGATCCAAGCTGCCATCAAATAGAGGGAATCCAATCTCAAATCTTGATTCCCAATTCTGGTTTGGCATCTTTGGTTGAACCATCACAGGACTGCGGTTATGCCACTCTTGTTTTTGCTTAGGAATATGAACAAAGAATTGCTCATAATCCCCCCCATTTGAAGTTGCACTTCCAGCAACATTATGTTGATTGTGTTGTTGTTGTTTCCTATCTCTTCTCAATTGTTCAGTCAAGGCTTGTAACTGCCTCCTCAACAATTCCACTTCAGCTTCTATGAGCCATTTTGAACCCTTTTACACTTTGGTCCATTGGCTGCAATATCATCTTCCTCTACTACAAGAACAGCTTGCTTCTTGCCCTTATCCTTCCTTGTCTTCCCAAACACCATGGCTTCTTGCTACTACAAACTAATTGCGAGTCATAGGAACTTCTTTTTTTATATGTTGAGAAGCATGAGTCAAAGGAACTTGTGCGAGTGTGTGAGTTTTATTGTAACTTGGTTTGAGTTATGTATGTGAGTAATCTATGGACTATATTGTTCCAGCTATAATATGTGTTCTATTTTATACGTTTTCTTATAAAATTCCTTCATTTCATAGTTAACATTGTTCTAAGATTGCTTCCGGACAATTGAGATGATTGTTTTAGTCAAAGATAAATTTGTATATATATAATTTGGTTTTAAAAAAAATAATGTTGTTATACTAGACGATAATAGGCTATCATGACGATTGAGAAATCTTTTTTAGTCAAAGATAAATTTGTATATATATAATTTGGGGTTAAAACAAAATATTATTCTTACATTAGATGATTATTTGCTATCATGATGATTGAGAAATTGTTTTAGTAAAAAAAAAATGTATAAGTATAATTTGGGGTTAAAAAAATCACTTGTTAACACTAGATGATTATTTGCTATCATGTGGCGACGGCGGTGGGGCAATGGTGGCGGCAGCGGTGGACTAGTCGGTGGCGGCAGTGATTGTAATTGTTGTTTATTGTAGTAGATATATTATTTTATTGTAATGTTTATATTATTTTATTGTGTTGAAAGCTAAAATAGATCCACTGCTGCTGAATGTTTTGTAAAGTGAATAGGTAAAATAGATAAAATAACTTTTTATAGTGCCAAATAGCTAAAAAAATAGCACCACTATTGTAGATGCTCTAAGAGAGGTATTTTAGGCTAGGAAAAGCAATCAAGATTGAATCTTGATAGGTTCTTAGACAAAAAAATGAAGAAACAAATTGCAAATGAACTTGAATCCTAAAGATCTCAAGCTCTAATACCAAATTGATGTAGGGGATGTGATGAACTGTTTGTGTATGATTTAGAAACAATGAAATGACTGAGTTACTTAGAACAAATTGATAGGTGGATAAGTACCTCTGCAAGAAAACTTAGTTCCAAATGGCACACAAAGGCTAACAATTCATTCAACTACCAAAACTGATTTACAAAGAGCTTACATTCTCCTACTTATACTAGTTGTTTGGCATTGGCAGCCTCTAGATGGTTGACAAGTGTCTAAATCCTATAGGTTAATGCTTAAGAAATCTTCTAACTAACTAACTAATTAATTACAAGTGGATTATGATATAGGCATATAATTGCTTGAAATGCCCTGCATCACGTTCAAAGCATGCTATTTATCAAGAAACGCTCAAAATTTTGCACGTCCAATGAACACAATTTTTTGAAAATTTTTGCACATTAATTTGTTTTAATTCCATTATTTTAGTTGAATTGCTAAAGGATGATCAAAGTGTATTTTAATTGGCATTGTGACTTGAAGTTTTTATTTTTGACCGAACTTTTAATGTAATTTTTTCAAAACTATACCGCACGGGTCAGCAACTAGTTATATTTACAAACTAGACAACTCAAGTTCAATTCTAACCAAAAAAGGAAAAAAAAAAAGTTCAATTCTAACAAATAATTTTCTCTGCAGTTAGTCATCACAATGACTACCTAACACTACTAAAAATGAAAAAATAAAATAAAATAAAGGGTAGTTAGAACTTAAATACGCCACAGCCTATATGCTAAGTACAAAGGAGAGAACGGAATTTGTAAGGTAAGCCAAATAGTAGTTGACAAGAACATAGTCTTGCTCTAACATCACCAATACAAATGGAATACGTTTTCAAGAAAAGCATGCAGATAGCTTCTAGCAAATGAACCTACTTCAAATTGTGTTGGGGCGTCATTGACAATTTCCAACTAAGTCAATCTTGAAAGTTGCAAAATAAGGCTAGTGCCATAACTAGTATGCTCCGGGGTTTTGGAAGTGACCAGAAAATAAATCGTTCATGGAGAGAGAGAGAGGCCAATGCATTATTAACAACAGTTTTCTCGCCATTGGAACAATAGTCAATAGAAAGAATGACTGTATTAACATCAACAGAAGCTGTACTCTTACATTCTAGCAATAAATAAATAAAATTGAATAGGAAGGAGCATTCTTCTTTGACTGCTTCAAAAGCAACTGTTGAAGCAGCAGTGACGAAGCACCATTAACTTCAAAGCATTTTAGCGAGACACTTGACACGCAACACCAAAAATGGGAATTCTAAATTGAAGTCAATTGCTTCAATATATTTCCCTTGCCCCTTAGCCTTCTTTTACAAAACACTTGATCAGAAAGCCATAACTGTAAGGTTCAATTTGCTACTGTTATCATAAAATTTATGCTAGCCGTCGGCAAAATATGGTATTTGAACTCTTCCTGTCAAAGACATTCATCCATCAGTCAGCCAACAGCCATTAAGTAAAAATTTACATGATTTTTATTTAAATTACATTTTTTATTTTCATGCTTGGAAAAATTGACTATTAATTATATTTTGTCCACACCTTAATCAGTACATAATGATCAGGAAAAAAAGTGAATGAATGTCTTCTCACTAGGGATAAAGCAGACTTATGAAAAAATATTGACACAGACCTAAAGTTTTATAGAAAGAAACAAGTAGAATAGAAAAAAACACACCGGGTGAAAGGTGAGGTCATAGATTCAAAACTCATTGGGGGCATGTTAAACTTATCAATTAAAAATGACAATAACAAATCCATTGTCCCAAACTTTTGGGTTGGCTATAAATTCTCAACAAATTACCAAAAACAAAAAACAAAAATGCAATAATGAGTTTGAACTTTGAATGAGTTGTAAAAGTAGAAAGCCATCAGACATCATTAGGAAAACAAAACAATGCCGTCGATGCCTGCACACAACTGTTATCTAAGCTTATCAGGTGGCATTAGGTGTGGGATCAAAATCCTCTAGATTTCCTAGGGTACTCTACTGTGTAGGGTTCTTTAAATCTCCACTCTTTCTTTTACAATAAAAGTTCAATTCCTAGGGTACTCTACTGTGTGGAGTTCTTTGAATCTCCACTCTTACTTTTACAATAGGTCAAGATTATGCTACATCAGTAATCCACTAATTTAAAAAGAAATTAATGCTTCTAAACAAGCAAAAAAATTGCAAAATTAATGAAACAAACCCATGCACTAAACCAAGAAAATTTAGCGAGGAAAAAAATTTGCTCTAATAAACGAAACAAAAATTGTAACGGAAACTCCCAGACTACTAATGAAACAAAGATTGCAACAGGAGCTAGTTGAAAATTTCACAACTTTCTATGCCATCGTTAAATCGTTTCAAATAGATAATAGGCCAAAGTAATGGTAATAACTAATAAATCATTTTGTTTAAACTGATTTCTCAGACTTCATGTAATCTCCGACGCCAATCTAAGAGATAGATTTGATTTTTAACGCTGAAGCTCCACTCTCCCCCTCCCCCGGTGTAAATATCTGGCGTCATAAACCCAACCCGCAGCCAATCCTAAGCTCCAATCAAACACCGCCACCTAATCCATCAAAATCAGACTGGATTCAACCCAAGAACTGTCACAGAACCTGGATTCATTACTGTGAGGGCCTGAGCGGGGAGGGAGGCTGGGAGGGGCAATCTTTTTCGTCAATTTTTTTATTATTTATTTTTTAGTTTGTGAATTATTTTGGTTTAGCAAGTGGGTTTTTTTGTTTGTTTATAAGCATTAAGTTTTAGTTATGTTAGTGGATTGCTGATGTGGCATAATCTTGACCTTTATATGTTAAAGGAAGGGTGGAGATTTAGATAACTCTACACAGTATAGTACCCTAGGAAATCTAGAGAACCTTATCCCTTCACCCCAAAAATAGATCAAAGGACAAAAAAGAAAATATAGACCTTCATTAGCAAGATTTGGACCAATACATGAGGTATTCAATTCTTGAATGAGGGAACCGAATCAGTGAATGATAAGTAAAATTCAAGAACTGAATCAGTGAATGATAAGTAGCTCTTTCATGCCCATAGAATTGGCAGAAAAGGATTATAAAGCAATTTTTTGTAACTTTTTTAATATGTGATAGAAGTAGGCAGTTCATACCATTGCTTCCTGTTAGCATAAAGCCTCTTGCACCGTCACTCAGACCATGTGAAATGGGAACAACATGTATCTGTACCCAATTTACTTGCTACCCAATTTTAGCCTCTCCATTCACTAAACTATTCTCATCCTTGCTGGAGACACTACTGACTGCTCTACTGCTGCCTTTTGATTTGTCTTTGTCTGTATCGGGCCTATCTCTGGCAGGGCTCACCAATCTCCTGATGAACTTCTTTTGAGGGAGTTGAGCATCGTCCTCTGATGGATTACTCTCAGGGGCACTTTCTAAATTTGTTGTGCTAATTTTATCCCCGAGTTGTTCAATGTTCTTTTCAGCTAAACCATCCTTTGGAACATTCACTACTTTCTTAGCTGAGCCTTTGCCAGGTGCTTTTTGAGAAGCCACTATATCTTTTGTGGAGCTATCTGTTTGCTGCTTTACATTGGGACTATCTGGTTCTGTATTAGGAAGTAGTACTCGGCGGCTAAGGCGAAGTTGACCCTTATCATTTACCTGTATTACACACTCATAATTATCAAAGAGAAGTTCTACTAAGGAGTTGGGATCCCCAAAAAGCGAACTTCATCAAGAAAAATATGAGGCTAGGGATTATTTGATCAAGTTTTCAATAAAGCTGTAGAGGCTCTCCATCAAGTAGAAAAGAAATGTGACAAGAATATTCAGAAGTTTCTCAGAAAACTGCTAAAAATTAATTTATCATTTTATTATGATCATAGTAGTACATCCATAGTCATTTCATTTAACATTTTTGCATTTATTATTAATTAAATGATATATTTCTAAAGATACAATTTAAAGAGATTTATGCCAAACCTTCATATCAACCTCCAAAATAATAATAAATTAAAAAAAAAAAATTCCCTGCTCCCTTTTATAATTGTCATATTCACACACACACACACATAAAATTTTACTAGTTCTAGCTTCACCACCACTACTAACAAATGTTAGAAATTAATAAAAACAAAAAGGAACAAGATTTTGAAAGGACTTTACAGAATAGATGATCAACAGAACAACAGCAACTTGAGTTCTGGTGTGAGAGCACAAATTAAATTCATATTCAAATGCAACCAATGTATCATCTACTATATGTTGTGGAAACTAATGGATAGATTTATGTGAATAATAAATAATACAACAATAACACCCTACCCCACAATGTGCACAAAGGGAAAAGGGGGGGGGGGGGGGGGAATCTGTTCTGTTGTATGTTCCTTATGGTATTTGGGTTTTCATCATGTTCATCGCAATCAAGTGATTGTTAAGAAATATTATTCATATATCCAAAAAAATCCGCTATTGTCCCCTTTATACCCGTAATCCTTGCTAACTAACTAACAGAATATTGCTAACTAGTTAAAAGAATAGTAGTTAGCTAAGTAACTAACTCACTAATCAACAACCCTCCTAACTAATCCACTGGTAATTGGGACTATCTGTCACTAGAGTTACAATACAAGTGTAAGTGATACAATGCAATGAGGTACCTAACACAATGTTTCTCACAAAGGCAGATAACAAAATAAATGTTAAGCCATTGGTCACCAGATAACATGTAATATTTAGAACTTTTTTTTTTTTTTTTGGGGGGGCTGGGGGTGTTGGTGGGGGAGATGAAATAGCAGATTGCCATTACCTCAATAAGTTTAACATCAATACGGTCTCCAGCTTTGACAGCCTGAAAAAAAAAGAAAAAAAGAATAGATTACGATGAACTCTGTATATGGGTATTAAAAGAAAACAATGACTATGTGCTCACATCTTCTGCCTTTGCCAGCCAATTTGAAGTCAATTCACTAATATGGCAAAGTCCCTGCACAAAAAATTGAAAATTGAGATTTCTTTGTGGAGGATACCCTGTTGATCCCTATCCCCTCTATAAAAGAAATCCTAAATACCTGTAAAATAATATTTTTAAAGAGTAAAGCAAAAATAAATTATTCATTGATTGAAGATAGAAAAAGAATAACATCCATTTGTTCACATCAACTAAATACTTTATTGTTCTATGCTAGAACAACAGGAACATCATTCCTGAAACTCAAGAAACAAAACTGGTTAAAGCAAGATATAACTTTATAAGGGATTCCAACTATCATTGTGTGTGTGTGTGTACATATTTCTAAAAAAATCAATTATACTAGTCAGCAATAAGAGATTAAAAATATCAACTCATGGAATGGTTTGTGCTTTATAAGAAACTTGGGATGAAATATATACCTCTCGCCCAGGGGCTATCTCAACAAAAACTCCATAAGGAGCTATTGATTTGATCTCACAGTTCCTACAAAGCAAGAGGCAAGTGATCAAATACATCTCAAATTCACAAATTAGGCACAAATAAATGTTGGAACCCCTAGACCCTAGTTCACACTGGAATTTAACCACTAGAGAATTAATGTGTGAACCTTTGTTACGCATGTCTTTATCAGGGTTATGAATCATCAAATAGAAAAATAAATAAAAAAATGATTGCATCAATGTTGTCTTTCCTTGAACCCAAATAAATAAATAAGGGGAAAAAGCACTTTCCCCACTTTATGTTTAAGGTAGTTCACAATTCTGTCCCCAAACTTTGAAACCAAACAATGTACCCCTCCATCTCCTGGAAATGAGCAAATAGACCCCAATCCGTTATTTTCCAAGTTAATCTGACAGAATTTTATGATTCCTAGAATATTCCATTGTGCAATGTCTAAAATACCCTCAACTAAAAAAAAAAAAATACCGAAAATACCCCAAGTCAAAACTGGGTAAATTAAAGATTGAACAAACTACTAACTCCCAAAAATCCCCAAAATAATTACTATCAAAGAAAACCACATAATCTCAAAAATTGAACTTGTTTGTGGACTCTGTTTTAGATGGATTGGCAAGGGCAAAAGCTAGCAGAGCAGCTGATGCAAATAATGCTAATGGCATTTGCAGTGGCGGCTTTCTAATCGATAAAATAACAAAAAAAAAAAAAAAAAAGTTTATAGATAAAGAAGTGAACCCCTACGCTAGGAACCTGTTTGATTTCTGAGAAAAGAGAGGGAAAATAAAGCTTAAGCCTTTCCATTAGAAGTTAGAAGGGTCCACTTTAGTCAATTAAGAGAGAAAAACTTCAATTTGAGTTAATTTTTCATTTCTACAGAATCAAACAAAGGATATGTAAGGAAAGATATAAGCTTTGAGATTTGAGTTTATTTTCCTTCGATTTACACATGGAGCAAACAGAACTAGTAAAAACTAAATTACTCAGAAATGGTGGGAATCTAAAATTTTGGTATTAGGAACAAGACCAAGACCAAGACCAAGACAGAGACCTAATTTTTTGCAGTCCCACGAGAGAGAGAGAGAGAGAGAGAGAGAGAGAGAGAGAGAGAGAGAGAGAGACGTGCACCTGACTGAGAATGTGGTGAATACAATTTTGAGAGAAGGAAGAGTATGAGGTATATGGTTTCAAAACTACTTGATTAACCTTCTATTTTTCTTTTTTCTTTTTTTAAAAATTCATTTTAATCAATTTGTGTTATTGATTGGGATGTTGGGCTTGTGGGTTTTTTGAGATTATGCAGTTTACTTTGATAGTTATTAGTTTGGGATTTTTGGGAGTTAGTAGTTTGTTCAATCTTTAACTTACTCGGTTTTGACATGGGGTATTTTTGATATTTTATTTTTTTTAACTGAGGGTATTTTAGACATTGCACATAGAGAAACATTGTTCGGTTTCAAAGTTTAGGGGGAAAATCGTGAACTACCCCAAACATAAAGGGGGAAAAGTGCTTTTTCCCCAATATATGAAGAATAGCTTTTGACTGGAAAAAAGGGATACCGATAGATATCACCAACAGTTGGAACCATTGTCAAATTACTAATAATAGCTTTTGACTTCTCTAAACTTGATAAATCCTTTGCAGTAATTTTCACCTACAAAAGCAACACATATTTACACACTCAAATAGACTAAACTGTGGATTTAAAATATCAAAAACAAAAAAATATTAAAGATAAAGCCTTCTTCTGATCTTACTATGCCATCATCTTGTGCGTCAATTGCCTCTACCCCAGTTTCTTCAATAATACTCTTAACCTTCTTCCCACCAGAACCAATGATAGCATTTACTTTCTCTGGTTTGACCTACAAACAACGTGGTGAGAGAATACATTATATGTTGTAGTTCATCAATTTTAATTTACCAAGCAATATAATGAGTTCTACAGGTGTTAAACAAACCTTCATGATGTGAATTAATGGGGCATACTTTGAAAGCCTTTTCAAGGGGGGAGGCGAGCATTTCAACATTTCAGCTGAATTATCAAACATTAAAGAAAAAAAAAAGGTTTGAAATGATAGGACAAAGTAAAGCTCAATGTGCTTTTCAACATATAAAATGACCTCTAAAGACCAACACAAAACACTTATTAAATGGCTCTATAGAACCCGAAAAATTGAAAGAAACAGGACTAGACTGAGAGCTAAAAGGAGACAATCAAATATGTAGAAGATAATATATTGACGCATGATCATGTAGAAAAAGAACAGAAAATGAATAGTTTTTGAACAGAAATCATACTTACATGTTCTACTGTTCATATGCAGTGTATGTTGTTAAAAACTTAAAAAGGACAGTACTTTATCGACACCACTAAATTGGCAATCAAAAGTCAAAGTACCCTTTCAGCCCTTCTCTTACCAAGAAAAAATGTTGTATAAAAGTTATGATAATGAGCATCGCATTCCAATGCTGGCAACTTTTGTGAACTTTATTTATAAATTCTTCAATATGAACAATGATTTAGAGTTATTAAAAGAAGTATGTAACAAAGAGAGAGTTAAAACTGGCTATGGCTATTGTAGGCATCAAGACCTGGAATGTTCAAATGATCTCTGGATATCTAATAGTCATAATTTTCTGACATCAATTTATGGATGGTTTAAAGTCAATGTGTGATGTATCAAAACATCCCCCAGCTTGGTACCTTCTTCCCTTGTAAGAGCAAGGTGGGGGGTGAGGTTGTAGATTCAAGATCCATTGGGTGCATGTGTAACTAACCAATAAAAAATACCCTCAAGTTTTATTCAAGCAAAAAAGGAAATTTTTTTTTTTTGAGAAACAGCAAAAAAGGAATTTAAATCAAAGAGTTTTTAATCAATTGAAATTGAAATTTCCTAATTTTATTATCTATTTTAAAGTAGTCACAATTTTATTGCCAAAATGAGACAATCTAGAATACAGGAAGTGTGAAAGAGAAATTTCGACTAATATTCAAGACAACATTTGGATATATGTTGCCAGTTTTGACAATTGAGGGGAGCCATCTACAAACAAACACAAATCTTTATATTTAACCTTGTGTGAAGGGATTATAGATTGGGTGGTCTCTGCATTTTTCTTTCTTAGAATTTCTTGATTTATTAAACTTCCAGAGTGTAATTTACTAGAGAACCTCTTTTCTATAACTAGTATACTAGGGGATAAAACCTCTCAGATTTCTTTAATATAAAATCTACTTTAAAATAAAAAATAAAAGAAACTCAGAGACCAGGGCTAATTGCTGTACATAGACTAAAAACCTGGAGCATACTTTTAACATGATGAAAATTAGCACAAATTTTGAGTCTTACAATTTAAAGGAAACATATGTAGCTCATAGTTTTTTCATTCGATTGCAAATAACAGTTAGTTACCAGAAAACTATGAATTGCATGAGTAATTATTGTCTTTTCTTTCAAACTGGCATGCAATATTATATACAGTTGGAGGAGTATCTCTCTCTTTTTTGAATACAGTGTAATTTTTCTTTTCTAATTTGGTGGACTAACTGTCCAATTTTTTTTTCTAGTTGTTGGGAAAAACAAGGAATTATTGGTTCTGAAATAGAAGTAATTTCCTTGCAAGAGTGGGAAAAAGGTAATCACCTTTTTTCACAACTGCTAGGAAAAATTCAACCATTAGTCCTCCACCAAATTATGAAAAAGAGAAAAAAAAAATTACACTATATTAAAAAAAGAGAGAGAGATACTCCTGCAAACAGTATATAATATTGTACATTATAGAATAAATTACATAAATAGTCCCTAACCTTTAGGCCTTGTGTTAATTTGGTCCCTAACCTTTTAGTGCTGTGTCAATTTGGTCCCTACTATCAAGTGTTGGATGGAAATTGCTGTGTCAATTCATATTTACGTAATATGACCTGTACAGCCACGCCATATTACATTAAAAAAAAAAAAAAAAAAAAAAAACTTTGTCACCTCTGTTTCTCATGTGAGTGCCTGGGGAAAAATCCCTAACTCTTTAGATTATCACTCATCACTCCAAAATCCAAACCACAACCAGCCTCATCACTCATTAGACCTCATCACTCATCTCTTTGAATATGTCCACCAACACATAAATTTCTAATTTACACCAACACATTCACAGACCCACAGAGAAACCAAATTTCCATAAGAATACAACCCATTTTTGAGTAAGGGAACCCAAGCAAGCCAAAACAAAGAAAGAAAGAGTACAGTGAGACTAACTAATCTTTTTCTCCTTGAAGTCCCTTCAAAGGGGAGGGAAATTTAGATGGAAAGAAGAGATTGAAAAAATAAAAATAGAAAAAGAAAAAAGAAGAGGAAAGTGATACAGGAAGCAGTTTCTAGTGGAACTATAGCCAAGCCTTAACTTCCTGCATAATGGACTAAATTGAAACAAGACCAAAACACATGGATTTATAATGTGTTTTATTGACTCTTTAATAGTGTAACATAATAGTCACCTCATTTATTGTACCCAAATCTCCCATCCATTTCAAAATCTGGCGCATGGAGAAAGCAGTAAAAAAAAAAGTCAATAAAGAATTGATTTTTGGGCCTAAAGTCAGTAGAAAAACCAATGCAAATCAAGCTTCTTATTGAGATATTGCATAGATAGCAAGAGTTAGAAATATGAATTAAAGAATGGTGTGATTAGGTAGCTTTAGAATACCTTAGGATCCATATGCTGACTTTGACAGCAACAGGAGGCTCCTCTACACCTTTTAGCATAAGACTAAGAGTCCAGGCCAAAACCCTGAATTTTATATCTTTGGCTACATAGTTTCTTCTCCTACTCAATCCAATACCAATCTAAATCACACAACAGAGGGCGTTTTCCCTAGTAACCCAACCTTCTCTCTCTCTCAAAGCTGAAAGCTCGCATTTTTCTTCAAGACAAGAATGGAGTAGGGTTTTGTCACAAAGGGAAAGGAGTCAAAGGACACAAGCTGGTGGGTCATGGGTGTTTAAACTTGGGGTAAGTCCCACTCCCGAATTGTCCAAGAAAACCTCCGTTTTGTTTGCAATCATTTGTTTGTTTTGTTTTTGTTTGTGTTTCTTTTTTCTTAAGTAAACATAATATATTTTTAGATTCAATTATTATCTAAGAGATATTTTCAAAATGGAAAAACTTAATAGAAATATTTTTAGAAACTTTTTATGATTTTTTTTTAATAGTTTTTTCTATTTCCCATGAAAGTGGTATTAGTTTTAAAATTTTTCTAAAATAGTTTATTAACAAATGTCTTAAAGGCACCTATTAACTGAACCCTTTTGTAAATAATGTAATGTGGAGTTGAAATTTGTTTTTAACACGCCTTACAAACGATTCATTTTTTATATGACTTGAATGACCTAAGGAGGAAAGAGATATCAATAAATTCATCACTTATATTAAAAAATAAAAGACTAATAACATATGAAAAATATAATTTTATTAAGAACCTAGTAATATTATGTTGAGAATGTGACATAATTGTCAATGAAGTAGCTCTGCTTTCTACACAAACATCTCCTCTCAAAGCATCGCTAAAGTGGACGAAATGGACCAAAGTGAACCGAAATAAACCACAATTGACCGAATTAGACTGATTGGACCAAAATGGATCGTGTGGACCGAAGTAGACTGAATATACTGCATATTTGGTTCTCTGATGAGTGAAGAGGCTATGGGTTGCGGTTTGGAGTGTTGAGTGGTGATCTAAAGAGCTAGCACACACGTGAGAAGTTAGGGACCAAATTGGCACACACTGAAAAGTTAGGGACCAAATTCATACAAGTTGTAAAGATTGGGGATCATTTATGTAATTTACCCTACATTATATTATTGGTTGTACATCTTGGTTACAACATTAAAATGTTAAGATCCATTTGAAAAGAAATCCAGAATAATAGAAAATCAAAGAGATAAGTTTTCATGGATTCTTGTAATAAATATTAGAGAGCATACCAAGAATGTGTTTTCGGCCATCTCTTGCTTGTAGGAGTGCCTTTCTCATAATGGGTAATGTAACTCCTCCCACCTATCATAGAAGGATCAATCGTAATTATTTATTAAATATAGTTATTGAACATTACTGATAAATTTCCAAGAAAAACTGATAAGTAAGATTTTGTTTTTGTTTTTATTTTTATTTTTTTATTACTATTATATATACACACATTCACACAGACAATTCTATGGAGGATGTTGGATAGAAGCAGAATAGCATGCTGCATTCACAAATAAATGGCAGTTACTCCTAACTAAACAACGAAAGAAAGAGAAATTTTGAAGCTATAAATTGGAATGTGTAGATACTATCTCACCTTTATGTCCATCTGAAATGCAGTTATTCCTTCTTCATTTCCTGCAACCTGTAACCACCATTTTGTTTACCACACACATCATGTTATTTTCCTTTGATCTTGATTGTTTGGCATTCCATTAATTCTGCAATACATCTTGAGTACAAGCATTTTCAGATCTAATAGAAAATTTAATTTGAAATCAATTTGATAAATTACCGATTGTCCTAAAAGTTTAAGCTGTTAGGAAATTATGAATTTAATTATTTAGCCATATTCTAACACTTCCCCTCACGTGTGGGCCTAAACTCCCCCTTAATAATTGGAGCCCAACATGTGAGATTTTCAATATTTTGAATGAGAGGTAGAGCGGGGAAAGGGATCAAACTCCTGAACTTCTTTTCTAATAACATGATAAATTACCAATTGTACCAAAAGCTTAAACTATTAGGAAATTGGGAATGTAATAATTTAACCATTCTAACACAATTGAAAACTCTAAATAAGTAAATAACTAATATTCTAGAATATATGACCTTAAAATCCATATCTCCAGAGGCATCTTCAGATCCAATTATGTCAGAAAGAATAAGTGGAGTTCCATCTCCCCCAAATTCCTGAGTGTCCAGAACCATACCCATTGCTATCCCAGCAATAGAGCACTTAATAGGAACCCCGGCATCTTGCAATGCTAAGCAACCACCACAAACAGATGCCATGCTGTTACAAAATCGAAGTTGATGTTAAGGAGTAAACCATAATGTCAAGTAAAGGACTCAATGGGCAGTTCTTAGAGTAAAAGAAGACACATTTTCTGCAGAAATATTCATCACATAAGTTGAACATGCCTTTAAATTTTTGGAATAACCTAAAAAACATATCATTTTCATTTTTATTTTTTAATTTTACAGATTAGCTAAAAAGCTTTTTCACCTTGAGGAGCCATTGCTTTCTGTGATGGTACTCTCAACACGTATGGTGTATGGAAAATCATCTTCAGAAGGCAAGACTGGTTCAAGGGCTCTCTCTGCAAGCACTCCATGACCAATTTCTCTTCTAGTAGGCGCCCCAATTCGCCCAACTTCCCCAACACTTGAAGGAGGAAATGAGTACTGAAAAGTTTATACAAATTCTTAACATTTCGCCAGGAGTAATATATTAAAGTTGCAAATCCATCAAGAGATTAAGTTCAACCAATATATATATATATATATATATATATATATATATATATTTCTTTTGGGTTTCTTTGTTTGTTTGGGATAAGTGAAAATTCAACCAATAGTTTGAAAAATCAAAGTAGAAGAAAAATCCAAAGGCCCATGACTTCTTCTCGGACATATCTTAAATTAAACAATAATAACTTCATAAATTTTACGTTTAAAGGGATTCATGACTTGCCTACAATAGGGTGGACAATCAACCAATTTGTAGTTCCATAATTATGGACCAAAAAGTGGTAAACCACAAAAAATTGCAGGGCATAAATAGACTGACAAATATATTTATAGCTATGAGCAACTATAAGAAAGGCTCTTCGCATATAATTATACAAAATCAAAAGAAAATTAAGAGACCTGGAGATAAAACCTCTTCAGTTCATCTGCGCCCTCAAGGTTGTCTATTCTTTGTGCCATCTGTTTATCACCAAGTGTAATCACTGCCAATGACTGTAAAACACAAAAAGTAAGAAATAAAGAATAATAACGTTGTATACATGAAACAAGGAACATAAATAAACTTTATTATGCACATAAAACTGCACTAATGGTAATTTCCTTTTGCATTTTTCAAGATCTTAACATGTGGAGGATGATTGGCAGTGCTAGCAGGATGGTCTTTATATCCTCGATTCCTCCGCCCCATGAGCATTTCAATCATGGCTTTTGGATTCCTCCAGTGCTCAGTTGTGGCTGTGGCATCAAAGATTAGGCCATCTACCATTTCAATTATTACATATTCTCACTTCTTTATGTTTGTAAGTTAAATATCTCAAATTTTGTGAAACTTGTGAACTTATGAAGCACCATCATGCTTTTTTTTCGTTTACCTTCTAGCAACAGTTTTCATCCATTTACCATTGTTCATACTGATGTCTCCCATCTTCTCATGTGGTATCCTGGTCTGGTTTTCAACGATTACATTTATTGATGATTTACTCTCGAAGTACTTGGTATATTTTTTGAAAGAAAAAAGTAATGTATTTTCTTGCTTTAACATCTTTCAAAAAATAGCACTAAATCAACTTGTTACCTTGGTTAAAATTGTTTGATTTGAAATGGGAGAGATGAGAGTCTTCAATCATACTTTATTGAGCATGGGATTATTCACCAAACATCTTGTGTGCATACCCATCAATAAAATGGGGTCACTGAACATAAAGATCATCATTTATTTGATATTGCACGTTCATTATTGCTTACTATGTGATAAATTATTAGTTATCCCAAAAGCTTAATTTGTGAGGAAAGAGTGAGTTTAGCAATTTAACCATTATTATAAAACTACCTCTCACTCTCACGTGTGTCCTCAACTCCCCCCTTAATAAAAGAGCCGAATATGTGGGATTTTTAACTTTTTAAATGGGAGGTAAAGTGAAGACATGGTTTGAGCTTAGGACTACTTGCTCTAATACCATAAATAAAAATTGTTGATTATCCCAAAAGTTTGAACTGTTAGAAAAGGGTAAATTTAATCATTTAACAATTATTTTAACACTATGAATGTCCTAAAATTTGATTTGGCAGATGCTACCCTTATAGCCGCATAACTCATCAATCATATGTCCTCAATTTCAAGACACTAATAGAGGTATTATCATCACACTCTTCCTCTGACTTGCTTCATGTCACTCCTCATGTATTTGATTGTACTGGTTTTGCCCATGCTCATCACTCCACATGTCGTAAGCTAGATCCTCATGCCCTAAAGTGTATCTTTCTAGGCTATTCTGCAACACAAACAGGATAGTGTTGTTACCATCCTCTTGTAAATATTTTGTCACCATGGATGCTACTTTCTTTAAGTCTTGTTCTCATTTTTTTAGACCCAACTCCTCTTCAGGAGGAGAGAATTGGTGAAGAGGAGCCTCATGCTCATTCTTGTGTATTGCTTGTGATTTTTCCCTCCTCGGTTAGTTGAACCATGAAGAATCACTCTTATAACCACCCAAATAGCCTTATCTGATGGAATCTCAATAGCTTGATGAGGTGGACATAGTTGTCAGTATCATATGATATACGATACGCATCGTATTGTGTACAAAAAATTCCATCTTGGAAGTGCACATGAATCATACAATTCATAGGTTTGTATTGTATGATTCGTAGAATCGTACGTATCATACGATACATAGACAAGTGAGTTAAAATTGATTTTTTATATTAAAATTTGTGCTTTTATTCGAGTCCAACAAGTTGTTAGATTTTTTTAACTCAAAATTATTGGGCTACTTAATTGAGCCCAATAAAATAACATGTCCATGATTCTTTTCTTTTCTTTTCTTTTTTCTTTTTTTTTTCCCTCTCCTCTCTGTCTCCTATAAATTTGGACTATACACTTAACAATTAACTTCCATATTTGCAAATTTATTTTCTATACTATGAATAAGGTATTAATTTTCAATATAATTATTTTTATTTTTGTTATTATTGTTATATGTCGAAGAAGCTAGAATGACAAAAAAAAAAAAAAGGTGTATATATATATATATATATATAAAGAAAAATTATAAGAATAAAAGAATAAGAAGATAGAGTAAATGCTGATGATAATGAAGAAATAATTTCGCAAGATGATGAACATTATGATAGCAATGACTTAGATATTGTGGCTCATATATCATGTATTATCACTTCTCATCAAATTATTATTGTGGTTCATATATCATGTATTATCACTTTTGAGTTTAATCAATTTGAATGTGTATATTATAAACATGTGTTAATTTGATTTATTTAGTTAGCTTTGTTAAATATTATTACATAAGTAATGATTAAATTAGTCATTAATCGAATATATTTCAAATTTATAATAAATTTATCTTTTATATGTATATCTATAATATTTTTTTATAAATTTTTTTAGGTATTTGTGTATCTTACAATATACGATACGATAATCGATTCACGATACAATTCACGTTTTGACAACTATGGAGGTGGATTAACAGCAACTTTCTTGGGTTGAAGGGGAGTTTCCTTTTCCTACTAGGAATGTCACACTAAAGTATTTCAGAAGGCAGAAGGACAAGATCACCCTTCCAAGTACACATAAATCAACTTCTTCAGGTGTAGGTAATATCTCTAATCCCATTCCTACTTTATTTTATTTTATTTTATATATATAAATATTATCTTCTCCTTCTGCCTTCTGATAATAATAAGAATGATGATACTCCTATTTCCTTTCGTAAGAGTATTAGATCTTGTACTCAACATCTAATATCAAATTATATTTCCTATCAAAATATTTCACCAAACTATCGTATCTTTGTGTCCCAGTTATCTCGTGTTCCTATTCATCATAATGTACAGGATGCTCTCACTGACCCGAAGTGGAAAGATGATGTGTTTGAGGAAATGACAGCATTGCATAAAAACAATACTTGGGAATTAGTTGAGTTGCCTAAAGGGAAAGAGATAGTGGGTTGCAAGTGGGTGTACACAGTTAAGCACAAGGCTGATGTTCCATAGATAGGAACAAGGCTAGATTGGTCACAAAGGGGTTCACTTAGCCGTATAAGATTGACTATCAAGAGACATTTGCATTAGTGGCTAAGATGAATTCCACGAGTATATTAGCAGCAAATATGAACTGGACTCTTAAACAACTTGATGTAAAATATTCTTCCTCTGTGGTGAGAGGTTTACATGGATGTTCCCCAGGTTTAGGAGCCTATCAACTCATGGACAAGACTGCAAATTGAATAAATCATTGCGCAAAAATAAAAACAATCTCCTAGAGCATGGTTTGAATGGTTCAGTCAGGCCATGGGGCTTATGGATACAGGCAGGCTTAGAGTGCTCACATTTTTTATCAAGTGCTCACCTTTAGATAGGGGTACCGCTCTTATTGTTTATATTGATGATATGGTAACAGGTGATGCTATTGAGGAAAGAGAATGATTGAAAGGATATCTGGCCAAGGAATTTAAATTAAAGGACCTTGGAGCTTTAAATAATTTTCTGCGTATTGAAGTAGCAAGGTCCAAGCAAGGTATATTAATATAACAATGGTAAATATGTCCTTGATCACTTAGAAAAATTGGAATGCTTTGGAGCTAGGCCTGTGATACCCCGGTAGTGGAGCAAAATCATAGATTGGAGGAAGATTCAGATTGTCTATTGGCAGGGAGATACCAATGCCCAGTTGGGAGACTGATTATTTTGTCTCACAATCACACTAACATTACTTTTTCTGTTAGCATGGTTAGTCAATTTATGCAAGCTCCTCGGGTTTATTATATGAATATTGTTTACCATATCATTTGAAATGCACTCTTACTTGAGGATTACTCTTCTCTAATCATGGTCACTTAGAGCATTGGCATCAGGCGTGCCAAATGCCAACACCAAAATCTTTGCTTCATGAGGTGTTCCAAATCTCAAATTTTTTCCGACATGCTACAATGCCGTTCTATTAATAGAACAGCACTGTACCATGTTGGAAAATTTTTTATTGTTTTTTTATTCACCTGGTGGGCCCTTTCTCTTTCTAATTTTTTCCTTCACACTCTCTCTCTTCCCTCTCTCTTTCTCATTTTCTCTGCCTCTGTCTCTGCTCTCTCTTCCCCCTCCTCCCTGCTCTCCTCGCTCTGGTCACCCTCTCTGCCTCCCTCACCGACCAAACCCAGGCCGGAAGCCATCACCGTCGCTTGAAGCCCATCTCAGCCATTGTTTGAAGCCGCTTTGTAGAACCACCGATCTAAACCCACCACCACTAGTCTGAAGCAACCACCACTGAAAAAGCATCCACCACTGGACGATCTTCCGTCTCTCTTACCAGCTTGTTATGATTTTAATTTGGTTGTGTTTTTTTTCTTTTTTTTGGGATTTTGTTTTGCGGTTTGGGTTGATTTAGTTTTGGTGGGTTGTGGTGGTTCTGGGTTGATTTTGGACGATGGTTGCTAGTGGTGAGTTTGTGGTTGTGGTAGTGGTGGTGGTGGGTTCTAATTTGGTGGGGATGAGGTGGTGGTGGGCTGTGGAGTGGTAGTGGGCTGTGGGTGGTGGTGGTTTGTGGGGTAGTAGGGACCGTAGGCTTTGGGTTTGTTTTGTATTTTTTTTTTAATAAATTGCAAGAGTTTTTTTTTTTAATGTTATTTTAATGTGTTAAATGGAAAAATAAAACATCTTATGTATGGAGTAATGTCAAATACAATTGTATAATAAAAAAAGTAAGTTTCGGTGTGGTAAAATGGCATTTGGCATAGCACAACTGATGCTAATGCTCTATAGTAAAACCCTATACAGATGCTGACTGGGTAGGTTCTACTAATAGGAGATCGACCTTGGTTTATTGCACCTTTGATGGAGGAAATTTGGTCTTTTGGAGAAGCAAGAAACATGCAATTGTCATCAGGTCTAGTGCAGAATGGCTTATGGTAAATGTGAACTTTGGGTGAGGATGATGTAAAAAGAGCTGGTTCTAACACACAGGAAACTTGATGCAGCCAGTTAGATATGATTTTTCAAAGATATATTTAATACTTATTAAAATCTGGTCAATTTATTATTTAGTCCTTTATGTTGTAGTTTGTGTAGAATTTTAAGCCAGTTAATACGTCCTAATTTGAGTCAAAAGTCTTGCATGACCTTTTGACTGCAAGATCCTGAAACTACGGAGAATAATTATTATGAAAGTTATCACAAGAGAATGTAGTGCTATTTATATGTCTAGTATGGGCTAATGTAGATAATCTTTTTACCAATTAATATATCTAATTTAGAGAATCATTCTCTACAGCCTTATTTTGGGTTTGTTTATTCATCTACTCTTTCTATTCTCCTGTTCTTCTTTGCTCTAAATCAGTTCCAGCAACCTTTGGTTACCATGGACTGCATGATTTGATATCAAAGGTAGTGACTTTGAGAACCCGTTTCATGGTCGTGCTCCTCATAGGCAGCCACCTGTTCAGGATGATAGAAGATGGGAGATGAGCATAAAGCTTGAAATACCAAAATTCAATGGTAGTTTTCAAGTTAAGGAAGTCTTTCCTGTGGATTTACTTTATTCATCTAAATTCAATGGTAGTTTTCAAGTAAAGGAAGTCTTTCCTGTGGATTTACTTTATTCATCTACTATACTAAGGTCGATGGATTATTGTATTCCAAACATATTTGAAGATGGTGGAAAATGCTCTAAAGAAGACATTATTGTGGATTGGAATTCTCCACCAAACAATTACAAGCACCCTGATGAAGATTATGAATTGTACAAACAAGTTAAGGAAGATGATAATGAGAATTCCTTTGTTCAAATGCAAAAAGTTGTTGATTTTATAAAGGAGAATTATTCAAAGGTAAGATTCATTGTTGTAGCCATAGAGCAATTGGGTGTCAAGACATTATCTCTTGAGGAGCAAAATCCACATGTTGATTTTCTTGGGGTTGACAAATATATATTTCCTGATGATAAATTTGATATTCATTTTGGCCCTTCAATAGAGATTAAGGGTCCTTGTCCTAAAAAGATAAGTGAAGCTTTTGTGTCATGTGAATCAAAAGAGAAACAAAATCTAGGATCAAAGGATGAATATGCTTGTTGTGGGAGAAAGACATGCATCGGGTTTATCAAACTGATTACCCTAACATGTTATATAATAAATGAATGAATTGATTTACTGATTTGCCCCTAGCTTATACCCATAACACTCCCCCTCAAGTTGGAGAGTATATATCATACAATCCTAGCTTGTTACATAATAAACCCAAACAAGTCTTACATAAACCTTTGGTAAACATATCAGCAATTTGGACTCTTGCAAAAACATATGAAGTAGCAATTAGACCACCTTCAAATATCTGCCAAGTAAAATAACAATCTACTTCTATATGCTAGGTTTGCTAAGGATTGGAAGCAATGTAAATTGCTGCTTGATTATCAAAATGCACAGTCATATGCACCTTCACAAATTTTTTTAATTCCTAAAGTAAATGCTTAGTCCACATAAGCTCGCATGATGTGTGTGCCATTGCTCTATACTCAGCTTCTGCACTAGATCTGGCTACAGTAGTTTGTTTCTTACTTTTCCAAGTAATCAGATTTCCTCCCAGAAAAGTGCAATATCCAGTAGTAGATTTTCTATCTAATGGTGATCTTGCCTAATCAGCATTAGTAAAGGCTTCTACCTGTAGGTGACCATTAGCTTTATACAAAAGACCACAACCTGGATGTGCTTAAAAATACCTCACAATCCGAATAATTGCCTCCCAATGTGGAAGGAGAGGATCTTTCATGTACTGGCTCAAAATACTAACTACAAATGATACATATGAGTGAGTAATTGTGAGATAATTTAGCTTACCAACCAATGACTATATCTCTCAGGATTAGATAACAACTCCCCCTGATCTTCTTACAGTTTGACATTAGGATCCATAGGGGTCTCCGCTATTAGATCCTAACAAGCCGGTTTCTTTCAAAATATCCAACTTTCTTCGCGACAAATTGATGCCCTCTTTAGATCATGCTACCTCAATACCCAAGAAATAACAAAGTTTTCCTAGATCCTTAGTTTGAAAGGAGTTTTGAAGGCATCTCTTTAAATTATCAATACTCTTCTTGTCATTACCAGCGATTATAATATCATTAACATAAACTATCAACAAAATCTTTCCTCTTGTAGAGGTGAGAGAAAACACATAATGATCAAATTGGCAACGTCGCAGTCCAAACTTTAAAAACTTTAACACTGCTTCACTACTAAATTTGCGAAACCAAGCTCTAGGAGATTGCCTAAGACCATAGATGGCTTTATGCAACCTACACACCTTTCCAGACTCCCCCTGAGTAACAAATTCAGATGGTTGTTCCATATACACCTCTTCCTTCAAATCTCCGTTCAAGAAGGCATTTTAAATGTCTAACTGAAATAGTGGCGAGTCCAAATTAGCAGCTAAGGAGATCAAAATCCGAACAGAAGAAATTTTAGCAATTGGTGAGGATGTCTCTGCATAATCAACACCATATTCCTGGGTATACCTTTTGGCAACCAAGCAAGCTTTCAAATGCTCAATAGAACCATCAAGCAAGTATTTTACAGTATACACCCAACGACAACCAATAGTAGTCTTTCCTGGAGGACGAGTAACTAAAGACATTTCTGCTTCAATAGCCGACTTCCAACCAAGGATGGCCATAGCCTCTAGGACAGACTAAGGAATAACAGCAGAATTCAAGGGCAAGGTAAAAGCAATTGGAAGAAAGTCAGGGCCAGGACGAGGATCACTAGGCGGGTAAGAAGTCTCAATGGGAGGTTTCTGCCAACGACGATACACCTAGAGTGGTTTCTGAGGAGTAGGTTTAGTAGGAAACACAGGTGGTAAGCAAGAAGACAAGGAAGACAATTGTCACTATCAACCGAATAAGAGAAATAGGATTGAGACTCATCAAATGTGACATCAGCACTAATGAAATGACGATGAAGAGTAGGTGAGTAACATCTGTATCCCTTCTAAGTGCGAGAATACCTAAGAAGAACACATTTAATTGATCTAGGATCAAGTTTATCACTCTCAGTACCTAAGACATGAACATAGCACACAACCAAAGATTTTTGGAGGTAGAGGAAACAAAGGTGCATTAGGAGAGAGCACAATATAAGGGATTTGACCACCTAGAACAGTGGATGGAATGGGATTAATTACGTGACAAGAAGTTAACATAGCATCACTCTGGTATGATTTGGGAACACACATATGAAACAATAGGGCACAAGTGACCTCTAACAAATAACACATTTTGCATTCAGTAGCTCTATTTTTTTTTTTTTTTTTGTGTAGTACATTGATTTACTGATTTGCCCCTAGCTTATGCCCATAACAATGCTGATTTATTCTTAGCATTTGTCTCATGTGCTACACTTTGGAAAAACAAATTACAACTGAGAATTCGTTCAGCAAGGTTTATCACGAGCGAGAAAAGATTGACCAGAAGCATGTTGGTTCCACTTTTATCGTTGAGAAAAAAAGGATGGAAAGAAATGACTGGACATCCAATAGATTGGGGGAAGGATCTGAACTTGAACTCAAGGACAAGCTTTCTAAAATCAAGGGAGACGGATACAGCCTGCTAGATATGATTTTTCAAAAATGCATTTAATATTTCTTGAAGTCTGGTCAATTTATTTTTTATTCCTTTATGTTGTAGTTTGTGTAGAATTTTAAGTCAGTCAATACGTCCTAATTTGAGTTTCATGACCTTTTGAATGCATGATCTTGGAGCTAGGGAGAGTAATTATTGTCACTAGAGAATGTAGTGCTATTTATATGTCAAGTATGGGTTAATGTAGACAATCTTTTACTTATTAAAATACATATTTTAGAGAATCATTCTCTAAAGCCCTATTTTGGGCTTGTTTCTTCCGTGTACACTTTCTATTCTCCTGTTCTTCTTTGCTCTAAATCAGTTCCAGAAACCACGATTACTGTTGCATCAAACCTATATGACTGAATTATCAAAACAAGGTAGCTATTAATATTACTCACAATCCTGTACAACATGATAGGATTAAACATGTTGAAATTGGCATGCATTTCATCAAGGAAAAGCTAGATGATGACATTATTTGTACTCCATTGATGTAGATAGGAGAGCAACTAGAAGAATTCTAAACTAAAGGAGTTCCATGTAGTGTTTTTCATACCATTCTAAGCAAGCTGGGCTTATGCAATATCTTTGCTTTGGCTTGAGGGAGAGTGTTGGAATATGTAGTCCAGATATTATTAAAATTTTTTTTTTTAACCCTTATGAGGGTATATTTGTAGTCCATATATTATTATTTAAGTATAATAAAACCAATATTAGGGAAAATCAAATTAACCTAGCATAAGATTTCTACAAAATTCAACACATACCTACCCCTCACATGGGTTAAATGTGGAACTATAAAGGGGTCAAACCACCGAACAATTACTATTATTTCTGACCTCTTTTTTTTCTTCAGTGCAGTCATATGCCCAAAACCCACCCCTCCTACTGTTGAACTATAAAATCTCCCTTAAGGGGCAAGAGGCAGCACTTAGCAAATGTTAATTTTTTCTCTTTCTATTTGTTCAGTGCAATTACTCCCCATTTATTTAGTAACAAACACTAAGAAGTATATGATTAAGTGGATAGAAGTAAATGCTTTAAAGAAACAAACACTAGGAAAGGCAACATTACTCAGTGGGTTGGAGTAGCTGTTTCAAAGAAGCAAGCCATGTAGAACACAAAGTAATCCCCATGCATACACGCAACACATGCATATGTACATGCATATGTACATACACACCCACACACTCAATCATTAATCATGTAAACATGTTTTTATATAAACTTGTATCAATGGGAAGAAAAGAAAAGAAAGGAGTTCCATGTACACACATGCAGGAAAATAAACATCAGCGGGTAGTCATGAAGGCCTGTATTCAAAGTCAAAATTAGATTGCATCAAACCTGTGTTTCCCCTCGGGTGAAAAGAGCACTTCCATGTGCCCTTGGAAGTAATCCACATCTTGAGTTAATAGGACGTATTTCATCTAAGGTGCGTCCATCACTTCTTCTACCACCCTGTAACAAGTGCAGCAAAAAATCATTTAAGAAATAACTTGCTTGCATCAGTCATATTAAGTTGACAAAAGGATCCAAATTGTTTGACATAGCCCTAATAAACCCAGAAGCAAGGCCTAAGGTATCCTAGGTATGAAAACCCGCCTCAAGAAGAAAATAACTAGCTATTGATGAATCTGAATGAACAGCTCTTAGAGGAATTCGAGACATTCCTTCAGCTTCTATTGAATATTATCAACTCAACTCAACTAAGCCTTAATCCTAATTAAATATTCTCTACTACGCTTCTTCAATATTCTACTCGGCTGCAATTATTTTTTTCTCTCAAGTATTCAGCAGTTACATTATGTACAGCCTCAAATTACCCTACTTTTTCCAATATTTTAAACCTAAAACTACCATTGGTCTGCAGTCTGCACCTTAAACTTTGCTGACCATGCACCTTCATTATAAGATCTCAGCTCTTAACAATAGTTTCTATCAAGAAATACCAACAACATAACCCTCAATTATAGTTTAGCTACCGTAAAAATTGTCTGTTCTTTCCTAATCTTCCACCTTTTAAACTCAATAACTATAATTCTTTCAAAATATGGCCAACCACTTAAACAATTTTTAGTAATTTAAAGACTACAAAACAAAGTATGAACTTCCAGGAAGTTGCTCCTTACTATCAGCTTTAGATATTCATTTTAATGCATAACATTCTTTCTAATTAATACATTAATTTTCCCTGATCTTTCACTATCTATGCATCTTAACTCATAATAAATATCTTGCAGTCATGGAAGGTCAGTTTCAATTTTCTAGCATAAAGATAGAGAGAATGCTGCTTACTAAAACAGGAAGGCCAGTTTCATTTTGCTGGCATAAATATGAGTTTTCTTTTAATGATTTTCTTATATGTGACATGATCATAAATGCATTTTTGTAAACTTGGATTCTGACCATCTTGTTCATCTTGAGTTGAGCTTTAGGGTATGTTTGGAATAAAGGGAGATGAGGTAAGACAAGAGGAGAGTAGAGATGAAGGCAAGCAGACCTTCCCCTCTACTCTCCCTCCATTCAAACATAGGGTTAATTTTTTTGTGATTGTTTTGGATGTGACTAGTCAAACTAAAACTTGGATTTGGATGACCCTTTGGATCTTGATCTATATTTACTGTAAATAGCTCACCCAAAAAGTTTGGTTATATCTGTATGAAATGATAGGGTTATGAATTTTTTGTTGAATGTTTATATAGCTGTAAGCAGTAAATATATTTTTTATTGATTTTGTCAGCATTTAACATAAGCTCCCACTATTATGTAAGGGAGGGAAGAATATTTAATGCCAGAAGGAAGTTATCAAATGTGCTTGCCGGTTGGAAATCAGTTGCCAGGGGGGGGGGGGGGGTGTTTAATTTGCCTCCTTGGTGTAGAAGAATGCTTTGAGATATTTGACCTCTATACAGTTAAGAATGGGACAAATCTTAGAGACCTTTTTTTTTTCTGCAAATCTTAGAGAGTCAAAATATTTTTTTGATAAGTAATAAAGATTCATTGATATTAAAAAAAGAGAGACACCCAAGTACACAGGGAGTATACAGGGGTGAACAAATCAAGAACGAACATTACAAAAATCAAGTAAATCCAAAATAGAAGAAAAAGGATGGTTCCTCCACACAGAGAACCATTCCAATAAAGATCTGAAAAATAGAAGCTTGAGGTCAGGCATGAAACGCTCATTGTCTTCAAAACACCTACTATTTTGCTCCTTCCAAATGCACCACATCAAACAATGAGGAACAATCATCCATATATCTCCATTATGATGGCGACTAAATCGACCTTGCCAGCAAGCAAATAGCCCAACAACAGACATTGGCATAACCCAATAAACTCCAAATAAACCAAACACCATATCCCACAACTCCAAAGCAACCGGGCAATGAAGGAAAAGATGGTCAACAGTTTCACAATTACACTTGCACATATAACACCAATCCAAAATGCAAACCTTTCTTTTCCTTAAATTGTCAATTGTCAGACATTTCCCTAAAACAGCGGTCCAAACAAAGAAAGCCACTCTAGAGGGAATCTTCTGCTTCCAAATGCTTTTCCAAAGGAAAAACTGCTCACTATGGCCAACTAGAAGATGGTAGTATGCACTAACCGTGAACCCCTTACTTTTACAAGGCAGCCAATATCTCTTATCCTCCCCGATCCCCCTTACAAGAGTGCTATAAATGGTATTGATGAAGCTCCTGAAAGCTTCCAATTCTCGATTATGCACATCCCTACAAAAATGTATCTCCCAATGGAGGACACCATTGGTGTACCTCATTAGATCAGCCACACTTGCCTCTTTTCTACGACAAATCCTAAATAATTCAGGATAGCGGTCAGCGAGAGAAGAAGAACCACACCAACTATCTAGCCAAAACTGCACTTTTGATCCATCTCCAATTTCATACAGAATAAACCGAGATAAAGAGTGCCACCCCCTTCTAATATTTTTCCACAAACTGACTCCATATGGACCAGAGGAAGAGCTAGAACACCAACCACCCCAATCACAACCATACTTCACCTCTATCACTTGACGCCATAGAGCATCCCTTTCTTGCCCAAATCTCCATAACCACTTCCCTAATAACGCTACATTGAAAGTTCTCAGGTTCCTAATCCCCAACCCACCTGAAGCAAGCGGAGTACACACCGTAGACCAATCAACCAGATGAAAGTATTAATTGGTTGAAGTTCTAGTTTACTAATGGTCAAGTAATATTCCTCTCCCACAGTCAGTTTTTTGCTATTTTACATGTGTAATTGGAGATGTTTAGCAACTACATATACTCAAACAGTCAATAATTTGTGGTGTTCTTTCTCTTGCCCATTTCATTTGACTCATAAATAAGATAATCACAATAAGTTTATCATTATACTTTGCCTAGACTATCTATTGGTTGCTGTCACTGTTGACAATGTTATTGACAAAGCATTTCATTTGTAAAAGTTGACCATAAAATTATTAAATGGTTGGTCAATTTATTTTGGTTTGTGTGTTAATAACGGTAACTTCTATTACCTACCCAACAACAAAGTAATAAAATGAAGATGTAAACCAAGATAGAACTTAAAATGAGAATCTCTATTACTTTCTATACTTTCTAAAAAAAATTGCAAAAATATGTCAAACAATTTAGAGAGTCAAAGTATTAATTGGTTGAAGTTCTAGTTTACTAATGGTCAAGTAATATTCCTCTCCCACATTCAGTTTTTTGCTATTTTACATGTGTCCTTGGAGATGTTTAGCAACTACATATACTCAAACAGTTAATAATTTGTGGTGTTCTTTCTCTTGCCCATTTCATTTGACTCATAAATAAGATAATCACAATAAGTTTATCATTATACTTTGCCTAGACTATCTATTGGTTGCTGTCACTGTTGACAATGTTATTGACAAAGCATTTCATTTGTAAAAGTTGACCATAAAATTATTAAATGGTTGGTCAATTTATTTTGGTTTGTGTGTTAATAATGGTAACTTATATTACCTACCCAACAACAAAGTAATAAAATGAAGATGTAAACCAAGATAGAACTTAAAATGAGAATCTCTATTACTTTCTATACTTTCTAAAAAAAATTGCAAAAATATGTCAAACAATTTATCATACAAGTTGAAACTTTTTTGAGCAAAGATCTGACACAGGTCAGCAGTTTCAAAGAATCCCCAAAATGTTCCTTCCACTCGGTAGAAACCAAGAATCTATCTTTCCGGGACATAGCAGGAATGTACTAGTTGTATGTCATGCGTAGGAACCCCTTTCAGATTCTGTTAGATGCATCTTGTCAATGAAGTTTAATAATTCCATCATGGCTCTAGTAAATTTGACAGCTCTAGCTCTCTAATGAGAATAGCGAACAGTATTGAAGTGCCCTGCCACCCATCAAAGACCCCACTTCTCTACTACTTATATTAGATCAACCCATAACTTTCCAAGCTCCCTATCTTTGTTTGGCTCGTACACCCCTTTAAGAAACCCATTCAGAGCTATCCTCAATATTTCCAACAAACTGAACAAAGTAAATCCCCCAGAGCAGAAGCCAACCCTTTCCACAATTCGTTTATCTTACCTTATCAACAACCCTCCCACAGTTTTTGATTATTTCCTTCTTCCTCAAATCATTTAACCCTACTATTGGCTCTTCTACAGAATCCACTCCTTGCATGATAATTTATACAAGACTCTAAATTCTTCCATTGCCTTGAGTCCTTTGTTGAAAAACTATGGCATTTCTGTCTACCCCCAAGACTAGTTTTCCAATGACTTTCAACTCTCAAAATACCCCATTACTTTGTCATGAAATCCCTTGATAGAATAGGGATGCCCAAGACAACAATAAACCTTTGCATCTGTTCTAAGTTGTAACACCTATCTTTTTTCTTTTTTATTTGATGACGTAGGAGAACTTCACTCAGATTAGTTGCATGTCACAGAGCATATTGTATAACAATCCTCATAGTTAATCAAATTCCTACGGGCAACTGACCCCACCCGCCAGAACTAGTTACCGGGTAATCCCAACGTCTCTGTAATAGTTATGGCAACTTGAATGAAATGTTACTAACACCAACTTATAAGTCTGCACTACTAGGAAGGGAAATATGTTCATTTTTGTAACAATCATCTATTTCACAGAAAGAAAGCACCTTACCTCCACAATGCGCTTTCGCAAGAATTTTGATGTTACTTCTTTAAAAACTAGCTTCACATCTACCTCAGAAAAAAGCTGGAAAAGAACAATAATTGTAATCAATTGACATTTGCGTCACAATATGCTATTTATAAATTTAACAACATAGAAGATAGATCAGAAATAATTCATTCATCAATAAAAATTTCAAAAAACCTCAACAAAAAAAAAAAAAAAAGGAATTAAATTGTTAACCCATAAAGGCAAATTAAAATTTCAACATCATCAATTCTATAAATACTTTATAATTGTAAGTTACCAAGGGCATAGACCTTCGTGAATTTGGCTTTATATGAACATCCCCTTCATCTACTTCACCATCCACAACCACTTCCTCATCCTCATCCTCATCCTCAAATAAATCTGGTAATGTTTCAGCAGCTCCTGAAACTGTATCTGTTTCGACATAACCATTTTCAGTAAGTATAGTCAGAACCTTTTCTTCCAATGATGTGAGAGCTTTTCTTCTAGGTATTTTGTTCCTAATTTGCAAGATTTTCACCAACTCATCTCCAGCAATTTCCTGCACATGGTGAATTATTATACTTACCACTTATTACAATTCATATTCCAATAACTATAATTATCCAAAGTACTGAAAAAGATACAGAAATAATCGAGGATGGAGAAATTGAAACGAAATCCTAGAATAACAAGTTTTAACTAAGATGAAGCTTTAATATTGAAACCAACCACATAAAAGGGTCTTTTGGATCCAACACCCTAGTTTCTCTCCCAATCTTACATAATTTGTGCAATTGATCTGCATGTGTGTGATACCTAAAATGCATAGAAATACTTGCCTTCATATTTGAGTTGTGCGTTTAATGTTTGACTATAAATACATGAATTAAATTTCTGGAGTGTACTCTAATTGTGAATGCTATAATTTCTATATATATATATATATATATGAGAAAGCGTCTGTTCATGTGAGGTTTGCATAAATTATATTTTACAGTTATATTTTGAGTATGACAATGTTTTCTAAATAGTTATCTATATTGTATACAACCTAATCCCATACATGATTAAGTGTTGGTCTTTGGATACTATCTATTGTGGGGCATTATGATATCTCACGTCAAGGATTTGGTATGTGAGTCATCAATGGTTTGGAATGTTTAGTTTTTTAGAGCGGGTGTTTGTTTAGTTACACCAAAAGTGTACTATACCTTTTGAGGAGCTCCCTATGTCATGATAAATAGTATCAAAACTAACATAGCAGCACCGTGTATCTTGTTGGCATTGCATGCAACACAAAACAAGTGTTATTAGTTCTAGTTATTTTTATATTAGCATATTAATAAGGGTATTTTTGTAATCATTCTATAAACCCTAATATAAATATATGCTAAGGCGTGGGCCTAATTGATTATGACCTAGACCTTTTCTTTCTTTCCTCTCTGTCTGTCTCTCTCTATTCTTCTCTTCCTCATTCTTCTCACGTAACCCTAAATCTTCATATTTTACAACTCTAACTACAAGGATATCAAGAATGTAAGTGAAGGAAATTGTGGAACCTCATACCAAAATTTTCCAAGGATTTGGAATGTGAGTTAACAATGATTCGGTATGTAAATGCATCACACAAATACATGTCAATCCCACATCAAGCATGTACTAGATTGATCTGTATTATAAAAGCAATTACAGGGAGTATCATGCAAATGTGATTAACGTTCTCCTAGTTGTGACAATGACTAACTACTTGGAGAGCATCCCCAAGTATGACAGCCAAATTTCAAAGAACCTCCAGTAAAAACGCCAATTTGTTATTAACGAGTAGTATCCAGTATGAGGTTTATAACATGTCACATTTGCAAACAAATCCAATGGCATAGAAGAATCCACATCAGTTATCTACTTAAGGAGACTTTTCCCCCATTTAAAATAAAAAACAGTGTCTTTTAAATTCTTTACTCCCTCACTTTTATTGATCAATTATTTTCAACCTTATGAATCAACTTTCTTTCCCCCAAATAATCTTTGGATATAATATCAAAATAAAAAATCGAATCCAACTGTCACACCACATCCCCCTCCAAACCCAAATAAAAAATAAACCCCACCTCGGACCCAAGTCCATTACTCCATATCCTTTGCCAAAAGCTCACATGAGCACCAGTACCACCACAAACACTCATGTTGGTGCCCTATGAAGAATGCCTCAACACTGCTAGCATGAGAAGCTTCACCCTCAACAAGCGGTGAGCTTTAACCTCCCCCACTAGCATCCCATCCAACCCCACCTTGCTAAAATGGTGCAACTTGTAGGTGCCACAGCAACAATTATTTGAGCAAGAAATTTTTTTTCCTGTTTTCTGTTTTTTTTTTTTTTTTTCTTGGGGGGTTGGGGGGGGGGGGGATGTGGACACAATCCAACATCATGACAAAAAAGAGCTGTTGTTACTAATATCAATGGGAAAACAGCTGCTTGTGATAATGAATAACATGGCTTCTTCTATACCCTTTGACCAATTTATAAAAACACGAGGCATTGCAAATCACATACCAGATGCTACCGGTTAATAAAACACTGTAGAAGATCCAATCCTTGTAAAATAAATTACCTTTCCAATACATTATCCATCATTCAAAATTCCCATTTATCATCCACATCACAAAACATTGGGAAAAAAAAATTATTAAAGAAAAAACCAAATACACTCTTCAGTAAGCTGCCTAAGTACGCAATAAATGCTGCTCTAGCTCAACTGGCAGCTCCCCTTACAAGTTCTAGGTAGAGGGTGAGGTCATGACTTCAAGACCCATCAGGTGCATGTGTAACTTACCAATGGAAAAAGTATGCAATAAATTTAAATTAATACTTGCAATTCAGAGAGAGAGAGAGAAAGATGATGATATTGATTAAATAAAAGGGATATAAAACATACTTCCACATGCTTATATAGCTCAGGAGGAGGTAATTTGATTGCGTCAAGCATTTTTGGTTTCCCACACTTCTTAACCAAAGCCTCCACCTCATTGCAAATTGCTCGTACTGCATCCTGATATTAGCAAACAGGTAAATAGTTATCCATCTATGCAGATTCATCTGCTGCTGAGGGATACTTCACTAGAAGAAACAATTGCCAATTAAACTCTCACTTCCTGAGGTAGTTGCAAATATTCCAGAAATGACAAGGTATACACTTCAAAAAAAATTATATTTTACAAAGAAAGCAGGTCAAAAGATAAAATGACTCTTAATAAAATGACTTCTAGATCAATTACAACTCATAGGGTCAAAACAAGAACTTATCAATAAACTTCACCAGATAACATCAAGAAAGTACTTTAAGTGAATGTTTGGATAGCGCAAACGTCCAGCGTTTTGCGCATGGGTCCCGTGCACTGTTCACGGGACCCACAAACCTCTTTTTTTAGCCAAAATTTCATTAAAAATGGGTCTCACGGCACTATTTACGCATTTAAAAATTATTTTGCTACAGTGTTTTCAATTTTCAGCTTTCAACAATAAGCAATATCCAAACAGACCCTAATTATCAACTAACCGATGAGAAGTTAAAAAGCATGAACTGCTAGCACAATTCTGTCCCAACAATTAAATACAAACGTACCAGACTAAGTTATAATCCACAATGTTGACATGTGCTCCCTTAGAAATGTCACTAGCTTGTGGAAAACAAGACTAGGAGAGATGCATGGTGCTGCCTGACAGTACAATTTATGATGTACCACTCTATATATATAGAGTCAAATTCAAGTTCTTATTGAGACCCTCATTCATTTATTTGGGTCAAATTTAGATTGAGACCCTCTTTGCTTATACATTAGAAAACGTCTAAAAGAACAGACAAGGCCATGAAACTTTGACATGTAAAGGGGCAAGACAAGCCAATTAAACATCAAATTAAAAACTTGACCAAAAAATACCCAATAGGCTATTTAGCATTGTGTTCTTTAAACTAGAAAAATAGAAATAATAACAATGTAGCAATTAAGCTACATACTTAAATGAAGTAAACAACCTGCCCAACTTCTACTGCTCGCAGCAACTTTTCTTCTGGGAGAAAATTACAGTAACCCTGCAATGAACAAGTTAACACATCTGTTAATGAGAGTAAGAGCAAGCACAGCAATTGTTAAAGATCACACTGTATTTAACACTGGGAAAAGATAACCAATACATTCTTTTAAGTCAATATCTCCTTTATCAAAGTAATTTGTTCTCCATTAATCAACTATAGCAATAATAAATCGCAACAAACCAGGTTAGTGATAATAGAGATCTTGACTAGAAAGGATATATTGTTTATCTCACAACCCAACGGTAAATCTCAATACGAATTAAAAAACTTAGGAAATCTACTGCTGAAGAAACCAGAATGTGTACCAATCCACATGGTCATATACTTTTTCAATATCTAGCTTGCAAATAGCACAAGGAAATCTACTTCTAATCCAGCTTGCACAATCATTAGAAATTAAAACAGAACCCAAAATCTGTCAGTTCTACACAAAAACATTATGCGAGTCAGCAACAAACTTTTGTAGAGCATGTTATAATCCAATTAAAAGTTTGTACTTTGTTTCAACCCTTCCCTTCATCTTCACCATCAAGTACAAGACTCTTCTTCTAGGGAAGACCATCTTACCAGGGAGCCAACCATGTTCTTGCCCAAGATTCTGCCTGAAGTTCATGGGTGTCACATTCACCAATCAGATGTTTGGATATGAGCTATAATCAGTAAGAATTGCCCAAAGTTCATATGCGTTCTTAAACAAACTAACGTAGGACAAATTGGAGGATTTGTTTACATACGCTTGTCGTTGGTTTAGCGTTCTACTTCTTAATTTATTCCTAATCTATCACCAACAGACTTGTGGACAGTGAATAAGGAAAGATAATTTTTTTTTTTTGATCAGTAAATAAAAAACTTTATTGAAAATACGAAAAAAAATACAAGAACGAGAAAACAACTTCCTTCATACACAGGGAGTGTACAAAGAAAGCAAAAGCCTACTAAAAATTACATAAATCTACGAAATCTAAAACAGAGGGTATGGCAAGACCACTCAAAACAGAATACCACTCAAAAACAGTCCTCTATTCAAATAAAGACAGAAGGAAAATGCACTTCAACTCAATAATAGAACGCTCCTCCCCTTCAAAGATTCTATTATTCTATCAACCACTTGTTTTGCCATAACACAGGATATACCAAATAAACTAAAAACAAAGGACCATAAATAAGAGGCAAATGGGCATTGAAGGAACAGGTGGTCTTGATGGAGGAAATCGGTGAAAGGGAAGGCTGTTTTAGAAAACTAAGTTGCTTAGAGAAAAGAAAGAATGAACTAACTCTTCAAGAGACACATTCTTGGAATAATATCTTATAGGTAAAGATTTCTTGGATTCAATATTCAACTAGTTACCATGAGGGCAGCCTTGCTTATTTATAGTTACATAAGCAAGCTGCTGAGCTAGTTACAAGAACCCACCATGTGGCTGCCATGTGATTGGCCAAAGCCTAACAAACTTCTCTAACTAATTGATATGCTATTGCACTTATCACTAACAACCCATCAACTAATTAACTTTCTGTTACAAGTGATAAGGGCTATTATAAGTAAAAGGAACTACTTATCATACAACATAAGCACTAGTAACAGCTAGCTTTAAAAATCAACTGTATTAGGACTGTCCCTCTTTGGAACACACTTTTCCTCAAGTGTGGCTTGTGGTAAGCTGATCTGGTGCATGATAGGGGTGCAAGTGATGTACATTGAAACTGTTAGAAAAGCATAGATGATCAGGTAGCTTGACTAGGTAGGCATTGTCATTGATCTTATGTAGTATAGGACAAGGACCAATCTTCTTTTGCTGCAACTTAGTATAAGATCCAGCAGGTTTCCTCTCCTTGGTCAAGATCACCCATACTAGGTCACCCTCCTTGAAAATCACTTGCCTTCTCTTCATGTCAGCTTGTGCCTTATGCTTAGCCTTGTTGGCCTCTATTTTCGTCTTAATATCTGCATGTAGCTGTTGTACAAAGTCAGCTAATACAGTGGCTTTTGAATGCTCCTTCTTGGGTAATGGTAATCTTGACAAGTTAAGAACACTGGCTGGTTGCATCCCATAAACAATCTCAAAGGGAGAGTGTTGAGTCGTTCTATTGGTAGATGAGTTATCTGCTATAAGTAAAAGATTCTCCCGTTCCTTAGGTTTGTCTGTCACAAAACACCCTTAGGAGGTTGCCCAACCTCCTATTGATCACCTTAGTCTATCCATCCATTTGAGGATGGAAACTGGTACTGTACTGCAAGTCTATACCAATTTTCCTCCACAAAGTCCTCTAGAAATGGGCAAGGAACTTGGCATCCCTATCAGACACAATGTTGGTTGAAACTCCATGCAACTTATAAATCTCCCCAAAAAATAAACCAGCAATATTGGAGGCATCATTAGTCTTCTTGCAAGCCACAAAATGGGCCACTTGGAGAATCTGTCCACTACCACTAGAAGAGAGTCTGATCTTCTAGTAGTAGGGGATAATCCAAGCACAAAGTCCATGCTAATGCTGGTCCAAGGCTTGTTAGGCATTAGTGGTTGTCCCTTTGCTTTGTTGACAGATCATGCATCTTTGAACTAGTCTTCCCACATCCTTAAGTATGCCTTGCCAATAGAATTGTTGTTGTAGTAGCTGCAGTGTCTTCTCTCTCCCAAGCTGGCCTTGGTTATGCACTTCAAGAAGAATCTTTTGCTTGAGAGAACATTTTGGAATACAAAGGAGCATGCATTTGAACAAATAGGCATCTTGTAGGTTCAAATTCTGCATAATCTGAAATAGCTTGGAATCTTCTTTATAATGCTCCCTAATGCCTCAAAGCCCTTAACTATGTTGTACATATGCACAAGGAAGACCTCCAGCTAAGACCATCTACAACTCTATTAAGGACTCCAGCTTTGTGCCTTAAGCTAAAGTTGAACTATTGTAGGTAGACAACCCATTTGGCATGCCGTTTGTTGAGGATTGCTTGGCTGTTGAGGTGTTTAAGAGCCTCATGGTCAGTATGGAGTATAAATTCCTTGTAAGCCAAATAGTCCTCCCAATGTTTTATTGCTTGTACTATGGCATATAATTCCACATCATAGGTGCAATAGTTGAGTTTGGCGAAGTTGAGTTTTTCATTGAAATATGCCACTAGTTTACCATTTTGATTGAGAACACCCCCTATGCCAACTCTAGAAGCATCACAATCCAATTCAAAGATCTTTTCAAAGTCAGGAGTCTGCAATACCAGTGCTGCAGTAAGGACAGCTTTTCAAGACCTTAAAACTTTGTTGCTTGGCCTCATCCCATGCAATAGTAGATAGCTTGACAATCAGTGAGTGGTGCTGCAATTGTGCTGAACCCTTTAATGAATCTCTTGTAAAATGTTGCTAAACCACGAAAACTTCTTACCTCAGCCACTAATCATGGAACAGGCCAATCTAGAATGGCATTAACCTTCCCCTCATCAATCACAATTCCATTATCAGTCACCATATACCCAAGAAAACCTACCTTACTGCAAAGATGCATTTCTAGGTATTACCAAAGCCCACTAATCCCTCCATCCTACATCCCATTTAATATAATTGATTACAAGTAATATCCTTTCATTGTTAGGTTAGAAATGTGTTTCCTTTGCTTTTATGATGTAATATGGGAGTCCTATTAAAAGGCCCCAAAATGCAGTATTGTAAGCAGTTGATTATGGATTTATTAAATTTGGGTTAGAAGTTTTCTTCCAATGCTTTGTGCTGATTCCAGGTAAGCCCATGTACTGATACCTAGTTTCTATCATGCTTGATGTTGATTCCAAGCAATCACTAGATGCTTACTCCTAGGTCCCATCCCTTTTGTAATATCATTCTTTTGTTTCCCATACACAAGTCACCCTTTTAAAGTTTATTGTGCTGCATCAAACTTGGTATCGGAGCTCCTTGTTCTACAACAGGTTCTTTTCCTTCTTCCAATGTAGTACGTGCAAGAAGATTTATAGCATTTCGATCTTGTGATTATTAAAAATACTTCTTAAGGGAAATGAAATTTGGTAAAGAAGCCTATATCTTTTTAATGGTAATTTATATAAGCACTGAATTGGTTTTGATCCCACAACCTCACCCTCCACTCATTCTTGTGAGAGGAGAAAATGCCATTTGAGTCAATGACATAAGAATTGGCAATAGTGCTTACAAAGGTACTCCATTTGTAAAGACTACAGATCAGTTTCCAAGTTTCATAAAAATAGAAATATAGTCAATGACATAAGAATGGGTGAAGGGTAATGTCATAAGTTCAAAACCCACTAGATGTGTGTATAACTTCCCAATCAATCTATCAAAAAAATACTCACCAATCAAAAAAATAAATTGTAAATATATGGATATTGTCATCCACTTATCTGTTAAATATACAAAATGAAAAATAAAAAGGTAAACAAAAGAAAAATTAAACATTAAAAAAAATAAGAGTAAGGAGTTTACCTCTATCATCAATATTGCATTATCTGTACCAGCTAACAACAAGTCCAGCTCAGATTCTTCCATCTCCTTCGATGTGGGATTCACAATATACTTATCACCAACAAGACCAATTCGAACTCCTGCAACTGCTTTTGAGTTGGGCACTTCTGAAAGAGCTCTGTAATTTTTAAATGAATAGGATTAAAGAAACATTGATGTCTTAAATGTAATAACATGCTGTAAATCCTCATAGGAATGGGGGAGCAAATGAAAATTTATCAGGCTTACACTGCTATCCCAGCTGCTGTGACTGCCAAAGAATCAGGGGAATGCAAACCATCATAACTCAAAACCTGTAAGCATAATGTGAATGTGGAATTTCTTGGCAAGATAAAATATAAGGTTAGCAAGAGAAAAGCATTGTCATGTTTGGTGTGTGTTGTATTAAAAAGCAAGTACTGACAAAAGAGCATAATTATCTACTAACAATACATAGAACAGGTAGCCAGTAATGTTTAAAAAACGCAAAAAATAAAAATAAAAGAAGAAGAAGAAGAAGAGAGAGAGAGAGAGAGGCCCGACCTAAGGAGCACAAACACAGCAAAAGCCCCTATGTGAATGTGTTGGACTAAGACACGGCTGCATGCGTGTCTGCAAATTATCTGGCAAATATATACATAATTTGGACACAATCAAGACATGGCACAGACACATGACCTAAAAAAGTTTGAAAAAGAAAAGGAAAAAGATGGATGTTTGATAACCTTGCATAATCAAAGCACTTTGATCCACACAGTGACGGACTTCCCACTCTCTAGACATACTCTCTCCCTCTCTAGATATACTCTCGCACTCAATCTGCACTACAACCACTCAGATCTGCACTCGTTAGCCCTGCTTCAAGTTCATCAGCCTCTCTCTCTCTCTCTCTCTCTCTCTCTCTCAATATTCATTGAAGAGGCTGCATGAAGTGGGAAGAACTCTTAGGAGGGTCCATGTTGGGCCTCCAGGACTCAATGAAGGCAGAATCGATAATGAGCGCAGTTGGGAGGTCTTTGGAGAAGGTTCTCAGCTCCTGCCCTCAGGGTCAGGGGTTGAGCCAAGAGTGTGAAGCTTGCATAAACATAGTAGCCGCTTCTTTATGAGGCTTCCAAGCATTGGTCCTTTTTTTTTTTGTGTTACTTTAAAGTTGGAAACGTGGGGTCTAATATGTCAGGGTAAGTGGACATTTATGGTTTAATATGGTCGTCTTGAACACTCTCTCTCTCTACCCTTTTCGTTTTATCTTCTTTCCTTTTTTATTATTTTTGCATTTAACAAAAACCTATTTTAATACTCTTATTCTTGTTGTAGTCATTGTTTTTATTTTGTTTATTTACTATTAAATTTCTTATGGTTATTATTATTATTATTGATTGGTAAGTTACGCATGTACCCAATGGGTCTTAAACACACGACCTCACCCTCCATCCTATTATTATGGAAGGAGGAAGTGTTAGTTGAGCTATAGCTTATTGGTTTATTTTTTATGGTTACTTATTCTGTTGTTTTTTGTTATTACTTTGTTACTGTTCTTAATATTTATTTTGTTTTTATTCTCATGAAAACCATTTACATTTTACTATAATTCTACCTATTCATAATGTGCCGTTCTGATATTAAATGACAAAGATAGTACTTGGGTCTCTCTCACTCTGGACTGTGTTGGAGGCCTAGCTACCACAAATTAGCTAGAAAATTGCTTTGTGACAACTGAGGAGATCGGCATGGGGGGAATTCGTAGTTTTTTCATTGAATCTAAGTTAATCCCATTGGTGTTAGAGGAGAGGGGAAATTTTTTTGCATTACGTATAATTGAATGTGGTAAGCATTTCATGAGATCAATGCTTATGGGCAAGAAAGTGGCACAAATAATTGAATGTGGTAAGCATTTCATGAGATCAATGCTTATGGGCAAGAAAGCGGCACAGTGGTTGATGAATAAAATTAAGAAAAGTGTCATTGAAGATAGTGCAAAACAATTTTTCACCTTTCGGGATGGTGACATAGCTTACAAATGTCAACGGTCTTCAAATGCCTTTGACCAATACTTGACAATGATTGAGCTCATAGTTGGTGGGTGAAGAAAGGCTATTATTATACCTGAAGGAAAATTAAAGAGGAGCAAGAGGGGGTTTGGACTTGAATTAAGAAAACTGTTGGAAACCTCCAATTATGCTTTGGTGGCTCCAGGTCATGGAAAAAACTTGGTACGGAAACAGCAAGAGGCACCCAGTGGTACAGTCAGATTGGTCTTTCATGGAAGTGGTTAGAGGGGAAAAGAAACAAGAGGAGGTGGTGCAAATAAGGCAAGCTCTTGTCGATGGCAAGGGGAAAAGTGAAGCAGAGGAAACAGTGGTTCTGCACACTGATTTGAAGAACCAACGTCAATCTCAAATAAATAAGATAGCATCAATGGGAAAGACTGGTGATAAACCACTCCCAACAGCCATGGGAGCCGGGGTTGGAGGAGTCCAGTTGAATATGGCAATTGTTAATGAAGGGGCAAAAATCTCGGGCATTATAAATAAACGATTTCCATTAAGTTTTTCAAATTCAAACGATAGTGGGAAAAAGAGAGATTTAAAGAGTTCACATTGGTCAAGGAGAGATTTAATTGTGGAGGTAATTGAAAGAAAATAATGCACAATTTCAAGTCTTGGGTCAATGTGGGCCAAGCCAAGTTATGTGCTTGGGTAAAGAAGCCATGTGTGTGGACCCAAAACTTGATGTACCAGGGGGTCAGCCTATACTCACTAATAAAGGGTGCATGGGCTCAATTTTTTCAAGCCCAAGCTCTTATGAGTTAGGAGAAACATCCAAGGCCAATGAAGAAAGTCCAAATCTGCAGCTTATGGAGGGTATTCAAGAGAAAAGAGAGGTCTTAGTCATATCTGAGCCTTCACCTCGAATGCATCACTTCTTAGTTTCAAATGAAAGTAGGGGGTGTTTGAGCTAGTGTCGGATGTTGATAGGCAGTTTTTGATAGCTGTTTGTTTGACAATAGTAGTTCCACTAGAAATGTTTTGGGTCATTCTTTCTTTGTCAAGCTGTGTGAGTTGGTTACTTAAGGTGACTGTAGGCAGTCAACAAGAACAAGCAAAGAGGTAGGTTGATCTAAGGATATGGTGTCTTGGTTGGTGTAGTTGCCTTAGGTTGTTTCAGGGTTGAAGGAAGTGACCTGTTTAGGAGGTTCCTATGCACTATCGATACCGGTGGAGATGAACTGTGATGGGTCAAATTTGGGCTGCAATAGATTGGCGAATTTGGGTGAGGAATGGATTGGGTTATTGGAGTCGAGTGTGGATAGGGAGGAGAGCCCACTTATATGCCAATTGTTAAATTCAGTTTACCCAAATTTGAATGAACTAGAAGCAACCCTCTTGGAGGTTTTTGACGGGAGTAGGGAGGTATCTAGATGGGTAAAATACAAAATTCAAGGATTTAGCAAGTTGGTTTGGTTATCCTTGGAGCATCATGAAAAGTTGTGTATGGCATTATTGCATCATGTTGAAAGGGAGCTAGATGATACAAGGGCTTTGAAAGGAGCAAAATCTAGTGGACACGTAAGACAAAAGCTAAGTCTAAAGGTGTGCGAGAATTGAGAAATGAGAAATCTCATCTCATCAGTAAATTATGATAGGAGATAGTGTGTTGTTTATGATGGTGATTGGGTGATTATTTTATCAATGAAGATTAGAATTATTTCATGGAATGTGAGGGCGTTGAATAACTACTAGAAGCATCAAGGGGTGAAGAATCTTTTAAGAGAATGTAAATGTGATATGGTGAGTTTAATAGAGACAAAGATGGTTGGGATGAACAGGCAAACAGTGAGCAATTTGTGGAGTTGTCACTATATGGATTGGGTTGCTTTAGATGCTGAGGATACAGTAGGTGGAGTATTGGTTATGTGGGATAGGAGGGTGCTGGAAAAAGTGGAGGCTTGGGTGGGCTCTTAGTGTCTGTTAGAAGGAAGGGGGTGGAAGATGGACTTGAGTGGGCTTGCTCTAGTGTGTATGGACCTAGAGATGGTAATTTGAGAGGATTATTATGGGATGAGTTAGTTGGAGTTCAATATTCTTGGGGCATTTTGTGGTTTTGTATTGGGGATTTTAATGTGATTCACTTTCCTAGTGAAAGTTTGGACTGTACTAGATTTAGTTTGGCAATGTTTGGATTTTCTGAATTTATTGAGGACATCAATCTAGTTGATCTACCTTTGGTGGGATGGCATTTTGCTTGGACAAAAGGTTCTGACACAACTTCAATGTCTAGGATTGGTAGAGCTTTCGTCACTATAGATTAGGAAGAGCACTTCTCAAATGTTATTTAGCGGGTGTTGCAGTGCCCACTTTCTGATCATAGTCCTATTTTATTAGAGCTAGGGGAAATGGCGAGAGGATAAAGCCCTTTTCATTTTGAGAATAAGTGGTTGAAGACAGAGGGGCTTGTGGATAGGGTACAATCTCGGTGGAATTGTTATTCATTTAATGGCACACCTAGTTTTGTGTTAGCAAAGTTGCAGGCATTGAAGGAAGCTATTAAAGGGTCAAATGTAAGGGAGTTTGGGAATGTAAGGGTGAATAAAAAGAAGAGGTTGGGCGAGTTGGTGAGACTAGATAAGAAAGAAGGGGTTTATGGCCTTTCTGAGGAAGATAAGAGTTTGAGGGAGGAAGTGAAATTAAAAGTAGATCGTTTGATTTCTCTAGAAGAAATCTCATTGAAATAGAAATCAAGAGTTTTGTGGATAAAAGAGAAGGATAACAATTCTAAGTTTTTTCATCATATGAAAAATTCTCGTAGAAGGCATATTCATTTGGGTACTTTAGAAGTGGACGGGGTGGTGTATGAGGAGTCTGAGGTGACTAATCAAGTTGTACAATTTTATGAGAAATTGTATAAGGAGACCAAGGCATGGCGACCAATAGTGTATAAGTTATATTTTGATCATATTGGGGTAGTTGAAAGTGGGTTGCTTGAGCGGAGATTCGAAAGGGAGGAGATTTTACTGGCTGTACATGATATGGAGGCGGATAAATCCCCCAGGCCAGATGGCTTTACTATGGCTTTTTATCATCACTGTTGGAGGGTAGTGGAAAGTGATGTTTTAGCATTCTTTAAGGAATTCTATCCGTATGGGAAGTTTGAGAAGTCATTAAATGCGTCATTTATAGCTCTCATCCCTAAGCTTTTAACATCCGGGACTATCGGCCTATTAACTTAGTGAGTAGTGCGGACAAGATCTTGTCAAAGGTTTTGTAGTATAGGTTGCAAGGTTGTTGGATGGGCTAATTTTGGATTCTCAAAATGCTTTATGGGTGGTCAACAGATCTTGGATTTAGTTTTAATTGCTAATGAGTGTGTTGATTGTAGACTTCGAAGTAAGATTCCAGGTGTTATCTACAAGCTAGACATTGAGAAGGCTTACAATCATGTGAATTGAGATGCTTTGATTTATTTGCTAGGTAGGATGGGATTTGGTGCTAGATGGAAACAGTGGATACGTACATGTATTTGTACTGTATAGTTCTCAGTTTTAGTGAATGATTCTTTGGTAGTGCGAGAGGTTTAAGAAAATGGGATCATTTATCTCCTATGCTTCTTGTTGATGATGGAGATGTTTAACCAAATGTTAAGGAAAACTGAGGGGGCTAGCATCATAAAAGGATTTAATGAGAATGGTGTTGGCAATAATGAGTTGTGCATTTCTCATCTCTTGTTTGCAAACGATACTATTCTTTTTTATTATGCTAGTGTGGAACAAATCCTTCATATCAAAATGTTGCTAATATGCTTTACAGCTGGTTTGAAGGTAAACTTGAGTAACAGTGAGATGGTTCCACTTGGGGAGTTTAATGTGGAGGTTCTAGCCAAGATTTTGGGGTGTAAGATTGGGTCCTTGCCAATGTCTTATCTCGATATGCCATTGGGAGCGTCTTATAAGTCCGCTACTATATGGACCCTGATATTGGAGAAGTTGGAGCGTCGATTGGTGGCTTGGAAAAAGTTATATCTTCCTAAGGGCGGTCATTTGACAATGCTTAAAAGTACTCTTTCCAACATATTATTTATCTCTGTTCACTATCCCTATTAGTATGGCAAATAGGATTGAAAAGTTGCAAAAGAATTTTCTTTTTTTCTTTTTGGTTGGGGGGGGGGGGGGGGGGGATTGGGGATTCGCATAAGTGTTGAGTGTGGTGGACTAGGGATAAGGAAGATCACTACCTTCAACAATATTTTATTGGGGAAATGATTGTGGCGTTTTGGGGTTGAAGAGAATCGTTTATGAAGGCATGTAGTAGTTTCAAAGTTTGCGGTGGATAGGGGAGTTGGTGTTCGAAGTTAGGTAGGGGTTCACATGGTTATGGCCTCTGGAGGAGTATTAGGATTGGGTGGGAGGACTTTTCCAAGTATACTCGATTTGAGGTTGGTTTAGGGCATAGGGTACAATTTTGACATGATTGGTGGTGTGGAGATCAGCCTATGAAATTGACATTTCCGCTATTATTTGCAATTGCATCAAATAGAGAGGCGTCAATGTCTTGGAGAGACATAAGAGCACTAGCATTGGGGTGTAAAGGCCCCTAGTTGCTATTTTACCACATAAACCCTTAAAATCATGCTACATCCGGGTATGTAAACCCAAATTCTTTTCCATCCTTACTACAGTAAGGTTGCATATATGCAACCTTATTGTTCATGGGGTTGTAAACAAAAATAGAATATTTTGATCTCTTGCATTCTTTCTTCCTCTCACTTTCAGAGTTCACTCATCTATCTTCTTTCTTTTCTCCTCTCTCTCTCTCTCTCTCTCCTCTCTTCCTCTCACGGTGAGTCGGTGACACTTGCTTCTCTCTTCTCAAGTCGACTTTGAGTGGGTGGGCTTCAAATCGGCTTTGGGTGGGTGGCTGGTTGTAGATTGGCTTAGCTATTTTAGGTTTTGGGTTGTGGGTTGCCAGTGGCCGTGGGGGTCGTGGGGCCGTGGGTTTTGCTCGCCGTGGGTCTTGGGTTTGATGGGCTTTGCTCGCCGCTCTATCCTACGCCTCCCTCTCTCACGCCTTGATGGGTATGGGTCATAGGGCCGTGGTCCAGCCATGCCAGTAAGGATTGAGACTTCTGGGGTGTGTGTGTGTGTGTTTTTTTTTTTTTTTTTTTTTTTTTTGGCTATGGAATTGATTTTTGGCTGGATACTGATTGTGGCAGTGGTGGAGGCGGTTAGTTTTGATTGTGGGTTTGGTAGTTGCCAGTTGGTTATATTTGTGGTTGTGGGTGAAGAGAGAGAGAGAGAGAGAGAGAGGAGTATTTTTTATTATTTTATTAAGTATTTTATATTATTTTATTGGGTTGTATGAAAAATAAAAACTGGAATGTAAGGTGAGTTGTAAAATGGGTCGGTAAAATAGATAAAGTGGTGTTTGAGGATGTAAAATAAGTTTTTTTTTGCATCCCCAGATGCTAGTGCTCTAATACGAGGGAAAGACGCAGTTGGGATGTGTGATTCCAACGTGAGTTTAATGATTGGGAGGTGGAGTTAAAAGGGGTTGTTCTTTCACCAGTTGGAGCTTCATATTCATATTCCTTTAAATGTAAATAGGGATCGATTGAGGCGGAAGTTGAAGAAAAATGGAGATTTCGACATTCATTCCTTTTATAGTGCTCTAAGGGAATCTTCTATTATTTTTCCTTGGAAAAGTATTTGGCGTGTGAAGGCTCCACATCAAGTTTCTTTCTTTGTTTAGACAGCTTCGTGGGGAAAGATTCTTACAAGTGATAACTTAAGAAGGAGAGGACTTTAGGTAGATTGATGTTGTCTTTGTCGGCGTAGTGGGGAGGATGTTAACCATATGTTGATTTATTGTGAAGGGGTTTCCAAGTTGTGGAATTTTGCTCTAACATGATGTAGGACAACCTAGGCTTCCCACCTATATTAATCCCACTATAGAACTTAGGCTTCACCACCTAAGGTTGTTTGGATTCCCCACCAAACGCAATGCAAACTTTGCATGAATAATCTGAATAATATTGATAATAGTTTGAATACAAAAGAAATCATCTGGAGCTTTATTTACAACTTCCAGGAATTACAAGAGATAAAGATAAACATCGTAAAACAAATCCTAATCAAACTCAAATACTAATCCAAATACTAAACTAATCCTTATCTAAGGATATGAAATTCCATCCCTATCATTACTCAAACTAAATAAATAAAAACATTAAAATAAAAAATTATACAATAAAAATCCAAAGTAAAATATTGAGATAGTTTTTGGTTATGCCCTTGCATCATACTACCCTTGTTTGAGAAAACTCGACCTCGAGTTTTGTAGTGTTGAAGAATTAGGACTTTGGCGCTTAATACTTCCTTCAGTTTAGAAATCACCCTAGGAAGCACCGTGAGTAGAATAACCTTCAATTCCACAACACCATGAAACTCCCCTAGAACACAAAATCAACGTGTGGAGCTGGCACAATCTTATCTTGAACCATGGTATCAACCTTTTGGACTTCATCAACCTGTAGATCTTCATGGATCATGAAGGGCTGAACAGTAGCACTTTCATCGAAATCAACTTTCACATCAAGTGCACCCTCTAAATCTTCCCTCTCTTGTTGAAATTTCTCTTCTTGTGCAGACTCTACAATAGGTTCTTCTTGCTGCACGAATGTTGAAATATCATCTATTGGCACTTGTACCTTTATTTCAACATTAGTCTTTGGTGGAACTTAAGCATCCTTTTTTTTAGTAGAAGAGTCTAGCAAAAATTTTATTATATTTCTTAAGTCTTTAGCTATGGCGATGAAGTCTTGACGGTGGATGAGGTGTTTTCTTGTTGAATATTGTCTGTAGAAAATTTCCATGAGAGGATTGAGGTTGATAATTCTCTTGATAGGATTGGGGAACGTAATTCTCTCTAAGTATTTGTTTCATTTCATTCCAATCAATTATGGTAGGCTTGCTTCTTCCTTTGCATAAATTCTCAATACTATGCCAAAAGTCTCTAGCTCTACTTATAAATTTTATCCTAGCAAACCTAACCATATTAGCATCTAGCCAACATATTTGATCAAAGAATTGATCCATCTCATCTAGCCAGTTGATGAGGGTCCATGGATCTTGATGTCCATCAAATGTTGGTGCTTTTGAGACTACCATGATTCACCAGAATAAAATTTTCAACAGGAAATTGTGACAAGAACCTAAGCTTTTTTTTGATAAGTTGACAAGAAACTAAGCTTGCAAACTTGAATAATCACTAACCATGGCTTTGCTCTATCTTGGCACGTCAGTGATGTTTGTAGTGTGATGCAGTGATCTTGTACATTGGGCCTTGATTAGGCTGGCTTAGTGAGACTAGGCAATGGGTCATGCAACTGAAGCAAGAAAAGTGGATTGTGGCCTCCTCACATGGCTGTTTGATCAGAGTGGCTGGATGTTTTTCTTGTTTGGCTTGAAAGTCTGGGTTCACAGTGATGAAAAGAATGGAAGTTTTTTTTTTTTTTTTGGTCACTGAAAACTTGATAGATTAGATTGAGCTCTGATACCAAAGTTGATGTAGGACAACCTAGGCTTCCCACCTAGATTAATCCCACTGTAGACCTTAGGCTTCACCACCTAAGGTTGTTTGGATTCACCACCAAATGCAATGCAAACTTTGCATGAATAATTTGAATAATATTAATAATAGTCTGAATACAAAAGAAATCATCTAAAGCTTTATATACAACTTCCATGAATCACGAGATAAAAATAGACATCCTAAAACAAATCCTAATCGAACTCAAATACTAAACTAATGCTTATCTAAGGATATGAAATTCCATCCCTATCGTAACTCAAAATAAATAAATAAATAAAAATATTAAAATATAAAATTATCCAATAAAAATCCAAAATAAAATATTGAGATAGTCTTGGTTATGCTCCTGCATAATAACGTCTTTTTGGAGTTTCTTGGATATTTCCAAGGAAGGTGAGTAATTTATTAATACGGTGGAGAAATTGGATGGGAAAGCATGCATTGAATATTTGGAATTTGGTACCCTTGTGTGTTATGTGAATATTTTTAGATAGTGGAATAGTTGTATTTATTAGGATCAGGAGCATTCGGTGGATCAGCTTATAGCATTATTGACAGGGATGTTGTTTGACTAGTCTCGTTCTTGGGGATTCACTTCTAGTGATTCTGTTCTGTTGTTCTTAGATTCCCTTCTTTATTGTACATAGTTTGCTTTCTTTTGTGTTTTTGTATATATCTTTTTGCTACTTCACTCTTCTTGCATGATGTAGCCTTTTTCTAACAAAAAAGAAATAGTCCTTAGGAAGGGAAAGGATATTCTGTTACAACTGAAAAACTAATTACAAGAGCTAGAATTCTATTTGCACTCTCTACAACTAATAATAGACTATACTTTCCTTACATATTCCATATCCACGAACAAGCAACAACACTCAAAACAGTACAGGAAATGCCCTGCATCATTAACAAAATCTGAGAATCGTATGATACATTGGCTGCTAATCAGGACAATGGCAACAAAAAAGAAATCTTACTGTACCAGATCTTTGAAATGAAATTGTTGAAAAAAAAATTTTGGATAATTAATAAGATTTATTGATATAAAAAAAAGGAACACCCTAGTACACAAGGAGTATACAAGAGTTAACAAATCAAGTACCAAAATTACATAAATCAAAGACAAATCAAGAAAAGAAGTAAAAGATTGGTGTCGCAAAGCTGACCACCAATCCAATAATGTTCTAAAGAAAGATAGCTTAAGGTCTGGCAAAGATCTCTCATCATCATTAAAACATCTGCTATTCCTTTCCTTACAAAAACACCACATTAAACAATGGGGAACTATCCATGTATGTCCATTTCAATGGCGACCAAACCGACCTTGCCAGCTAGCTAGGAGCCCCACAACTGACTTAGGCATAACCCAACTTACTCCAAATAATCCCAAAACCATAGACCACAGTTCCATAGCAGCCAGACAATGAAGGAAAAGGTGGTCAACCGATTCACCATTGCACTTGCACATATAACACCAATCCAAAATCCATACATTTTTTCTTAAAATGTCAATCATCAAACATTTCCCCACAGCAACAGTCTAGACAAAGAAGGCCACTCGAGAAGGGATCCCCTGCTTCCATATGCATTTCCAAGGGAAAAATAAATCATTAGTGCCAACTAAAAGAGAGTAATAAGCACTAACCATAAACCCCTTATTTCTATATAGTTTCCAACAAATTTTATCCTCCCCAATCCCTCTCCCCTTGCAAAAGAGCCATAAATGGTAACTATGAAGCTCGAATAAGCCTCCACTTCCCAATCGTTGACATCCCTTAAAAAACTTATATCCCAATGAAGGACCCCATTATGAAACTTCTTAAGTTCAGCCACACTTGCCTCCTTATCTCGACAAATTCTAAATAATTCAGGATAGCTAACTGCAAGAGGAGTCTCCCCACACCACCGATCATACCAAAACTTCACCCTCGACCCATCACCAATTTCATATAGAATATAGCAAGACAAAGAAGGCCAACCCTAGCTAATATTTTTCCACAAACTAACAACATAAGGACTAGCAACAAAGCCAGTACACCAGCCACCCCATACACAACCATACTTCACCTCTATCACCTGCCGCCAAAAAGCATCCCTTTCAAGCCCAAATCTCCACAACAACTTCCCAAGCAAAGCTTCATTATAAAGTCTCAAATTCCTTATTCCCAAATCACCTGAGGAAAGTGAGGTACAAACAATAGCCCATTTAACTAGGTGAAATTTGGGTTCATTCCCGAGACCACCCCATAAGAAATCCCGTTGGAGTTTTGCAATTCAATTGTTGAAAAAATAAATTAATAAGATCAAAGATTTCAGCCAATGAGCTCTAGCTCTAAACAGTGCTTCCTCCCTACATAATAATGGATGGAGGGTAAGGTTGTGGATTCTTCCTCTCAAATAGAGTGCAACTTTTATCCTTGGAAGAAATTTTTTGGAGACAAAAATTGAGGATGTTATGCATCAAGGAAGGCGACAATAATACTAAATTCTTTCACAAGATGGCAAACGTTCATGGAAGGTACAATCATTTGGGTATTTTGGAGGTAGATGGGATATTATATGAGGAGGAATCTAAAGAGGTTTCTCAGATAGTACAGTTTTATAAAAAATTGTATCAGGAGACTAAGGTATGGCGACCTATGGTGGAGGGTTTAAAGTTTGAGCAAATAGGGGGGCTGGATAGGGGATGACTTGAAAGGCAGTTTGATAAGGAAGAGATCCTCCATGCTGTTAGGAATTTGCAAGGGGATAAAGCTCCAAGTCCAAATGGCTTCTCTATGACCTTTTTTTCATCATTGCTGGCAAGTGGTGGAAAAAGATGTACTAGCTTCCTTTGAGGAGTTTTATCAATATAGTAAGTTTAAAAAATCCCTCAACACTACTTTCTTTGCTTTAATTCCTAAAAAGAATAATGCATCTGATATTAGAGATTTCAGGACTATTAGTTTGGTGGGAGCGTGTATTAAATATTGGCTAAGGTGTTAGCAAATCGCCTAAAAAGGGTTTTAGACCAGCTGATATCAGAATCTCGGAATGCCTTTGTGGGTGGTAGACAGATCCTTGATTTAGTTCTTATTGCCAATGAATGTGTGAATAGAAGAGTGAAGAGTCAAATCCCAAGGGTTATATGCAAGCTAGACATTGAAAAGGCTTACAATTATGTGAATTGGGAGGCACTCCTAGATCTGTTGAGGATGATGGGTTTTGGAGAGAGATGGTGTAGGTGGATTCGCACTTGTATCTCCACAGTTTAGTTCTCGTTTTGGTTAATGGATCTCCAGCTGATTTTTTTGGAAGTTTGAAGGGATTGAGACAAGGAGATCCACTATCTCCTATGCTATATTTGATCATGATGGAGGTCTTTAGTTAGCAGTTTTAAGGCTAATGGTAGGTGGGGCGATAAAGTTTGTGTTTCTCATCTTTTTTTTGTCGATGATACAAACTTGTTTTATGATGCAAATGTGGAGCAAATTCTTCATATACAGATGTTGCTTCTATGTTTTCAAGTTGTCACTCGCTTGAAGGTTAACGTTCGCAAGAGCAAAATAGTCCAAATTGGGGCGGTAGATAAAGTGCATGTTTTGGCAAGGATTTTGGGGTGTAGGGTTGGGAATTTACCCATGTCTTATCTTGGCATGCCTTCGGGGGCCTCTCATAAATCTTCTTCTATTTGGAATCCTATCTTAGAGAAATTTGAGAGAAGATTGGCAGGTTGGAAGAAGTTGTATTTATCCAAAGGTGGTAGACTGACTTTGATCAAGAGTACATTATCAAGTCTTCCTACTTACTTCTTATCACCTTTTACCGTTCCTACTAGTGTGGCCAATAAGATTGAAAAACTGCAAAGGGACTTTCTCTAGGAAGGTATGAGGGGTGAATCTAAGCAACATTTGGTAGGATGGGATAAAATGTGTTCCTATGGCTAACGGTGGTTTGGGGATATGGAAATTGACTACCTTAATAAAGAGTTATTAGGAAAATGGCTATGGCGCTTTGGAGATGAGGAGAATTGACTTTAGCGAAGGGTGATAGCTATGAAGTTTAGGGAAGAGTAGAGGGATGTATTTCTAAGTTGGGTTGTGGTTTGTGGAGGGACATTCGTAAGGGTTGGGAGGACTTTGGACAACATATCCGGTTTGAGATTGGGGCGGGGAATAAAGTGAAATTCTAGCATGACTGTTGGTGTGGGGATCAACCTTTTCGAATGACGTTTCCAGTTTTGTATGGGATAGCCATTAATAAAGAAGAAGCTTCTGTTACTTTATCCTTGTCTAGGTAGAGGGAAGGCGAAAGGTGGCCTTAGGATGTGAGGTTCACCTGGGATTTGAACAATTGGGAAGTGGGTTCTATGGTGGATTTTCTTCATTTTTTGGAAAATAATACCCCTTTAACTGATAATGGGGATCGATTGAGATGGACTAAGAAGAATGGAAACTTTGACACTCAATCGCACTATAATGCTCTACAAGCTCTGTCACTTTTCCTTGGAAAGGTATTTGGGGAGTGGAGACCCCTAGGCAAGTTTCTTTTTTTGCTTGGACCACAGCTTGGAATAAGATACTCACTAGTGATAATATGAAGAATAAGGAGTTTGATTTTGTTGATTGGTGTTTCATGTGTCGCTATTGTAGGGAGATTGTGGATCATTTGTTGATTCATTGTAATAAGGCTCAATAGTTATGGCATTTCATCTTCCAATCTTTTGAGGTTTCTTAGGTCCTACCAAAAACAGTTTTTGATCTTCTGTTTGGTTGGAGAAATTTCCTGGGGAAATTAGTACCATTGTGCTTGTCATGGTGCATATAGAGAGAATGTAATCGTCATACTTTTGAGGATGTGAATAGTTCTGATGATCAATTACTTGCTTCTTTTAGTGGTTATTGGTTTGATTGTTCTTAGGCTTGGAGACTCACATCTTGTGACTCCATCCCTTTGTTTATTAGCTCTCTTCTTTTTTGTAGTTAGTCTTCTGTTTTTTTCTTTCCTCGTTTTGTACTTTTTGACTACTTTGAGCTTTTTTGGCATATTGTAGTATCTTTAATAAACTTTTTCTTACCTATCAAAAAAAAAAAAAAAAAACACCACTGGTTGTGTAAACTTACAAATAAAAGAAAATATCAGAGATCCCAATTTCAAAGCAAGCAGCTATTAGTCACTCCATTGTTTAAATGGCCACAAAACACAAGCATCTGATTTCCAAATGATGCAAACTGAAACAATATATAAAGACAACAAAAGACTAGACATAAGAAAGGCATTCTTCAGGAGGAATAACCAAGGATTTTACCCAAGATAGTATCTGAGTCTCATGGTTGAAGCCCCTAAGCATTGTTGGGCGCAAAGGCCTATCAATCAATCTACAAATAAGAACCTGCACACAACAGAAAGTAATGACTTAACTAACACAACAACTTCATCGATAAAATGGAATAAATTTTATTGCAAAGAATCAAATGCTAAACAATTTTATGCTACATTATGCTTTAACAATTGAAATAGTTCTTCAATTCTTATTACCATCCTAGGTTGGAAGTAAGGAAATAGAATTAACAAGAGATGTCATTCAAATTCAAAGCACCTAGTGAATTAAAAGCCCAGGGGGAAAAGAGAATTAAAGAAACAAAGAAGGTTAAGCAGATGAAAATGCAACAGCAGAAGCCCACTCCAACAGCAAAAGAAAATACACATCCAACCCATTAACTATTCAACCTAGTCCTAAAACCTGGAACAAGAACCACAAAGATTTCATTCTTTGTCTTTGTGAAGCCACCATATGAAACAAGAAAAAAGAGTTACCGCTCTCACCATGCTTGCTTTGAGAAGTTGACTATTTTGAAAAGTTCATTAGGTAGTTAAAAAGCAAGACCATGTTAGAATCAAAAAATTATGCTCGTCTCCGATCCAATCGATTACGTTCAGCCAACTAAATCAAAAGCAATGGTAAAAGACTAAAAAGAGGAAAAATATCAACAATCATTTTCATGAATTTAAATAATAACAAGCTTGACACAGCACAAAGTTTGCAAAGGGAATGTGTGCAGGAATTTAGAATCTGAATTCTGAACCCTAGGTTTCAGAACCTAAAGTTGCCTGGAAACAGCACCAAGTAACTGGAAAATATTTAACAAAATTTTATTCATCAAATCAAACATACTCCATAATGTTCTCTAGAGCCTTTAAGTAGGTATCCAAAGATAAATCAAATAAGGAAAAAAATCATAATAAATTACATCAGATATGGAAATAAGCTCGTAATCAATTATATATTTAATACCAAAAAAAAAAAATCAAATCAAATCCAAAAGTCTCAGCATCAATCAACATTAATATGAATTAATTGGAATCAACTGGTAGTGGGATTCCATCATCCAGCCATGTGATGAGGATCAAGTGTATGATTTCCGCACCAACTTCTGAGGTGGGAGAAACTTGGCCATGTCAAGTGTAACTCCTAATAATAAATTTTTTTGATAGCTTTCAAGAGGTGCTGTGGAAGAAGATATTGTGAATTTTTTCTGAAGTTTTATGAGTGAATGATGTTTAAGAAATTATTGGATACATGCTTAATAACTAGTGCCAAAAAGGGCCGATGCTTGCAATATTCACAATTTTCAGCAAATTAGCCTAGTTGGGATGTGTACAAACATATAGCTAAAGTCCTGGAAAACCATTTTTGACAGGTGTTGGGGAAGCTTGTGACAGATTCTCAATAATGCATTTCTACAAAGAAGATAGATTTTGGATTCAATTCTCATTCTGTACCCCAAAGGTTATACTCATACTACATTTCAAAAAAGCTTATAATCATGTTAATTGGGGGTGCATAATTTACATTTTGGGAGGGTTTGAATTTGGTGAGAAATAAATGAAATGGATTCTTTTTTTTCCCCCTACTGTTCGATTTTCAGTGTAAGATAATGCTATAATGGTAGTCTGGTTGGTTTTTTTTTTTTTTTTGGGTAATTCCAGAAATTTGAATTTGGCAAGAAATAAATGATGGCTTATCATATATTTGATCACCTACATGTGACAAGCCATCAGCCTTTGCATCTGCAAGTGATGCAACCAACTCATCAGAAGGCTCAACTACCTTCACTACGTCTGCCGCTTCCACAAGCCTATGGGATTAGGAGAATAATCTGATCAACTCTCTAGTGCTATCCAATATAGGACCCAACATTGGGGTTACTTTGATGCACGACCAATCTGCAAAGGTTATTTTGATAGTGTTTGCAACACATTTACTCTATTTGAGAAAGAATATGAATCCCTTGTATGACATGTGCAATCAATATTTTAGTCTTGCGCAAGGAAATTTTTTTTGATAAGCAAAAAAAATAATAATAATAATAATAATAATAATAATTCCTTGCTCAAGACTAAAATGTTGATTGCACATGTCATGAGTGATACCCCGAATTACGTGGATTGAATTGGATAGATGTGTGTTGTACATTGTGCGCTAAGCTTGACATCGAGTGTTCATTGGGTCAAACTAAGCTATATAAGGGGTGTGCATGGATCGGGTTGGGTCGAGTTGAGGGGTTTTTTCAATCCTACCCACCATGGTCTGGTTGAACAAAATCCAACCTAACCCAACTCATCACAAGGGTCCAATCCAACCCACATGGTTCAGGTTGGACCCATTAGTTGGACAATTTTTTTTTTAATTGAGCATTAGTACAGCACCAACACAAATAAAAACAAATTTATAACCTAATAAACATGAGTATAGCACTAATCCAACACAAACTATTTTATTAGTGTTTCAAAGTTTAAACCAATACAAATAACAACATATTTATATTGGTATTGCATCAAACCAACACAAATAATCAAACCAAATGACATTTCGTTAGTAAGATATCAAATAGTTCTATCTCAACTCAATGGAGAAACAAAATAAACATGAAAGGGTCTTTTTATTGTGATTCGGGGTGATACTAATTCCCCATTTCCATGAAAGGGTATTTGGACTATTAAGTTTCCTAAAAGGGTTGCTTTCTTTATGTGGGTACGAGCTTTAGGTCGGATCCTCCCGTTGGATAATCTTATAAGGAGGGGATTGCCATTAGTAAATTAGTCTTGTATGTGTCTAAGGAGGGGATTGCCATTAGTATATTAGTCTTGTATGTGTCTAAGGGGGAGTCATTGGATCATCTTTTACTTCATTGTGACGTTGCCCATGCCCTGTGGGGGGTTGTGTTTCAGATATTTGGGATTTATTGGATCATGCCAGGGTCTGTTGCAAGTTTATTGTTTTGTTGGAGGAATTGGTTTAGGAAGCATGGCTCAGTTATTTGGAAATTGGAATATGGTACCAAGTTGTTTGATGTGGAATGTTTGGAAGGAGTGGAATCATTGCCTTTTTGAGGAAACCAAAAACTCCTTGGATCAATTAAAATCTATGTTTCAGTGCACTCTTTTGAATGGTCAATGTGGTAGGGCTTTTCTAATTGTTCATCCGTCCTTTAGTTCCTAGATTCTCTTAGATATGCTATATAATATTTTTGTATTTTCTTTTGTTTCTTTGTGTTCGCCATCGTGAACTCAAAGTTTCTATTTTCTCTAATTAGTAAAATTGCATAAGTTACCAATCAAAAAAGAAGACTGGGCTTATTATGACATATTTGCTCCAGCTTGAGGGGGAGTGTTCTGTGAACTGGAAGAATAAAAAGATAACTTAGTTGATTTGAGGTTACTAGCCTCTTGAACTTGAGAGAGAGAATAGACTTTTTGGGTTATTTTTTTGTTTAATTCTCATTAATGCATTCAACATGCATAAATAGCCAAACTTGAGATAACTTTACCAACAAATCCTAAAACATAGAAACCAATCCTATCCTAAAACATAGGAATTAATTTGTATACAAAAAAATAACAATGCTAATCTATCTAGGAAGCCTTATTTTATCACTAAACTAATTCAAATAATTTATCCAACACCCAGGTCATAACATTCCATTCCCCTTCAAGATGAATTTTGTCCTCAAGATTCTGAAACGTGGAAATCAATACTTTCTTATTCCACATCCTTCTTCCCCAATTAGAGAAAACTCGACCTCGAATTTTAAAGTGTTGAAGGATAAGAATTTGGATATTTGATACCTGCACCAATTCTTCAACCACTTTTGTGAGCACCAGAAACATAAACGCATTGCTTCCCACATCCTTGGACTCATCAGGAATGACAAAGTCAATGTGTGGGATTGAGGTAGACTTATTCGAAATCACAAGAAGATCCCTTTGATCTATCTTTCCTACTTCGTTGATCCTTTGATCTTCAAATGCAATTTTTGTAACAGGTGCACCCACACCCAAATCCGTGCAGGTGCTTCCTAGTGCACACATGATGGGCTTGATGAGGCATATCTTCTTTTTTTTCTTTTTTTGGGTGCTACACGTGGAAACTTGTGTGAATGGTTTGATGGATACTGTGAGTTGGGTTTTGGGTTTTGGATTTTTTTTTTTTTTTTTTTTGGGCTTATAGTATTCAGTGGCTGGCTATGGGTCAATGTACTGTGGTTTTGAAAATATTTTGTTGTGTTGATGATGGTGCTAGCTAGATGTTTCGGAGCTTGATGAGATATGTTGATGCTTCAAACAGATCAAAACGCTCTGATACCAAATGCTGTGAACCGGGAAAATAAAAATAAAACTTGGTCGATTCGAAGTGACTAGCCCCCTGAACTTGAGAGGGAGAATAGACTTTTTGGGTTAATTTTCTATTTAATAGTTAATTCTCATTAATGCATTCAACGTACATAAAATAGCCGAGGATGAGATAACCTCATCAACAAATCCTAAAACATAGGAACCAATCCTATCCTAAAACATAGGAATTAATTTTGTTACAAAATAAAAACAATATTAATATATCTAGGAAATCTTATTTTATCACTAAACTAAATTCAAATAATTTATCCAACAATTGGGTAATAACAAAGTGTTAGAGAGCTAATATCCTATGAGTAGTACCATTGTTTTTGTACTCTTCTAGAAGAGTCTAGAATATAGTAATGGTGAGGCGCCCCACCAAATTTCATTTTCAGAATGTTCCCATCCCTTTGTAACTAACTCTCGTAAAGAAGTGGAATATAAAGGTTAAGGGCTGTAACAATTTTCCTTAGCTCCTCTCTTTGAATAATCTTCTTCACTAAATCTCAACAAATCAAGAAAATATAAAGGAAAAACTAATACTGTCCAAAGCAGTAATCCAAAAATGTAATGATTTGAGGAAAACAAATTTTATCACAATCATGGAAAGTTCAAGTTCTACCGTTCCTCTCCCTCCAAATACATAGTCCACATAATGCAGACAGGCTTAACATTCCAAAAGAAACTGCTTTTGTGTCATCCGAACATCCCACTCTAACAAAGATTTCAACAACCTTCCACAGCATAACCCAATGAAAGCCAAACACTGTCATGCAATAACAGAATTACGTAGCAAATGCTCAACTGACTGAGGCCCAAATTTGCACATACAACAACAATTTATAAATCTAAGTCTTTTACGATGTGCAAAGTCATGTGTCACTAATTAGGCGTTATAATTAATAAAGCTTCAACCATAAGCTTTAAAACAAAAGTATTTTTCAAGTAAAATGCCCCAAGAAAAGAACGAGTTAACAACCTTTTGCACTAAAAATTATTTGTTCTCTCTATTCTCAGCCAACTAGATTTTCACAGATAAACACAAAGCAAGCCTTCATGAACTTTCCAACACAATCCAGTGTTTTTTTTTTTTTTTTTTTTTGATAGGTAATAAGACTTTTATTGAAAAAAATTGAACATCATGTTCATGATGGAGAACACTCTGAACAAGAAACAGATACAATATAATCAAGAACTAAAGGAAATAGAGACTAAAAAATCAGATAAAGAAATACAATTCGTACACCCCCAAATATGAGCCCAATGAAACAAAGTACCAAAGAACAATCATATTATTAAAATCTCAGGAAAAATATCCATATTTAAGAAGACAGCTTCAACTGCCAGCTGGGATTATATGATTTCTATTACTCAAAAGTTAAGGCCTAATACCTCGTGATCTTTTGTCCTCCCTTCTCGTTTGAAAAACCCACCACTAAGAAAATAACAAACATAAGGTGTGTAAAAAAAAGTATTCTTTCATGAAACAAATAAAATAACTATGAAATGGAAAACAAAGATGCAAGACACACCTAGTCCGACCTGCTGCAGAAAAACGCTCTTGATAATTAACAAATAAAGGAAAAAAATCTGAAGGCTCACTTGGAACATCAGCCATACAAACAGATGTGTACACGATCTGCGAGAAGAAACATACATCTGTTATTTCTTCAGAAGCTGGAAAATCCCAGATTCACAGTTACAATTTATTAATTACCAGGTTACACCTAAATGGAATCTCATTGCAAATAAAATAATTAATACATTTATTCCTTTTCTACACAGTACAACATGGTTATGTAGAAACCTATTTTTGTAATGAAATTATATATATATATATATTTATATATATATATATATATATATATATATCACATCTTATAATTCTATTAAAATATCATCCATATACTTCCGGTGTACTAACGCTAAAGTTAAACTACAAACTTTTTGAATGAGAAAGATCATCTGAATCTCACTTGAGGGACAATGTTAAGCACATTATTACCAAAAATCTTCACTTATTAGTCGAGATAATATTTTTTATTTTTTTTAAAAGAGAGACTAAAGTACACTTTTGACCCTTAAAATTTTGGATTATTTTCATTTTGACCCTTTATGTTTCAAATTTTCATTTTGAAACTTCATGTTTGATTCCGTTTTCATATTGGTCATGCCATCCAACTCCTTTAGTATTCTAATCGTTAAGTGCCAAATGAGTGCTTAGTAATCTAACCGTTAATCTGGCATTTAACAATTAGATTACTAGCAAGATTACTAGCGGTGATGGACAGTGAGACCATTATGAAAACATAATCAAACGTGAAGGGCTAAAATAAAATTTTAAACATAAAGGGCCAAAATGAAAACAACCCCAAACTTTAAGGACCAAAAGTGTGCTTTAGTAATAAAAAAATTATAAATAATTAAATTAAATTAAAATTATTATAAAAAAATCTTCTTATCTCCAAGAATGACACCACAAACAAATCCCCTATGGGTGGAGAGAGAGACAGACAGCGCTAGAAAGGTATGGGTTTTATTTGTAATTATACAAGAATGTAATGCTGATGAGGAAAGGTGGAACTTACAGTTTCTCCATCTGTTACTGTAACAGCACCACTAGCTTGTCTCCCTATGTGGCCTGTCTCAACCAAAATCTGCAAAGATCCCAAACAGAAATTAGATATTTATTCAAATAAGTGCTATTCAGCTACCCTTTCTTATAAACATGTACACCAAATGACCAGAATTCTAAATACAGTAGAAAATCCAATAAAAAGAGCGTTCCTGAAAAAACAAAATTTATATTTTACTAGAATAGAGGGAAACTTCATGTAACACAGGATGTGTATACAAAACTCTTCTAAAAACTTACTGTATTCAAGAATTACAATTAGAAAGAAAATGAATCAATAAAAGATACATAAGGAAGCACATCAATGGTGCTAAAGCACAAGAGACCACTCAAACAACAATCTCAAAATATCAAAAACACCAATTTCAACTCAATAATTGACACTGAAATACCATTAAAAGTAAGATTATTTCTTTCCCCCCAAATTGTCAACATTAAGTATAAAGGGGATATATTCCAAATGAGAGAACTCATGTGCCTAAACTAACTTCTCCACCCAAAGTGTACATCGATCACTCTCATTAGCATTGCCCATTGCCATTGGACTCCAAACATAGAGGATACATAAGACCATGACTTGTTTGCCAGTGCATAATGAATTAGCAAATGATCCACAGTTTCTGCTACACTTCCACATACAGCACCAAGATACCAAATTTTTTTTTTTTTTTTTTTTTGATAAGTAATAAGGATATATATTCAAGAACACTGCCTTATGCAGAAAAACATAAGGTAGAGAGAACAATACAGATAGAGCAGATTAAGAAATGAGAAGAGAAAAAAGAAAAGAAAGGGGAAAGACACTAAATGCAAAGGAGAGAGCTAAGGAACATAGGGAGAGAGTCACTAGAGGTGATTCCCCAAGCCCTAGACCAGTCAAACAGGGAGCCACTGAAAGAAGCCAATAATTGGTCATCCGAGCTTTCCAAGTCCTCAAAAGTCCTCCAATTCCGCTCCTTCCAAAGACACCACATTAAGCACAAAGGAGCTAGATTCCAAATGCTAGACGAGTGTTTTCCAGGCCAATTCCACCAACCAAAGAGGGTTTAATGAGATCATCTACAGTTAATATATCTCTTAATGCATGGGAATGGCATACCATCTGAACTTCTTAACATATCATGAAAACAACAAACATAAATTTACCATTTCAAATTAAGCATGCACCTCAAACAATCAAAAACTTCATATATTGGAACGTTATATTACTCTAACTCCCAATCACAAACACCTTACCATTACAAATTAGGCATGTACCTCAAACAATCAAAAACTTCACATATTGGAACATTAGAATAAAAAAATAAATAAATCACTTAATCAACCGACTCTAACTCGTTATCACAAAAACCTCATACAAACTCAAATCAGTTATTCACGTTTGTGAGGTAGAAAAAACAAGGAAAAGGGGCAATGGGGGAAAATTGTAAAAGAGAAAAACAGATCTAAGATGCTGGAGCGACATGAGAAGAAGAATAAGAAGTAGCGGAAACATGCTGGCGGCACCAGCAGCAGTGGCGTGAGACTATAAGTCAGTACGGTGCATTTCAGCTCTTTTAAAAAATATATATATTTATTTCAGCACAGGCCGTATCCCACCCGTGTCCCTGGCTCCCAGCCATGTCCATTATTTTTCAAAAATTAAATAAATAAATAAATAAAAACAGTTGGAACATGAGTGCAGCCATGTGAAATAGCAGCTCAAAAGCTGTTTCCATGCTTCCTGCCATTCAAATACAGAGAATCTATTCTATGTCGACATCAAAGAAGAGGATTGTAGTACCTACCTTGAAGCCCTTTAAGGGGCCTCCCTCCATTCTATTCAGTATCCTTCTCAAAACCTCCATAACCAGGATGAAAAGCAAAGCAGATAAAGGATCCCCCTTTCCCCTCGAACTACCAAAAAAGCTAACAGGGGAACCATTAACTAAGATAAAGAAATGGGTCATGGAGATGCAAGTAGGAATCCAATATGTAAAGAAGAGTCTCTCAATTGACATGCTCATAAGCATTTTCAATATCTGGCTTGAAGATAACACCCATAATATGAATTTTAACCCTACCATCCATGCATTCATTAGCAATAACAAGGGTAATAATGAATCTTCTTATTTCAATCCTTTGGAACTGTTAAAAGAATAAATAAAATAAAATAAAATAAAAAATCATCCAATAATTAGTTTGGGCCTACTATCTCAATAAGACTAAAGCAAAATTCCCTTAGTTGCTAATAGCAGATTAAGGTCTTCTGCTTAGAATCCTAAGAAGTGTAAGAGCAAAATCTTCCTTCTTTTTGTTATGGTACATACATTTGCCTAAGGTCGAATGGATACAAAAGGGAGATTCAACCAAAAAAACCCACTCAAAATAAATAAAAACACACAATAGATGAATGAAACAATTCCAATAAACATGGTCAATCGCCATACACTTTCTCAATATTTAAATTACAAATCACTCCAAGTAAATGACTTTGAAGCCTGCTATCCAAACCTTCAATTGCAACAAGGACCAATTCTAAAATATTCTGTGGCTGCACCTCCACAAAAGATTGTAAGAGTATATCATTAAAGACCTATTTCGAGCGAGAGACATACATAATCTTAAAGCACACTGTAACAATTCACATGTTATTGTTAATAATTCAATACATATCTTCTATTATTATAGAAGATGAAGTTCTTTTTGAGCTAGAGGCTAGAGCTCGTCGGCTTCAAATTTTAGGTTCTTTCAGCAACTTCCTCTTACTTCTAGTATCCATAGTTGTCAAAATGTAAATTGTATAGTGTATCATAAGATTCACAAGCACTTAATAATAAAAATTATAGAAATACTTTTTTCCCCTCAATACGATATGTATACTTACAACTATTATTTTTTTCCCCTAAAGAGTAAAAGCCACCATATCCTAAAGCCTATTATTATATTTTCAGTTACACAAAAACAATTTCTTTCATTTCAATTCGATAAAAAAATAATAATAATAATAATAAGAAGAAAAAAAGAAGGAAGAATTTAAAGTTGAGTTACATGTCTATCACCGACAGGGATTTTGATAGAGTAAGGGTGAGGAGAACGGTCGGAGTCGGAGTCGGAGTCGTCGTCCAAGGCTTGATGTTCTTGGAAGGCGGCTCCTGCTCTGATAGTAGCACCAAGAAAGGTTTTGCTGGGTAAGATAATGTGAGATGATGAAGATAATAATAAGGAACGGAACCTGGATTTCTTTCTGGTGAGGAGGCGGCTAGGGCAATTTGAAGGGGTGAGAGTGAGGGTTCGAGAGTAACAGGGAGTTTTGAAGAGGCTACTACTGCTAGGGTTTGCTAACATTTTCTCTGATTCTTGCTTCGCTTCGCTTCAGTGAGAGACTCACTTCACTGGAGTAGAAGGTCCTAAGCTCTCACAGACTTTATCCGCTTTTTCAGATTTACTTAACAGGCGCGCGAGGTTGCCATTTTTTTTGTTTTCAATTTTCCTTTTCTTTTATTTACGCCCAACGGATTTGGGCCTTTTTTTCAGTATTCAAGCCTCTTCGTTACTGTACTAAAAACTCGTCTTACTTCGGGCACATTATGAAGGTGCAAAGACTTTGGTTATGGGCTTAAGGAGCTGGGATTTCCAACACATTAGAAGACATGCAAACGAAGCAATCCACACACTGGCCCGTAATGCCATCCACTTTATTATTGACTCCGTTTAGATTGAGGAAATTCGTCTCTGTATCTCTGATATAAATCTCAAGGATAGTTTTTATCTTGATTGATTCTCTTTGATAGTAAAATCCTTTAATAAAAATTATAATAATTGATTTAAGTCACACTACACACGGTTGGTTTTAGAGTTAAGCATTCAATACCCCTAGCTTTTCCAATTTTCCATTAGAATATTGAAAAAATTAGAATTTATAGAGAAAATGACTTATTGTCCCCCTCCCTCAAATTTCAAAATTTGGTCCCTCAAAATCTAAAATTTAGACCTTAGACATGCATATGCCACACACTTTCTTAGAATAAATGCTCACATACTGACGCATTCATATGTCATTCTTTAGGATAAATTACATCACATGCGTTCATGCATTGCACATGCCCATGTATTTATATGTCATCACTTAGGATAGATTATATCTTGTGTGCACTTGTTCATGTGTATCTCGTGTTTATGCATTCATATGTCATCCCTTAGGGTAGATTACATCACATACTCACATGTTCATGAATTGCACATTGTACAGTACACCAGCCAAGGCATGTGGGAATGCTGACGTGATTGGATCCAGACCCTACATGTGGAATGGCTATGAGCAAAGGAGAGGAAACATTGGCTATAGGATAAGATCTTTAGTCCGTGCCAACAGCATGACCATCTTGGGGAAGAGTGAGATTTGCACCTAACATAGACACCCAGCACTCACAAAAGGGAGATAGTGACCCTCTTTGATCAAAGGTTATAAAATCCTTCCCTTTCATTGGATGTGCTTGTGCTGGACCACCGTTGGGGATACAGGCATCACTCTCAATGCCCCTGATGTCCTTTTCCTTGTCCAAGGATTGTTCCCCACGTAGTGGCAGGGCCGCTTTTCACGCCGCTACACTGACCTCAGCATGCTTACTCTCTCTCCTCCAACCACTACATAGTACAATAACTATATTAGGGTTCAAATGGGGAAATCGCGGTTTGATATCTATCTTTTGTACCTAACAACATTCCTCAGACTATAAGAGGAACATGTTGCTAGATTATTAGGGTAAAAACCAGGATAGGTCATTGGAGAAAAAAGTAGAAAGTTTGTAAGGAAGTGAGGTAGAGAAAAGACCACCCTTTTAGTAAGAACATTGTCACTGTACAAGGGAAACCTCAATTTTTCACATAATAGAGAGCTTGAAAGAGTAAGGGACATTCACCCTTACTCACCTATAGGGGCGGCAGAATGTTATAGTCAAGGGGTTCAAATGAACCCTTTGACTCGAAATTTTATATATATATATATATATATATATAATATTTTTAAAAAAAAATTGTTTTGAACCCCCTGCAATACAAATTTGCACACCATCACCATCACCATGAACCTGACCCCTTTTTTTTTTAAAGCCCAACTTAAACTTCGAAAAAAAAAAAATTGGTCTTTAATCTCCGAAATAAAAAGCCCATAAATCAAATTTTGAAAAATCATAAATAAATAAAAAGGGTCAAATAAAACCTAAGAATTTGCAGCTGCCTAACCTCCAAAATCTCTCATTATCTTTCTTCACTCTCCAAACCCAAAGGAAAAAGGTTGCCTCTGCTTCACACACACACAAATTTGCTACTGCATAACCCCCACGATCTGCCGCCGCCTGACTGTCCCTAATCTGCTGTTGCCGCCGCCTAACTGTCCCTAATCTGCCGTCGCCACCTCCGCTGTCGCCGCTTGGTCTGCCTTCTGCTGCCGCTTGATCTGGTTTTTCAGCTTTCTTTTTCTCTCTTCCTTTCACTATGAGAGTGTGTTTATAGTGTTTTGATATGCTATTTCACTGAATTTGTGTGAGTGAATCACCGTGTGTGTGTGTGGAGTTATATTTTGATTTTTTTGTTGAGTTTTGAATCTTGGACCGTGTGTGTGGGGCGGGGGGGGGGGGGGTGTTCTAATATTTGTTGTTGAGTAACTCAACTTGAGTTTTGAGTCTCTAAGTCTGACCGTGTGTGTGTGGGCCTGTGGGGGTTAATGGGTTATAGAACTTATAGTGTTTTACTGTTGTTGAGTTTTGAGTTTCTTTACTGTTGCAGTGTTGCTGTAAGTGTTTGTATTGATTTGATATATAGTTGAGTTATGAGTTGTCATTTGCACTTTGACTATTTGACTAATTTGTGATTTACTATTTGACTAAATTTGTGACTTGTGAGTGGTTTTTTAATTTTGCTGAATATGACTTGTGAGTTGTGAGTGGTTGTTGGCTATGTGACTTGGTCAATATATTAACACTAAAGACAATAAAAATATAAAACATTTAAAGAATTGTAAACTTATAAATTAAAGAACTGCAAAAAAAAATCACTTAACAACAATAATTAATATGTTTATTGTATTAGAAAAAAATATGTTAAATGAACTTGTAGTTTATTTTTTATTCTTTTGCTAGTAATATGGACAAATTTGTAATAAGGAAACCCCGTAGGCCGCAATATTCATCTCTTGCCCAAGATTCATCTTTTACTCAAGATTCATCTTCTACTCAAGATTCATCTTCTAAGTATGGTCGTGTTGATGTGAACAATCTTCCTTTGGACCCTAGGCTACAAAAAAAAGATTTCGTTTTATCATCCTAATGATCGAGATGAAATAAGAAGATATTATTTACAAAAAAAAACCATGTCAACCTTATGAACACGATTTTCCTCAAACAAAAATTGGTGGACTTATGCGTCGATTTAATCCTAAATGGTTTAAAGAGTATGGAAGTTGGTTGGAATATAGTATTGAAAAGGATGTTGCATATTGTTTATATTGTTACCTATTTAGACAAGACGTTAGTATGCAATCTGGAGGTAACAGTTTTGTGACAAAGGGATTCAATAGTTGGAATAAGAAAGAAAATCTAGACCTACATGTTAGAGGTGTTAATAGTGCCCATAACCAAGCTCTTAAGAATGGAGAAAATCTAATGAAGCAAAATCAACACATTCAAAGTGTTTTTGTTAAGCAGTCAAATCAAGATAAAATTGAATATTAGACTCAATTAAATGCAATAGTTGATTGCATAAGATTCCTTTTGCATTGGGGGTTAGCTTTTCGTGGTCATGATGAATCTGATGATTCAAGTGATAAAGGAAATTTCCTTGAACTTCTACAATTTTTGGCAGATCATAATGATGTTATTAATGAAGTGTTGCAAAAAACTCCAAAAAACAGCAAGCTAACCCATCTTGATATTCAAAAAGACATTGTGAATACAGCTGCATATAAAACTACCAATGCCATCATCGAAGATCTTGACAGTAGGTTCTTTTCAACTTTAGCTGATGAGTCTCGTGATATCTCAATAAAAAAAAACAAATGGCTGTTGTTTTGTGTTATGTGGGCAAAAAGGGAATCGTTACAGAGTGATTTCTTGGTATTGTACATGTAGCAGATACCTCAGCTTTGTCTCTAAAAGCTGCAATTGAATTTTTATTTTGTAAATATGCATTGAGTTTATCAAGACTACGTGGGCAAGGTTATGATGGGGCCAGTAACATGCAAGATGAATTTAATGGTCTTAAAACTTTAATTCTGAAGGAGAATAAATTAGCATTTTATGTCCATTGCTTTGCTCATCAACTTTAGTTGACTCTTGTAGCTATTGCTAACAAGCATACTGATATTGCTAAATTTTTTAGCTTGGTTAGTAAAATAGTAACTTTTGTTAAAGCTTCTTGTAAAAGATGAGAATTTTTACGAAATGCACAACTTGCCAAAATTACAAAAGCATTGAACTTGGATGAACTTGAAAGTGGGCAAGGTTTGAACCAAGAGACAAGTCTTAAACATGCTAGTAATACACGTTGGGGATCACATTATAGGACAATCCTCAACTTGATTTTGATGTTCTCTTCCACAGTTGATGTACTTGAGATGATTGAAAAGGATAGCTTACTTTTTGCGCAAAGAGTTGAAGCTCAGTCTATTTTAAGGTCAATTCTATCTTTTGAATTTTCCTTTGCTTTACACTTGATGAAAAATATTTTGGGGATCACAAATGAGTTATTAATAACATTGCAAAAGAAAAATCAAGATATTGTAAATGCTATAACACTTATTAGAGTGTTTAGGCAACGACTGCAAATGATGAGAGATGATGAATGGGAAGCTCTATTGACTGAAGTATCCACATTTTGTAGCAAGCATGATATTCCTATCTTGAACATGGATGAAATATTTGTAGTTGGTGTGAGGCCACGATGCAACGCCACACAAATTACAAATTTACATCATTATCGTGTTGATCTATTCTTTGAAGTCATAGATCTGCAACTTCAAGAGCTTAATAATTGTTTTTCAAAGGTGACTACTGAGTTGCTACTTTGTATGGCTTGCTTGAATCCAAGTGATTCGTTTTTGGCTTTTGATATAAAAAAATTGACCCATCTTGCAAAGTTCTATCCATCTGATTTTTCTGAGACAGATGTATTGGCACTTGATAACCAGCTTCAGACTTACATTGTTGATATGCGCTCCAATGACAAGTTTTTAGAGCTTAAAGGAATTAGGGACCTTGCTAGAAAGATGGTGGAGACAAATAAGGATGTTATATGTCCATTGGTATATTTGCTTATGAAGTTAGTTTTGACCCTTCCTATTGCAACTACAACAGTGGAAAGAAGTTTTTCAGCAATGAAATATATCAAGAATGAACTTCGCAATCAAATGGGGGATCAGTGGATGAATGATTATTTGACTGTATACATTGAAATAGATATAGCACGTAAGATTGATAATGAATCTATCATACAACGGTTTCAAAATATGAAACCTCGTAGAAAACAATTATAGAATTTCATTTTTTTTTTGGGTGAATTGATATATTTAAATTTCTTTTGTTTTAGATTTTATATAATTTATGTTTTTTATTGACCCCCCTGGTCAAAAATCCTAGAGCCGCCCCTGCTCACCTGTGGTTTTTCATCCCTTCTAAAGGGTTTTCCACATACATCCTATTGTTATCTTTACTTTTCTTGCACTACTTTCTTTTTCTCTCGACTTTATGATGTTAAAGCTTTTATTTTTATCATTCTTGAGCTTTTTCATCAAAATGTACTGTTAGATATCTCATACACTTTTTCATACGAGTTTACAAATTTAACTTGCACGTACACACATGGATACGTATTCACATATCATCCTTTAAAATAGATTACATCATATTTTCAAATATTAATGTACTTCACATGTCCATGCATTTACATATGTCAGTGTCACTCACTAGATTGTATATATTCACATGCTTTTAAATCAAGTCAAATGCCAATTTTTTAGTTTTCCTCTAAATGTTTAACTTTAGAACTAGTTTCAAAACAAGGCAATAATCAAGCTTCCCCACGCATAATCAAGCTTCTGTGTCCAAAGTTTTTGTTTCGAGAATTTCTTTTTCTTACCTTATTACTTTATTCGACATTAGGTGACCAATCTTAGCTTAGATGTCCCATGGTTGGTAGCAACTCCTAAAAAATGGAATAATAAATAAAAGACTCACTCACACATACTTCACCCTATGGCATACACAAATCACACACTTTGCACACATGTCGCCAAGAAACTCCTATAGAATATGTGCTAGCAAGTAAGATTTTAGGAATGTATGATAAATAGCTCTAAATCGTAACCTTAATACATTTTAAATACCTTTTTTCAAAGTTGAAATGATATTTTTATACTTAAAGGAACAAAAGAAAAATAGGAACAAACTAGCAAAGAGAAAAAAATTACGTAGAAAACCCCAAGAGAGAGGAGGTGAAAAAACTATGGTGTGGACTAAGGATTTTTGGATGTCCTTACTCTTATAAAGGTTTTGTATTCCTATGGGAAAATCAATGCAATACAAAACTTTTTCTTACTGCTCTTTTTAAATATTTTCTTCTATCTTTTTCCTTTCATTCCTCTTGCCCTACCTAGTATAACTCATGTCCTTTCTTTTATAGTACAAGAAGGCACCTAGTGTACAAGGACAAATGACGGCACTCTATTAGTGCGTACATATTAGTACAACATCTACTGATGGGGATGTGGGTGCAACGCGTGATTGGCCTTTTAAGGGAGTACGCCTCAGTCGAGTGGACCAAGCGAAGAAAACAAGGAGTTGCCACCTAGTTTTATGGTTTAGGAATCATGAATATAGCACCCTTACATGGAAGGATTGATCTTACTATCAAAGTATGGGTTCGAAGTTTAAGTACGATTTTGGGAAGGTGTTAAGCACCCAAAACCGTCCGACCCATGGGTCGGCTTCCACTCATTGTGTTTTATGTCTTAGTCTTATTAAAGGCATATTTAAATTGTATCTTAAAACTCACGCACACACTAGCATACATCTAAGCATACAACATGACATTTCATCTCAAACCTAACATACATCTATTATGCTTATCAACCATCACAAACCCTAGCATATATCTATCATGCTTATCATTCCATCTCATACGAACAAGCAAACAAACATTCATAGACGAGGCAACAAGTATATATGACAAAAACTTAGGCATATCGAAGTTTGAACAAACATATGATATTATCAAAACATCCAAAGCATATCTTTCAACAAAGCATATTCATACTCATCATCAAAGGTATACCCATATGCATGTTCATGTGAGTGCATAACTTACCTCACTTATTTTTTTGCGTCACAGCACCTATGGCATCAATGGATGGACATGTGAATGCATGATCATGGTATCAAAGCAAGAAATAAAAAGAAAACTCTAATCTAGCATGTTAAAGGGAAACAAGCAATTAAATAGAAGAATAAGGACTTAAAAACATACAAGAATGTCAAAACAGAGGCATATGATGTAAAAGAAATAACGAGATAGAAGCAGAAGATTCAAATTAAGGTTTCTAGGCACGAGTATGCGTGCGCATACATAGGTTTGCGTACGCAGGCTAGTTGTATGCGTACGCATACTTCTAGCCTGCGTACACATACGCACGCAGACACACCCAAAACCCTAACCCAGAAACACAGAAAATGAATAGAACTTTAAAACGGCAAATCTAACAACCTAGCATGCTTTTAAACATAAGAACTACATAACCCTAAACTAAACAAACATATTAACACATAAATAAAGCAAGAAAACAGACTAAAGGCAGAAATGAAAGAAAATGGGTTTATACATATACCTCAAAACAAGAAGCTTTTCAAGCTCAATTTTGACCATTCCCCTCAATCAATCTATTCACAATCAAGTATAAAAGTGATTAGTAATCTTAAACTCGAAAGATCAAGAACAGAAAAGGTCCCAATCAAATAAAATTGACTTAAGGATGTTTGTCGAGGGTTCTTTTTACGTTTCTTGTACCTTAGACATGCGTCTTGATGTTATTGGACAATGCTTAGTCTAGGCTTTTTCTAAGAAGGAAGTTGGGCCTGGCGCTCCGTGGAATGGGCTCAAAAGTACCATTCTGCCGCTGCTAGTTTGTGCGCAAATGTTGAGTCCAAGTCCAAGGGAAGACGCTGTAAAGTGGGCTTATCCTCTGTTTCTACCATAGAATGAACTTTTCTCCAGTTTCTACCACAGGACTGACTTTTCTGCTGTGCGGTAAAACTTTCTGCTGTGCAATAAAATCTTCTATTACGCAGTAAAACTTTCTGCTATGCAGTAAAGTTTTCTTCTGTGCAGTAAAACTTTCTGTTACGTAGTAAAGCTTTCTGCACTTTTCTGCAACGTGAATGACTACTCTTCATTTTTTATTGCAAAAATACTTTTCTACTTCCTACACATAAACAAATCTAAAACTCAAAGAAAATACCAATCAAGCAGATGTTAGTTTACATGGGTTAGCACATTCTCAAATATATACATACATATATTCGTAAATACACTTATACATATTCACATAAACATATATAAAATATATTTTTGCAGAACATGAGAAACAATGTATATGTATATATACTTACAGTAGGATAATGATTAGGTTGTGTCAAAAGTAAAACACGTAATAACAAAGAAATAAGAAAGCTTCAGCAGAAAAGGTTTATCTAGTATAATAGCTAACACGGTAAATATAATAAAAATGTGCTACAGCATAATAACTAGTACAACAAGTAAAGATACCATAGCAGGACAACTGATGCAGCAAACGTGATAAAAACGTGCTACAACAGAATGACTAAATACAAAAGATATAAGTTCTAACGAGTGAAATCAAATATATTTGCAATTGAAATCAAATATTGAATCTTCCCATAGAATAAGTAAACCAAAAAGGAAACCAAACCCCAACTTGAACAACCTTGTCATAGGATTTTGCCATCAAAGTTGTGCATTTTGGAGAATAGGCCTAAATGGCTACTGACTACTACTTTTGGGGGATTTCAAAGAGTGGGTTTGCTAAAAGGGAGGGAAAAGATGGTTTAGTAATGCATGCCCCTATTCCTGCCTTGTTTTCTCTCTTCTTTTTACCACTTTCTTTCTTTCTTTCTCTTTGTTCTTTTTACTCTTAGTTTCTTACTACTCTCTTGTTGTGGGTTGTTCCCCCTTTGGTCTTTCATTTTCTTGGGTCCCTCTCTCTAAGTGCCTCTCTCTCTCTAAGTGTCTCCCTTAGGTGTCTACTGCTCTCTTACCATAGGTTCCTCCCCTTGGGTACTTCCTCCTTTTCATCCATAACTACCTCTTCCTTTTATAGTGAACTGATTCAATGAGATTTCTCCCTTTTACCCCTAGGGTTTCACCAACTGTTTTTGGCTTGTTGTGGGCATTCCTTCAAGACTGCCCACCAACCCATTGGTTGCCCGGCCACTACCTCTGCTCAGAATACATTTGTTGCACTATTACTTATTTCGTGACAAATTTCAATTTTGTTTGTTCTTGCTATATACCTCTACCTCTATGTTCAAATGGATAAAGATTGGGCTACCTCACCACCTACCTTTATGGCATGCATCAAATGGTCCAGCAATCTACTACTTCTTTTGGGTAAGATATCATCTCAGCATGATATATTCCCAAAAGAAGTAATGGCTAGAAACTAAATATAGACCCCATTTCCTCCCACCACCAAACCACACCCTTTGAATCCCCTTGACCGTGAGCCCACCTCCTTGTATTGGCTGGGTACAGGTTGGTGGAGCTCTAGCCCTTGTGTGTTTGCTTCACTATCTTCTGTTTTTGTCTTCTTTCGTTCCTACGCCGTTTCTGCCGTAGTAGATTAGTTTTGTTTCGTTCTGCTATGTGTTTTTGTCTTATTTCTTCATGTGTTTCCTGCTGTGTTTGTCATTTCCTTTGGTTTGGCTTTTCTTTCCTTCATGCAATTCTTGCTGCTAACACTTCCTGCTGATTCTTGTTTCTTTTCATCGTGCTTCTTCATATTATTTTTCACACCTATCTTTTTATACAAAAGGATTTGGGCCTTTGTGAGCCAAATAACGTTGATTGGATTAAAAGGGTCTTGGGCCCAATTTGTCTTTATTTGCCGAAGCCACTCTGCTGGAGAACTGTATTCTACAACAAAGTTGTATTTTGCTGCAAATTTGTATTATACTACAGATCGCTTTCCCTTGCATTTCTTTCTTTGGACCTCTCTTGCTCTTTGATCTTCTTGATGGGCCTTTGGGCCTTGCTTTTCATTGGGCTTTCCTCCGTATGGGCTTTTGGGTACGAATTTACAAAAAAATGGGCATCAACAATGTTTTGTGAAAAACTCCTTCTTTGATTCACTATTTCTAGTGAATCTTAGGTTTTCCTTTAGGATTTTCTCTGTGTTTTGAAAATGTGTCATGTATGCCTTTATATATTGAGAAAAATAAGGGTTTGGAACGGCTCCCAGACGATGTGAGATTTGTTCCAAACCTCAACATTAATGCAAAAAACTTGTCTTTCATAGGTTTCTGGAACCCTAGGTGTGTGTGCAGGTCCTTGCCTACGTGCGCATGCATAAGACCTGTGTACGCAGGTTGAGGGTTTCTTTGGCCTTTTATTTTCAAAAAATAGATTTATTAGCTTATAAAAAGTTTTATTTTCCATTTTAACACCTCTCAAGTTAATTTGTAATCTGATTAGGTCCTAAACTAACCTTGGCCCTTAGAATTTTGGCATCATTGGAGAACGGGGGCCCAAGTCGTAAGGGGTACAAAATGCAGTGTCTAAGGGGAGGAGAGAGAATTTGCTGAAGGAGGGGAGTGGGAGAGGAAGGACAATGCCAGCTACAATCATGGAAGGACATGATTGTGAGTTGTCCTTCCTTCAAGCCATAGAAAGGGACACACGTGTCTAGTGTGTTGTCCAAGTAAGCTACTAACCAATGAGGATGTCACATGCAACACCATTTTAGGAATGAAGCAACATCTTTTAAGGCGATGCTTGAGACAAAGCATAGTATGTCATAGTGTGTCTTTCTTATCCTTATGACCTTGTAGATGTGTTTGATACATGTTGTTTGTGTGTCATAGAGTAGCTCCTCTTACTTGAGCCTGCCATCTTCTCAACTCTTACATGCATATGTGCAAGTTCAGGAAGTGATATAAAGACTTAACTTGGAGAAAAACCCACATGCGTTTGCTTTGGGCTTGGTGACCGTACAAAATGTCATGCGCCCGCGGGGGGGGGGGGGGGGTTGTCCCCCAAAATCCAATGGTACGACACTCATTAAAAAATGTCATGTTAATAAAACTACACATAAATGGTCGTTTCGATCGCCACATCATGGTTTGGAGTAAGATATTTCCAAACGAGTTTAGAGCCAAAATTTTTCCATTTGTGTGGGGGTTAAATTGAATTCAAACCTTATAAAAGTAGGAATGGGATGACAACAAGTCAAATTGGATGAGAGAGAATTGCGAGAAGGAAAAAATTTAACCTACAATTTCAATATGTGTTTGGCTCCCACTATTGCGAATAGTTTTCCAAATATTGAAAAAAAAATGATGTTTGGAATATCATTTTTTCCTACTTTTAAGAAGAAAAAAAAAGTTATTATTATTATTATTATTTACAAAAAGTAATGTGTAGATTACTTTTTTTTTAATAGAATGATAAGCTTTAAAACTGAAGCAAAGAAATAGAGCTTATGTACTTTATTTATTTATTAATGATAACTTTTAAATTTTGAAGTGTGAGAATTTTTTGTTATAAAGATAAACTCCTGAATTTAAGAGATAGAAGAGTTTGAGCACATCTATAGGGTCCACTGTTTTCATTTTATTTATAACTATGCAATTAAAAATATTTTATGTATCTAGAAAAAGTCATCTCAAATGTTTTCAAAATTATGTTTCGAAGGGAGAAAATAGTTAATAATTTTATGAAAAACTGTATTTAGAAAACATTAGCCAAATTGACCCTTAAATGGGCAGGTTGGATTTTGCTTAAATTAAGTATCTTTTTATATATAAATATATATATATATTTATAGACCCTTAAACAGATAATAAATGGGTAAATATATTATTATGTACCTAAATCATTCATGAGAATATAACCAATTTCACTTAAACGGTTACAAAAGCTGAAATTCCAAAAAATATTTAGGAATTCAGGATTTTTTTTTCCCTGAAAAAATAAGAAAATTTTAAAGTTAATTTTGGTGGATATAAATTAGTGAAAAATTCAAATTTAAAACTAATTTTTTGTGGGAATAATAGAATATGAAGTGAAACACAAATATTTTGAAAACTAATTTTTGGGAGAATCTGTATTAGGAAAAACTAAACCTAAAGTAGTTTTTATACTAGAATATATCTAGACCTGTTTTGAACCAGTTATTTTTAATAAAAATATTATCAAACCAAAAACAACTAAAACCAATTATATCATTATTGACAAACAAAGGCAGAAAAGGAAAAATGCTCGTACTTGTAGTCTACAAGTACAAGTTGTAGGGATTTTTTTTTTTCAAAATAACACCTATATTCAAACAATTTCGTTAGTTAGCAAAGTTTCCAAACTATTTAGGAAAACCAGCATTTCGAGTCTATTAGACTTGAGTTCACTATAGCAACTCGAGTCTCTAATACTCGAGTTTGGATTAAAATCTACATGGAATTCGAGTTTTAGAGACTCGAGTTCTAGTTCTTGCAAAGACCATGTTCCCGTTCTTCCTTCTTTTTTCTTTCTCCAGACCAAATCAAGGATTCAAAAAATACCCAAACCCAAAGGCTCGGCCATGGAAGTTCAGAAAGCAGAGGTTGAGATCGGACCACTACCGATGGTGGCAATGATTGTTGGAGGAAGAGCCAAGGAGGCTCGGCCATGGAAGTTCAGAGAGCAGAGGGAATGGAAGTTCAGTACGAGCCGATTTCCCTCACCTGGAGCCTTCGCCACCGCTGCCTGGAACCTTCGTTGCTTGGAGCCTTCATCGCAATCTGAACCGAGGGATTTGGGTTAGGGAGATCTGGGTTCGTGGGGGTTGCAGATCTGGGTTTGTTGTTGCTTCATTATTTTTGGGTTGGTTGTTGCTTCATTGTTTTTCTTGCATCGCTGTTTTTTGTTTTTCTGGGTTGTTGGTTTGCTTCGTCCTTTAGTTTTTTGGTTTGCTTTCTTGCTTCGTTCTTTAGGGAAATTTGGGTTGTTAGGGAACTCGTGACTTTAAGACTCGAGTTCCACGTGGAACTCGAGTCTGAAAGACTCAAGTTGCTGTTGTGAACTCGAGTAAAAAAGACTTGAGATACTAATTTCCTAAATAGTTTGAAAACTTTGCTAATTGACAAAATTGTTTGAAAATGGGTGTTATTTTGAAAAAAAAAAAATCCCAAGTTGTAGATAGCAGCTGTTTTTGGGGTAAAATTGAATAGAATAAATGTCTGACGACTAAAATAGATTAGTAATGTTGGTGCCTTCAAAGTATTTTGGAAATTAAACGCAGAACGAAAGAAAAATAATGGGAAACCAAACAAAAACAAGCGAAACTCCGTTTTGTTCTTTGTATTAGGTTTTTTTTTTTTTTTTTTTAATTTTTTAATTAATTAATTATTTATTTATTTTTTATTGTGTGAAATGAGTTCTATTGTCGTTGATCAAGAAAAAAAAAAGGTCAAAAGGAATGTACTTTTACGTAGAAACACTCCATACAGGATACAGCAAAAGTTCTCAGAATTGACTAATTAAGAGTATCCACGAAAATAATTTTGTATGGTGCAACATGCTGACTTGTGGGAATCATCAACCCAACTTTAGACTGTAGGAATGTATGATATCTCACTCTCACCACCTTTTCTTTTCTTTCTCCTAGGAAGTTTCCCTGAATGTACTTATTAAAGGTATATATATATATATATATATATATATATATATATATATATAAAATGAAGGTTCGAAAATTGCAATCAGAATTACAGTGAAGAATGCGTAAGATACACGAGTCATTAGTTAAGTGATACAGCCAGACGACACTGTCCAATTTTTTATTTTGCACCGAACATACTACAATGCAGACGCGTGTTTAAAACTAGATATGTTTCCGAATCGTAGCGTATTTAGTGCAAAAAAAGCTAGCATTAAAAACAAGCTTCACCCTTAATTAAGAACTCTTATTTTGCTCTACACCAAAAGAGGAATGATTTTATAGACCCTTCAGAACAAAGTGTAAAAAAAAAAAAAAAAAAAAAAGAACTCAAATACTGCCTAGGGTGAGCCTTATTGCCCAAAATCATTTAACTAATGGTGTGCTATTTGTTGTCTTTCGTTCTGGATTACATTTCTGTCAAGCGCTTGGGTCAAGTCAAGCACCTGATTTCGTAAAATTTGGAGAACCTGATTTGCTCTCTCGAGTTCAAAACAAAACCTTTCCTTACAAATGATGTGATATTTGTTCCTTCACTTGTCCTGAATCTCTAACATGTGTTTGTGTTCAAGTATCAGCTTTCTTAAAAATTGGACAACCTTTTTCTCTCTTTCGTACGTGTCTTCTTTATACTTTTTTCTTATGTTTGTTAATTTTCAAAGCAACTCAAACCTGGCAAATGAATTTCACCTCGTTACCTAGGTAATTTCCACCTAAAATTAATTTTATTTAGGGAAAATCACAACTTACCTATATGTGGTATGACCAAAATTTAAGTTACCTACCTGTGGTTTGAAATTTGACACTTTATCCATATGAGGTTAGCTCAGTTAGAGTTTCGTAACTTAACTTTGTTAAAAACATGACTAAATATGTAATTTTGCTCAACTTTTATGTCTCTCTCCTCCAAAAATACAAAAAAATAAAAATACAAGATTAAATAAGATAAAAAAGAATCTAGTGAAACACTTGCATAATGGGATTTCAAACCACAGGTAAATAACTTAAATTTCAGTCAAATCTTAGGTGGGCAAAGTATCAAGTTTCAAACCACAGGTAAGCAACTTAAATTTCGGCCAAACCACAGGTGAGTAAGTTGTAATTTGCCATTTTATTTATATTAATTAATTAAATAATTAATGAAGTACATTAATTGAATGTAAATTTAAGTGAGATTAATGCTTTCTAAAAGTTGAGCAATCACCATTATTTTTATGAACTAGTCATTAACACATGCAATACACAAAAAAGTTCAATAAAAAATATTTTTATGACACTTATTTAAAATATAAGTAATAATTAAAAAAAAATTCAAATTAGAGAATTTATAGAAAATAATGAACTTTATTTAACTAGAGATTTCCTATAAAAATCAACCTTAGTTTAATCCAAATTTATTTAGTATTGAGTTGCAGACAATGAGTTATAAGTAGTTCAAATTAACATAATTTTAATATTATTTGTACTTATAAAAAAAAAATTTAATATTATTTGTAAATCTAAAAACCAAATTGAAAAATATATTAGAATGATGACGTAAAGGTTGTGGGTTTTCAAAAGTTTGTGGTAACATTAGAAAAAATTAACAAAAAGAGAAAGGTTTTCATAATTTCATTTCATATTATTGCTAGCTAGTAAGTTTATGTTAGAGTACATAGATGTGTTAGCAAATCTTAGAGTCAAAATATGTCAAAATTGAGTTGTTTGATTAAAATTTGTGTTTAGGTTGAGATTGGGTCTAAAGCTACTAGAATACAACAATGAAAGATGATGAGTTGATGATATTATGCCTATAGCTTGTATTTCATAACCGACAGAAAAGCATTAAAAAAAGAAAAAGAAAAAACAAGCCTCATACCCATATTCGATTCACTTATTCAAGCCTGATATTCATATATCATTCACTTCTTCCTTTTTTTTTAATTATAATTTTTATGTATTTTTGTTGATATATCTCTGTCTTTTTATTATATAAATCAAAATTATTTGACAAGGTATAGAAATAAAATATTTTCATTTCAAAAGTTATAAAAGAAAATCAATGATAAAAAAATAAAATAAAGAAGAAAAAGTCTTAATAGAAGAGACCAAAGAAACCCATTTCATTTGAAAAGTATTAAAGTTCAAATTATTTATGTAATACTCTAAATAAATTTTGATAAGATAAGTGTATAAGTAATAAAATTTGGAAACAACTATATAACAATTCCATAATATGATATTGTTTTCCAGTCAAACTCTACAAATTTAGTTGCTGAATTAGTTATTATATGGTTTACAATTGTTATAATCTAATCATTTTATGAGTTTAATAAAAAGTTAAAAACTAACATAAACTGTATTTTAGGTTTATTGATTTATGAAAAATCATTGCATGGGTATTATAAATAGAATTTTGAATAAAAAAAAATTACAACACAACTATATACAATATATATAATATGTGTGTGATATGTGCATGTACACAATATGTGTTTCTATCTACATATGTTCACGAGTGTATGAAAACTTATATATTAGTTATAAATTTTGCCTCTTCTAAGGTAAAATCCTAACCCTGCCACTGTAGACAATGAGTTTTAATTAATCGAAACTAATATAATTTAACATTTTTTGTAACTATAGAAACCAAATTGAAAAATATATATTAGAATGATGATATGAAAAATAAGGATTTTCAAAACCTTTTGTAGCAATATTAGAATAAGTGAAAAAAATTAATTGTTTTCATTTTATATTATTTCTCGTTTGTACCCCACCCCACCCCACCCCAGCAAGTATTTGACATTTCAACAATATATATAACTACCGTACATCCTTAGTGCGATGGTCACTCCACAAGTATAAGTGTTTGTGGAGTGTGGGGGGGGGGGGGAGGCAAGGGCTGAGGTTTAAGTCTCTAGGAGAGAATTTCACACACATATACATTTAGATTAGGTTAGAGTAGAATTTCTATCTTGTATCAAAATAATATATATTTATATGTAATACATATTTATTTAATATGTATTAATAAATAAAAAGAGAAATGTAGAAAAGCACATGCTAAGTTTAAATAGATTTTTTTTATAGAGAAAATCAAACTAATTTAATCAAGATTTAATTGGTAGTAGTTTTTTTTTTTTGATGAAAGTGGTACTATGATTGTGCCAAGATGTGTTATAATAATTTTTAATTTTATATTTTACAATTTATATTAAACATTAACATTTTTATATTTTTATTACAATCTTAGAACTTTTTCTTTTTGATCTATTAAGATTTTTTTTAAATAATTTGGATGCTTGGATATTATTATCATCTATCTATGTTCCATATAAAACTAAAGTGTTTGACCATTTGTTTACTTTCTAATATTTTGACACATAAGCTTTAGTAGTCTCACAATTTTACACATATTGGACAAAATTTAGCTGTAAAATTAGACAGCCTTACTCAATATCTTTTTATTGGAAATAAATTTTGATAAATTCACCATTGGATTACATTTTCTTCTTATATCCTCCATACTTGCAAAATTTCTAGAAAATTAAAGATTAATAGCTATGTCATCAGTAAATTGTTTAAATTGCAAGTTTTTGTAGTCTAAAATTATGCATAAAATATAAGCTTATAGATTATATAGTAAATAATATCCGATGTGCACAAAATTTGACATGTGTATTAACGCAACAGTTAGATTTTTAAAAAATGTAGTAATATTAATATTTTTAAAAGAAGTTGTAACCTTAGACTACAACCAATTTTTTAGCTAAAATTTGTCATTTTTTTATTAATTTATTTATTATGTCAAAAGGAATCAACTATTACTCAGCAAACTGAAGAGTTTTAAACCAAGTACTCATTCCGTCCCAATTTGTTGGTCTTCTATTCCATTTTGAGATGTCCCAAAATGAAGTCCTCTTTCTAAAATTAATAAATAAAATTTATATCTTACCCTTTACTTTATTTAAAAAGTCAATACCTTTCATTTTCTATAGTTTAAATCAATGAGGGTAGTTTTGAAAACTTATACATTTTTATACATTAGATAAGACAATGAATGATGCTCTCTTAAAAAATTGAATTTTTGAAACAGAAAAACAAATTGGGACGGAAAGAGTACTATTCAGCAATATGGAGAGTTTTAAACCAACTATTACTAAAGTTTTAAACCAACTACTACTCAACAATATGAAGAGTTTTAAACCAAACAGAAAACATTTGACTATAAGCTAATATTCTAATATTTTACCATATAAGCTTTGGTAGTCCCACAATTTTACTCATCAATTTTTATTAATTTATTTATTATGTCAAAATGGGAGTTTTAAATTGACTACTACTCAGTAAACTAAAGAGTTTTAAACCAACTGCTACTCAGCAACGTTGAGAGATTTAAACCAAATCAACCTACTAATATATATAAATATATATATATATTTATAGACACACACACACACACAACACCACACGAAAACCCTCTATGCAGTTTACCCTTTCGCTGCCCTTTCTGCTTTTTTGTTTCTACAAACCGTTCGTCCTCAAGTCTCAAGTATCTTTTACATGAATTTATCTTTCGTAATTACTTTTGTTTTTCATATTTTTTTCTTTAATATTTTGTATTTTTGTATCTTTTTGTATCTTTTGTTTTGTATTTTTACTTCCATTGCCCGTGTGTATGTGTAATATTTTTTGAAGAACTAAACTTCTAAACAACAATGTTTGATTGTAGAGATTTTACAGATGGAGTGAATGCTAAAAGAAAGTTAGAGGTAATTGGTGCCACCAAAATACCTTGATTTTTTTTATTCTCATGTTTGGCATCCTAGTTTTTTTGGATGAATATTTTGTGTTATAAAATGCTACTTTTGTATTACTTTATTTGCTTTTTTTCCCCTAAAAGTCTTGGTGGAACTTAGACATTTTTCTTTTGTCAATAAGTTGTTACACTTCGTCGTTCCATGTTTCATAAAAGTTTAAACATGGTAGAAACATAAATAGTATGCCTTTATTTCATCTTGAAAAAAATATACAATATGGTTATTTCTTTAAAATATGTATATTTTTATTTCATATTATAAATATTGATTTTCATTTATTTTTAACTAATTGTAGCATTTAAGATATTTAATAATTGTTAACTATACAGTGCATCACATAGGCTAGCGAATAATATATAATATATTTGAATAAAATTATTTTAATTTTTAATAATACAAGATAATAATTTTACTGTGAATGTTAAAAAGCGTCTTAAATAAAAAGTGATCTTTCATAAATTAGAAAAAGAAAGAAAAAATAAAAAAAGTAATCAAGCGACATTAAGCACCGCAATGCGCATTTTTTGCTCTCCTAAATGCCCGTTTGGATTGAGAGGGAAGGGAGGGAGAGTGGAAGGGACTAGAGTAGATGTGGCTGAGACATCATCCAGAAAGGTTTGAGATGGAGGATTGGGATGGATCATGTGTTCGGATTTTCCAAGACAACTGGTTGCCAGAATCTCAGTCAGGAAGAGTACTCTCCCCTGTTGGAGATATTCCTCTTTATGCTACAATTTCTACACTAATTGACCACAACTTGCATGGTTGGAGAGCCAGTGAAATTGATGGAAATTTCCTGCTACTTGAAGCGGCCATCATCAAAGCTATACCGCTGAGTTTTTCAGTGAGTGTAGATTCTATTTATTGGCCGAAGACACTTGATGGAATTTATTCAGTATAATTTGGATACAAACTTCTTTTGGTGGAGGACGGCAAAAACGTAGCTGGTGTGGCTACTGCAGATGTGATGAAGAGTGTTTGGAGTAGAATTTGGAAGCTTAAGGAGCCTAACCATGTTAGAAATCTTCTTTGGCGTGTAGGAAATGATTCTCTACCAACTAAAGTAAATCTGTTGAAGAGGAAACTCCTGGATGATGCTTTCTATCCCCACTGCAAACTCAGCCCTGAGGATAGCCTTCATGCCCTATGGTCCTGCCCTAAGTTATCAGTTGTGTGGCAGGCTTATTTTGCAGACTTACGGGCTGCTACTTTAGGCTGCACTACCTTCCTGGACGTTATCCAATGTGCCCAACATGATCTGTCATGCTTTTATTTATTTGCTATGACAGTTTCTATGATATGGTTGGGAAGGAATGAAATGAGAGTTGGTAAAGATTCCTACCCGCTGACTCGAGTTAGCTCCATGGCCTATGATTCACTTCAAGAATTTCAGCAACTTTGCCCACTCACAGTAGGATTCCTCGAACAGCTCGATCAGTACGTTGGCGCCCTCCTCCACCTGGGTTAGTCAAGGTAAATTTTGATGGTGTCTTTTTCTCTAGAGAAAATAGTGCTGGTCTCGGCATAATAATCTGGATTCCGGAATGATCAATAATTAGTTATGGCTACTTTATCACAACAAATTCCATTACCTGCTTCGGTAGAGATAGTGGAAGTGTTAGCGGTACATCAAGCTCTCCTTTTTGCTCGGGAGTTGGGTTTTGAGAGTTTGGTGATGGAAGGTGATTCTGAAGTCATTATTAATGCTATCAAGGGCGACAATATGTACTTGTCTGACTATGGTCATCTATTGCAGGACATTAAGCTTCTTAGCTCTTCTTTCAAAGATGTTTCTTTTTGCCATGTTAGAAGACAAGGGAATTGTGTAGCTCATAGGTTAGTTAGAAGGACTATTTGTAGTCCTTTTCTTGTCTGAATGGAAGCTGTTCCTCCGGATATTTTTGATGTTTACAACTTTGATTTTTGTTTAATTAATGAATAATACCCCCAATTTCCAGGGGCTTCTTCTCAAAAAAAGAAATATATATATATATATAAATATATATATTCCCTTTGGCTTATTTCTCTAAGCTGTGCTTCATTTTTCCTTTTTTTTTCCTTCCCCTTTGGTTAGAATATATATAAATATATATATATATATTTTTTGAGAATCGGGATACTATTTTGCATTGACTTTCTTGTAAGGTTTTTTTTTTTTTTTTAATTTTTTTTAATTTTTTTTTTAATTTTAATTTTAATTTATTTATTTAAAGAAGTTAGACACCTATTCTTTGTTGTGGAGTGAATTTATGTATGGTTTGATCGCTTTCTATGAGTTTCTGTTATTTATTGTTTCCTTTTTTGTTAATCATTGTTTATTGTTTCCTAACAAACTAGTAGACAATTTTTTTTTTTTTTTTTTTTTAACTCAGTTGAATATATAATAAAAAATAAGTTACTTTTTTTTAAGAAACGGTAATACTTATTAGAACACATGAACACGAAAGTAGTATATAGATTTTTTTAAACAGGCTTATAATATATTACATAACCAGAGTACCACTACAAAAGGGCCTAAACTTTGTAGTAGTAGCCTGAGGTTATAATGCCTAAAAATAAGTTACTTTGATTGGAAGTAATAAGATGAAAATAATAGTCACTAACTATATTTATTAGGTGAAGCACATTTAATTGAAGGGAAAAGTTTTTGATTGTTTTAAATCATATGTGTATAGCCGCCGCGCACCCTTGGTGCGGTGGTCACTCTACAAGTATAAATGCTTGTGAGTGTGTGGAGGGTAAGGGCTGGGGTTCAAATCTCCAGGAGGGAGCTTTACACACATATACACTTTAGATTAGGCTAGAGTAGAAATTTTATCTTGTATCAAAAAAAAAAAAAAATCATGTGTACATAGGATGGAGGAAGATGCTAAAGTCAAGGATGAAGCTAGGCATTTTTTTAAAAATTATTATTATTATTAATATTATTATTTGTTAAATTTGAGGTTCGGGATGGAGATTTTATTTCATGGATTTTGTGAGAAAATAAGGACAGTAGTTCAAATGCATTTAATGCTTTATTAAATGATCTTTTATATGTTTTTTAAAAAGTAAAGTCTATATATATATATATATATATATAATGAATTTGTGCGCGTGTAAGCCAATGAATTATTAAAATGTGTATTGTTTTTTTTTAAAAAGTGTTCATTACAGCTCATAATTAAGTATTTACTAATTTTTAATATGTGCTCCAATGGCACTAGTTAATTGGACCTTTTCTTAATGCTATCATATAATTTAAATATGATCCCAGGATGATATATGATAAAATATTGGTGTTTTGGAAGCAAAAGTCAAAAATGTTTTTGTGTCAGAAGCCGGCGCAAGAACAAGATCTGAAACATCGGTGAAAATACACCTTCAATAATAATTGGAAGCCATGATACTACGATCAGACCTATTTGGATTCCTCTCAAGTATGAAGTATAGAGTAGGATTACCCTTTTCTGCTATTTGGTTGAATTTTAGTACACATATTAAGTCATAACTTTTGTCACAACTATCTTACGCGACAGTATGTGACTGGTTGCTTATCACTTTAATATAAACTTGAAACTTTTTCTCCACCATTAGCATTAGTAGCTTGCTAATTATGGACAAAAATTATGTTTTAATTTGTAGTGCTATAATTTTTTGAGAATGGAAATGGCAATGGCAAGATAGTAGGCTGGATGGTTAATAAATAATAACTTAATATCCATCCGGGCTCACCATTTCTCGTCCTCCGAACCTGGGCTGAAAATTGGATGGCTCCAAAGTGAAAAATTGTACTGACCATTTTGCCCCTTGTGATTTAGCAAACTTCTTTATATTTTGTGTTTTCCTGATTTTCTTTTGGCACCTTCAACCATAAAAAGTTTATACGAATTAAGATATGACTAAAAGGATCTTAATATAGGTAAAAATGACATGAAAATAGATAGATGTATTTTTAAATTGGAAAAATGCATACATAATTGATTTAAAATCATATTATGATTTTAACCAAAATGAATTTTTGGAGTGAATTTTTTTTTTTAAAAGAAAGGAAAATTAAAGAATATGTGTAATATATATATATATATATGTATATATATATGTGTGTGTGTATGTATGTATGTATATGTGTGTACATATTTTTCATACACTGTTATAATGGTAATTATCATCTAATATATTTGATATTTTTTGGTATTTTCCTTCCAACAATGTTAGAAAAGCACAATAAATTTCATAATTTTTTTTCACAACATTGATGGGGTAGATTATAATTATAGAACATCACTTTCCACTAATATCATTTTTATTACACATCAATCACAACATTTTATGTCATCAGTTATGAAAAAAATTGTAAATTATTTTGTGTATCTAATCTTATTGTTTTTCTTCTCTACCAAAAAGTAAAAGGAAATCAATATTATTTTTTATTGGTTCACTTTTCTATCTTTCTTGCCAAACAATTATGATATAAAACTTCTTTTTTTCCAACCTCCTTACTAAGTAGAACATTCTTTGAAGTCCTTTGTATTACAATATAGAAAATACTAAATTTAATTAATAGTTATAGATTAAACGTTACTTATAAAAATTCTTTTCAAAATTTACTTGATTATGAGGATAAGGGTAATATTAAATCGGTCCGATCAATGTATGCCTTTAGGGCGTTAATTAATCATCTATTTTATAAAATGTTTTATGAAAAATTGAAAAAGATTGCAAAAAAATTTAATAACTTTTTCATTAAAAAAAAGTTTCCTTAAAATGATTTATTAATGGATGCCCTAAGGGCATCCATTAGTAAAACCCATATTAAATTGCTTTCAAATTTCAAAAATTAAATTAACATAATTGAAGGTTCAATCGATAGAATCTTTTGTTATCGAATAAGCAATTTGGGTATGAATCTCACCTATATAAAAAAAACCACTTGGTATCTTTGTCTTATGATAAAAAATAATAATTATGGAGTAAACATGGTAAATTTAATTGTAAGTTTATCTCCCTTAAGAGACTTAATGTGACTCACATAAAATTTACCCTAATTATTCAATTGGTATATATTTAGATTTATTTAATTTAATAATAATAATGAGAGTGACAGCTAAATATTCATCCAATTAGAAATCTATTTGTAAAGAAAAATTAATATGTTATTTGGTGAACACACACTGAAACCATAATTTTCAGTTAAATTCATTGATGGAAGGAGTATAAAAGAGAACCAAGGTAAAAATGAAATGGATCAATAGTTAATTTTTTTGAAAAGAAGCTTGGTTTTTTGGTCAATGGGTTTTCTAGCTAGTGTATAAACATATATTAGAAGAAATCCTTTCTAATTTATTATTCATGCTGTAAGATTTTCTGAACAAATCACTTGAATAACTATTTCTCCAAAAAAAAAAATAAAAATAAAAATCACTTGAATAACAATGAAAGGAGGAATGTTTTCTTTCCTTACATCAAATCCTATAGTATCTTTTACAAAAAATTGTATATAAAATAAAAACAATAGAGTGAGAAGAAAGAAAGAAACAGAGATTCCTCATACATTCAGAGTCACTGTCTCTCTCTCATCATTATTTTAAAACTTCCTTCTTCTAGCTAAGGCTATCCTCCTACTCACTCAACTACCAAAAGACAACCTCTTCCTCGCCAGAACTTCCTCAATAACATCATCATGGACTTCTTCAATTCTCTAAATCTTCCCCTTTGACACCTCCATCACAACCTTCTCTAAATGGCAACTTCATCTTCCTTATTTCGATCCAAAAAACTCTCTCTTTTCCTCAACCTATCCTTCCTCTTACTCCTCACTCTCTATCTCAAAACCAATCTCTTTCCCTCCAACCTTAACTCAACTTTGTTTCACCTATCCTCCAATATTAGACCCCCAACAACCACCATCTCCCATCTTCGCCTTCTCAGTGATATCACCACAAATGGTTGCACCGGCCTTCAAAAGTACACTGATAATAAGTACAAGTGCTTCTATGTCAAAACACATATTGGCTGCAGGCCTAAAGGGTACATAGATTATCTCCAAATCTTTTACTGCAATTTTGGCCAATTTCCTATTCTGGGTCATTTTGTACTTCTGTTATGGCTTCTTGTTTTGTTCTATCTATTGGGAAATACAGCTGCAAACTATTTCTGTTCCTCTTTAGAAAGCTTGTCTAAGATCTTGAAGCTCTCACCTACCATAGCTGGAGTCACCCTCCTTTCACTAGGAAATGGTGCTCCTGACGTCTTTGCTTCTATTGTCTCTTTCACAAGATCAGGCAATGGTGATCTTGGGCTTAATAGTGTCTTGGGGGGTGCCTTCTTTGTGTCTAGTATTGTTGTTGGAATTATAAGTATTGTAATTACCTCTCATCGGATTTCGGTTGATAAGTGTAGCTTTATTAGAGATGCCCTCTTCTTCCTCTTCTCTCTTTTTTCCCTACTCTTGATTGTAGCTATTGGGAAAATCAACTTGTGGGGTGCCATTTGTTTTACTTCTATTTACTTGGTTTATGTTTGTGTTGTCTCGGCAATACATTTCTTCTGTGGAGATAAAGACATTGGGGTTGGGCACGTGGGGGAAGCTGGTATACCATTACTCGGTTATATTGATGATGAAAAACCAGTCTTGAAATCCGGTCTTGAAGAACAAGAACAAATTGCGAACTTTTTGAATCTTAATCCAGAAATTTGTTACTATGTTGCCAAAATTGTACACGTTTTAGAGTTGCCACTTTACTTGCCAAGAAGACTGACTATACCTGTTGTTAGCAAGGAGAGTTGGTCTAAGCCTTATGCAGTTTTATCTGTAACTTTGGCACCACTTTTGTTAGCAGCCCTTGCTAACACCCAGAGAGAAAATGTGAGCTTAAGGAGCAGCCTGGTGACTTACTTTACAGCGGGGTTAATTGGGATGGTTTTTGGGAATCTTGCATGTGTGACCACAAAAAAGTCTAGCCCACCAAAGAGGTGTTTGTTTCCTTGGCTAGCTGGAGGATTTTTAATGAGTGTCACTTGGACTTATATTATTGCTGAGGAATTAGTATCTTTGTTGGTTTCTCTTGGTCATATAATTGGGATAAACCCTTCAGTTCTGGGGCTGACTGTTCTTGCTTGGGGAAACTCACTTGGAGATTTGATAGCCAATATTGCTATGGCAATCAATGGTGGGGCAGATGGGGCCCAAATTGCTATATCAGGATGCTATGCTGGACCCATGTTCAATGTGTTGATGGGTTTGGGTTTGTCACTTGTTTTTTCATCATTTTCTGAATATCCATCTTCATTTGAAATTCCTGGAGATCCTTCTCTCTACGAGACTCTGGGGTTTCTTATGGCAGGCGTGCTTTGGGCTCTTGTGATATTGCCCAAAAAAAATATGAGATTGGATAAGTCTCTTGGATATGGGCTTTTGACCATTTACTTTTGCTTTCTATTCCTAAGGCTAGCAAGGGCTTTTGGTCTTCTGAATCTTCATGGGAGCTCCTTCAAAGTCTAAAAATGGTGAGCTGCTTTTCAATGGAGGAACTTTATGTACATTATGATAAATTGCACTGCACTACTGTGTCTGTATGCAGCAATACGCGAACTTGGTTTTCTTTCTTCCCCCTTAAAAAGGTGGGATTCTTTTCTATTATTGAACTTTTAATATTATGTTGTTGAACACTACTATAAGAATCAAAATTTCCTTGCAGTAAATAGCCAAAATTTCTTTGATTTATAATTGTTCTTTTAGTACTATAACTTTTACCATAATTCTAACTTGATAATTTGTGACTAGCTATCTATCAATTTTATATAAACCTATTATTGTTTTCTCTACCACTCATAGTCACATCAGGGTTGTCACAAAAATTATGTCCATAGACTTTCATGAGTTATAAACTAGGTGGCAGGGGCAGAGCTACTCCCCAAAAGTTTTTAAAAATTATTTAGGGTTTGTTTGGGATCCGCTTATTTTGCTGAAACTGAAAACTTTTTGCTAAAAGTACTGTAGATAAAAGTAAAAGTTAGTTGAAATAGTACAGTGTGACCCATAAATAGTACCACAAAGTGCATTGGGACCATGAATAGTAGTAAAAATAAGCTGAATAGTAAAATAAATTGGCAAAAATAATCTTTGCCAAACGAACACTTAGTACCCGTTTGGGTATTGATTATATTGGCAGTGTTTGTGTTTCACCTTTTTTTTTTTTTTTTGAGAAAAGCGTTAACTGAGTTCCAGTGGGTCCCATGCACTGTTCACGGGACCTACAAATCTCTTTTTTCAAAAAAACTTTCATTAAAAATGAGTTCCACGGCACTATTCACACATTTAAAAATTATTTTGCTACAATGTTTTCAGTTTTTAGCAAAATAAGCGGTATCCAAACGGACCGTTAAGGTCTATTTGGATACCGTTTATTTTGCTGAAACTGAAAACTTATTATTGAAAGTATTGTAGATAAAGGTAAAAGTTAGCTGAAATAGTACAGTGGGGCTCATGAATAGTACTAAAAAGTGCAGTGGAGCTCATGAATAGTAGCAAAAATAAGCTGAATAGTAAAATAATTTTCATTTTTCATTGGTATCCAAACGAAACTTAAAGTAGGTAAAATTTCATACTTGAACCATTTTTCTAAGAATTGGCGCCCACATGGAAAATTATTTGATTCCCTATTTGTCCATGTTAGTGTTCCTTCCAAACTTACTTTTCACTAATTTATTATTAGTCTTTAGTGTTAAAATTCCTTCACATGTCAGACAATTGGCTTGATTAGAAATTTTACTTTTTCAATTCCCTAGCTTCAATATATTTTTCTGATCTGGTGTAAGCTGATATTGCTCTTTATTGTTGTTATATTGCTCTCTGTTGTAAGCTGATATTGTTGTCAGCATTTGTTGCTAGTAAATATTGCTCTTTGTTGTTGTTTTTCTTGCTCTGTTTTTTCTGCTCTATTTTGTTGTGGCAATTCTTTTGGCTTTGTATTCTTTCTTTTCTTTGCATAAAATTTATAATTTTGTCTCAAAAAAGAGTGTTGAGCTTATTTGAAACTAGAAAAAATGACTTTAAAATCTTGAGAGGTAATAGAGTATTCTTCTCCTTTTTTTTTTTTATTAAACCAATTGATAAGCTTTATTCAAAATTTCAGTTTTGGTTTCTATCATACTCAAACAACCAAATATGAAAGTCATCTTGTATTGTTATATATAATTTTATATTGGCTTATAATGATTTTGTTATTTTTAATTTCTAAAAATATTATATCTTCTAGTAGATGTAGTTGTTATATTTATATATTTAATTTCTTGAATGGTTTGAACTTATGATTGTTAAAAGGACTAAGAGAAACTTAGAAGAGAAGATTAACTTAAGATACTTTATTGGTCATTTAGTTGTGTTAAGTGCTAGTAAGAATTACATTGATTAAACCAATGCACAAAAACATGTATGTAGCATTTTGAGTTTTTCTTGAATTGTGACTCACTACTTGATAGTTTAACCTAGACCTGCCAAACCAAAATTCCTGGCTTTGCCCTACTAGGTAGATTACCATAAAATCAAAATAGCCAAAACTTCTTGGTTTACTTTTCCTTGTTTTATTAACTGGGATAGGTACAAATTTTTTAGTAACAGGGTCGATAGCTTCAAAGTTCACCTTGGTATCCATATCATTTTACTATTATATTTTAAAAACCCAAGTTTGTGGCTTACCTTCTAATTCGAACATGTTATGAATATTGGCAAAGAGGAGGGAAAAAGAACAGGAAAGAAGAGATTAATACATTTCCATCATACATATTTGGTTTGGATCGAAAAGGGAAGAGAATACCAATCATGTTTTATCAAAAAAAAAAAAAAAGTACCAATCATCTTGTATGAAATTCTTGTTGTGTCCTTATTGTGAATTATTTTTAACAAAATAGAGGGCTAAAGTTCTCAAATTACCTATGTAAGTAATTTTCTCTTATATTTTCTTTCTACTGTTTTGAAAAGATTTTAAAAAAAAACTCTTGTCTGTTTCTATCCCTTCATTCATATTTTTCTACTCTACCAAACAAACAAATTTCTGATTCAGCTATTAAAAAAATAATAATAATAATAAACGTATATATTTTATTTTCTTTCCATATATTTTTTTTCAGTCGTTTCATTTTTTACTAAAAAAAACGCATTGCTTTTTCAATTTGCAAAAAGGGAGAGGGGAAAACTTGTGTAAATAACTAAATAGTACCATCATTCTATAACCTTATCCAACCCTAACTCCTTATCCAGACAAATACAGCTTAATCATTGTGATATTAAGGGTCCGTTTGGTTGGGAGAATGGAAAGTGAGAGGATAGAAAATGGAAAGAGGATGAAAAAGTGGGAGGATAAAAAAGATTTTAGTTTCCTCATTTGTGTTTGGTTGAGAGGGTGGAAAAGTAGAGGGATGAAAAACTTTTTTGTTTGGTATAAAATAAAGTTTATATATATTTACTATCATGTCCCTATTAAATAAAACAAAAAGTAACACATTATACTTTAAAAAAAAAATTGTGTATAGATGGACACTTCATTAAAGTAAAAAAAAAAAAAAATAGCATAAGAAATTAACCCAAAACTGTTTTCTAAAAAAAAAAACAAAAAAACAAAAACCAACCAAAATTAATGAGAAAATAAACATAAGAGCACCCAAAAAAAAGAAGAAGAAGAAGAAGAAGACTACACGTCTAGAAAAAAATCAAAGAAAAAAAAGAAAAGAAAAGAAGCCAACACTTCCAGACAAAAGCAAAGAAAAAAAAAGAAAAAAAGAAAGCCAACACGTTAGTAATAGAGAAAGAAAAAATCAAAGGAAAAAAGAAAAAGCCACTTTGAGGTGAATTCCAAGGGTATTTTTGGAAGCTCATTTCATGAGCTTTCCCCTCCTAATTTTTTCTTCATTTTGAGGAGAAAACTTTTTGATGGGCCCGGAGAGAAAACACATGGGCCTTACTATTTGTTTTCCTTCCTCCCCAACTAACCAAACACACTTTAAAAAAGTTTCCCTTCCTATTTTCTCTCCAAAGTTTTCCATTCACCCTATTTCACCTCCAAACAAACACACCCTACTTATTGATGTAATATTTTGCATACCAATTGAGTTAGCAAGTTTTTTAATTTTTACAAATTTTCATTTGGACATATAATTAACTTCATTTTATTGTCTACTATTTACCACTTTTCAGTTTTCAGCTCCATAATTGTAAAATAAGAAAAAACTAGTGAAATTGATGAATTTAATATTTATTTCATATGAAGAAAAGGTAATATCTTAAGAAGTTATATATATAATATTTTAAAACGAAAATAAACGCACCAAACAAATGCTAGTTATCCATCACCATCCTTTTCTAAGTTTTCTTATAGTCATTTACATAAGTCATGTTGGCCTAATTCACAGGAACTTAATCACACCAGCCTTGAAAAAATCCCAGGGTTAAAATTTTACATTATTTGCCTGTGCTTTTGCTCCAAGTTAGCAAGTTCTGTTCAATTTACCTTAGGCGTTTCCATTGCTTTGCCTACTAAGGGCATGTTTGGTAAACTATAATAGACACTGTAATGTAATAGTTATTCCAATGGTTTAGCTATTCTTTAGTTTGGTTATATTTTTATTACAAGGAATAGTCATTCCTTATGAATAACTATTCTTCAAAATGAGGAATAACTATTCATCTTTAAAAGAGTTGTATTAGCTATTCCTTAATAAATGCAACAATTTCAAAACTTAATATATTTCTAAATAAACAAACTTTCCATATATATCTAACAATTATAAAAATAAAAAATAACATATATCTCTCTTAAATTTAAAAAATAACAATTTTTAAGGAGATATAATTGTATGAGTAAGATATTTCTTAAAATAAATTTTAAGTTTTATTCTAATGTTATAACTCACAACCAAATTTATGAATATGTTTAGTTATTACATTACAACACATTTTATTCTAATAATAAAGATTATAATTCATGTCGTAATTTCTATTTAGCTTACAAAACGTACCCTAAATTTTCAAGAGAAGAAGCTTTCAATTATTCCCTCTCATTTTCAAAAATCTTAGGGTTAATATTTTAGGGTAATCTTATTTACTTGAGTTTATCTTTTTGTGGCTTTAAGTTAGTTTAATTGTTAAAATCTATTATGATGAAAAGAGATTTAGAATTCAAACTCCACCTATATAAAAAATTAATTGATATTTTATCCTGATAACAAAGAGTAATCATCATAGGTTAAATTAAAAAAAAAAAAATTAAAAACAAAGATGGCCCTTTGTGTAACTTTGATGATGTATAAAATAGGGCCCGCTTCCCATAAAAAAACAAAAAGGCCCCTTTGTGAATGTTGACAACTGATAAATTGTTCAATTAATTGAGAAACATACACGTACAATAATGTTGAGTGCCCAATAACCCCGTGTACATCGTGGTATTGAACTTTGGATGTTTTTGGACAAATTGACGTCCTGAGTCCTAGTGGCAGAGAATGGCGCCAACTTTGGACCACTTGTTAAAAAAATGATTCAAAGTATTGTGGTCCACTTACGAGATATCATTGTTGAATTTGTGTCGGGTAGATGGCTGTGGCCTATGAGTGATGGGGTATTTGAATTTTGAAGTGATCAATATATATATATATATATAGCCCCGAGAGGGGTGGCTTGGTGGTTGGGATCTATGAATCAGCTTTGAGGTCCCTCGTTCGAGTCCGGGTGAGCACCTGGGAGGAGTGTGGGTATCTCTACTGAGGAGTCCCTGATTACCAGCTCTCTCGAGGTGTTAGGGTGAGGTCTGTGATCACCCCGGACCATAGTAATTATGGCTCAATTCAATATTCCCTAACAGGGGGTGCCCCTATGGTCACGCTATGGTCACGCCCAGGTGGTGAGTCACAATGGTCGCCCCTGCCCCCGTTTTTATTCAGCAATATATATATATATATATATAGCCAAACTTTAGAAAAAATTCAATTAGATTTTAATTAGATTCTCAATTTTGTGCCACGTGTTTTATTTAATTTTAAATTTTGTGCAAAGTGAATTATTGAGTGTAAAAATCAAAGAGTCCAAATTTAATTAGATTAGATTGGATTTCAATTCGAGTCCAATTTTTTGCTATGTGTCCATCTAAATTTTTCTTTCCTAAAAAAATAAAAAGTTTTAAATTTTTGTGGCAAGTGAATTATTAGGTGCAAAAACTGAAGAGTCTAAAACCAATTAAATTCTATATATATATATATATAATGAGAAACCATTATATATTTTAGAAATGTATGATTTAATAAAAGTGTAAACTAATACCATGTATAATTTGAATCTCTTCTATAAAAAAAATGTAATTTAAACCATATAATTGTGATTATTTTTAATTATATTTGTGTATATGCACATGGCTACACATTAGTTGTTGATGAGGGTATTCTTGGAAAGAAGCAAATTTGTTACATACAAGGAAGCCAACGGTTCCAATGAGACCGTTAGCCTCACATGCATGTATGGAAGTGCAAAAGCGACAATGCCATAGGCCGACGACCTCACCTCAATACCCGCATCATCCTCGAACAAAATGAGAAGCCGACGGGAAGAAGGATGCTAACGGGAATAAAGAGCGTGACGGGTCCAGCATGGCCTTACTTGACTTCCACGAATATCTGTACAAGAAAATATCGTGTACCCCACGATTAACCCTGATCAAGGGAATCCCTATAAGGAAAGGATTCCATGAAATATGTAAATTAATGAGGATCTTCCCCACAAGGAAATACCCTCCTCGCCAAGAAAACGAAAGTCATTTCTATTTTACTATAAAAATCCCAAAACCCTCACAAATCAAGGTATGCATAATTTACCCCAGCTCTAGCACTCTAGAGTTATGAAAGTTCTCTAACTTAACCTTCGGAGGGTATTTGGCCGGTACCACACCGGTACTCTCTACAAGGTCTTCTTTGTTTCTGTTTCACAGAGTCTGTCTAGAATACATGAGGACTATGCGGTTCACTGACGATTTTTGGCATCATCAGTTGGCGCCGTCTGTGGGAAAGGGAAAACAATAAGCAGCCATATTATAACTTTCCAGACAAAGAGTTGTATGGTACTCACTCGCTCGATGGCAACCAACAACAATAACGGAGATGAACCACGCACTACTGCCCTTGAAAGATAGGTACAGACCCTAGCTGCGGCTGTGGAACGCCTTACTAAGCAAAACCACGACCTGGAGGAACAGCTACGCCAAAAGGATGCTGGGCCCAACAGTCACGAGGAGCAAGAGGGCACCAGCGCCGAAAGGAGGGACCGAGAAGGACCAAAAGGCAGCAGTGCCCCGAGCAGACAAGAGCGACAAGATACCAGCTGTCCATCTGTCGCAAATACAACACCTCCGCATATGGTCGCAGAGATATAGATGATGAAGGAGAGGATGGACTTTATGATGAGCGCCCTCAAGGGGCGGGTGTCAAATGACCTTGACGAGTTGGTCCATCGAACGAACTCGCCATTCATAGCACCTGTCACTTTGTTCCCCCTTCCTGCAAAGTTCCGTATGTCGCAGATAGAAGCCTATGACGGGTCGAAGGATCCCTTGGACCATCTGGAGTTATTCAAAACCCTCATGCACTTACGAGGTGTGGCAAACGAGATCATGTGCTGAGCCTTCCCAACTATGCTAAAGGGTCCCACAAGGGTGTGGTTCAGCAGATTGACGCCCAACTCCATTGGTACCTTCAAGGAGCTGAGCGCACAGTTTGCCTTGCACTTTATCGGGGGGCACAGGTATAAGAAATCCACTGCGTGCTTGATAAGCATCAAGCAATGGAAGGACGAGACACTGAGGTCTTACATAACCCATTTCAACAAGGAAGCCCTTTCGATAGACGAAGCTGATTACAAGATACTTGTTGCTGCATTCACGAATGGTTTGCGGAAGGGGAAGTTTTTGTTCTCCTTATACAAGAATGACCCAAAGACCATGTCAAATGTGCTTTACCAAGCTACTAAGTACATGAATGTAGATGACGCGTTACTAGCTTGAGAGGAGAAACCCAAGAAGAGGGAAAAGCAAGAAGACGCACAGCAGGAAAAGGGACGGAAGATGACTAGAATTGGAGACCGACGGGAGGATAGGCGCTCCAAATCCCCTACTGGAAGATTCACCAACTACACCCTGCTGACTGCCCCGATTGATCAGTTATTGATGCAGATCAAGGATGATACGACCTTTACGTGGCTTGGCAAGTTAAAGGGAGATCCCAACAAGAGGTCCAGAGACAAGTATTGTCGTTTTCATCAGGACCACGGTCACAACACGTCTGAATGCTATGACTTGAAGCAGCAGATTGAAGCCCTTATTAGACAAGGGAAACTACAACGATTCGTCAACAAAGAAAGGGCAGATCCACCACAGGACCAGGTTGCTAGAAGGGATAACTAGTGCCCCAAGCCGCCCATAAGAGACATAAGGATGATTGTAGGGGGCACCACGGCTTCTGGTTCATCCAAGAAGGCCCGTAAGACTTACCTTAGGATGGTTTAGAACGTCCAACTGACAGGTTTCATCCCAAAGATGGTACAGGTCGACAACCTTATAATTGGATTCTCGGAAGAAGACGCTTGACATCTCCACCACCCACACGATGATGCACTCGTTGTTAGTATTCGGGTAGGGGATTACAACACTCACCAGGTCCTAGTTGATAATGGAAGCTCTGTCGATATCCTCTACTACTCGGCATTCCAAGAGATGAAGATCTAGAGAGAGCGACTTATACCAGCCAACGCGCTGCTCGTTGGGTTTGGAGGAAAGAGAGTACCCCTTCGGCGCGGTCACGTTGCCCGTGACGGTCGGTGACTACCCTTAGCAAATTACTAAGGATGTTACATTCCTTGTTGTCGACTGGTCATCTGCCTACAATGCCATACTAGGCCGACCTACCCTCAACTCATGGAAGCCCGTGACTTCAACCTATCACCTGATGATCAAATTCCCCATCGAGTACGGAGTAGGAGAGTTACGTAGGGACCAAATGGCAGCACGCAAGTGCTACATAGCAATGTTGGAGATGGACGACCACTTGCAAACTATGAGCATTGAAGAACAGAGGGTGGTCGCAGAGCCCGTTGAAGGATTGGAGGAGATACTTCTCGATAACTCTAGGCCTGAGCGAACGACTAGGATTGGCACCCTTGCCAGTCCGTCAAGCGCTCACGGCATTCCTAAGAGAAAACCAGGACGTCTTTGCTTGGAGTCATGAAGGCATGCCCGGGATTGACCCTTCAGTCATGGTGCATAGGTTGAATGTGTCACCCTCTTTTCCCCCTATTCGTCAGAAGAAGCGAGTGTTCGCCCAAGAACGAGACCGAGCTATAGCGGAAGAAGTCTGCAAACTGCAAGATACAGAATTCATCAGGGAGGTGTACTACCCTGACTGGTTGGCCAATGTAGTGATGGTTAAAAAAGCCAATGAAAAATGGAGGATGTGTGTAGACTTCACGAACTTGAACAAGGGGTGCCCCAAGGATAGCTACCCTCTCCCGTGGGTAGACTCGACAACAAGACACCAGTTATTGAGCTTCATGGGCGCATTTTCTGGCTACAACTAGATCAAATTAGACAAAGTTGATCAGGAGAAAACTTCGTTCGTCACCAGTCAAGGCCTTTTTTGCTATAAGGTGATGCTGTTTAGTCTCAAGAACGCGGGCGCAACGTATCGGAGGCTCATGAACAAAATGTTTGCACATCAGATTGGAAGAAATTCCAAGTTTACGTGGACAACATGCTAGTGAAAAGCCGAAGGGAGGACGATCATTTAGACGACCTCAAGGAGACCTTTGACACCTTCCGCTCTTACAAAATGAAGCTCAATCCAAGCAAATGCGCATTTGGGGTGACGACTGGAAAATTCTTAGGGTTCATGGTGTCTCAGAGAGGTATCAAAGTCAACCCATACAAGATCCGGGCCATAATGGAGATGGCACCACCAAGGAACACAAAAGAAGTATAATGCCTCAACGGCAAGGTAGCTGCGCTGAATAGGTTCGTTTCGAGGGCGACGGACAAGTGTCTACCTTTCTTTTGCACGCTGAAGAAGTCCTTTGAGTGGACAGTCGATTACCAACAAGCTTTTGATGATCTAAAAGCGTACCTCTCTTCCCCACCATTGTTAAGTCCCTCCCAATAAGGGGAAGAGCTATTTCCTTATCTGGCCGTCTCCCCAGCTGCCGTCAATGCGGCCTTAGTTAGAGAAGAAGACAGGGTGTAGAAGCCCGTGTACTACACTAGCCGGGCACTCCGTGGCGCAGAAGAGAGATACCCACCGATGGAGAAGCTCTTCTTCGCTTTAGTTACCGCAGCCCGTAAGCTCAAGCCATACTTCCAGGCCCACATTGTGGTCGATCTAACAGACAAGCCTCTATGGCGGGCAATGAGTAACCCTGAGGCGGGTGGACGGATAACGCTATGGGCAATAGAATTGAGTGAGTTTGACATACAATACCGCCCGCGTACTGCCATAAAGGGATAGGTGGTCGCTGACTTCATTGCGAAATTCACTGACATGGAAGGTCAGGGGGCAGAAGAGCATCCCCAATGGAATATTCACACGGATGGATCGTCTAACAGGCAGGTTGGTGGAGTAATGCTTCATTCTCCAGAAAGGGACAAGATCGAGTGTATGGTTCGTCTCGACTTCCCTACGACTAACAATGAAGTGAAGTACGAGGCTCTAATGGCAGGATTGGATCTCGCCAAAGTCGCAAGGGCCACGAGTGTGGTTGTGTACTACGATTCTTAGGTTGTCACAAGTCAGGTGAACGGTGACTACGAATGCAAAGGGGAAAGAATGAAGAAATATCTGGAGCAAGTAAGGAAACGGGTGGGCGAGTTTTAGGCCAAGTTTGTTCAAATCCCCAGGGATGAGAACGAGTAAGCCGACCGTCTTGCCAAAGCTGCATCAGCAGAACACATGTTCATCCCCAGTAAGATACTTTCTTTTATTCAGCTGTCACCTTTGATAAATGGCGTCCGTGTGCATGAAATAGACTCGGGAAGCAATTGGACCACACCGATAGTTTCTTATTTAAAAGACGGGACACTACCTGATGGTAAGGAGGCCACAAGAAAGCTAAAGGTTCAGGCGACACGATTCGTCCTGATAAAAGATGTCTTGTATAAAAGAGGCTTCTCCCGCCCATACCTAAGATGCTTAAGCCCCGAGGAAGCAGATTATGTCATAAGAGAAGTCCATAAAGGGATCTGTAGGAACCATTTAGGGTTACAGTTGTTGGTGCACAAGCTAATCTGGGCTGGATACTATCGACTTGCCATGCAGAAGGATGCCCAAGCCAATGTCAAAGCCTACAATAAATGTCAAAGGTTTAGCAATGTCATTAGACAGCCAACAGAAGAACTCACTCCAATGACAGCTCTATAGCCTTTTGCTCAATGGGGATTAGACATCATGGGCCCATTCCCAATAGCAATAAGACAACTGAAGTTTTTAGTAGTCGGCATAGACTACTTTATTAAATGGGTGGAAGTTAAAGCCTTGGCCATCATCACAAAGAAAAACATATGAAACTTCGTCTGGAGGAACATCATCTGTAGGTACGGGATCCCTAAAGTCTTGGTCTCAGAACGGAAAGCAATTCGATAATGACTCGTTCAAAGATTTTTGCTCACAACTGGGAATCAAGAATCACTACTCCTTACCTGCCCACCCTCAGGCCAACAGACAAGTTGAAGTTATGAACCGATCCTTGCTCAAGATCATCAAGACTTGGCTCGAGGGGGCAAAGGGTATATGGCCAGAAGAGTTTCCAAGCGTACTATGGGCGTACAGGACGACGGCTAGGACACCTACAGGAGAGACGCCGTTTTGACTAGCGTACGGGAGTGAGACCATCATCCCAGTTAAGGTCAGACTCATAAGCTACAGAGTGAAGAACCATGATGAGAATAGGAACGACGAAACCATGCGCCTACAGCTTGACCTAGTAGATGAAGTAAGAGCAACAGCTGAACAAAGGTTAGCGCAGTACCAGGATCTCATGGCCAAGCATTACAACTCCAGAGTCAGACGCAGAGATTTCCAAGTCGGAGACCTCGTCCTAAGGAAGGTCACGGGCGCCACGAGAGATCCCTCCCAGGGAAAGTTGGGACCTAATTAGGAAGGACCCCATAGAATCACTTCATGGCAAAGGAAATGCACCTACCACTTGGAGACGTTAGACGGGCAGAAGTTGCACCACCCATGGAACACAGAGCACCTGAAAAGATGCTACTAGTAGACGACGGCACGAAGAACAGCACTCCTCATTTCCAGTTTATTTCCTTTTAGTTAATTTTTACTATCTACAGTACTTTTTAAGCCTAAAGGCAGCTTTTTATTTTTTCAAGAACAATTTTTTATTTATGCACGCATTTATCACAATAAGAGGAGTTATTCAGATATGACTTGTGTATGTATATGTCTCTACGAAACTACATCTATGATTAAATCCAAAAGTGGATGGGTCCGTCCCAAGGGATGCCACCGAATTAACAATTCCACAAGTGGACGAGTTCATTATTAGGTCCATAAGTGGACGAGTTCATTATTAGGTCCATAAGTGGACGAGTTCATCCCATGGGGATGCCTGGAAATTATTAAGTCCACAAGTGGACGAGTTCATTATTAGGTCCACAAGTGGACGCGTTCATCCCATGGGGATGCCTTGAAATTATTAAGTCCACAAGTGGACGAGTTCATTATTAGGTCTACAAGTGGACGAGTTCATCCCATGGGGATGCCTTGAAATTATTAAGTCCATAAGTGGACGAATTCATTATTAGGTCCACAAGTCACAAGTGGACGAGTTCATCCCATGGGGATTGGTGTGCTGTCGCAGGCAACCAAAAGTAAAACCTATACTCCTAAAAATATATGTAGTAGTGCGAGTAAGGATCGTTCCCACGGAGAGTATCTAGCCTAGTTTTTTTTATGCTATGTGAACAAAGAGGGGGGGTGTTTTGAGTATAAGGCAAAGAATTTTAAGAAAAACAACTAAGGATCAATTTAAATCAAAGTATCAAAATCAATCAAGAGAACAAACCTTGGTCTAAGTCAACATCCACCATTGGAATTTTACAACTGATCATCGATGCAAGTATATATCAATTCACACTTTGAATATTCACCGTTGGAACTATTTTCCTATCTCTCCTTAGTCATAGTTAATTAGAAAACAAGCGATCTAATTAACCCTAACTACTAAACAACCCAAGACAAGCGCTAAAGGTTTAATCTAGTAGCAGCCTTAAGAATTAGAGAGATCGACGAAACTAAACAACACAAACACAAGCGGTTGCATTTAATTTAGTCGAGTGTTCTTCCTAAGATCTAATAATTTCTAACGTAGCAAATCATTAAATCTTGGTTGCTTCACAAGTTAGAGAGATCAAACAATTACGGATTTGATATCTAACCTAGCAGTAGATTGTAACGAATAATAAATTAGTAGGCCTCCTAGTAATTAAACGAGACAATCATGAAAATAGGCACAGAAGAACATCCGATATTCAAAGCATAAATTGAACAATAAAAACAAATTAGATCTCACAGTTTTATTGATTCCGAGGCTTCAGTTTCCTTTGACCAAGTATAAAAGTTTTAGTCACGCAAGGCCATGATGAAAACTCAAAGGAGAAAATCAGAGAAGAAGGGAGAGAGAGGCATCTGTCCCATTCTGATTTCTCCTCCCCCTTTTACACGTTAATTCCCCCTTTCCCAAGCCTACAAAATCTCCTAAAAATATTCTAAATAATAATATCCAAATCTGACTAATTAAGGAAAAATATTAAAAAATAAAACAAAGTCCTAATATAACTAGGAAAGAGGTGTTTTCCAGCTGGAATTTTCGTGCATCAGATCTGGAAGCTTCTGAAAATAAACCGCATCAGATCCACGTATTAAAATTTCAAGCAAAGGATCATTCCAGAACGTCAGCAGTGCATGTGCAGCAACTTCAAGCCCGATTTCGACCCTGATGCGGCCAGTATCTCTCAAAACTCAAAACATGAAAGTTGTAGAGCTTTGTCTTGGCGTTCCATATCATCTTGAATCATCTCAATCGGAGCTTGGATGAGAAAGTTATGCCCAGATTATGAAGCGATGTCAAAGCTGTCCAGAATCGCCCAATTAGCTACGTTTTGCACTTAATGCCTCCATTTGCATCCTAAATCAAAATATAAGAATAATGAGTACATTTAGGCACCAAATAAATATAAAAGACTAAACATTAATGGAGAAAAATATGACATTTTGCATTCTCATCAGGGATGCCTTGAAATTATTAAGTTCACAAGTGGATGAGTTCATTATTAGATCCACAAATGGACGAGTTCATCCCATGGGGATGCCTTGAAATTATTAAGTCCATAAGTGAACGAGTTCATTATTAAGTCTACAAGTGAACGAGTTCATCCCACAAAGGGACGAGTACACCAAAGTGGATGGGTTCATCCCAATTATTCCCCAGGTCCTTTAGGCAAACAGGTACATCCTAACATGTATGCTAGTCCAAAGGTGGACGGACAAACACATATCTCAAAATAAGAAACTAGAACATGGCAAAAAACATACTTGAAATAGCAAGACTAAAAAGCGACGAATGCAATAACAAAATATTAATGTTTACAATAAAGCCTAAAAACAATAGGGCACTTACTATTGTCTGAAAATAAAACAGAATACATGAAAGTTAAAAATTACAAAAAGACTAGATAGAAGGAGCATCCAAAACAGACGGGTTTTCAGCGTCTTTGGTAGGAGGGTCTTCAGCCGACAGGACCGAGAGGGCGACGGCACCATCAGGAATGGGTTGAGCAATGACCACACCATTGTCTATAGGAATCTGCTCCTCTGTATGAGCAGAGTCGTTAGACTCCTCATCGATGGTGTCGTCAGCCGCAGGAGTCCTCAGCAGAGGGTCATCAAGAGAAACCTTGGATAGGTTAAGGTCTGGGTAGAATAACCCAATTTGCTTTAGGCAATCCTTAAACCTGTCACCGTAGTAGGCGGCGCATGCATCAATGAAGGGTTGGGAAGCCGTTGAACTCTGCCATGGTGTCGGCCTTTGCCCTCTCCATCTGTTCACAAAGAGAGGCCAATTCCATCGCCAAATTGGTCTTCACCTTCTCCGCTTCCTCGAGCCAACGGGTCTCTTCTGCAAGCGCCTTAGCTTTAGCCGTCAGCTCCTGGTTAAGAGTACGGATGGCCTCCGAGTACTGAGCTCGCTCCTTATTTTCAATCTCCTGGCATTTGCGAAACCGTCGGATCACCCCTCGCTAGCGACGCACCTGTCTTGAAGCGCTTTCATGCGCACCAACGCTTGAGATCAAAACAAACCGTCACCAAAAGAGTAAACAAAAAATGGGACAAAGTCTGAGGAAAGAAGCATACCCTAGAGAGGTCAAAGAGACCCAACGCCCCTATGTCTTCAATCATCTGCTCAGCACATGGATCTAGATTCGTCTCCTTGATGATTGACTCAACCATCTCAACGGCATGCTCCTTATGTGTAAGCAGACAATGAGCGAAGGGACCCTTCCCCATCATTAACCCTTTACCAACTCTATGGCTGGGTTTGGGGGGCGACGGCTGCTTTGGCTGCTTGTCACCAACAAGAGTGCCCGGTCCTTTCTTGTGAGGACGGTCATCCTTCCCTTCATTCTTTCGCTTTGACGACCCTTTAGTGACGACCTTGGGAGCCGACGTCGAGGCTCCCTCCTTTTCCTTTTGCTTACAGGCCTAGGCTTACGCCCTTACAAAAGCTCTTTGCCTCCCTGCCTCCATTTTTGCCAAGGGTAAAAGACGAACTTTAGAAGAGCAAACATTAGTATAAAACGGACGGAAGAAAAATAACCCAAAAAATTAAAAACTTATGCCAACGGGAGTAAGCATTCAGTCTACGGGTTGCAGGCGTCGGTTCAGGACCATCATAGTAGGCATGTAGCGTATCAAGGGTGACGAGGTCCTTCCACCTCCTTTCACCAAGAGGGATGTCCATCACACGACAAATAAAGGCCTCCTGCTTGTCAGTTATCTGCGGATGGACGCTAGCTGAAAAAAAAGGTGAAAGTGTAGACGGTGAAAGTGTAGACGGTATTAAACCTGAATTCTTGACAATACCCCAAGTATTGTTAAAGCCATGTGGCATAGTGACCCACTCCTCTCGTCGGCATACCCAGTTCGTCCTTTGGACAAAAAAGTACCTACTTTTTCAATTTCTATTGGAGTCAAGCATCTCCGACACCAGCCTGAGCGACATCTTCCTCGCCGTAAAATGGTAGATCCCTTGGGACGAGGAGATATGTTAGGGTTTGTAACACTAAAAGAACTCGTCGAGAGTAAGCTGACGGTTCCCACCGCTAAGATGACCCCACAGGACTTTAGCTCCTATAAATATTCTCCAAGCGTTAGGAGCTATTTGGCTGATGGATAAACCTAGGAAATTGGCCAACTGACGGTGTAATTCCGTCAAAGGCAATCTCAATCCCACTGTGAACATGGCATCATACATGCCAACATCTGCGGTCTTCCCAGAGTAGCACTTTTCGAACTTCTTGGGCAAACGAATAGGGACGTTCTCAGGGGTTTGGAAACGATCCCGTAGGTTCTTGAAAATGTTAATAGTCATCATCGGTTCCATATCGCAGGAAGGATAAAGGGATGGGTCCTACCTTCCCCTAGGCTTCTTGGACTTCCTCCCTCAAGAGCACTATCGTCATCCTCACCCTCTTCCTCACACTCCTCCTCGTCCTCCTCTTCCATTTCGTCCCCTTCTCGCTCTACATATTCATCCTCCACATCCCCCTCATCCTCTTCATTCTCACCACTCAAGGACTGGGTGGACGGCTCCCTTTTTGGGTACCTAGGGGAATCCTCCTCAAGACGACGCCCCGACAGAAAGACCTCATCGTAGCCCGCGCCCTCACGAACTAACGATGACAGTTTACTCGTCGCTTCCCTATCTGAAATCTATCCACCTACAAGCGACGGGGGTGTTATCTAAGAACATATCTTGACAAGGTCTCAAAATATAAAAAAAAGGGGGAAGGACGGGATGCAGAGATCTAAATCAAGATGAGAAGAAAGAAAACTTATGATGGTAAAGTGGATGGATTGAAAGCGATGGCCCTTTCAAAGATTGACGATAGCAAGTTGACGGCAACGAAGGCGACGGAATGGTAGCTCTCCCTCTCTTATAGTTTGCAAAGGTGAAATAAGGAAAAATGGGAGGAGGCGATGAACTATTTATAGGACGAAGGAGCGTGGGAAACAAAGAGACGCTTTTGTTCAGAAACGAGGCTAACCAGCCTGTGCCACATGTCCTAGCATTTAATAAAAGTTGCTCAAGAGCCATTAATGACACCCCATTTTTCCAACAGATAAATAATAAGAAAAAGGCTACGAATTACACTCCATGACTCGTCAGTTAAAGCTGATGGAGCCATGGAGTAGGAGGCAACTGAGAAGGGTATTCTTGGAAAGAAGCAAATTTGTTACATACAAGGAAGCCGATGGTTCCAATGAGACCGTCAGCCTCACATGCATGTATGGAAGTGCAAAAGCAACAATGCCGTAGGCCGACGACCTCAGCTCAATACCTGACGTCATCCTCGAACGAAACGAGAAGTCGATAAGAAGAAGGAGGCCGATGAGAATAAAGAGCGTGACGAGTCCAACGTGACCTTACTTGACCTCTACGAATATCTGTACAAGCAAATATTGTGTACCCCATGATTAACCCTGATCAAGGGAATCCCTATAAGGAAAGGATCCCACGAAATACGTAAATTAATGAGGATCTTCCTCACAAGGAGAGACCCTTCCTGCCAAGAAAACGAAAGTCATCTCTATTCTACTATAAAAACCCTAAAGCCCTCACAAATCAAGGTATGCATAATTTACCCCAGTTCTGGCACTCTAGAGTTGTGAAAGTTTTCTAACTTAACCTTCGGAGGGTATTTGGCCAGTACCACATCGGTACTCTCTACAAGGTCTTCTTTGTTTCTATTTCGCAGGGTCTGTTTAGAGTACGTGAGGATCGTGTGGCTCACTGATGAGTTTTGGTATCATCAGTTGTAATGGATGGTGGCACTCTATAATGTAAGCCTGCTCAGTGAAATTACCATCGGGGTCTAAGGGGGGAGCTACCTTAGAATTTTCTCTAATGAGGAAAGGGGGGGGGGGGGCATTGTAGTTTACATTTCAAACTAAAAAAAAAAAAAATTATAATATATCCTCAATGTGATACTCAACATAAATCCACACAATACACTCTACTAATTCAATCAATATGGAACATCACACTGACAAAGACATTGAGCCCCATTTTTGTTCTCTCTCAAGGTATGTAAAATTGTAAATTAGACTTTATTGACTATGGCAATAAATTTATCAAAAGAACCATCTGAACAAAATCCATCTAATTGCATCCCTTTGATGAATTCCTTATTCCTCTAGCCTTACCATCTCACGAAACATATACTCTTAACACAAATACATACTACCAGGTTTAGTCTCCCTATCTTCTTAAAAAAAAAGGGTTCAGTCTCCCTAAGTAAAAAAATAGAATAGAAAAAAAAAAGTGTCTACCCAATACTAACATCAAACAAATAACTTCGTTTCCGGCCAAAAACTGCACCGGCGTTGGATTGGATAAGCCATAGAACATTTGAACATATTTTAGTCTTCCCCAACTGTCCAAATTACATATATCTACACTAGCCTTTACGCATGTGCATGTTCAGAGGCTCTTCTATTTTTTTTTTTTTCTAAAGAACAAAACTTTTCTTATATACTAATTTGGGTTTAATGCATTATCCAATTACCATAATTCCTAGGAGTGTGATGAGATTTATGCGTTTGCGAATAAAATAAAATTTTCTTGCTACATCTCATCACTCCTCTAGGAATTTTGGTGTTTGAATAATGCATCAACCTCAAATTAGTATATAAGAAAAGTTTTGTTCTTTAGGTATAAAAAAAAGCCTCTGAGCATGCGCAACGCACGTGCGTGGCTAGTTTTAATTAGGACTTCTTGTGAAATGAGATATTTAAAAAAAAAAAAAATGAACGTGATATATATTTTTTAAATAAATAAAAAGGATAAACGCGTATTTCTTTTTTAACAAATAAGCAATAACTGTAATATATTTTTTGAATGTGTATTTGAAAGTGATACGTAATAATTATTTTTTTCAAATAAATAAAAAGTATAAAAGGGTATTTCTTTTTTAATAAATAAGCAATTTAAAAAAAATAAAAAATGATAAATGTGTATTTCTTTTTTAACTGATAAGTAGTAATTGTACTCTATTTTTTGAACGTGTATTTGAAAGTGGTGTAATGGCTAGTGGGCCTTTGCAATAATAATAAAAGAGTTATAGAGAAAAGATTGGGATAATGATAAGTAATTCTTTTTTAAAGGAGTAGAAATTTGAATTCAAATAGAACATGTTTGTTTTTGTAAGGTTGAATTTATTCAACCATGTGTTGGCTTTATTCCGTGCCAAATTTGCTTGTAATTCAGCAATTAGATACCCTGTATTTAGGTGGGAATCATGTAAGGGTTGTGTGTGAGAGAGTGTGAAGAATTCAAGTGTGTGTGCAATCAAGAGCATTCTCGCGACTGGAACTCGCGAGTGACTCGCGATTGATGACTCGCCAAAGTGCCACACGTGTGAAGCATGTAAAAAGTTGAAGGGTTATGATAGCTGGAGCACTACAGGACAAAAAGGACAGTCTGGCCAGTCAGTTATTTTGCGACTGAAACTCACAACTTGTCCCAGTCGCGAGTGAGTCGCCAGAACCCCCTATTTTGCAGAAAAATGACTTTTCACATTCTTTACATACCCTACTATAAATACCCTTATACCCACGAAATGTAGAGAGTTTCTAAAGAGAATTTTGAGAGAGAAACCCCAGAGAACAACAAGATTGATTCATCCACAATCTTATACATTTGACTCTTCAAATTCCTCTACTCTCACCTCTCTATTGACATACCCTTGAGAGGAGCTTTAGCCAAATCCTTACCTCACCACATTCATATCAGTGAGAAGGTTATTTGGTGCTTGGGAAGCAGTTTAGAGAGGACCAATTCATTTGGTTGATGCAATGGGCTTATTGCGGGATTCGGTAAGTTAGAGAAGACAAAGTTAAGCTTAACCCTGTTGGAACAAGAAGTTTGTAGGCTTAGGTGCATCGGGTAGATTAGGCTTGGAGGGTCTATTGCTGTTCATGTATCCCAACTGATTTTCTAGTGGATCATTTTACCGCTTGGAGGGCGGCAGAGAGGTTTTTTGCCGAGTTCTTCGGTTTCCTCTTCGATAACACGTGCCGGTGTTATCTTGCGGTTGCTTCTCTCTATCCTTTACTCTTTGCATTTAATTACTGCTGTGTTGTGATTAAATTCTAGCTTAGAGTAGTTTGATTGTTTGGGTATAGCTTATATTTATCATTCCGCACATACATTGTTTGAATATAAGCTTGTGTTGGTATTTTTGAAATTGGGGGTCTAAACATTCACTAGTGTTTTACACACCAAGTGAACTTTTAGTTTTAATTTAAAATATCATATAAAATAAGGAGGGTAAGAGGTGTTTTTTATTTTATTTATTTTAACTGGAGGTGTTTTATTAGTGTAGTATTTTGACAAATAAGCAATAACTGTAATTTGTTTTTAAATCATGTATTTAAAAGTGGTGTAGTGGGCCTCTACAATAATAATAAAAGTGATATAGAGAAAAGATTGGGATAATGATAAGTATTTATTTTTTAAAGGTGTAGTAATTTGAATTCAAATAGAACATGTTTGTTTTAATTTAAAAAAAGGGGTAAGAGGTGTTTTTTTTTTATATAAATATTTTTACTGGGGGTGTTTTATTGGGATGAAAAAGAAAAAAAAAGGTTAAAATTTAGGGAAAATAAAAAGATAAACGTGAAGGGGGAAAAATGAATAAAAAAGAGCTAAATTTTAGTATTAAAAAAATGAATGTGAAAAATTTTTAGGAAAAAAAAAAAAGATGCACGTGAAAAAAAAAACCTAAATTTTAGGACTTCTCTTTTTGAACTTGTGTTTTACATTTGGTATTTGACATTTTTACCCCTATTTCTAAATGAGGTCATTGTTTATTGATGAGGATATTTTTTGAATCACATAAAAGTTTAGTTCAAGAAAGGGAATTGGTGTAATGTTATTAACCATATTCTTAAAACTGTAAGAGAAGTTAATGGATACTGGATGAGGGTATTTTTGAACTTAAAAAAAGCCCAGATCAAGGAGGGAAATCCTCTTATAGATAGTATAGATATTTGTGTACTTCAATTTGCAATTAGATGACCCAATTATTCTTTACCTTAATTAAAAAAAAAAAAAAAAAAAACTCCCATTCCAATTCATCATTTTTCTAACCACTAAGGGGGCGTTTAGTTTGCTTGATGTAACATCAAGTTGTAAAGTTATTGCACACTTAGTGTATATAGTTCTTACACATCACCTATTTTATGTGTTAAATGTGGACCATGTGTGTGAAATTATGAATATTGCGTGTACACTAGCGTGTTTGTAAGAATATATTCACTTAGTATAAAACATTAGAACTCGACAGCTTGCTGATGGGTTGGTAGTAGAACCAAGAATAAGTCTTTAGCCATACTTGTGATAGCGTGGACCATTTGGATGCCAAGTAAATATTTTTGTTAGGACATATGTGGAACTTGTTAGAACATATGTTATTGTAAATTGGCTAATCTTTTGACAAAACGCACTTTACTTGTAATTGGGTAGATCTAGGATGGGTTTAGTATTTCAAGGAACAAGAGTTCAAGTCTAGTATTGAAGCCATGCAAGTCTGTCCAAGAAATAAGTGAAGAAGTGCTATTCATTAAAACTCGACAGATAGCTCGACAGATAATGTCTATCAAAGTTTAATGTTGATGCTCGACAGCTGCTCGACAGAAACAATATCTATCGAGAATTACAAAATTCAGATTTCCAGATATGATTTCACGCATATCCATGTATATTTGTGTAGGGTTTCTTTTCTCACAACCCTGACATATATAAGGATTATTTTAGGGGCCATCAAAGGTGATGCAAAGTGATGCAACTCAATGCAAATTGATTGTGCATGCAAATTGTGACCGGAGACAAAATTTGCCCTAGTTCATCATATTCCTTGTAAAAGCTGCTGCGTCTTTGCGCCAAGGGTTTTGTAACCAAGGAGCTTCTTGATCTTCATCGTTTGGATGAACTGAAAAACTTTGCAGCAAAAATCTTTCTCAAGTTGGTGTGTTAGTCACGTACTTGGATCCGTGCATCAATTGGTTAGTCACGTACTGGGAGCCGTGCATTGAAAGGAGAGATTGTCACTACATTACAAGTCCAATTGAGTATTGGGGTAAGGGTTCAATTGTAGGTTGGTATTAGATACTGGGATTCCTTTTACTTGTAACCGCTTGTTTTGATAATATTGGATTCTCGGGAGTAATAACCTTAAATTCACCCAGTGGGGTTTTGCCTCGGTGGTTTTTCCCATTCGTAAACAAATCACCCGTGTCAAATTTATTTTCCACTGCACTTAGTTATTTGGTGATTTGTTTGTGTTACCACGCTCATTGCATGTAATTGAATCTAATTAATTTCACTTGGCCAAATTAATTGATTAAGTTACCAAATGGGTCAATACATTCTTGGCCTATCAATTTTCCTTCCCCAGTCCCCATCCACAGTATCTCAGCAAAGGCCTAATTCTTTTTTTAACTAAAATATTTTTCTCTTCCTCCATCCCTTAGCTGTGAACAATCAACAGGAAATAGGACTTCCCAAATTGGTCTGCCCCTTAGCAGATAAGATTTAATCCATGCAACTTGTAGTGATCTAGCTTTAACAAAAAGACCCCAAATGAATTTCATAACAACTACTCTATTTCACTTATCCGCCTTACTTACATAAGCCTAAACCGCCCTTTTGTTATATATGGAAAGGGATTTCATTAGATGCAACCTTTGCCTGAGGTAGCATTTTCATCTGATTCATTCCACATATATAAATCTCTGCCTCACTAGCTTGATTAACTTTTGTAGAAAGGATATACAAACTACCCCAGTATAACTGAATACTATAAAGAATAGGTTTGATGAGCTGGACTTTCCTTGCAAAAGATAAGATACTTTTAGTGATCTTTGTAGAGTACATATTTTTAGGTTGGCAAACTGTGATAAAATATAATTCATTTATAGTGTTTTTGGTGAGTCTTGAGTGTGTTAAATGTGTATTTTATAGTCTAAGACAAAGACCCAAGTTCAAATCAAGAAAGAATCAATTTCAGAGCAAGAAAATAAAGTTTCCGTCAGTTCGACTGCTATCTCGACACTTGGCTCGATCGATCGAAATTTTTTATTGCAAGCTTGACACCTAGTTCGACCGATCGAGATTGCAATATCAACAAAAATCTAAAACGCAAAAATGCCCATAACTTATTTGTTTCAAGCTTGATTCGTGATCCGTTTTTTGTGCTATTTAAAGGACATCATAAGCTATCCCTAGAGAGCTTGTCAACGAGAGAAATCACCATTTGTGCGGCTAGGGTTTGTATAACTAGGTTTCTCTCAATCTCACTATACTAGAGTCTTTCAAAGTAGATCTTTGCCTCTATTTATTCAACATGTGAGAGTTCAAGAGCACATAGAAAAAAATCAACATGGTGTTGCTGCTGCCATAGTGTAGATCTGTATGAAGCCATAGTGAAATCCAGTCTACAACAATTTGTTAGGACATATGTGTTTCACATGTTAAGAACATATGTCATGATTTTATGTAATTGGCTAAACCTTTGACAAAAACGCACTTTACTTGTATTTGGGTAGATCTAGGATGTGTTTAATACTTCAAGAAACTTTGTTTCAAGATCAAGTGTTGAAGCCATGCAAGTCTGTCCAAGATTCAAGTTGAAAAGTGCAATTCATTAAAGCTCGACACCTTCTCGATCGATCGAGCTTTACGGAATTTAGATTTTCAGATCTGATTTTTGGTCCATGCTTATGTGTTTGTGTAGGGTTTCTTTTCTCATAACCCTAGACATATATAAGGCTTATTTTAGAGACCGTCATATAAGAGAATACAAGGAGAACATATGCAAAAGGTGACCGATGCCTTATTCTCTCTGAAAGAAGCTACTGCGTCTTTACGCCTTAGGGTTTTGTAACCAAGTTCTTCTTGATCTTTATTGTTGATGAAGTGAAGAACTTTGCAGCCAACATCTTCTTCTAGTTGGTGATTAAGTCGCGTACTGGGATCTGCGCAATTGGTTAGTCACGTACTTGGGAGCCGTGCATCAAACGGTGGCATTTATATATTGAAGAGTTCAGAGGTTTTGAAGCGGTAGAAGGTTTCTGCTGTGAGTTCATCTACGGGGATTGTAGAGTCTAGGGACAAAGGTTTTGTACTAGATCTGAAACTTCTCTTTACTATAGTGAATTGCTTTTCGGGAAAGTTTCCCCCCAAGTTTTTTACTGTGAAACTAGTTTGTTTCATTGGTTTTCCTGGGTTATCATATCTTGTCTTATTTATTTTTCCGCTACATGATTTTGACATGATATTGATGTTTGTTTGTTTTAACAAGTTTTATTCATAATAAATCTAATTAACAACTTGGGTTTAAAACTTGTTAATTCTATCAACTGGTGTCTAAATTTCCCAACACAATTGCTGGGTAAAACCTTCAAGTGGATTTCTTGGAGTCACAAACAAGGAGGTTTGTGTGAAATCAGTTAACCATAGTTGCTAATCTAAAACCTTTGAGAAGAGATCTCAAAGTCACATACTGGAGAGTTTGTGTGCAACAGTATCACAGTAGAATAGTTCGTGGATTCGGAGTTACATGTAGTCATGCTAGTAAGCACCACATGAGGTAGAAATAGATTTAGAGTTAAGTCTATTATACAAACTTCGATTCTATTAGCGAAATATTTCCTTGAGGATTGTTTAGGTTAAATCCTCCTTAGGTTTTTTTTTTTTTTTAAATTTTTTTAATACTTTGAAACAACAGTTTCAAAAATTTTCCTGGGTCATTATTCTTGGTTAAAAGTTCATTAAATCTGAGTCAATTGGGGTCTAAAACCCTAATAATTGGTATCAGAGCAGGTTACCTTCTTGTTCAACTATTAGTCGTGAGTTGATCTTTGACCCTTGCTGTCATGGAAATTGCCAATATTCTTGATGTGCATGATCTTGTTGTTTTGGGTGATTTTGATGACCTTCAAGAAGCATATAATTAGCTTTATTAAGAGTTTATAAAATATGCCAAGAAATCTATAAGATTAGAGGCTAAACTTGAGGAATCCAACAAGTTAGTTGAAAAGTATAAGGAAATTGCTGAAAAGTCCTTAGAAAAATTGAATGAAATTGAACATGTCAGAGAGGACTTAAGAGTAAATCTTATAAAGACTAAAAAGTTGGTAAATGAGTTAAAAATTGAAAATCAATCCCTCAAGATTAAGGTCAAAGGCTTAGAAGATGATCTAGTTGAGTCTAAAGCTAAACAATAAAAAGTGTCTAGTCTTAAGCTTATTGTTGAACCTAAATCTGAATTTGCTAATATTAAGCGTAAAGATGTTAAAGTGTATGTTCCTCCTTTGAAGAGGAATCACAATGAAGAAAATGTTAATTTTGCAAGGAAGAATAAAGGTAAAAGGACTGTGAATGAATTTCATGTTAAAAAAGCTATGACTAGATCTTGTCCTAAGCATCAAGGAAAATCTAAATTTGTTCCTACTTGTAACCATTGTGGTGTTGTTGGTCACATTAGACCCAACTGTTTGTAGCTGAGATCTCAAAGCTAGCATGACTTCAAGAAATCAAAGTAGACCTAAGTCTACTCATGTTTGTCACCATTGTGGTGTTCCTGATCACACTTGTCCTAACTATTTCAAGCTTCATCCTGAGAAGCGATTGTCTAATTTGTCCAAGATACATGATCTCGTACCATTGGTGAAGAGTTATTAAAAGCCTTGAGTTTTTAACTCGGTTTCAAGGGAATGTTATTCCCTCCCTGTCCTTTCATAGATTTGCTAGGACTCGTGCTTCTTCATCTTCACAGCCAAAGACTTGAGCTGTGTGGGTGAGGAAGAATCCAAAGACTTAATTGTTTTTCTGTTTTTCCTTTACTTGAATTCTTTCAATCATTTTTAGGACACCTCTTTTTCAAATTCCTTATTGTGCTTCATGCATTTCATACATGCTAGGAATCACTTGCACATTAGTACATGCTTGTAGACACTCAATTTTGCACCCATGATTTAATCAAGGAGAATGACTAGAGTGAATATCCATGTACCCAAAAGTCATGAATGCATTACATGCATCCATTTGTTCTTGCATTACTTACATCATTTTTTTTTTTTTTTTTGCATTACATGCATCAATTCATTCATTGCATATCATAAAAATGATCTAGAGATTCTAACGATCGCAACGGTGTTTTCGGTTTCCAAATCAGATCATCGGATTAAAAGATATCGCATGATCAAGTTTGCACGGTCAACATGCATTGTGTCTAGGTAGAGTCGACCACGCATGATCAATTTAAATTAATTCTGATTGGTTAAGCAATTAAAATTAATTAAATAATTTTGTGATTGATTGATAATTAGTGTTTAAAATAGGGATGCATGCATAGAGATAAAAGGGGTGATTGGATAAAAATAAAATTGTGGATAATCTGAACTTTATCAAGATTTATTTTAGGGTATTTATCTACAAGATAATTGTTTGTTTTTTTTTTTAAAGCCTAAATTATCCAGAAAAGAGATAAAAAAAATCATAGACAGAGAATGAAAACATGTCTAGATACAAGGACCGGTCAAAAAACCCTAGAAGAGGAGTCCAAACGGCACTCAAACACGAAAGAGTGTTCGGTGTCCAAGAGCCAATTCGGCACTTTTGGAGTGCCGAACGGCACTCTAAAAGGGCCGAATTTTTCTTTGTTGGGCTTTGGCCCAACGGCCTTCGGGTGACAATAAGGCACAACCTTTTCGATCTTTTCTCAAAAGGATGCATCTGGATTCACATCCTAATAGTCTGTGCCTATTTTTTAGAGTCTTCTGGCCTCTATAAATAGAGACTAAACCTCATAATTTAGCACCTTTTTTCTACGCTCTAAGAGGGAGGCTCTCAAATTGTTGATACTTGCTGATCCTCTCTGAGATTTGCTGCTTAAATTAGGGTTTTTAGGTTTCAAAGATAACTGAATAAGTTTCTTTGAACCCTAAAACATCATCTTAAGAACAAAGAGTGCTCATGCAAGAGGTTGTTTCCTTCACCCTATCTTTTTCTTATGCTTCTTGTTTATAATGATGAATGTTCTTTTATCTATGAATTGTTAATCATTGTTTTGTTTAAAGCATGATTGTTTTTATGCAATTTATATAGTCTCTTTCTTGAATGTCAATAATCTACATATGAACAACTCTTTTTCTTAAAATAAAAACAGGTCTGCATCTTCATTAGATGTAGATTTGACTTTTTCTTAAAATAAAAACAGATTTGCATCTTCATTAGATGTAGATATGACTTTTTCTTAAAATAAAAACAGATATGCATCTTCATTAGATGTAGATCTGACTTTTTCTTAAAATAAAAACAGATCTGCATCTTCATTAGATGTAGATCTGATTTTTTCTTAAAATAAAAATGGATCTGCATCTTCATTAGATGAAGATCTGAACTTTTCTTAAATAAAAACTGATTTGTATCTTTCTTAGATACAGATCTGATTTTTCTTTAACATATACAGATTTTTGAAATATAGAAAAAGATTAAACATGATTGTGTTTGTGTTTGTTTTATGTAATTCATGTTGCATAAATTTAGATTATAAGTGAAACTCTCTTCTTTAAAAAAAAAAAAAAAAAAAAAAAAAAATCCTTTTCATTTTTTTTAAAACATATAAAAACAGATCTGATTTTTTCTGTTATTAAAAACCTTTTTTTTTTATCATCACAAAACAGATCTGATATTTTTCGAACCAAAAGACTTTATTTTATGTGATAAACACAGATTTGAAATTTTTATCATCAAAAACCACTTTTTTTTACATACTACAAAACAGATCTAGTATTTTGACAAATCAAAAATCAATTTTTTTTACCAATCAAAACATATCTGATTTTTTTAAACAAAAGAAGAGGCTTCATTTATAAATAAATTTATGTGATTTGATCTTTATTTTCACATGTTCAACATATCATTCATGACATGCATAAAAATGTACATTGGTCACAAGAATCTAGAAGACCAGACTTTGTCTGGGCAGAATGGGTGCTTAACACCTTCCCATTCCGTAACCTAGCCTCTAGATTTAGGTCTTTGGTTAAGTAGATCTAGTCTTGTCTTTATTTACTTTGGGTAGAATGTAACTAGGACAAAAAACCATGTAATTATTTGGTAGATTGTAACTAGGACCCAAAGCCATGTAATTTTTCAATTTTCCAAATATGTAATTCTTTATTCAATCAATGAAGAGAACAATTCAGTCATGTATTTATTTTTTTTCTTAATTTTTTGTATAAAAAAAAAAAGTGGCAACTCCACATCACTTACCCAAAAAGAGAGGTGCCCTAAAAAGCACACACAAAAAATCTCTCTTTTTTTGAGAGGCACTACTTTTCAAGGTCTCTCACAATGCTATCTTTATTTTGTTGCTTTTTTTTTTTCATTCATTTACATTTTTTTTTGGTTGTTTATTTTCTTAAAGAAAATTGGAAAAATAAAAAATAAAAAAAAAATTATTTTTTGAGTGTGCTGGGAAGTACAGTACTCATGGCTTAGTTAAGATTGATATTTCTTACTTATGTACCCTTTGTAGCTTGGTTGAGCCTTCATATGCACTCACTATGTCAATTAACCAAGTGTTAAATTTTGTGTGATTCATGATTAAAAATTTATGATTAAATTATGTTTGTCAATTGTCAATCTTGTTGATGGAAAGGACATAAAAATCTAGAGAGAAAGGCATAAATGACTATCTCACCGCTTTTGTCTGCCAATCACAATACCCTAGTGCTAAAAAGAAAAACCCATACAAATAAGGGATGCACAATACTTTATAAAAAGTAAAGGTTAAAATAAAAATTGTATGGACTTGAATAAAATCTTTCTTACAAATATGCTTGCCCTTGACTGTGCTTGCAACAAAAAGCTCAATTTTTTTTGCACGTCTTTGATTGTAAGTGGCATTAAGGAGATGTGGGAGTCATAGGGTGTACCTTAAAGGTGATGGTCCTCATCAAACCATTATGATATAATTCATTTGATTATATATAGTTTTGCAGTCTTTTATCTCACATTTGTTAACACTAGTATATAGACTAGTTTCACACATAACATGCATATACCTTGCTAAACTGGGTACTTAACATGATCAAACTTTTGATTAATTAACCATTGAGTACTATACTTTTTAAGTACATGATGGTTGCCTTCTTTTGAGTTGTGTAAGCGTGAAAATTTTCTTTTGAGTTTATAAATGCTTTTGTGCTTAGTGTGGCATAACATGTTCTTTTTTTGCAGTTTTTTTGCATATTTTCTTATATTTTCCTATGCATTTCTCCTCATTTTTCATGAAAATTGGCTTCAAACCCATTTTTTGGCCTCTGTGTTTTCAACACCTGTCTTGACACCTGCTTTAATTGATCGAAATTTTTTGACATCAGGCTTGACCAATCTAGCCTCAGGGTATAAATTTTCCCGATCAGATTTGTGCGTCAATTTTCACATTCTCTTCTCACCCCTTTTCGACTCCTCCTACATCTGTACCACAACCAGTTGCTCCTATACCACCTATGCCACAGGGTGCTTCACTTGATTCTATCCTGGCAGAGTTGTAGTTGATCATGGATACACAGCTGGCACAAGGACAGATCCTACTTACCATGGCTAATAGTATTTATGATTTGAGGAGGGTGGTTAGATCTTTTGGTGCTTCTTCCTCTTCTTCTTCTAGTCCTGATGGTACTGCTGCTTCTTTTGATGATAGTGATGATTATGAGTGATTCCTTTGTCTATCCTAACAAAAAGGGGGAGATGTTGTTTTGAGGGGGAGAGCATGTTTTAATTCTTACTTAGTTTCTTTGCTTACTTAGTTTGCTAAGTTTCTATTACTTTAGTTTTAAAACATTTGATTTGTATAATTTAGGTTCTGTACCTTTTTTATTTTTTTAGCTTTGATACAATAGGTGACTTATTATGATATGGTTGTTTAAACCATTTGGGTTTAAATTTCTCCCATAACAATTTGTATCAAGCTAAGTATGTTTCACATGCTTGTAATTATTACTCTTTGTAAGGTATTTTTTATACAGCATTGTGATTATTTTTTTATTATTTGTCTATGTTTTCACACTCACATGCGTTTATGTTTTGTTTAATGTTTAAGGAAAGACAAGTATGAACTTTATCAAATCAGTCGGCCTAGTTCTTTCTTTGGCTTCTTAGGACCGGTTGAATTTGTAATAGTGAACCATTGAATTGATGTTCTTTGTAAACTTGGTTCATTCCTTGTAGTTGGGTTTTGTCACGGATTGCCAAAGGAGGAGATTGTAGAGTCCATATTTTTAGGTTGGCAAACCGTGATCAAATGTAATCCATTTATAGTGTTTTTGGTGAGTCTTGAGTGTTTTAAAGGTGTATTTTATACTCCAAGACAAAGACCTAAGTTTAGAGCAAGAAAATAATGTTTCTGTCAGTTCAATTGCTGGCTCGACCCCTGGCTCGACTGATTGAGATTTTCGATTGCAAGCTTGAGACCTAGTTCGATTGTTCAATATCAGAATATCAGCAAAAATTTGAAATGCAAAAATTCCCATAACTTATCTGTTTCATATCATCATAAACCCTACCATGTTCCTTTTTATGCCTCTTAAGTTGCTATTTCCCTGTTTGTTTATTTGTTTGTTCTTAACATGATTAGATTAGGTGTGCATTTGCCTAGCACTTAAGCTGCGTTTGCATTTTTTTGGCTGGTCCTATGGCACTGTTCATTAGGGCTGTAATCGGTAAGGTTCGGTCGGTTTTTTTTTTTAATCTAGCCAACCGAAACCGAAATTTTCGATTTGCAAAGTTCTCAACCGAAATTGACCGAAATAGTTGGAACTCAATCGGTTTCGGTTTGTTTTGGTTTTGGTTGGTGTTCGGTTTTTGCGCCTTGAGTTTGGGCAAGTTGGGCCTTCGGTTTTTTTTTTTCCAAAAATTTTCTGTTTGGGCTTTTTTTAAAAAAAAAAATGCAGTAGTCAGTATGTTGTTACTACAAAACAGAGATTTAGCCAAGCACATGGGTAATCGATTTTTTCAAAACCCTAACTTTATTTGCATATAAAACTTGAAAAAAATAAACATCTTGATCTTGATTCACTATTTTCAAAGCCCTAACTTTATTGATTCAGATTCAGTATTAAACAAAACCCAAAACACAAAACAGAGAGAGGGTATCAAGATTTTCAAAAGAGACTCACCGTGAGTCTTGAGATGAGAAGCCGATGATCAAGCAGATTTGGAGCTCCTCTATGGCTTCACGGAGACGGTCCTCGGCTTCCCAGAGGTGGCGCTCGGCGTCGACGTTGTCTTGGAGTGGCGGCGATGGTGGAGACCCTGTTGCTGATGGCATTTTCGTCGCACAGTCACAGCGAGAAGAGAGGGTGGCGTGGGGAGGGCAGCGTGTGGAGGCGGCGGCAGAGGCAGATTTGGCGTGAGAGGGAGTGTGGAGTGGAGGCTGTTTGAATGTGAGAGTAGAGACTATTTGCACTGCCTTTGGCTAAGTAGGGTAGGGTTTCTAACTTTTGTTTTTATAGTCAAATTAGTTTAATTAGATATTTACTTAGTTTAATTATAGTTAATTAATCTAATAGGTTTTAAAATGCTATGTTTAAAAAGATAAAATGAAAAGGCAGAAAAGTCTTTAAGCTATAGGGCCGGATTTGATATTTTGATGACTGATATGTTTGATCATGTAAACAAAAAAGGCCTAATTGTTTTAAAATAAGATGGAGGCCCAACGCAAAGCATATATAATAATAGAGGTCAGAGGCCCAAAACTCAAATATTTACAAACTTTATATTATATATTTAATATAAAATATAATATAATAATATATTTCGGTTCGGTTTGGTTGGTTCGGTACATTCAAATCTGCCACAAAAAATCGAACCAAAATTTTCAGTTTTTTATATAATAAAACCGAAACCGAACTGAACCGAAATTTTTGCAACAGTTCGGTCGGTTTGAAGCGATTTTTTTGGTCCTTCGGTTTTTTGCACACCCCTACTGTTCATGGACCAGTCAACGCACAAAAATGCGTGAACAATGTTTTGCCTTTAAGAAAATATTTTGCTACAATGTTTTCAGCAATAAGTTTTCAGTTTTCAGCAAATAAGCGGTATCCAAATAGACCTTAGGCTTTTCTCTAATTTTATTTTTTATTTTTTTTATTTTATGTTTTACCATTGTTAAGGACATATTTTGTGTAATTGGCTAATCCTTTGACAAAACGCATTTTACATGTATTTGGGTAGATCTAGGATGTGTTTAATACTTCAAAGAACATGTTGTTCAAGTCTAGTATTAAAGCCATGAAAATTGAACCAAAAAACAAGTGAAGAAAAGGTGTTCATTAAAGCTGGACAGATAGCTCGACACCTGCGGACAGATATCTCGACAGCTTCTTGACACCTCCTCGATAGCTAGCTATCTATCGAGCCTCTTAAGGTGTTTCTTATCGCAATCTCAACACCTTCTCAATAGCTAGTGGATCGATCGAGAAAGCTCTTGTTCCCTCGATAGCTTCTCGACACCTGGTGGATCGATCGAGCCTCATCTCTTGTGTCTGATGTTTTAAAGCTCGACACCTTCTCGACACCTGTTATCTATCGAGGTTACGGGAAATCAGAATTTTTAGATCTGATTTTTGGGCCAGGCTTTTGTATTTTTGTAGGGTTTCTTTTCTCACAACCCTAGACCTATATAAGACTTATTTTAGAGGCCATCACATAAAAGAATACAAGGAGAATATATGCAAAAGGTGACCGATGCCTTATTCTCTCAAAAAGAAGCTACTGCGTCTTTGCGCCTTAGGGTTTTGTAACCAAGTGCTTCTTGATCTTCATTATTGATGAAGTGAAGAACTTTGCAGCCAACATCTTCTTCTAGTTGGTGATTGAAGTCGCATACTGGGATCCGCGCAATTGGTTAGTCACGTACTGGGATTTGTACATCATCAAAGGGTGGCGTTCATATATTGAAGAGTTCAGAGGTTCTAAAGCAGTAGAAGGTTTCTGCTGTGAGTTCATCTACGGGGATTGTAGAGTCTAGGGACAAAGGTTTTGTACTAGATCTGAAACTTCTTTTCATTATAGTGGATTGCTTTTCGGGAAGGTTTCCCTCCAGGTTTTTTTACTGTGAAACTGGTTGGTTTCATTGTTTTTCCTAGGTCATCATATCTTGTCTTATTTACTTTTCCGCTGCATTTATTTGTGACATGATATTGATGTTTGTTTGTTTTAACAAGATTTATTCATAATAAACCTAATTAACAACTTGGGTTTAAAACTTGTTAATTATATCAACCGGGGTCTAAATTTCCCAACAAGTGGTATCAGAGCACTTGTCCAAACAAATGGTATCAGAGCAGGTACACTCTGATTGGATTAATTTCCTAAGTGTGATCCTTGACCCCTGTTGTCATGGATCATGGACAATCTCTTTTGATTCTTCCTTTATTTGATGGAACTAATTATGCGTACTAGAAAGTTCGTAAGAAAGTTTTTTTGCAGGCTCTAGGTGAACAGGTATGGCAAGCTGTTGAAGTTGGCTGGATTAAGCCAAAGGAAGCGCCGGTGGATTGGGATGATGCAACAATCATAGCGGCAAATTTCAACAGTAGGGCCTTGAATGCTTTGTTTTGTGGGGTGACTAATGAGGAATTCAAAAAGATATCATCCACAGAAGTTGCCAAGGAAGCATGGACTATTCTTGAGACCACCTATGAAGGTACCAAGGCAGTAAAGACTGTGAAGCTTCAAATACTCACTAGTAGTTTTGAAGAGATAAGAATGGAGGTGGATGAGACCTTTGATGAGTTCTATGCCAAACTCAAGGATATTGTGAATTCTGCCTTCAACCTTGGAGAATGTATTGCAGAATCCAAAATTGTTAAGAAAATCCTCAGGTCCTTACCTGAAAGATTCCATGCCAAGATCACTGCCATTGAAGAAGTGAAGGACATTGATCAATTTCCTTTGACTGAGCTTGTAGGGAACTTTCAAACCTATGAGATGGGATTAGGCTCAATGGGAAAAGGAAGAAAGAGTAAAAACTTGGCTCTTAAGGGTATAGAGGAAGAGATTGAGGATTTTGAAGATGAAGATGAAAGTGAAGATAAGGATGAGGATCTTACCTTCATAACTGATGAGATTATCAAGCTTCTTCAGTTTAGGAAAAAGGATAAGGGCAAACCTCCTAGGAAACCTAAATCCTCAAGGAATGGCAAGAATGAGAAACCCCTCATCCAATGCCATGAGTGCAAAAGTTTTGGTCATATGAGGATAGAGTGCCTAAACTACCTCATGAAGGAAAAGACCAAGAAGTCAGAAGATAAAGGGTTGGTTGCTACTTGGAGTGACACTGAGGATGACTCTTCTGATGAGTTTGTGGATAAATGTCGTCACGTTATGGCCTTTGCTGCCTCAACCGATAAGGTGATTGTGGAGAGTACTAGTGACAGTGAGGATTCTTCTGATGATGAAGTACCCAAAAAGATGACCCTTCAGGAAACCTATGATAAGCTATGCACTGAATTCATAAAATCTGAAAAGACTTCTCATCTTTGTAGAAAAGAGCTTAATGAGGTAAAAACTGAAAAAGCTGATCTGTTAGTCAAGCTAGACGAGACTACAAAGTTAGTTGAGACTCTTATTGTGGAGAACACCTTATTAGAAGAGAAGGTCAAGAATCTTGAGGTTGAGCTTAGTCAAGCTAGAACTCAAATAGAGAGGATGTCTAGTGCAAAGCTTGATGAGGTCTTGAGTGCTCAAAAGCCTAGTTCTGATAAGACTGGCTTAGGATATGTTGTTTCCTCCGGCCCTTCCTCTTCCACGGCTTCTGGATCAAGGACTGTCTTTGTGCCTCAATCTGAGAAAGGTAATAAAGGTATGAAATCCAAAACTGTTTTGACTAATTCTAAATCTTTTGTTAGACCTCATGTTTGTCACCATTGTTGTGTTTCTGGATACATTCGTCCTAATTACTTTAAGTTGTATCCTCATAAGCAATTGTCCAAACGGTCACAGGTTTCCTCTCAAGGACCTACACCTTTGTTTGGAGAGTTATTAAAAGTTTTGATTTTTTTAACTCAATTTTAGGAGAATTCTAATTCTTCTATGTCCTTTAGTAGACATACTAGGACACGTTCCTTTACATCTTCACGGCCAAAGACTCCTGCTGTGTGGGTGAGAAAGGAGCCTAAGACTTAATTGTATTTTCTGTTTGTCCTCTACTTTATTTCTTTCTATCTAAAGTAGGACTCTCTTTGCTTGATTTCTTATCTGCTTTTGGAATCATGCTTTCATGCATCTACATCTTTCTATCATGCTTTTATACATATGCATATTTCTTTCATGTTTTCATGTTGTTTGTCTGTTTTTGTTTGGTTGTTTAGTTTTTATTTTGTTTTGTTTTCAAAATAAAATAAAAAATAAAAAATAAATACAAAAACAGTGTGTGTTTTTTGTACATTGGTACTTGTGTACCTTGGATGGCCATTGAAACAAAGTTTTCTAAATTTTGTATCTCTTGTAGCTTAGATGAGCATCTCTATGCACAACTAAGCAAGTGAGCTTTGTGGCTCTTGTTTGTGATGAGTAAGATTAAGTTATCTCTTATACTTAACACTCGTATCACTCTTTTTGACAAGAAGGATTAGAAAATCTTAAGAGAAAGGCATAAATAACCATCTCATCACTGTTGCCCGCCAATCATAATGACACATGTATGCTTCGGCATAGCAAAAGTGCAGTGTCAATGACATTTGTGTGCTTAGGCATAGAAAAATTGGAATGTCATATATCATTGGGTATTTCTTTTCTCTCTCTTGTATGCCCATGCATGATATGCTTAATAGAAAAATAAGCAAAGAAAAATCAAAAGCAAAAAGATCAAAAATGTTTTAAATATGATTGCAAGCGTGTTTTCTAGGAGATGTGGGAGTTATAGGATGTACCTCGAAAGTGATAATCCCCATCAAACAGTTATGATTGTGTATGAGTTAAAGTGATTTTCTCATATCTCAAATCGTCATAACATGTATACATTTATGCAATCTTGCGTTGTTCTTCACACACGACACGCAATATTCTTTGCTACTCTTGATACATGTGCAGGTACAATGTGATTTGGTCATCACAAGATTTTACATGTGTTAATGTATGCTCACTAAACTGTCTTAACTTTTTTTTTAAATATAAAATTGGTTAGACTTATTTAGTGCGTGTGTGTGTTTTGGGTTATATGTGCTTAACATTTTTCTTGTTGAGAGATTTGTTTTTCACATGCTTTGTATCCTTCTATTATCTTGTCATCCATAGCATCTTGTTTCATTACATTCATGCATTTTTATGGATTCTTTGTAACCCTTTGATCATCCTTGATCGTCTTTATGTTTCTCGGGTGAAGCTTTCTAGCTTCTTGTACCCTTTATCAATTATGACAAAAAGGGGGAGAAATTGTGATGTGGTTTCTTTTTTAAAGATTCTACATGTTAGGGGGAGAAATACATTCCTTTATAAGGAGGAGTTGTGTTTCATCTTGTTAGGGGGAGTGCTTACTTCCTTCTTCTTGTACACCGGTCTTGTGACCATGTTTACATACATTGTGCTTATCTTTGATGATGTATGTTTCTTTCACCTACCTTTACATGTGTTGTTTCTTTTCTTTCTTTATACACATGTTTCTCATTACTTGTCTGCAATCTATTATTTCTGTTTCACACTAAGATGCCTTAATGAGTTTTGTTCAATGTGTTTTAGAAATACAAGTTGTCAAAGTCTACTTGCCATAAACTCTCTTCTTGCAAAGTTTTTCAAGAGTTTGTGTTAGGATAGATTTTATTGTATTCAACAAGTGAATATGAGTTGAGTGATTTATGACTTCTCTCATATGTTCATTTGTTTGTTGTGGTTTTGTCACAGATTGCCAAAGGGGGAAATTGTTAAGGACATATTTTGTGTAATTGGCTAATCCTTTGACAAAACGCATTTTACTTGTATTTGGGTAGATCTAGGATGTGTTTAATATTTCAAAGAACATGTTGTTTAAGTCTAGTATTAAAGCCATGAAGATTGAACCAAGAAACAAGTGAAGAAAAGGTGTTCATTAAAGCTAGACAGATAGCTCGACACCTGCAGACAGATATCTTGACAGCTTCTCGACACCTCCTCGACAGCTAGCTATCTATCGAGCCTCTTAAGGTTTTTCTTATCGCAATCTCGACACCTTCTCGATAGCTGGTGGATCGATCGAGAAAGCTCATGTTCCCTCGATAGCTTCTCGACACCTGGTGGATCGATCGAGCCTCATCTCTTGTGTCTAATGTTTTAAAGCTCGACACCTTCTCGACACCTGCTATCTATCGAGGTTACGGGAAATCAGAATTTTCAGATCTGATTTTTAGGCTAGGCTTTTGTATTTGTGTAGGGTTTCTTTTCTCACAACCCTAGACCTATATAAGGCTTATTTTAGAGGCCGTCACATAAGAGAATACAAGGAGAACATATGCAAAAGGTGATCGATGCCTTATTCTCTCAAAAAGAAGCTACTGCGTCTTTGCGCCTTAGGGTTTTGTAACCAAGTGCTTCTTGATCTTCATTGTTGATGAAGTGAAGAACTTTGCAGCCAACATCTTCTTCTAGTTGGTGATTGAAGTCGTATACTGGGATCCGTGCAATTGGTTAGTCATATACTGGGATTCGTGCATCATCAAAGGGTGGCGTTCATATATTGAAGAGTTCAGAGGTTCTGAAGCGGTAGAAGGTTTCTGCTGTGAGTTCATCTACGGGGATTGTAGAGTCTAGGGACAAAAGTTTTGTACTAGATTTGAAACTTCTTTTCATTATAGTGGATTGCTTTTCGGGAAGGTTTCCCCCCAGGTTTTTTTACTGTGAAACTGGTTGGTTTCATTGTTTTTCTTAGGTCATCATATCTTGTCTTATTCACTTTTCTGCTGCATTTATTTGTAACATGATATTACTATTTGTTTGTTTTAACAAGATTTATTCATAATAAACCTAATTAACAACTTGGGTTTAAAACTTATTAATTATATCAACCGGGGTCTAAATTTCCCAACAAGTGGTATCAGAGCACTTGTCCAAAAAACCATGAACATGCATTCACATGTCCATTCATTGATGCATAGGTGCTGTGATGCAATAAGGTAAGTAAGGTAAGTCATGCATTCACATGAATATGAATTTGTTTGTTATAGGAGCTTTATCTTCCTTTGATGAACATGTATATGCAAGTTTATATACCATGTTTTGAATATGATAATATGTTTGATGGCTGCCCATGTTTCTGCCTTGATTTGATATGTACATGTTCCTACCTTGAATGTAATGGATACTATATGAGATAAGAACATGCTAGGGTTTATGATGATACGATGCCATGATAGATGTATATTAGGGTTTGGGATGATTGATGCCATGTTGTATGCTTAGATGTATGCTTGTGTGTGTGTGAGTTTAAGATACAATGTTGAACATGCCTTTAATGAGATTAAGATGTAAGACACAATGAATAGAAGCCGACCCACGGGTTGGGTGGTTTTAGGTGCCGAACAACTTCCCAAAACTGTACCTAAACTCTGAACCCATACTCTGGTAGTAAGATCAGTCATTCCATGTAAGGGTGCTATATACATGGTTCCTAGGCCATAAAACTAGGTGGCGACTTTGTTTACCCTTTTCTCTGCCCTGGTCCACTTGGCCGAGGCGTAATCACCCACCATGCGTTGTGCGCCCACAAGGACAAGAAGGGAACGAACCTCTAGTAAGAGATCCTCCTATGGGCAGTGAATATTTTTTTATAGAAAATTTTTAAAAAGTAGAATTCTAAAAAACAAATATTCATCAATCTAAGGTAGAGATACAGGGAAAATAAACAAAAATCCAACAAAAAATGAAAAAAAAAATATTGAGAGAGAGAGAGAGAGAGAGAAATAACCTTTTTTGTATGGGAAAAATATGCATAGAATGGGAGAGAGTGGCAAATTTATAGTAAGATGATGGGAATAAGAAAAGGCAAAATAAAGGAAGATGAAGTGGAAAAATAATATGTAAAGTTAAAACCACCCAAGATGAATATATATAGACAATATTTTTGTTTGATTTTCCGTTGATTTTCCGTTGATTTATTATATAGATTATAACATCAAAATTAAAGTAGATAAATATGTAAAGTTAAAACCGCCTAAGATGTTTCCTGCCTTGGGAGGCCGAGATGGTTCGTAGGATACAGGTGCCCAAGACTTGGAGTGAAGATATTTTGATTTGGACTCATACTTTGGATGGTGAGTATATAGTGTGTGTAGTGCTTACCGTATACTAGTTGTTGAGGAAGGTCAAGGCATGCCAAGTTCTTCCTCTTCGGGTGATTCTAAGGAGTTTTGGAAGATTCGGGCTCCCAACAGAATTCGTCATTTTCTCTGGCAAGCCGTAAAAGACTCATTTCCCACGAAACAGAACTTGAATGCACGGCATGAATTGGTGAATGTTACCTGTGATCGTTGTGTTGATCATCCCGAGACTATCTTGCACTGCCTTTGGTTATGTGATGAGGCACGATCAGTTTGGTGGTTTGATCCGAGCATCCAGTTTTTACATCGGAAGAAATGTCGATCCTTTTATGATCTGGTGGAGGTTCTGCTCAATGATGGTTCGAGCTATAGGGTTGCCTTGTTTGCTACGATCACCTGGGGATTATGGCAGAGACGGAATCGCTTAAGGGAAAATCAGCACTCCTGGCAACTTCAGGAAATTGGTAGTCGTGCGAAGAAATCAGTTAGGGAGTTTTTTTGAGGTGCATAACTCAGACTTGCCGGTGCCGAGTTGTTGACCTTGAGCTCGCTGGTGTCCTCCTCCATTAGGCTGTAAGGCGAATATGTTTGAAAACTCGGATTGCATAGGGATTGGGGTGGTGTTTCGGGACCATGAGGGATGTGTCATTGCTTCATTGAGTCAGCGAGTTACCTTGTCCCAATTGGTTGAGATTTCAAACTCTATTTCCATTAAGTGTATCAAATGTGTTGTTTCATTAAAACCACCATGGCTTTCAAGAATTCAATTCCAAATTGACTCACATTCTGTTAAGTGACAAGTGGTTGAACCCTAGCCATGGCCCCATGACCAATTCTATCACCACATCACTGTGATGGGGTGAAGGGCCCTTGCTTTTACTCATTGTTTTTAGCGAACCCTCATTCAACCCTAGTTCTATCATCACGTCACTGTAATTGGACCCTTGCTCATATTCATAGTTTGTAGCCGTCCAATTCCATTTCCATTTATTAGATGTAGATGTCTTAAATCTAATTTTTTCCAAACCCAAATTTTCGAGGTAATATAAGAGGGAGGCAGACTCAGCCCGGTGTATGTAATAATTTCTCCAAAATTTTCTTGCCGACTAATCCAAAATTGCTGTCAATTTTCTTTCTGAATTTCAGGTGATGTTTGGAATTTTAGAATAAACACAGTCTTATCTATTTCTACTTGGATAATCATAACAGCAAATAGAATTTGTATATATATGCATGGTTATACTTACATTACTCACTAGAAATGGTGGAAAGCTTTAACAAATTCCAACAGAGTAGAAAATCCTTCAAAACAAGAAAAATTCAATTGGATTTTGGATTTTCTAATTTACTGACCAAATAATTACCTATAATTCCATACCAACCATACTTCCTAGAATGCAAATAACTAGTGGTAAATAAAGGTCACAAGAACTTTGATGGATACTTTGTGTGTGACAAATATTTTAGTCATTCAGGTGATAGAAAGCATAGAGGCTGATTTTCTCAATCAATTTTACAATACGAAGTCTACATCGATCCTGTCATTTTTAGTTTTGTCTTCTTTTTTGTTTGGATTAGATAAAGAATTAGCTCCTTTCAACCTCCCTGCAGTGCTTCTGCTAAATGTCATCACTTTTGTATTGTAAGTTTTGTCTTCTTTTTTGTTTGGATTAGATAAAGAATTAGCTCCTTTCAACCTCTCTGCTGTGCTACTGCTAAATGTCATCACTTTTGTATAAAATAGTAATGAACGGATGGTCCTATTTATTAATATTTTGATAATCCATTATACAATATCAACAATAATGACATTATTTACTCCGTAGTGATGCAAATAGAAATTGTATTCACATTAATAATGACAATAGCCTTCTAGCTTATTTCATACTTTTTTGGTATTTACTAAAGAGTCATTTAGGTTCAAATTTCCCATCTCACAACTATTGAATTATCAATTAAAAAAAATAGTAACAATAGCCTTCTAGCTTATTTCATACTTTTTTGATATATACGAAAGAGTCATTCAGGTTCATATTTCCCAATTCAGGTTCAAATTTCTCATCTCAAAACTATTGAAATTATCAATTAAAAAAAATAAAGAAAAGAGTAGATGGTTAACAAACAAAGGAAAATGTTGTAACTTTTGTGAGGTCTTGTTTTGACCCACATTATGTGGTTCTTGGTGGAAAACACTTACCATCGCACTAACACCTGACCTTTGCACCAAGTTAGCTTGCAACCCTGTAAGCCCTCAGTCTGTTGAAACTACAAGAAGTACAAAATAACTGTCTTTGTGAAGCCAAAAAAAAAAAAAAACTCTTGGATTTAGTGAGGTCCACAGAGGAATACCATCTATAATATTTGAAGCAATTTACACACCTCTTGTCATGCAGGTGCAATTTTCGCGACTCAAGGGCATAATGTGTTTATTTGCAAGGTAAATAGACCGTATTATCAATCAAACCAAACAAATGACATTAGTGTTCTCTACGGAAAATACTATAGAATCAAGTTGAAAGAATTTTCTGTCAGCTCTCAAGTGGAGTCAAGTCGCTGACATTTTGAATCAAGGTTCAAAAATGATGCCAACAATTTTGTAGAAAAAGTGCCTAACTATCTTTCATTCGAAATAGCACAAAGTGTTAATTGATTACAGGAAGATATTGCACGGTAGTAAGTAATTACTATCAGTAGATATAATTACAATTACTCAGCTTACAAATAATGTTGGTTGGGACTATCACGTGTGTGTATGAAGCTGGAGAGACCCTTGTGTTTGAATCAACCTTAAAGACAAAGAAACTAGATATACAACTAAAAGCCCTCCTCCCAATACCCTATCAAGCCTCATGTTTCTGATTGGCAAAACCACAAGTGCCCAAAGCAACCCAACTGCCAAAAAGACCAGTGTCTCCAAGAGGTATGGATCTCTAGGTATCACAACAGATGATGGGTAATTTGACCAAGAAGAGCCAACAAGAGACAAACCCAAACCAATGAGAATGCTAAAGATGGGGCCAGCATAACAACCTGATATAGCTACCTGAGTACCCTCTGGTCCTCCATTCGAAGCCATGGTTAAATTTGTCACCAGATCCCCAAGTGAGTTGCCCCAAGCAAGGATTGTCAAGCCTAGTATAGAAGGATTTATTCCAGACATGTACCCCAGTGAAACTAGCAGCCCCACCAATTCTTGAGCAATAATATAGCTCCAAGCTACACTCATTAAAAAACCTCCAGAAAGCCAAAGAAATATGCACTTCTTTGGTGGGATCGACTTCTCAGTTGTCACAAATACAAGAACTCCAAAAGCAATCCCAATCAGCAACCCAATTCCATAAGCCACCAGACTTGAATTAAAGGTGCCATTCTCACTTTGAGGGCTCCAAAGAGCTGACAACAGCAGTGGTGCTAACGTCACAGAAGCAACTGCATATGGCTTAGACCATTTCTCTTCAGAAACAATGGGAATTGTCAATCTCCTTGGCAAGTAAAGAGGCAGCTCAAGGATGTCAAGAAATGTACCACAAAAAGCTAATGGTGTTGAACAAAGGCAACTCTTCTTGACTTCTACTTCAGAACAACCTTCTATAGCTCGTTCCTCTACAGTATTAATCTCTTCTTGGCAACTCTTCTTGCCCAGAATAGGTATAGTCAAATCACTGCAATTGCTTGAATCACCACCTCTGTGACTTTCTTCATCATTTTTCCAATGAAAATGTGAGGTGTAAACAACTATCACATAAACAACATACATTGAAGAAAAACCAATTGCACCCCACAGATCAATTTCCTCTTGAATCAATATAACAAGTAAAAACACCAGAACCAAAAGTAAAAAACAGACATCTCTAATAAAGGCAGACTTGTGTACTCGAACCACTCTTCGGCCCCTTGAAATGCTTATGATTCCAACCACAACACACGTTACAAAAGAAGCACCACCTAGTACTGTATTAAGGCCAACATCACATGTACCTTCACCCATAAACGAGACGATGCTTGAAAACAAATCAGGAGCACCATTGCCAAGAGAAAGCAGCGTAACCCCGGCAATTGTAGGAGACAATTTTAGTAAACTTGATAAACCTTCAAGTGAAGAACAAAAGTACTCAGAAGCTGTGTTCCCCAACAGATAAAACAGAACAAGGAGCCAAAGAGAGAGAAGAGAATAACCCAGAATGGGAAAACTTCCTAGTTTGCAGTAGAAAAGGTAAAGATAGTCAATATAGCCTTGGGAGACACATGGGTTATGTGTTTTGATGTAAAAACACTTGGCTTTGTAATCATCTAGCCTATGAAAATCCTTACAGCCTTGCTGACTACTGTCACTGACGCCTAGGAAATTGGTCTTAACATGAAATTCTGAAGAATGGGCATTTATAATCAAGAAAACAGACGCCACTAAGAGAAACGAGATGTTCAAAAAAATGAGATAATTATACTTGACAGATATGGAAACTAAGGAACCCATTTGCAGAAAATCTATCAAACCCAATTTCACGCACAAGATAAATAATTGGAATACCTCATGATAAAGATATTGGGTATATGGACACAACTATAGATTAATCCAAGACAACCTTTTTTTTTGTCACTTTTTGGAGAAAATTACTCAAAAAGAGATGGGCATAAAATTAAGGAAATTCTAACCTTCATGTACTGGGTTCAGTTTGAACTGGTTAAGAAGAAAACGAACAGAGTGACTTGTTGTTTATAAAATGGTGGAGCGGCTCCTCTCCCGTTTTCAAGTCTCCAGTTATCTCCATTTTTTTTTAATTTAGATGAACGACACGTGGCTACTAAACAATCTAAGGGTCAGAAAATATCAACTTTAAATACAATTCTCATAGCATTATTTTTCCTTCTTTCTCTCTCTTCTTTTCCCCTCTGTCTCTTTCACCTGACCTGAGTTTACCAAGCTACTGTGCAAACAAAGAAGAAGAAGAATAAGAGAGTTACAACAAGTGTGGAGAGAATCTGCAGAACATCAACAAAGGAAACAAAGCAAAACTTGTGGAGAGAATCTACAAAACATCAAGAAAGGAAATTGAGCAAAGTCAGTAGTCACAATTAGTAAATCCCTTAGCCAAATTTAGTCAGTGGACTCAGTGCCAAAAGATTTATTCAATCACATTGGAAGATTCTGCAAATTTTGCTCAAAATCTCCCTCTAACCCTAGAATTAGATATATATTTTTTCTTCTAAAAGTGAACAATCCGAAAGCCTAAATCCTAAAATCTTCAGTATAGTAATAGCAAATTTGATCACGGAGTACGAGTCCCAGTCATGGCAGGAAACAAGAACCTGAATTGGTAGGAGTGGACAAGTTGTTTCACTCACAAAACCACTACATCGATCTCGGCAGCTTGGTGATTCAGGTGAGAGAGACAGAAAGGGGAAAGGACGAGAGAGAAAGAAGAAAAAAGCATGCAGTCAAAATTGTATTTAAAGTGGTTATGTTATGACCCTTAGATTGTTTAATAGCCACGTGTCGTTCATCTAAAATAAAAAATGCAGATAACTGGAGACTTGAAAACGGGAGAGGAGCCGCTCCCATAAAATGGTAGATGGCAACCTGGTTGTCGAGTAATCATCACACACGTCTCATTTAGTCAGTCCCACAAGAAACAGGAAAAATAAAAATAAAAAAGGGAATCTAAAGGTCCATTGGACTTAAGAGCACACGTGGTAGTTGGTTAGATTTCCTTTTCATGCAGATGGAAGGAACCTGTTAGCAATAAAGGGATCACTGATTAGACTAGACATTTAATAATAGCATCATTTTTTTTTTTTTTTTATGAAATTTAATAATAGCCATTTCTTTCCTCTTTTATTTATTTATTTTTTTCATGTACAAGTTTTTGCTAGGCGCATTAGAGAATATTCTCCTTCTTTTTTGGTTGTTTAGACTAAAATTTTTAGTTGACAGAAAATTATACCAAGATTTTCCGAGAAAAAACATTGTCTTCATTCCCACTAACCCACCATAGAGTGAAAAATTAAAGGTACACTATTTTTATAAAAGTTGAATCCCTAAGTTTTTACTAATTTTTATTTAGTCTATTATTGATATCACATTTTACTTACTAATTATAATTTACTACTTTAACAATTATACAATTTTTATACATCAAAAAAATAAATTGTAAAATTTTTGTCCATCAAAAAAATAAATAGTAAAATTTTTGTGAGTATTTTTTTGACTCTAGACTTATTGTTATTTTAAATTCCTATAATTCACCACTACACACCACTACCTCCCTCCATATCACCACGACCATTGTCACTACTCACACATTGTTAGCACTTAGCAACACCACTAATCTATGGTCATCGTCAGTATTGGCCACTCCCTATCCTATTGTCACTATAAAAATTAGTTGAATCCAGCTTGACACCTAAATGCTATAATTTTTAAATGAAAATTTTTTAAAATTAAATATTAATTAAATAATATTATTTAAATTTCTATATTATTATTATTTGTTTTTAAAATCAATGCTCTTGGTTTTTAGGCGCAAAATTACTAATTAAGTTTTTGTATTTAGATTTTATTAACATCCCTTTTACAATTAATAATAGCTAATCCACTTAATTAATGCACTCATAAAATTTTATTTTATTTTTGAGAAATAATTACAACATGTTGCTAACCCGGCAGCTCGAACCCTTTTCCCACTAGACCCCCAAGCACTTTGTACATGGGGAGGTGCCAATTTAGCTACAAGCCCTTTGACCATAAAATTTTATTTTGGTGAAACAATTTAGGGTTTTTTTTAAAAAAAAAAATTATCTGAAATAGAAGTTATATTCTAACTTAATATAAGTGTATGTGTGTGAAGCTCCTTTTAGAGACTTGAATCCTGACTTTTACCCCCCACCCTACACCAAGGGTGTGTTTGGTAGAGTGGATTTTAGGAAGGATGGAAAAAAATGAGAGAAAATGAGGAAGGAAAACATTTTGAAAGGTGTTTGGTTGGGTAATGCAACTAGTGGATGCAGAAGAACTTGGAGATGGTGCTCTCTACCCAATATGGAGGCTAAAAGAAATGCAACAATTTGGAGTCCAAGCCCTCATCTAGTTTCTTAAATTCTCATCATATTGATAACCAAAGGTTGCCAGTTGTATTTAGAGGTTTCAGTTGAATTAGATTTTCGTTAACCAATATTTTGAGGCCTTCTAAGATGTTGAAGAAAGAATACAAACAATTTAATTACCACCCTACAACATACTTTTTGTACTTTTTTTTTTTTTTTTTCAATAGGGGCTTTTGGGTTCTTATAAATTTATGTGGGGCCTTAGTCTATCATTAGCCAACTCTAGCCACTATAACGATAACTCTACCCCAATTGTAATTGTTGATGAGAGATGATGAGAGTCGAGACATCAAAAAATTATATTTTGAGTTGCAAACAAATTAGGGGTGGCAAAATCAATCCAAACCCACCCACTTAAATGAGACACAAACTCACCCAATTATTAATTAGGTTAAATGGGTATTAACCCAATTAAACCCAATTAACATTAATGTTTATTGGGTTTTAACTAGGTACCCAATTAGGCCCAATTATGATCCAAGTATCATTTCTACAAATCACCCTACCCTAAAATACCCCAAAACCACTAAAAATAACCAAAATGCCCCCTAAACCTAAAAAAAAAGACCAAAATACCCCCTAAACCTAAAAATGACAAAAATACCCCTAAAACCTAAAAAAAAAGACTAAAATACCCTCTAAACCTAAAAATGACCAAAATACCCTTGAAACCTAAAAATGACAAAAATACCCCTAAAACCTAAAAAAAGACCAAAGTACCCCCTAAACCTAAAAATGACCAAAATACCCCCGAAACCTTAAAAATGACCGAAATACCCCAAAAACCTAAAAATTTACCAAAATACCCCTAAACCTAAAAAATGACCGAAATACCCCCAAAAACCTAAAAATTACCAAAATACAACTTAAAATTAAAAGAATGACCAAAATAACCCCAAAACCTAAAAATTGACCAAAATACCCCCTAAACCTAAAAATTACCAATATACTCCCCCTAAACCTAAAAATTGACCAAAATACTCGCTAAACCTAAAAAAATGACCAAAATACCCCCTAAACTAAAAATTACCAAAATACCCCCCTAAACCTAAAAAATGACAAAAATGCCCCTTAAACTTGTAAGACAATAAAAATAAACTCTAAACCTAAAAAATGACCAAAATCCCCCCTAAAACTAAAAATAAAATGACCAAAATATCCCCTAAACCTAAAAAATGACTAAAGTATCCCTGAAACCTAAAGAATGACCGAAATATCCCTAAAACCTAAAAAATGACTAAAACACCTCCAAAACCTAGAAAATTATCGAAATAGCCCCAAAATCTAAAAATTGATGAAAAAAACCCTAAAACCTAAAAAATTAGTGACATTCCCTCAAAACCTACAAAATGACTGAAATACTTTTAGAACCTTTAATTTGACAAAAATACCCTCGAAACATCCAAAATACCCCAAAGCCCTTTTTTTGGTAATTTTAGAAGCTTCAGGTGTATTTTGTTCATCTTATAGGATTAGTGGTATTTTGGTCATTTAAGATATTTTGAGAGGTATTTTGGTCGTTTTAAAGGTTTAGAGCTATTTTGGTCGTTTTAGAGGTTTCAAGGTATTTTTGGTAATTTTAGAGGTTTCGGGTTATTTGTGGTCATTTTAGAGGTTTTGGGTTTATTTGGGTCATTTTAAAGGTTTTGGGGTATTTTCGTCATTTTATAGGTTTGAGGGTGTTTTGGTCATTTTTTAGGTTTAGGGGGTATTTTGGTCATTTTATAGTTTTAGGGGGGTATTTTGGTCATTTTTAGGTTTCGGGGGTATTTTGGTCATTTTTTGGGTTTCGAGGGTATTTTGGTCATTTTTAGGTTTTAGGGTTATTTTGATCAATTTTTAGGCTTTAGGGTTATTTTTGTCATTTTTTAGGTTTCGGGAGTATCTTCGGCCATTTTTTTAGGTTTAGGGGGTATTTTGGTTAATATTTAGGTTTCGAGGGTATTTTGGTCATTTTTTTTAGTTTTGAGGATATTTTGGTCATTTTTTAGGTTTCGGGGGTATTTTGGTCATTTTTTAGGTTTCGAATGGGTATTTTGGTCATTTTATTAGGTTTAGAGGTATTCTGGTAATTTTAGGTTTTAGGAGTATTTTGATCAAATTTTAGGTTTTGGGAGGTATTTTGGTCATTTTTAGGTTTCAGGAGTATTTCAATCAATTTTTAGGTTTAGCGAGTATTTTGGTCAATTTTTAGGTTTCGAGTGTATTTTGGTCATTTTTTAGATTTCGGGAGTATTTCGGTTTTTTTTTAGGTGTAGGGGATATTTTGGTAATTTTTAAGTTTCAGGGGTATTTCAGTCATTTTTTGGTTTCGAGGGTAATTTGATCAATTTTTAGGTTTCGATAATATTTTGGTCATTTTTTAGATTTCAGGGGTATTTTGGTCATTTTTAGTGGTTTTTTTTTAGATTTAGGGGGTATTTTGGTAAATTTAAAGGATTTTATGAGTGCTTTGGTCATCTTCAAGTTTTAGTGGCATTTTGGTAATTTTGATTATTGGGTAATTGGGTGGGTTGGGATTTACCTATAAATATAATAATTGAGTTGGGTTGAGTTTGGGTTAGAAGTAATTAGTTAAATGAGCAATAAATGGGTAAATGGATTTTATCTACCTAACCCAATTATGGCCACCTCAAACCCACCCATTTGACACCCCTAAAACAAACAAAGAAAAAAAAAATTTCCACTAAAAATATTTATGATAAAAAATCAATGCTAAAATGAACAAATAAGAACTCTTTGTTTCAATAAACTAATTGCGGTCACACATTTTGCTTGTCATAATCAGTTTAATGTAATTAAAAATGGGTTATCTATACTACTATTTAAGGTGCTTTCCATATTTGGATTCCTAGTTTTTTAGTTTAAAAATGTCCATACACCCCTATATTTAAGTAGAGACAAAATTAAAGGACAGTCTGGTAAAAATGCAACTCTAACTCCCATTAAAACATTGCCTAAAAAATAGAACTACTCTCTTGTTAATTTTCAAATTGTTTTATCCACTTATAAATTAGATTCTCAAAATAAAAATTATATATATAAAATAAAAACACAGTGTTTTTTTTTTTTTTGCTAAAAAAAAAAAAACCTCATTACACGCGCAAAGCGTGTGTGATGAGACTAGTTTTATTTAATAAAAATGTCTTACCATTTTCTCAAAAAAAAAAAAAAAGAGTTATTTGAAACATATTCTCCTTCTTAATTAGTAACTTTTCTCCTTTATCTTTCAAAATGAGATACAAAAGCCCCACATTAAAACTTACATGAAAATAGTCAAAATATTATGGGAACTCTCATAAAAATTTAAGACCAACATCTGCTTTGATGCTTTAGCCTTAAAGTCTCAAATCTTTTGAATTCAATGGATGGCTAGAGAAGCAAATGTTGCTGCCTATATATTAGCCAAGTGGTCTTTGTTGAACAACTTCTTCATTTTTTTTTTTTTTTTTTTTTTTAATGTGCGTTTGTGGCCCTTTCGTTTTGTTTCTATAATTAAAGCTGAGGTTCGTAATCTTTTGTGCTGTTTTTTATCTTAATAAAAGTTTCTACTTCATAAAAAAAAAAAAAAAAAAAAAAAAAAAAGGGGGCCGAGTAAATAAATATATTTTATTTATTTCCTGTATTAAAAAAAATCATTAATTAAATTATTATGAAATCATTGATTTGACCATCGACAAATTATAATAGAATAAAAAAATAAAAATTCATTCTCCTTTTCGATTATTTTTGTCTCTTTTTTAAAACAATGGTGATTGTGATTGATAATGGATATTCTTCAATTTCTTTCAAGGATAAATATAGTTTAAGCAGGGAATCAATTGTAGTGAAGTCCTAAATAATAGGAAGTATGAAAGAAAAAGTCCCTATGGAGGCATTTGGACATGCATTTGTAGCTTTAAAATGGCAAATTTGTAAACCTAAATTGTGGTCTTACGTATTTGAGATAAATATACCGACTATCGTACTCAAAATTCTCATATATATCTTATCAAAAAAAAATCTCATATATTGCACCAATTAATTTTAGATGTATCCTAAAGTAATTTTAGATGTATATTGCACTAAAAAAAATCTCTTTAGTCTCTGTTTTTTAAAAGCTCTGTATTCGCGGTGTTGTTTCTCTGTTTCCTTGGGTATTTGTTTTTTTTTTCATCATTTGGCTTTCTTACCCTGGTGCTGGTGTTTTAGCCCAGGTGGTGTCCTTCACATACTTATTAAATAATAAAATTTCTATCTTTTATTTTAAAAAAAAATTAAAATTTCTATCTTTTATCTAAAAAAAAAAAAATAGATGCATCCTTTGCGACCATGTTAGAGGCACAAAAGAATAATTTACAATTCTAACACGAGTCCACATACAGACACTCATTTAGAAAGAAACCAAATGAAAGAGACAGCACTTTTAAGCCACAAGAAGGACTACCGACAAGAAGAGGAAAAGTCAGTTAGCATTGATTAGAATTATCTTGTAAAATTATTCTAAAAAAAAAGAAGAAGAATTATCTTGTAAAATGTATTGAATTTTTATTATTTTGATAAATTCATAGCTCAACATGATAAGGGAAATCAATTACTTTTGCTATATAATGTCTATTTTTTGTAATTTGCTTTTAGATATACAGTCTTAGACTATCCACTAAAAAAGTCCGGAATTACTTTATAACATTTATTATGCTGCATTCGTTGAACGAAGGGGTAACAAAAGTTATTATTCCACTAAAATTAAGAATATGGCTTGTATTAATTAAGAAATCAAGCAAAAGCCAGAATAGTAATTCTAATTTTGCATCAATTCCTTCTTTGCTTCAAAAGGCTAGATGGGGTTTATCACTCATCACATGTCTCACTGCAAGAAATTCCGATCTCCGAATTCGATTTGGTTCTGTTTTTATAATTGAATTCTTTATGCCCTCGAGTCCAATCCAATGGTGGTAGAACAATTATTCTTTTTCAAGTGTCTTTTTATGCATCTAATTTGTTAGGTGGTCATGGTGACGTTGAAAATGACGACTTTGTTTTTGGAGTATTGTCGTTAATGATTCAGCCATACTTAATGTTATTGGTCTTTGTCTCGTCCACCTTTTGTTTGGAGAGAGAGATACTTTATACCTGCTGAATAGTGTATACCATCTAATACTTCACCCCTTCAGCTAAATCAAGAGCTTTCCTGTCTCAATCAAAACTTTCCGTCTTCAAACAAAAGGTAAACAAAGGTAGAGTTCTTTTCACATTTGAGCCATTAATCTAGATGATATCATTCCAAAGAAAAAACTCAGTTCAAGATCGGGTACTTGAACTTTTTAAAAATCTCCTGGGCTAGCAATTTACTTCACTATGGTTCACCTATTGCGAACAATGATTAATCTCTAGTTGAAAACTTTGAGGATACACTGTGAAAAACCAAAAAAAAAAAAAAAACTTTCTATTTTCAAATACTTATCTTTATCAATATCCAATACACGTTTGGAGTGTTAGGGAAAAAAAATGGTTTTCAAAGAACAATAAACAGAAGATTTATTTGAATTGATAGCTATAAAGATAGTTTCCGATACTATAATTTTATGATTCTAGTGTCCCACATAGATTAAGTGTAAAGTTAACCATGTGTTTTTAAACTCTTGGGTACCCTTTCATTGCAAGCCTTGTAAGTTCTTTGGCACTCTCTCTTGCAAGTCGGTTTCAAGGGTGAGTTCTACCCATGGATTTCTAACATAGAATTAAAAGAAAGAAAATGCTTAATTATTATTGTGTGGACCTGGAAATAATGAGGGAACTTCCTCAGCCAGGAATTTTGAGTTGGGGGGGCCGAACTATTCTGTCAAGATAAACTCAAATCACAAAAAGACACTCCCCTAAAAAAATCCACATAATATATATGTGTGTATGAAAATCTAAATTTTAATTTTCTTATTCTAAAGTAAGTTATGTACATATACACAAAATTATCAACTTTAATATCTATATATACACACCTAGACACGAGATCTTCTTTATAAGAGAAACTTATAATCTTCTTAAACTCTAATAAGTATGCAAACATTGTATAATTGGGTATACAACATACAAATATATAGAACAAAAAAGAAAAAAAAAAGAATATAGTATCTTCCATCAAAATCATGCTCAACAATAATACTTCATGTAATAAACTTCATCAATTATTATTTTTATAGCAAAATTATTCATAATTTCCTTTTTAATATATAAATTGTTTGCAAAACTTCATCCATGTTTGACAAATTAAAATCATAATGTTATAATTGAAGTCTCATATGAGCTTTTTTTTTCTTGATAAAATCTTGAGAATAGGAAATTTCAACCAAATTGCATATAATATCAATGTTGAATGATTTGAACGCATTAATAGGTTTTGAAATTGAGCTAAAAATTAGGGGTTCCACACTTCCACTATTTACTCACAAAACTTACTACCTAATTATTTCATTCTATTGCAATTGTATATCAACTCTAAACTCTCTTTTTTTGAGAAAAATTACTAGATTATTTGATCAATACTTTCTTTTGGGGGGGGCAACTCCTTTTTTTTTTTTTGGCGAAAAGACCATTTTGGCATCACAGTCAATTTGGTCCCTACATTTTCATAACAATCAATTTGGTCCCTGATATTTTTAAATTACAGTCAATTTGATCCATACCGTTAACTTATTAACGAAAATTGCTTATGTGGCAAACGATGTGCACAATTGGCAAGCTTGACGCTGACATGGATTAAAAAATAATATTGAAATTTTTTTATTAACATTAAAAAAAAATGCCTACTCATCATTTTAATAATTACAAAATGCTACGTTAGAAAAAACAAAAAAAAACCCCACAACTTTGAAAAATAAATAAATCTAAAACTGATGATTTTCTTTCATTTTCTTGCAATCCAAACACACATCCAAAATCTGCGAACACCCCAACAGTCCATCAACACACACAAGCTTAGACTTCATAAACTCACAGTGCATACATTCCCATATTCACTCATCCACAACAACTCAATAATTACAGGATACAAACCCACCTACAATTCATGAAGCTGAAGCTCAAAAATACAAAGAAATTCCACAACAAGCTCAAGAAATTTAGTTGTTTACACGCACCATCTTAAACCCATAAATTAAACCCAATAAAAAACCCCAATCACAGTAGTGGAGAACCCAAGAAATCACGGCACTTGAAGTGGAATAAATAAGATTCACCTCCGATTGTGGCGGTGGGGGTCACCGACGAAGGGGTGAAGATGGGTGTTCTTGCCTTGGGTTACTCTCAATGAGAACAAAGAAGAGAGAGAGCGAGGTTGAGAGAAAGAGTGAGGAGGTTACTTCGGTGGTGGCTTATGGCTATGAAAGGTGGAGCCTGGTGTCCATGAGAGGTGGAGCTTAGTGTCTTTGGTCATAGTTGTCTGGGTAGATCAAAGAGGGAGAATGAGCCACTGCCTGGAGTGGCAGTGTTGGTGAGGAGTGAACTTGAAAGGGTTTTGCAAATATTTGGATCTTTGTGTGTGATTGGATTGCAAAATGAAAGAAAATCCTCAGTTTTAGTTTTTTAGATTCATTTTATTTTCAGAGTTATGGCATTTTTTTGTTTTTTCTGATGTGGAATTTTGAAGTTATTAAAATGGTGAGTTGGTATTTTTTAATGTTAGTTAAAAAATTTTAATATTATTTTTTAATCCATGTCAACGTCAAGCTTGCCAACTGTGCATACAGTTTGCCACATAAGTAATTTTCGTTAGTAAGTTAATGGTAGGGACTAAATTGACTGCAATTTGAAAATATCAGGGACCAAATTGATTGTTACGAAAATGTAAGGACCAAATTGATTGTTACGAAAATGTAAGGACCAAATTGACTGTGACGCCAAAATGTAGGGATTAAAATGGTGTTTTTGCCTTTTTTTTTTTTTTTTTTTTCATATAACCTTTAAATTTTTATAAAATATACCTAAATTGTAAAAAAAACTAAAAATTTTGGAGGGGCCAAGGCCCCCCAAGCATACATGTGGCTCCGCCGCTGGTCACCTTCTCTAGAGGTAGGTACTCAATTTCTACATCCAACAGGGTTTTCCGTATTTGAGCACGCAGTGAGTGTAGTCCTTGCGTGATAATTTTTTTAGAGTGGTCTTATAATAATAATAATAATAATAATAATACTAATAATAATAATAATAATAATAATAATAATAATTATTATTATTATTATTATAGAGTTTTTTATTTTATTTAATTTTTGAAACCATAATTCTACCATAGTCAGTTGACTAAATTGTACATCTCCAAGTTAATCGAACACATTTTTCATGTTACATGTAATTCTTTACTTCCATAAGGGTAGGGCATTCACGATCCCAATGACCTACTCCAATATTTTGCATGCTTGTTTTTTTTTTGGATGCTAAATGTGTTTGTTCCAAAAGTTGTATGTCAAAGGATTTGCCGACAGTTTTGGAGCAATTGTCTTCCATCTAGTTGACTTAGAATCAATAATAGTTTTTGTTTTCCCTCATCATTTGATTCACATAATAGAGTAATCTTCGATCCATATTTAGAATGAGTATGATTTCATCCTTTTGAAGGAACATTGGATGTTGCAGCAATTCAAACAAATTGATGTGTTGACGAACCTTTTGTTTTCTTTGTTAACCAATTGAATTTTATTGAGGACAAAATTTTCACGCCACATGGCTTTATTTTATTGGCAACCCGCACCACATCAATATTATCATGGATTTTGGGTAAATCTATTTCAAGCCCAAAAGAGCCCATATTTACACAAAATGACGCCAAAGCCCATGGTCCAAAACCCATGGCAATATTATCTTATCAAAGCCCATGGTTCAAGCTCATGACACATCATTTCATTTCAGCTCATGATCCAAGCTCATGAGTCTTATCGGGGGAATTTTGGGAGTTGTGGTTTGGAGGGCCAAAAAGTATATTCAGTAAAGCTCTAGCGGTTCAAAGTTGATAAAGGAAATATGTTGCTTGGCGTGTCTTCCCTAATTCCCTGAACTCTGATGAGTCAGTGTGCAATAGGCAACATTTGGTAAGTCTCTTATATCACATAACACTTAAAATGATAAAACTCCCCATTGCTCTTTACCTAAAACTTAATAATCATCATATAATCTAATTATATTATTTCATATAAATCATATTATTATTTTCATCAATCCCAAACACATGCCTAAACTTCATTGGCTATTTCTAAATATAAGAAATCTATTTAATATCTCATCCAACATTAAATGTCCTCCTTGCTCTCCAAGATTTGGTCACAACACAAAGAGACCATAAATACATCTCTAAAACTTCATCAAATATCAACCAATGAGTTTATTACTTACCAAAATTATATTGTAATAAAACTATAGACTAAACATATAATTTTCCAAAAGAGGAAACTTAACCAAAAATACAAGCAACAGCTCCAGCAACTGACACATGTCCAAAAGTGACATCATCAAACCATTAATGCCCAATCCCAACAGCTTGCTGCCATACCCAAATAAGCAAATATCCTATAAAAGAAATCCTACCATTTTAAGCTAAGATCTTTAGCCCTTAGTTGCAGCACCAGGAATAGAAAGATCACATAAAAGATATCATACCATTTTCAGCCAAACCATGAATTCAATACTAAATACTTCCTCCAGCAGATGACATCATATAGCTGACATCATCCAGCTGTGTTAGGACAGCTACTGCTGTGCAGCTGTCAGCTACAGCAGCTATTGCTGTACTGATGTGTCAGTTGCTGTACAGCTGCAACAGACAGCAGACTTAAATTTTAGACTTTCTTCTTTTGGCTAAAAACCAAAAACCAACTAAAGAAATTATTCATTTTGCTAAAAACCGTTCCTTATTTGTTGATTTTCCCTTCAACTAATTCAAACTTAATTACATACTTGGCTTTATATAAAGAGGACCAAGTCACACAACATAACACACCCATTACCTCACACCATTATCCATCTCTCCCACACTCTATTATTCTAAAACTTCATTCATTTTGCTGCCATATACACATTTCCATACTTCTCTATCTCTCTTACAAAATCTCTCTTCTTAGAAAGCACCACACCATTACCCCCATCATATACTTACTCCCTTATCCTCCATTATTCTAAAATATCATCATTTTGGTGCCCATATCTCTAAACATTTCCATACTTCTCCATCTCTCTTACAAAATCTTTCTTCTTAGATAATACCTATTACACAACACTACTACCCATCTCTCCCACACTTTAATATTCTAAAATTTTATCATTTTGCTGCCCATAAACACATCTCCATCTCCTTCTCCATTTCTCTTACAAAATTTCCCTTTTTAGAAAGCAACATAACCTATGACATAACACAAAAAACCACTCCAGCAGCAACTATAAACTCATGTATTTACTATATTTAACCTTTCATATTATCTATCTCATACTTCCATATACTTTACAAATACATTCCTTACAAACTATCCATACATACTTACCACATATATTTCTAATATATCTTACAAACGCCATATCTCACAAAACATATATATTTCTTACCATCCCCATACATTTTAGAAGATACCAAGCACTCTTCTAAGAACACATTACAAAAGCCCTTCTCATGGAAGGCATATGAACATCAAATACTAAAAGCCCTTCTCCTAGAAGGCACAAAAATTTCATGTTAAAGTCATTCTCATGGAAAACATAAATTTCTAATACTAAAAGTCCTTCTCATGGAAGGCAATATCACTCATATTTTACTAAAACTAAAAAAGCATTACATGGGAAAAATCATTAAGTGCATGATAAAGGGGATAAACTTAACCAACCTATACACACAGTTAGACATATTCTCTCTCCCTCCAGTTGCACCCAATTTTCCCCTTCAATCATGAAGTCACCATGAAAGGACTCACAATATCATGTACTCACATTATCATGCTGCTGGAATGTTACTAGTCCACTAATGTTATAAGGCTGGAGCCACAAACTATGAAGATAAGTCATTATATTTTTATCTCCAAAACTATACTATTGAGTATATTTTAATTCATTATCATTGTACCATTGTACTCATATTATTATGCCGCTGGAATAATATCAGCTCATTAATGCTATACGACTGGAGTCACAAATCATACAAAGTGATGTTATATGGAGTCAAAAACATATAAGATAAGTCAACGTTTCTTTATCTTCAAGATTACACTATTAAGTATATGTTAACTCATTATTACTGTACCGCTAGATGTAAACTATTTTAATATTATCTCACTATTTAATAAACATGGATTCACTAATGCTTCAGTAATAAACATATGTATTAATAAATTGAATCCATCTCACTACCGGACACATATTATTTGAACATAAACCACCGTTGGTCATTTATTATTTGGACATGAACCACTGCTGGACATATATTACTTGGACATGAACCACTGCTGGATGTGTAATATTTAGACATAAACCACAGCTGGATATGTATTATTTGAACATTAACCATTGCTGGACATACATTATTTGGACATAGACCATTGCTGGACATACCTTATTATATTGAACATGAACTATACCACCGCTGGATATGGACTGTTGGACTCATCCCATTATTGGACATATGACAATTAATTAATCATTCTAATGGACATCACTTAACACACATAATAATAACGTTCAACTCACCATTTAATCAAATCTATTATGCCAAATATATTATTTATTTATTTCAACTATTATCACGATTCTTAGACTTTGAGCTTTATCTATTTTGTAGGCTTAAAAATGCACCGGAAGCCATTGGTTTATGTGGCCCAATGTTGAGTTCTGGATTGAACTCCCCAAAACAAATCTGGGCCTAGCAAAGTCACCTCTCTAGTGGAAGACACGTGGCTACATGCAAAAACTACCCTCAACAAATTATTGATGAAGCAAAGAAACTAAATGTTCGTTTCTAGGAAAAATTATAAATAAATGTTAGTTGGTAGGCAAAATTCTAAATTATCCAATATATGATAATAAAATGTTTCCCTTTGAATGATATTGGTTATAATTTGGATATGGTTAAAGCATTCACATCAAAGAACTTAAAAATTTTAGCTTTTGGCAACTTAAAACACTACTTTATCTATTTTAACAATTCACTTTACAATTCATCCAACATCAAATGTTCTATTTTCACAACACAACACAAAACTATTCATTTATTTATTTCTCTCCCTTTCTCTCTCTCTCTCTCTCTCTTTCTCTCTCTCTTCGTCTGATGCAACCACCCTCACAACCCACCATTCACCATCTTCACAAACAAACCCACAACCAACAACCACCCAATCACCACCACCACCACTACAAGCCTTCATAAAACCCAAATAACCACTACAACTAGCCCATTTCAGCTACCACAACCAAAACCTAGCAATCCACAATCCATCATCACAGCCGCCACAACCAAACCCAGCTCGATCCCAACCCACCCACCTTGATCTCAACCCAACCCAGACCAATCTCAACCCCAGCCAAAACCCACCCCAGCCACAAAAATGATCACCACCCACCATTGCCTCTCTTCGTCTCTCTCTCTCAAGCACCACCAGGCAAAGCCACTACCACCACTAGCCACTGCCACTACCAACCACCTTTTGAGAGAGAGAATGAGAGAACAGAGTTCCTTTTGAGAGAGAGAATGAGAGAACAGAGTTGAGAGAGAGAGAGAGAGAGTGAGAGATAAAGAGAGAGAGGAGAAACTAATTTAATAATGAGAGAAAAAAAGAGAAAATAATTTAATATTAGTAGCAACTTGCTATAGTGAGTTGCTACTACTAGCAGTTCACTGTAGTAATTTGGTAAATTTTTTTAAGTTTAGAAACATTGATGTTGGGTGTTTCTGTGTGCTCGGAGTGATAAAATAGCTAAAAAGCTATTTTAAGAGCATTGCTGTGAATGCTCTTAGAATTGGCCTACAATTTTATGATAAAAGTATCATTCCTCCATAACAAAAACATATACTTAGAAACAAAATCCTAGAAACCAAAATAAAATACCAATAATGAAAAGAAGCAAAAAACAAATACCAACAACATTGTAATATACAACTTGAGGAAGTCCATAATGTCACCTAATAAACATAACCTCTCTCTTTTGTCTCTTAAAAATGGTTTGTTTGATACATTATTTTACTAAAGAATACTCCAAAAACAATTGATTTATTAGTGTATTTTTAACTAATATTAGTCACTCCACAAGTATAAGTACTTGGGGTGGAAGGGGGGGGCGTAAAGGCCAGGGTTTAAGTCTCAAGTAGGGAACTTCACACACACCCATGTGAAATCAATCCCAAAACCTTAAATCAAACCCACACAATAGTAGCAACAAAATTCCCACAAACCCATTTGAAATCAAAACCAAAACCTAAATCAAAACCCACAAACAACAACAAAATCCCTATTTTCCAAACCCACACAAATCCATTTCAAATCAACCCTAAACCCTAAATCAAAACCCACACAATAGCAATAGCGCAATTCCTATTTTCTAAACCCACTCAAACCCATTTCAAAAATAACCCTAAACCTAAATCAAAACCCACACAATACCATATTAACTAAATAAAACAACGGAAATTTCATAGAGATAAAGAGAGAGAGATTAGAGTCGGCAATGAGATAGAGAGAGATGAATCTAATGGTGGCTTACGGTGGTGGATCGAGGTGGTTGACTCATGATGGTGGAGAAACAAAGAGAGGATGAACACGAGAGAGCTTTTTTTTTCTTTGAGAGAGAGAGAGAGAGAGAGAGTTGAAAAGAACGTGAAAGAGAGAGAAAGAGTTTTTTTTTCTTTCAATTATGGTCAAATCTATTAGGGATGGAAATAAAAGCTCGACTCGTGGGTACCCGACCCGGCCCAACCCTAATGGGTAGGGTTTTACCCATCTCACGAAATAGTAAGGTCGGGTTTGGGTTTTAAAAATAAAACCTGAAACGGGTTCGGGTTGGGTCTGGGTTTTAGTGATACCCACCTGAACCCAACCCATATATATTAAAATTACTAAACTACCCTCTATGTTTGTGTGTGTGTGTGTGTGTGTGTATATATATATATAAAACCCGAAACGGGTTCGAGTTGGGTCCGGGTTTTAGTGATACCTGCCTGAACTCGACCCGTATATATTAAAATTACCAAACTACCCTATGTGTGTCTATATATATATATATATATATTGTATGTATATATCATTAATTAAACCCTAATCTCACTTCTCAATCTCCCTCAGCTGCCCTTTCCCCTCATGCTCTCACTCTCACTAAGACACTCTCACTCTCTCAGCCTGCCACCGGCCGCCCCCCACAAGCCCTTCCTCCTCCCTGCGTCAACGCCATCTACCCCTCTATCTCACGGGTTCGTTCTCCACCTTTTTTATTTTTTGGTTTCATTTCCATATCTGATGATGAACAAAAATAACTGGCTTTGATAAAAGTCTTGAACATATATTCATATGGATTATGTTAAATTTCTTGTTTTAATGTTTTGGTGTTTTACTTTTTTATTTATTTATTATTTCATCTTGAAAAAGATTTAGGATTTTTGCATTTATGTTTGTGATTTTGAAAGGGAAAATGAGAAATTTGAAATTATTGTATATTTGTGTGATATTATTTGGTGTTTTACAATTTTTTTATTATTTCATCTTGAAAAAAATTTAGGGTTTTTGTGTTTGTGTTTGTGATTTTGAAAGGGAAAATGAGAAATCTGAAATTATTGTATATTTTTGTGATGTTATTTGGTGTTTTACAGTTTTTTATTATTATTTAATCTTGAAAAATATTAGGATTTCTATTTTCTGTGTATTATTTCATCTTGAAAATTGTATTTTTATATTTGCTGGTTATAATTTGATGAAGTTTATTCCATTTTTAATTCATTTTTTCGTAGGTTCTTCAACTATGCCAGGTTCTGTTGAGGAAGTCTCCAAGCAATTTCCAAGTCAATTGCAAGCAATTGGAGGGAGCATGGGAGGTTGAAAGTGTTTGGTGTAACAGATAGTTAGAGTCAAATTAGTTAGAATTGTAACCAAGCACTAGGTGCAAATTCTTGATGATGTGGATCCTAACGAAGAGGATGAAAGATTAGTTTGAAGTTTTAGCTTTTGTTTCTTGATGTTGGTTTTTTATGATGTTAGTTTTATGATGTTGTAGTTTTTTGAACTTGTTGTAAATTGTAATAGTCCTTGATTTATTTTGTAGCTTTTTTTTAATCATTTTTTATTTTTTATTTTTATGTTTATCATGTGATTGATTGAAAAACAAAGAATTTCGAATTGGGCCTATGAGGACCAAGAATCCAAATTTTTTGTTTTATTTTTTGCTTTTATTTTTTTTATATGTTTGATTTGAGTTTGTTTCATTTGGGCTGGGCTTAAAGATTCATGCAAAACATAAATTATTTTGATTGGGCCACAAGTGGGTAGGCAAAATATTTTTTGGGCAAACCATAGGTGAGCAAAGTATAATTTCCTCTAAATAAAGTCATACATTAGTATACTATAAAACCGAAAATTTTTGACGTTTTGTTGACTTCATATTATTTTGACACGTCAGCTTTGAAAGCTCTACTCTTAATCTTTTATACGCTAAGCATCGACTCTTTTGTTTTTGTTTTGTTTAGTTTTTTTTTTTATATTCACTCGTATAAAAGAGAGACCCAACCGCTTAAATATACTTCTTAGACTTTAATTCCCAATTAAACTCAAATTAAGGTTGTTTAGATAGGTTTAAACTCAAATTAAGGTTGTTTAGATAGGTTAGAACTCTAAAAGATTCCAATAACACTTATGTGGCGTTTGGTACAGGGGAATCCACATTACTCCTGGCATTCAGATTCCTAGGAATCACATTCCTAGGAATGTAGCTATTCTTATGTTTGGTTTCATTGGGAATCTCTTAAGATTTTTAGGAATGTGAGATGATAATGTTTGGTTTATTCCCAGGAATCTTAAATGAATTATTTATTTTTCCCATTCTATCCTTAGATTTGAATGTGAACTACCAAGTCCTTTTAAAAAAAATCTTCCTCTAAATAAATAATGAAAAAAATATAAACTATTAATTAGTCCTTTAAAAAATATCTTCCTCTAAATAAATAATGAAAAACAAAATATAAACTATTAATTAGAACTTTGTTAAAAAATATATTAACAGAGCTGTCTATCCTGTTTATGTTGTTTTGGCAGGAAAAGATAAAGATAAGATAAAAGATATTGATGATTTGTTTTATATTTTATCTTAATTGCTTAAATTATAAGGAAAAATGGTTAAAATTGTCAATTTATAAAAAATACAAATTCCTTTAAGCTTGGGAATCTGGATACCCACCTGTTTTAAAGGGAATCACATTCCTACTGAGAGGGGTTTAAGGGGAGAATCCAGATTTCCCTGGCATCTGATTCCCTGGCGTAATTTACAACCAAACATGGGAATCTTTAAACATTCCTAAGAATCCTAAAACATTACCCCATACCAAACGCCACATTAAACTCCTAATCCAAATAGGTTTTAATCTCTTATCATTTTCCTTAATTGATAAGGAGACTAAAAGTTTAATATGAATAATCCACAAAATAACTCTCCACGTTATTTCTTCTTTTATTTATTTTCTTTGTAGTGACCATAATATAAAATAATATCACCTTCAAAATAAATCAAATAATTCACCAATTCCACTCTAGAAGCAATTAAATTAAATTTAAGTAAGGCAGGTGTTACATCACCCAATTTGAGTGTTGAGAGTGGTTTTGGTGCTTGTGGAAAGTATTGAAAGAAGCCATTAATTGGCAGATGCAATTTGAAACTAATTGCAAGATTCAGATAACTAGTGAAGGCATGATTTGGTGAAGTCCGTTGGGAGAACTCGGAGAGTTTAAGTACATTGGGTAGATTAGGCTTGGAGGGTCTTTTTGATATCCTTGTACTCCAACTTTATTCACTAGTGGATCATTTCGGCTTGGAGGTCCGTAGAGGGGTTTTTCACCAAATACTTCAGTTTCCTCTTCGATAACACGTCTCGGTTTTCTCTCATTGTTTGCATCTCTCTTCCCTTACTCTTTATGCTTTACATTTATTGTTTATTGTATATGCCCATGCATTAGAGAGTAGATCCAGTTTTATTGCGTTACACTTACTTTTATTCCGCACTTAGTTAAGTAGGGTAAAAGTAATTTAGCCGTAAGTTTGAAATTGGGGGTCTAAAAGCTATAGTGTTTTACACTATTGAGCTTTCAGATTTCAACTTCATAATATTAAGCAGTCTGATCAAGGGAACATGCCTCTGTGATAAAAAACAAAAAACTGAAGATTTTCGCCAATGCTCTAGTACATTAATGAAGACAGATTTCAATTTTTGAAGGAACATGGAAACTTCACCACTTCTAGAGAATATTCTTATAAGAAAGCCTTATTGTTAAGTTCTTCCCTGCCAAAATTTTACCTGAATGCAAGAATATTTTCTTCTAAGGGGCATTCCCTAGAATTAACTGATATCAAAATAAGAAATTACTGTATCACAAGGAACTAGATTTCAATAGAATTGCACTAAGGCCTCACATATCTTTATAAACATTTTTATATTCCTTAACTGCTATCTATTGTTATTTTATTTGTTACCATCTTCAACTTAATCATTTTTTGTCAGAAAAAAGAATTCCTAGACTGATAGCATACAAGATTCCATTTTTTATTATTTTAATAGATTTCAAACAAAGGCTGGATTATAACTTTATGCCTTTATGGTCAGTTAAGAAGCCCCAAGCATTCAAGACTACATCAAAGATGAAAGAAAATCCATGTTATGTAAGTGCAGAGCAAGGCTCTTATGGTGTCTCAACTTTTGAGATCCATATTAAGAAAATATTTGTCCAGGACAACAACTATTCACTCTATGGAACATAAAATTGGTCATAATCCATTACTTGTTGCTAATATGTTGAATCAACGACTTATGCTTATAATCGATCAACCTGATGACTTTGTTTACAAAATAATATGCATCCATATTTTTCCGGAATATACTAAAAGCAAAAGCTATGAATATATATATTTACCTTAAAACCTGTTATATAATAAGTCACCTATCTTACCTGGATTAATTTTTTTTCTCAATGGCGGTTGTGAATAAGAAATTCCAGACCTATATAGGCTTTATAAATATTATTATTTTCATTGGTAAAAGAGTTATCTAGAAACAAAATGCATCAAACTGAATCTCATAGGCAATCTGTTTCACTAGCAAAGCAACAATAGGGAGGAAAAGTGAAGTGATTACCCTTGCTACATTCTGATATGAACAAAAAAATTGATGGTCCACTTAGGTTGTGGTAGAACTTCTGAAGTAGAAGATGAAACTGACATTCATAGCATCTTGAGTGCAAATTGAGGATTTGTATTTTGATTAACTAAATCTGCCAATGGAAAGAAAACAAGATAAGGATTCTTAATCTGACTTTTAGAAAAGCTATTACAAGATAAGGATAGATATAATAAACACTCAATTTTTGCTAGTAGATGCATAAGTAGTACCAGCCTGTTTCGAAGAAACACCAACTCTATCTGGTTTAGAATTTTGACTACCCCTCATATCTGCATACAGAATCAAATAATTGAGAACCTTAACTGAATTTAAACAAAAGAAAACAAGAGAAAGTTGGGTATTTGATTAATGCAAAAGGATTGAATATTGAAGGAGGTGTGTGAACCTTTGGAGTGTATGATCCTTCAAAAATCTTCCAATCTCAAGGATAATTGAGCAGTGTTGGAGCAGTCCCCACCTATTTCCACCTAGCAGCATGCTGACAAGTGAGGAGAAGGAAATACTAGAAAGTTTAATGCTATGTTTTATGCCAATTTACAGAAAAAAATACCTGATTATTAGTTTGAATTCACTTGGATTTTGGTCTCTCCAATTCCAAAGAATACATCATTCAAAATTTAATATTGATCAAAGCTACACTGAATTATATACAACTGATCAAAGCTACACTGAATTACATCACATGTTACAATTACAATAACTAATCTCCAAACAACCCATAACAAACTCACTTAATTGCTCTAAAGGCTTTCGGTTACACCAGAACTAACCCCCACATGCTGATCTAATTGAGTTAGCCTTTACTGTACTCCTAAGACTGCTGCTGCACAAGGCACTTTGTGTTTGCATTGCATGAGATGTTGCACATGCTGTTAGTACTGTCATTGTAGGGCTGCTGAGCTTGCATTATTGGGCTCTTAGATGCCTCATTCTTAACACTTCAAGCTTCCTGATTGCTGTCACAACCTTATGAGCACCAAATGAGTATCCGTCGTATCACCAAAATTGTCAAAAAGTTCTTTAAGTGGAATGAAAACTCTGTTATCCCCTCCTAAGATTCAATTCTATCGGAGTTGAATGATGAGCACCAAATGGTTCTTATGAATTTTGCCTCTAGGAAATTCAATGTGGGATTGACACCAAAGTATTCTCCAACCAGAGTTTGTTGCGTTGAGGGCGAATTGCCTATGATGTAGACTACAATGCATGTGTTTTTTTGAAGAAAACATGCATAAATTTGAGGCCTCCCAATCTGCCATATATGTAACATCAATGTCAAAAGGATGATAATACATACTTGCAGTGCAATGATGATTAGAATTATAATGAGAGCAAACTGAGATGAGAGGGGGAAGGGGATCCAGATTTTGTTTGGTTAGGAATTAAAATAGAGTTCAGAAATTTAAATTCTTCATAAATGAGTATGGCCAGATGGAGTTTGTCAAGAAGTGGGATGGTGAAAGTTTAGGGGAAACACAACACTGATTAGTGGGTGTGACACAAATCGGTGCAACACAATTATCACAATTTTATGTATTACAAGAACTGTATTTACAATATCAACTTGTAATTCCTCTTCTTCAGAATAAGCCTTTTAAATTCTTTCCCAACAATGTTATCCGAAATTGCAGTACATACCAGATATCACAAAATATACTCTTGGTTTCTGTTAATATCATCATATGACTTGAAGAAAAGAAAAACTAAAAGCATTTCAAGCATCTCAATTGGAAATTAATCCAAATCCAAGCAAAAGAATTTCCTAATACCAGTAGTAACCAAGTAATCATGAAACGCCATGAGGAAAAACACAATCATACAACAATCATTAATTAATAGTGGATGCGTGCCTTAACAATGGATTTGAAATTTGTCATTTGAAAATGATGAGAATACAAAGGCAAGTTCCTCAATCATAATCTGTTCATTCCCAGCACACCTTGCATGCTGTTCCTAGTCCTCCATTCCTTTTAGCTGATGCACACTTATGGTAGCTACGCAAAATTCTTCCAAATCTAATTTTCTGTATTGAATAGAACTAATATGCAACATAAACAAGTAGAGTAGACAATCAGCTGCCATTCTTATAATAATATATTTTTGGGAAGTAATTTTTTTTTAAAAAAATAAGGCAATCAGCTGCAACAAACAGAAATAGGATTTTTGACAGCATTACCATGTTGGCATAACCCTAGACCATGAATCCTTCATTGAATCAGTGGAGTTCCTAATCACACCCTGCTAGATCCACCAAATTTTATAACAGCTCAAGAGTAAAAGAATACGAGAAGAGAAGATTAGAAAAACATCTGACCATCTTAAAGTTTGACATAGTGATGAATCCACTTATGAAAAGCCTTAATGGTGTGAATTGATGCGGCAGATAAGCTAATGAAGCTACAAATAATGTTTTTATAAGAGCCTGTCACAATGAAAAAGCTTCAAATATTAGCTCCTCATCACCAATGTTCACATCAAGGATATTATATAAACAATATTGACTTTATTAATGGCTCCAGGGATAAGTATATGATTTAGTTACAAATTCCAGGTGATTTCTACTCAATTTTACTCCTTTTAGCTAGAAGTGCTCAATAATTTATTTTTTCATTATGTGTCTTTTTGGGTTTTATTATTATTTGAAAAAAAAAAAATTTGAATGGGAGGGGGTCTGTGTTGCTCAAAACATTAATTGGTCAAGAAGACAGATGTAAATTTTAGGTGGTCCTGTCCAATATTAAAAGAGAGATTTAGAATTGAAAATGCAAGTATAAGAGAATGCAATGAGAAATTTTTTTATAGTATGTTCAAATCCTATGATCCTAATAGGGTTTGTAATCTGATATGTAATTTTCTGCAATCTCATAAATAATCCTCACAGCTTCAAATCAATGCAATCACAATATGTTCGGAAAATAATTGGGTGATGATAACAGAGGTTTGAACCTTTTCTTTTCAGAATTTGTAATACAACAAAATGCAACATTTAGGACATATCAGCTCCCACACCATATGTCAGACTGTTCAGTTCAGTTAACTTCTGCTAACAAAAGCCTACCATATAAGCATATAACAACCCAAAAATGGAAAAGACTTAGATTTGTTCTTTAATTTGAACAAGTAATTCTGGAATGCAGCCTACCATTGATCACCTGGAATAGTTGTCATTACAAATCTGACTTGGATAAAATTATTAAAAATGATGTATTTAAAAAGGTTATGGCAAAATTCTTCTAATAATAGAATCATTTACCAGCAATAGCAAAGTCTGCTACTGGCCAAGGACCAAAAATATTTCTTTTAAAATTTTTTTGATCTTTCCATACGTTGGGAAAAGTTGAGTGGTTAACAGAGCCTGCACACTTGAGAATGAGGCAGAGAGGAAGGAAAGTAATGAGTTTCTCGCGCATGTGTATCTCATTATAAAGGACTAGTAATTTTCCACTGTAATCCTCCCTTTCAAAATTATTTATTTATGTCAATACCCATTTTATAATATGGGTATTGACATAAATAAATAATTTTGAAAGGGAGGATTACACTGGAAATTACACTATTACTTCAAAAATGGGGACAACCTACAACCCAAAAGAAAAACAACGTCAAATTATCATACTTGAATAATGGAGGTGTTGTAAATGGTGAAAACTTCCTCCCTCTCCCATCGAATATAAAAAGAAGAAGAATAAAGATAAATGCAGTATAATTACTTCCTAATGGGCACAAGGAAAAAAGTTCAGGATTATGCACCAAGGTCTAAATCACCTGTCAAACAAACCATGTTGCTAGGGAAAGATGACTAAAAACTTCTGTTTCCCCTTATGAGCTTGCCCTTTTCAAGCATCTTTGCCAATTGCTTTTACTGATATTGGCGTTATTTAGAAACCACACATTGGGACTAAAATTCTCTAATTGTCAAACTTAGAAGGGCAGGCATAAATATTCTCAAACATCTTTGTCATATGAACTTTGATATCTAGGCCTAGTGAGAAGTGAGTGAAAAAACTGAAAAGAGATGTAAATTCTATAATATTGAGCTTTCTGATCAATGGAACTTGCCTCTGTGGGATTGAAAAAGTTGAAGCTTTTCTTCAATGCTCTAGTAAATCAATGGAGACCAATTTCAAATTCTGAGAGGAATATGGAAATTTCTCCTTCTATTCAATCCCGAAAGAGCATCCTTTTCTGAGTTTGAATAAATTTTTTGAGAACATTGTTCTGAGAAAGCCTTGATGTTCAGGTCTTCCTTGAAAATTATTTCCCCAACGCAAAAATATTTTCTACTAGGGGCACTCCAAATTTTCTACAAATAGCAGATATCAAAACAAGAAATTAGTAGAAAACAAGGAACTTTCTTCTAATAGAATTGCACTAAAGCCTCATATTTCTTTATAAATATTTGTTTATTCCTTGAAAGCTAGCTCTAGTTATTTTATTTGTTAGCATCAAGCATTTAATTTACTTTTTTATGAGTAAAACTGAATTCCTGGAACTAGCGCATACAAGATTCCAATTTATATGATTTCTATAGATGTCAGATAAAAGCTAGATTATAACTTTATGCCTTCATGGTATGTTTTGAAGCCTCAAGAAGTCAAGACTACATCAAAGATGAAAGCGTAAGTGCAAAACCACTTTCCAAACTAAGTTTTTATGATGCCTTCACTCTTGAGATCCATCTGAATGAAATAATCAAAATTTTGTTCAGGACAGCTGCTGCTCACTCTATGAATCATAACATTGGTAATAATTTATTAATTCTTCCAAGTAATTTAATAAACTGCTCATGCTTTTAATCATCAACAGCTTTGTTTACAAGCTAAAACGCAATAAAACATTCTTTTTTTTCTGGGAACAAAAGGCCAAGTTGCAGAATATATAAATTAACTTTTCTATTAATTTATTATTATTATTATTTTTTTTTTACAATAGTTGTGAATAAGAATTGTATGTTCACCATGCTCTTAATACACATGTCAAATTTTCCTTCGCTTCAAAGCTTATAAGGCAGAAAGTGAGGGAAGTTCTCTTCGATGTGGGACAGCAAAAACTAAAGGCTTCCAAAGGCCACCTGCAGATATGCCCCCACAGATCTATAAGTTTATATTTTATGCATAATTTTATATTACAAAAACTTGCAATTTAAACAATTTATAGATGATATAGCAATTGATATTTAATTTTCTAAAAATTTTGCAAGCATGAAGAATATAAGAAGAAAATGTAATTTAATGGCGGATTTGTCAAAATTCACCTCCAATAAAAAGATATTGAGTAGGCTACAACCAGTTTTATAGCTAAACTTTGTCCAAAGAAATATGAAAATAGGCTTTATGAATAATGTTATTTTCACAGGTAAAAGTTTTACAGAGAAAAATGCATTAAATTGACTCCCATAGGCAACCTGTTTCATAGCAAACCAACATTAGTGAGGAAAAAGTGAAGTGATTGCACTTTCAATTTTTGGACGCAAAACTGATGCTTCAGGGTCCAGAAGATAGTGGTAGAACATCCAAAGTAGCAACTTCCCTAAAATTGAATCTATCCTCAAAAGTTTCTTATCGGAGTGTTAACCCACAAGCTCTGGTCTTCAATCATGTCAACCTAGGAAATACAAGTTTCAGGATTTTAAAGAAGAAGAAGAAGAAGAAGGATTGAGATAACTGACACTCAATTTTTTGCCAGTACTTGTTTTGAAGAAACACCGACTCTTGTCTGGTTTAGTATTCTAACCTTGTCTCATATCTGCATACATAATCAAATAACTGAAAAACTAAACTGAATATAAACAAAAGAAAACAAGAGAAATTTGGGTATTCGACTAACACAGAGATGATTGAATCATAAAGAAGACGTATGAACCTTTAGAAATATTGGAGTGCATGACCCTTCAAAATTCAATTAAATCCCATGGATAATTAAGTATTCTTAGAGCAGTCCCTACCTATTTCCACGTAGCATCATGCTGACAAGTGAGGAAAAGAACATAACTACAAAGTTTCCAATGCCATGTTTCTATTCTGCTTTATAGAAAACCACTCAGTAATTTTTTTGAATCACTAGGGTTCTTATATTCCCCAATTCCAAAGAATAAATGATTTATAATGTGGGGACACAATCCGCCGCAAGCTTATTGTCCTCTTTGGGGAGCCAAGCTCGCAAGGTTTTGTTTTTCAAGCGACATGGGAGGTACGGATCTTCACCCTTTGGGCTTTACACCGCAGTCCCACATCAGCAAGAAATGCGCCCCACTCATGTTTTATATGCTCTTGGAGCTTGCATGAGTGTACCACTACCACGCACAAAACCTTGCGGGCTTGGCTCCCCAAAGAGGACAATAAGCTTGCGGCGGATTTAGTCCCCACATATAACATTTCAGTTCATCCTGATTTATTTTATTTTGTATAAGTAAGTGGAATTCCAAAATCATCCTGATTTATTTCATTTTGTATAATTAAATGCATAAAGTGGAATTCCGAAATCTAGTGAATTTCTAAACTCTAATAAATTTCAAGCCATGTTTTAATCCAATTAAGTAACTGAAAAATCAAAGAAAGAATATAAATTTTTGCATTATAATAATATAATATCCTACAAATTGAACAAAACATGGTAGAAGCTTATACATAAAATAGAATTGAAGTAACTAAATACCTGATTAGTTATCCGAAATGATCTTCCACCAGTGTTCCTCCAATATCATCAAGTGCTACCTTTCATTATTTTTCTGCACCTAAGTCAATTAACAAAGTAACTATATGACCTTTCCAACTCGTTTTAGATATACACAGATAGAGATTGATTAAATTAAGCAACATCTGATGGGTTATGTATCTGTCTTTTTCTCTTCTTTTCTCTTCTTGGTTTGTGAAGAGATCATATCTAAAATGATGGATTATATGAAAATGAAGAAAATTAAAGAAAAGGTAATCACCTCCTCGTTTCATACTTTCTGCAGAAACAAGAAAGTATGACACTATATCTGTGGGGTTTTACTATGCAGTGGCATTTACTCTCTTCATGTGGGGTTACTTTCAGGGTTCAATTCCTCTTCACTAAATAAAAAAGAAATAATAATTTCTTCTGCATCTGAGATGAAATCAAATGTTTTTCAGTACAAGACTGAAGAAGTAAGAAAGAAGGGGTGGAATAAAAGTGGCATTTGAGTTAGTCACATACCTGAAAACTTGATCAATGACAGATCAGGTTCATTCCTCCCAACTAGCACGTTTTTCAGTAGTTTTAATAGTTCTTCAAAAAGTCTACATATTATATTACAAATAAATTGCTCGATATATCAGCATCAAAGAAGATAAAGAAGTCCGGAAAAAGTAAATAATAATAAATATTCCCTAGAATGTGCACAAGTACCTTGCTGAAACAAGAGTCTAATTCTCAATCATAATATCCAAAATCTGGGATGTGAGCAATTTTAGGCCAATCCTCACCAATTCCTTTCTGGCATCTTTTCTTCAAGTGAGGACAATCGATGATTATCAGGGTCTGTAAAGAGGTAAGGTGACGAATTCCTTCTGGTAGTGTTGTCAGACTGAGGCATTCTCTAATTTCAAGCTTTTGAAGTGATGTGAGGTAGCCAATACCTTCGGGAAGTGATGTCAGATTGAGGCATCTGCAAATTTCAAGCCTTTTAAGTAAAGTGAGATTGCTGATCCCTTCAGAAAGTGATATCAGATTGGGGTTGCCCTTAATTTCAAGGCTTTGAAGTGATGTGAGATTGCTGATCCTTGCTGGAAGTAAAATTAGATTGCAACAATCTGTAATTTCAAGGTCTTGAAGGGATTTCAGGTTGTCGATCCCTTCAGGAAGTGAAATTAAATTGGGGCATTTTTTAATTCCAAGCCTCTGAAGTGATGTGAGGTTACAGATCCACTCTGTGGATAAAGTAATCAAGCGGGGAACATTTGAAATCTCAAGCACTCGTAGTCGCAAAGTGGTAACACGTTGTGTGTCAGCATGATCATCACACTTGTCACTAAACAAATTAAGCTCCTCACAATCCCCAATCTCCAATATCTCAAGGGAGGAGAGATGTTGCATAAATCCAGGTAGGGATTTTAGTCTAGGGCATCCAAGAATCTTTAGATAGTCCAGAGAAGTCATGTTTTGCAACCACTCCTCTGGCAGAGACTCTAGGTCCCGCATCCTATACAAAGACAGACTTTATTTTGGAGAAAGGAGGGGAGGATGCTGCCATATTCATCTTCATCTCCATTGTCTGTTTTAATGGTTTCAAGTTGGAATCATACAGTAGTAGCCCTATTTCAAGATATGGAAACAGTGGCATGCAAGTCAAGTTATTGCAATTCCAGATTTCCAAATGAGAAAGACAAGGAAATGAAGGCAATGATATATGCTGTTGAAATTGATGACATGGTGTTGATGTCATTGTTGCCACATCTCTTACCAGTTGCAGAACCAATAATCTTTTCAACAATTGTTTTCACATTAAAAACATCAGAGACACACACCCACATCTTCAACTCAAAATAAGTCTTCACCTTCTCATCATTGTATACATATTGAACAAGTGTGGTCTTCCCTAACCCTCCGATACCTACTATGGATATGAATGAGACATTCTCTTTCACATCAAAGTTCAATAATAGATCTATGATATTCTTCTTATCCTCTTCTCTCCCAATAACTTCTTCTTCACGTATAAATGAATGACTTTGTTCCCTCTCTGCAGTCACAACCCCTGCCTGTAAAAGATGTTCTATCAACTGAAAATTGTTTCTACCATTAGCTATTGCAACAAGTCTCTCCCATATCACCTTTATTTTGCGAGCCATTTTAAGACGAAAAACAAGTTGGTTTGAACTTGAAAAGAAAATGCGTACCTTCTTTGCCATTTTATCACCAGCCATCACCCTTCGTCGCAAATCTTCAGTGGAGAAACTGCTTAACAAGTCATCTGCATCATAAACTGTCTCTCTGAGCTTCATGAGCCAGTCCTTGACTTGATGATTCTTGTCCTGCTTCTCTTCTGCATCCTGAAGTACAGCTTGAATAGTGGAAACAGTGTTCTTCAATTTTTCAAGCTCATCTTTGACACCCCAGATAGATGCAATCTCTTCAAAAGCCATAGAGCCCAACCTTTCAATGATCTTCTGCACAAGACCAAACGGGATTTCTTCAGCCATTTCTTCTTGGTGGGTGGAAGAAAATGCCGAGAGATAGATCAAAAGAAAGCTGAAAAGCAGTGGTTGAACTTGAATTGAAATTGCTAAATGTGGGAGAATGGATAAGTTTTAAGTTGCTCCAAAACAATGCTTTGGCTTTACCAGTCCTGAGCCCCCACTGCTCATTGATTCCGCACGACTAAAAGGTTAAAAAAACTCGTTTATTAAATGGGACGGGTTCGGGTTTCGGGAGTGGGCCTACGGGTTGGGTTCCGGCATTAAGAAACTTACCCCGTACCCGACCTGTTGCCATTCTTATAATCCATGGGTTCCAAACTTTTCTAAATATTTACAAAAATGTCATTAAACAATGTTATTTGAAATCTGAAAACTGGTAAGAGTTCTCTAAATTCAATGTTCAAATATCCTAAAATGAAATATTTAACTTAAACACTCTAAATAAAATTCCTTATCAAACACGTCGTTTTGTTTTGTTTTTTTGGCTCAAAGATTTTAGTGTTTAAATACTTTCAACTGTTGTTTGGAATCTCTGGCCAAAACAGGCCTAAACTGATAAACTCCTTTCAAAGTTTTACCCATCTCCCAATCCTGTGGATCGTTAAAAACGAGGTTCTCTCGATCCTTATTAACACTCAAAACAGTGGTTCCTCCAAAGCTCACTGTTTCGAGGATTGTAATGGATTCTGCTACTCTGAACACGACATCATTTATACTTTCGCATAAATCTCCATCCAGCTTTACAAAATCAAATTTCAATAACAATAATAGGATTCTGTCTGGGTTTCATAACTGTGGAAGAAGAAGCAAGCCCATTTCAAGAACTTGCGCCTCTGTTTCCAAAGACCAAAGGGTATGTATTTCCTCTCATTTCAAAGTTCTTAATGTTTTTTGAATTCTTATTCAATGACTAGCTTAGAATGGGTGCCATAACTGTTGAGTTTGGTTGTCGGTTCTTTGCACTTTTACGGTATGTTTAAATTGGGAGAGGACAAGTTTATATGCATCTTGAGGAAAAAAAAGAAAAGAAAGGAATATTATCGTTGTGAATTGGTGTTGTATATTAGTCTTTTTGGGGTTTCAGTGGATGATGCCTAAAGGCATAAATAATAGACTTATTAATTGGCAAGGACAATTTGGTCGACATCGGGGATATTGAAATCTGAAGGGTGATCCTTCACTTTTTTTTTTAATGTGTTAATAACACAAATTTCCTTTATTTGATGGTAGATACTCTTTGTGTTCATCATCGTGAGCATCAAGTAATTCTCCTTTTTAATAAAGCTTCATTACTTATAAAAAAAAATGAGGTGTATTTGGCTAGAAAGGAATGCTAGAAGCTTTGAGGGGGGATGAAAGGACCATTTTAGATTTGTTTGGTTTTTGTGATTTGATAGATGTTTGTAATTTGCAAGCTTGATTGTAGGGTCCTAATTGTATACACCCTGTATACTTGGGTGACTATTTCTTGGTCTCAATTAAATTCATTACTTGTCCAAAAAAAAAAAAAAAAAAAAAGAAGAAGAAAGGACTTTAGATTTGGAACTTCTGTTTTTCAAAATCATGTTTGAATGGTTGGCAGCATCAGGATTTTTTTTTCATATTGAATCTTTTATTAGGTTTCATTGATCATTGTAATTTTAGAGTTTAATTGTGGGTGTACCTGTTGTATACTTCCTATGTACTCAGGTTACACACCTTTGTTTCTCAATGAAACTTTTTATTTATCAAAAAACAAGTGGATATGCATGATTACAACCAATGGTGTTGAGCTCAAATGATACCTCCAGCCCTTATAAGAGCTAGGTGGAGGGTGAGATCATGGCTTCAAGAACCACCAGGTGCATGTGTAACTTACCAACCAATAAAAGATGCCCTTATGATGAATTTCACTGTAACCTGATTTTTTCTCCCTTTTTTTGCTCATAATCTAAGTGCTTGATTGCTTTTAAATCAAATTGCTACTGCATTGTGTTTATCACTTTATATATATGCATTTATGTGTATGCACATGTTTGTAATTCAGTGTTGTCTTCTATTTTTCTCTTTCCAGTTGAATGCAGTTTATTATGGTTATTGATTTCTAAATTACTAATTTTTTTTTAGGCTAAGTCAAGTTCAGCAGGAGATGTGCATAGACGAAGAAGCAGCCTTGAATCCCTGTTTTGTTATGATAAGGCAATACCAGAAGAAAGAATTGAGAAACCTATTGGGATATCTTTGGCTGAAAAAGTAATTGGAGAGAATCCCCAATGCACAGATTGCAAAGCAAAAGGTGCAGTCCTTTGCACAACTTGCTCTGGTTCAGGCTTATATGTTGACTCGATATTGGAGAGCCAGGGCATTATTGTCAAAGTTCGCTGCCTAGGTAAATTACCTTCCCTCTCAAAACACAACCCAGACAATTGCATGTACATATACATGGACATTCATGCAGTCTACTTCTACTCCTGATGTCAAGTCCAATTATTTGGTACCATGATGTGTGTTCATAATGAACCAAACTTACTATTACTTTGGACATCCTTGCCTAGGACCAATTTTAAACGAAAGCTAAGAACTCATTTAAATTTTAACGGGGAGTAGAAAAAACTGAAAATGTGAATTTATTTACTTTTTTGGTAGGACACAAGCTATTTAGTTATGATTTAGGAGAGTTGATACCATGGGTGGGGGGGCCATAAGGATGGTATGTTGTTTAAATTGCATTGAAATTTTCTTATTTTGTAATTGAGGCCTAGTCCTCCCTACCTAAATCAAACAAATATAATCTAAGCAAAAAGAAAAGGAAAGAAAAGAAAGAAGCAAAGCAAAACCAACAGTGGTAATATCTGTTGACCAAAGTGGCAGGCATGGTTTATAGATGTAAGGAAAGCTGCTTCATAACGTATATTATTCATCATGATCTCTCACAGTCACATAATGGATGATTGTTATTCATGAATGGTACTATATGTTGATTATCGCCACACTGCTCCCAGTTGAATTGTATCTTAGATTTACTAATTTTTATAAATAGTAAGTACTACGATTTACTTTTACTGATCTTCATGATATGCTACCATTGCCAGTTTTACTTAGTATGCATTAAGAAGGCAATAGTTTTTAATCCCCCAACTTAGCTAAGTAGTTGTTTTTACTTATCTTTTTTCTAATGCTTTTCAGTGCTAATTTTCCTCTCTTATTTCAAGAACCTTTATCGAGTGCAGGATCATCCTTTTCAACTAATACACATCATCAATATAAGCAAGTTTAAATGGTCCTTCCATTATTATGACCTTAAAGGGATATCTCTAAAATCTCACAGTACACTTATTTTCATTGCCATCTTTAATTTTGTATTTTATTCATTTATCATAACATCTTCATCCCAGCTACACGATCCTGATGGATGCTTTTCTTGGTTGGTCAGTACTTTATCCAGTGTAGTTTTCTTTTTGGAATTTCACTTCTTTTTCATCTCTAGTGTGACAATATTATAGACAATGAGAACTCTAATTTAAGCTTTAGATGTAATGAATTGATCAAAGTTGTCCCTTAACTACCCCCATCTACTAATCAGCTAGAATGTCATTATCTGAACTTTCAATACATATGAAATATTAAATCTTAACTTACCCCATCCACTAATCACCAAATTCTGAGTGTCAGTATCTCAATTTGCATTAGATTTGAAATATTTGTTTTATCTTGTAATCGCTAGATTCCAAGGTTGCCTATTTAAAACTAACCACTGGGAAAATTTAGTTTTTGACAATGTTCTGTTTTATTCAAATGATTTTATTCAGGATGTAAACTGTTTCACTACTATATTCTAATCTTCTAATTGTTGTAATGTAGGTTGTGGGGGAACTGGTAACATCATGTGTTCAGAATGTGGTGGGCGAGGCCATCTTGGACCCAAATGATTTGTGTGGTTTTGCTTCTGTTCCTTTTCTTCAATTTTGTTGTAGCCTTTTCTGTTGTAATTATCTTTAATTATGCAATTTTATGACACATTCTAGTTATGTAGCCTGTGATGTTATTTTATTTGGTTCAATAGTTGTTGACATGTGATAAATTTTCATGGTTGGTGATCTGTGATATATTTACAGAAATGTTTTATAACAATGTATCTGATACTATTTTTTTTTTCATTAAGGGTATTTTTTTCCCAAGATATTCGTCTCCTTGATATTATCAATTGGTTGGAGCTGCTTAATATGGACAAATGCCGAGTTTTACTGTTTCCCATTTCCTTCCCTGTACATGGCAAATGAAAAGCAAAAATGCGTCACATATTATTTTGCCCTCTGAGAGACCAAAACTTAATGAAGTTTATTACATTGGAGTTTTTATCCTCTAGAGCTTTCAATCAGCTTTTATTCTGGTATTTGACTTCAGGAGTCCAATATTTGCAAGATTACACAAAAGAAAAGGAATATTTTCAAATCATTGTCACACTAAAAGCTTCATATGGTACCAATCAACAAAAGAAAAAAAAGATGTATTCTCTATCTGGTTATCCTTTACATGTCTATAGTTTCACTTGCCCAAAAAAAACTTGACTATAGTTGTACACGTAGCAACTTGTGAGTAACGGTTCCAGTTAGCTCCCAATCTGCTTTTATTCTTTATCTGGAATATTTTCAAATCATTGTCACTAAAACCTTCATATGGTACAAATGAAACCACACACACCATAAAAAAAAAAAAATGCCTATAGTTGCTCAAATAACAACTTTAACGGTTCCAATTAGCTCTCAAGTCCCATTGATTGTTAAACATGATATCTTTGAAGCTCTTGAATGCGATCCGGGATGGTCGAATCGAATTGAGGGCTCTGTGGGTTCTCTGCGTAAGCAATGTAGTAAGCTGAAACGCATGCTTGTGGCCAAGCCATAGCTACCCGACACTGAAACACACACAAACATCAAGGGAATTTCTTTTCTTTTGAGGTTTTAATATTGCTGAAAAGCTATTCAATTTTCAATTACAGCTTAGTTACTTACCATGAAATAGCCAACCAAGAAAGCATATATTGATACTTCAGTAGCTTGATTCTCGTGAATAGCAAGCGCCCATGTTCCACTTATTAGGCTACATATAGCACCCCCTGCCACCCCAAAGAGGAAACAGAATGACCCAGTCAGATCAGAGTCAATTAGCGTTTCCAATCCAGCCATCCCAAACATCCGCCAAGCATCAGTCGATGCCTGCACAAACCCCTTGTTATAGACCCCGACGTACACAAAACCCCACCGGTTCCCGTACGTTATAAGGGTTGAAGCAAGGCCTGCATAACAATCAGCACAAGAAAACAAGAACTCATCTCTATCCCCTGCTATCAACTTCAAGGCTCGAGCTGAGCCCCGAATAACCCCAAGAATTGGAACCAGGGTTGAGCCAATGCAAATGCTTCCCATACAGTACTTGATTGTGTCATGGAACGCTGCACAAATGTCCATGTCAGCCCCACAGGCGAAGTGCAAGAACTTCACGCGAGATATTGTAACTATCAATGTGTTCTTGATGACATGCATAGTCCCGGCCAGGCTTAGCAAAATGACTGAAATTAACAAGGTATCTAAGCTGGTTCTGGAGGCAGTAACCCCTCCAATGCCAGACATCAATAAACAAGAATAAAGAGTACTGATAAGGATTGATAGAATGACTAACACTACAGTTTTAGCAGGATAGAAAGCCATAGCTACTGATAAAATCTGTTTAGCATACTCGAATCGGGGATTGACCCAACAAGCATAGAGGGATAGAATGAGGGCAGAAACTACAGCAATCACACCAACCGCTAAAGCCCCAGCAGAGCCTATTAAAATGAGTAGAATGCCAGCTGCAAATGTTAGCAAAGGACTAAGCCAAAAGGCTGCCTTGAGGGCTGTCGAGTGGGCGTATCCAGTTAACCATTGCCATATGAAACCAACAATTCCAGCAGATGCTGCTGAAGTGAGCAGTGGAGGAAACCATTTCCGGGGGTGGAAATGGTGCTTGTGAACATTAGAAAGGAGGCCGTGGATTATCAGGAAGATTACCAAGATTGTGATTAGGATCAGATGTACATAGAAAAGAATTCCAAAGACCCTCCTGATGATCTGCCCTGCCGTCGTTTCAATTGAAGTTGTTGATTCTTGTATCTGCACCCACAACAAAATCAAGTTGAGATAAAACAAGAAAGTCAACTAATATATAATAAGGAAGATGGAATAAAGAAGAAAGGCGCGGCTTGTTGCAGTAGCCAAGGAACTAAAGCTAGAACAAGAAATGAAAAGGCATTGGAGGATTCAGAAGAGAAAAACACAAACAAGAAATGGTTTAGAGAGAGAAAGAGAAAGAACCTTGATGGGATTTGTGGATGGAAGCTTATCTTCTCGAGTTTGTATGTAATTCCTCTGCATAGTTATGGAAGTATTATTAAATGAGTCCTTCGAACTTGCCATGTGATATTTCAATATCTCCACTTCTAAGTATTTTTTTTTATTGAAGAGTCTTGATATACTCCATTATTTTCTTGGTCTTCACGTTTTAGCAAAGTCTGCTGGAAATTTTTGCAAATATCAGAAACTTTTATTTTGTTATCACTCGAAAGAATAAAAAAATTGCTCAAAAGTCTCCTAAAGACTAAAACTAATCAATATTACAAACATCTGACCGAGTCCTACTCCCTCCCGTCTCTTTCAAACTTCTGTAGTTTTAATCTTTGGGATTGTAGTTTGGTTGTGCTGATGTGTCATGGTGACATGAAAGAAAGATCAATATGTTGTCAGTGATGATGATAACCGATGAATTTTGCGACATCCCCAGATAATTTATATCAATTTTACATATAAAAGAAGGTGTTTATATTATATAAAAAAAGTTATATTTGTTTTTGGGGGAAGAATGAAAGAGGGGGAGGAAAAAGTTTCTACTTTTGACTGCAACAATTCAAACTTGGGGATGGTGCAATAATTTGTACATAAAGATTGGGTTAGGTTACCAAGATGATTTATGGATGCTTGCATTGCATGTTGATTGTTGACCAAGAACTTGGTATCTTTTCCTTTAAAAAAAAAAAAAGAACTTTGGTATCTTTCTTTAATCATCAATCTGCCAAGATTTTTAATAAGCGGTGTAACTTTAAAATTTATATAAAAGATGTTCTTAAAAAAAATTTTATTTTAAGTATCAAAAAGTTACTTTATTTATTTTAGCACAATATTTAACATTACATCTTACATCTCATTTTTTATTTTTTTATTTTAACACATCACCTATTAAAATAATCTAAAACAATACCTATCATCTATTAAAAAAAAGTAATAAACAGAGAGAGGAGAGAGAGAAAAGAGAGAGAGAGCGAGGGAATACAATAGCATGCGTTAAAATAATTTGGCTTATGACACGTGATGGAGGTGAATTTTTGGTGTTTAGTATGCCAAATGCTCTAATTGTTTAATAACATTTGATATTTCTGTGTGTTTTATTTATTTATAGATTCACGATGTGATGACATTGTAACAAAAAAAAGGAAAAATTACACTTTATCACCCTAAATTATATCACATATTACATTTTGCACCCTAAACTTTTAGAATGCATGGTTAGCACCCTAAATTATAACCCGTGTTACACTTTGCTCCCCGACGTCAAGTCTGCTATTACCTTGGATGGAAAACTCAATCATATGCAAATCATGTAACTCTTGCTTAAGTGGCAGTAAGTCAAAAGATCCAAAAGAGTCATGTGATTAGCATGTAATTAGGTTTTCCATCCAAGATAACAATAGCATTAATGTAGGACTCTAAAGTGTAACACGAGTTATAATTTAGGGTGCTTACATTCTGAAAGTTTAGAGTGAAAAGTGCAATCGGATGTATAGTTCAGGGAAGTAAAGTATAATTTCTCAAAATAATAATAATTATAATAAAACTTTACTTTTTTAGACAGCTCTAAAAAACAATCACCTCCTTAAATTGTATATGCTTATTGATGATGCACAAAATTGTCAGTGAGTTAATCATCGAGACACGTAGTGGCAAAGGGATACCTGAAGAATGAAGAACCTATAGAAAGCATCGGTAGGGTGCCAGCCAAAGACACTCCAAAGGTTAAGTTAGTGACTCGATGATCTCCAATAACTCTAAAAGTATGAGTGTTAGGAAATTCTACGTACCTCGGGGAAAAGGAGGCTTAGTGCTTAATATAGTGATATAAACCTGACCCAATTTCCGTGAATGTAGGCTTTTCCCTTATAGAGAGTGAGGTGGAGTTAATATCCTAAGATCCTCGTGCCTGAGTTCCCATATTTAGAGGATATGAATTTGTAGAAGGATCTTTGGGCGTGATGTGCAAGTTATTTTCTTATGGAGATAATGGAGTGGAAGACACACAAAATGGTGTGCAAGGCTAAGTATACAGGATCATTTGTCATAGGGTATTCTTTTGTCACCAGTGCATTGGAGGAGTAGGAGTGGATTAGGTCGCTTCAGTGGTGATTAGATGTAAGGTACCAGACAATCCTTGGTACCTTGAAGATCCTCTTGCACCTGACTATCCTATGGAGGCTTGACGACTCTAGTGTGTTAGATTAATCTTATGATGGCGAAAATGTTCCCTATTAGTTGCCCCCTATTCCGTGATCGTTTGGGGTGTCAGACGAGCCGCTGAATGTGACGGGTCACGCCGTTTATTTAGGTTTATGGTTATCTTGTGGTTCGCACCTTTCTAGTGTCATAATGGTCCGAGCATTTAAAGAAGTGACACGTGGCGCTTTGTGGTTGGTCCATTTAAAATAGTGGTGTCTTTTCGTTGCCCCACATCCTTCACATATAAATAGTCAATTTCCCTTTCAAACCTTTCTATTCACTCATTTTACATCGGAAGCACATATCGACTTTAGAGGTAGACTTTTTCGACTCTTATTGTTTGTCTGTCACCTAAAGTCGTCGCTTGTCTTCGAATCATTTGTTTGTCTCAGTGAGCCGCTTTCATCCTTGTCTTTTTATTATGCACTTTTCTTTTTTAATAAAGTTGTACGGAAAAGTGTGACTCGATATCGAGTGGGAGTAGTTTCTTAGTTTTCGTTCGTTATTGTAGGTGTGAGGAATTCGAATGAATCCGAGTCAACAAGTAGTTCTAGGTTGTCTGTTTGAGAGATGTTGAATGATTAGGTTTCCTAGCCTGAGTTTGGGTTGCATGTTGACAAACAAGCTCAACCTGTAAGTAGGGGAGAATCGTCAGCTACAATGGTGTAAGGGGAAGACCCTGCTCCTGATAATCCTAGTCGAGTCTTTCGTGATTTCATTTTTCCTAAGGATTGAGTAGTAAATGAGCTCCTTTCGGGGTTTCCCGATGAATCTTTCTAGAGGGTTTGTCCACGTTTCTAGATCCTTGATAATGTTCCTATTAGATAGGTAGAGGAAGGGGAGAAGTGTTACACAGGTAACACTTAGGATATTGGCTTCTATGAGGCTACCTCTACCGAGGCGTTAAGGCTCCCTTTATATAAGATCACTAGGGTGTTGGTGAGGAGGCTAGACATAGCTATCCCCCAACTATCATAAAACACTTGGCATATCTTTGTCGGAGCTCAAGTACTGTGGAGTATCATGAGTGAGGGTTGTCAAAGCTTGACCCTGGATGAGTTCTTTCACTATTATAAACCTCAAGGGATCCCCCAATCCCATGGTTTTTATAACTTTGTTTGTTGAGGTGAGTCGGTGAGGCTTGTCGTTGACATGCCAACTTCTAACAGGACTTGGAAGCATAGGTACTTCTTTGTACAAGGTGCCAATTGGATGTGTAGTCACAAAGAGTGCAAGGAGGAGGGGGGCTTTGATTGTACGTGATGGCTTTTGCCCAAGTTTGGTGAGTCATCTGCCCCCTATCTTGACTTGTTTTGAACATGAATAGGATGCATAGGTATTGTGATGTTGTTATGCAGTGAGGTAAGCGAAGGTGAGTAAACATGAACATGCACATTTGTTTGATGGTTAACATGATGAATTTGTGTTTGATGGTTAACATGATGAATATGCTTGGTTGATGCCATGAGTATGTGATGCATGTGTTGATGCCATGATGATATGCTTGTTACCTTGTGATATGTGTGTGAGAGACCTGGGAAATTGCCTCTAAAAAAAAAGAAAGATTTTTGAGTGCTTTTTAGGGCACCTCTCTTTTTGGGTAAGTGGTGTGGAGTCGCCAATTATTTTTTTATACAAAAAATAAATATATACAAATACATGACTGAATTGTTCCATTCATTGATTGAATAAAAGAAAATACATGTTTGAAAAATTGAAAATTACACGGCTTTGGGTCCTAGTTACAAACTACCAAATAATTACATGGCTTTTTGTCCTAGTTACATTCTACCCAAAATAAAAGAAAAGACAAGGGTTAGATCTACTTATCCAAAGACCTAAATCCAGAAGGTGTTAGGCACCCATTTTGCCTAGACAGAGTCTGGTTTTCTAGACTTTTGTGACCAATGTACCTTTTTATGCATGTCATGAATGATATGTTGAACATGTGAATTAAAAACTAAATCACAAAAATTTATTTATGAATGAAGTCTCTTCTTTTGAAAAGAATCAGATCTGTTTTGGTTGGTAAAAAAAATTGATTTTGATTTGTCAAAATACTAGATCTGTTTTGTAGTATGTAAAAAAAATTGGTTTTTGGAGATAAAAATTCAGATCTGTGTTTATCACATAAAATAAAGTCTTTTAATTTGAAAATATTAGATCTATTTTTAAGAACTAAAAAAAAAAGTTTTTTTTTTTTTTTGGTTTGTAAAAGATCAAATCTGTTTTATGATAATAAAATGGTTTTTGACAACAGGAAAACCAGATTTGTTTTTTTTTTTTTTTTTATATATTTTAAAAGAATGAAAAAGATTTTTTTTTTTAAGAAGAGAGTTTCACTCATAATTTAAATTTATGCAACATGAATTAGACACAATAAATAACAAACACAATCATGTTTAACCTTTTTCATTATTTCAAAAATCTTCATATGTCAAAGAAAAATCAGATTTGTATCTAAGAAAGATACAAATCAGTTTTTTATTTAAGAAAAATTCAGATCTGCATCTAATGAAGATGCAGATCCATTATATTAATTAAGAAAAATTCAGATCTGCATCTAATGAAGATGCAGATCTATTTTATTTTAAAGAAAAATTCAGATCTACATCTAAAGAAAGATGCAGATCTGTTTTTATTTTAAGAAAAATTCAGATCTACATCTAATAAAGATGCAGATCTGTTTTTATTTTAAGAAAAAGTCAGATCTACATCTTATAAAGATGCAAATCTGTTTTTATTTTAAGGAAAAGTATTGTTCACATGCAAATTATTGACATTCAAGAAAGAGATTATAATAATCACATAAAAAAAATCATGCTTTAAACAAAACAATGATGAATCAATTCATGTTATGGATAAATACATTCATCAACATAAAAAGAAGCATAAAAAAGAGAGGGTGATTGAAAACAACCTCTTGCATGAGAACTCCTTGTTCTTGAGAGGATGTTTTAGGGTTCAAAGAAACTTATTCAGTTATCTTTGAAACCTAAAAACCCTAATTTAAGCAGCAAATCTCAGAGAGGATCAGCAAATATCAGCAATTTGAGAGCCTGAAAATGTGTGCCTCTCAGAGTGTAAAAAAAGGTGTTGAATTATGAGACCCCAGTATTTATTTATAGAGGCCAGAAGACTCTAAAAAATAGCCCCGAAGTGTAGAATACGAATTGGGACTTATCCTTATGCAAAAAGATCGAAAAGGGTGTGCCTTACTGCCACCCGAAGGGCGTTAGGCCATAGCCCAAAAGGAGCCAATTTGGCACTTTTAAAGTGCCGTTCGGTACTCCAAAAGTGTTGTTTGGGACTCCAAAAGTGTCGAATGGTGCTCTTGGATGCTGAACCCACTTCCATGTTCGGGTGCGTTTTGAACTCTCCTTCTAGGGTTTTTTGGTCCAGTCCTTGCATCTAGATGTGTTTTCATCCTTAGCCTATGATTTTTATCTCTTTTCTGGATAATTCAGGCTTTTTAAGAATAATTATCTTGTAGATAAATACCCTAAAATAAATCTTGATAAAGTTTAGATTATCCACAAATTTATTTTTATCCAATCATCCCTTTTATTCCTATGCATGCATCCCTATTTTAAACACTAATTATCAACCAATCACATAATTATTTAATTAATTTTAATTGCTTAACCAATCAAAATTAATTTAAATTGATCATGTGTGGTCGACTCTACCTAGACACAATGCATGTTGACCGTGCAACTTGATCATGTGATATCTTTCAATCCGATGGTTTAATTTGAAAACCTGAAACACTGTTGTGATCGTTAGAATCTCAAGATCATTTTTATGATATGCAATGAATGAATTGATACATGTAATGCAAAGACAAATTGATGCATGTAATGCAATCTTGATTTTTGGGGTATATGGATGGTCATTCAATTCATTTTTCTTGATTAAATCATGAGTGCAAAATCAAGTGTCTACAGAATGCCCCTCATTGACAGAGTTTGGAAAGCAAATGTCAATGTAAAACAAAGACATTGATTTTAGCGGTCATGATTTAGTTGAGGTTGAATTTATAAAGATTACCTAACCTTTGAACCTAAAACTTTGGAAAATAGAACTAGTGCCTTATTTGTTGACAAAAAATGAAAATACTTGACTTAGCTGGTAGTTAATGATTCTTGACAAGTGGGGTGACCAAGAGACTTTTCAATCCTGATCTTGAAACTGGAGTTGTCTGTGACCTAAGGGCTTCTCTACCTCGATCTTGATGAAAGGCAACTAAAGGGCTTCTCTACATTGAAACTGGAATTGTCTGCGATCCAAGGGCTTCTCTACCTCAATCTTGACGAAAGGCAACTAAAGGGCTTCCCTACATTGAAACTGGAATTGTCTGCGATCCAAGGGCTTCTCTACCTCAATCTTGACGAAAGGCAACTAAAGGGCTTCTCTACTTCGATCTGGAATTACTAGAACGCTGGTCAAAGGGCTTCTCCACTTTGATTGAAGTCTTCTTTTCTTCAATATGAAATTGTTAAAATGTTGATCAAAAGTTTTCTCTACTTCAATCTGGAGTTGTTGAAATGTCGATCAAGGTCTTCTCTACTTCGATCTGGAGTTATTGGTATGTCGATCAAGGTCTTCTCTACTTCGATCTGGGGTTGGTGAAAGGTCGATCGAGGTCTTCTCTACTTCAATCTGGAATTTTTATATCGATCAAAGGTCTTCTCTACTTCAATATGGAGTTGAAATATCGATCAAAGGTCTTCTCTACTTCAATTTGGATTTGCTGAAATGGCGATCGAGGTCTTCTCTACTCCAATTTGGATTTGCTGAAATGGCGATCAAGGTCTTCTCTACTTCGATCTGGATTTGCTGAAATGTCGATCAAAGGTCTTCTCTACTTTGATCTGGAATTGCTGAAATGTTGATCAAAGGTCTTCTCTACTTCCGTTTAAAGTGCTAAAATGTTGATCAAAGGTCTTCTCTACTTCAATCTGAAATGCTGAAATGTTGATCAAAAGTCTTCTCTACTTCAATCTGGACTTGTTGGAATGTCGATCAAGGTCTTCTCTACGTCAATCTGGATTTGTTAAAATGGCGATCAAAGGTCTTCTCTACTCTAATCTGGTTTTGTTGAAATGATGATCAAAGGTCTTTTCTACTTCAATATGGACTATTGGAATGGCGATCAAAGGTCTTCTCTACTTCAATCTGGAATTATGCCTGAAAAAAGTCAAAATTTGGGGCTCGACTTTAATGATGAGTGCTTTGTGATTCCATTGTTTTTGAGATGTGTGATCTTCATTTGTTCCTTCTTGGCTTGAACTTTATCAAGAAAAGTTTAATTGTCAAAAGATTCTATTTTTAAGAAACATTTGATTTTTGAAACTTGGAAGTTTTGAAATTGACATTTAAAATTTTGAGACTTTGAAACTTTGAGATTTTGAATTGAAATTTGGAACTTGAAATTTGAAATTTTGAGATTTAGGATTTCGAAACTTAAAGCTTGAAATTTTGATCATGAAATCTATGGTTTGAATTTTTCTCTTGAAAACTGAAGGTTTGACTTTTGAGTTTAAAATTTGGGCATTGAGAATGTGGAAAGATACTTGAAAACAATGAAAAAGATTTTTTTTTTGGTTGACTGAGTCAACTCAGTTTGACTGAGTTGACTCAGCTTTTGGCTAAGTTTTAAGTATGGGGGCCGAAATTTTGACTCCCCACTTCCTTGTCTCTTCCTTTTTCCTTTTTGCTTCATCTTTTATCAACTTCTCTTCCTCCATTGACACTATTTGATAGGCTAAGAATGTATTGACCCCTTGTGATAAATTAACCAATTAATTAGCCAAGTTAATTAATTAATTCAATTAACATGCAATACGCATGGTAGCACAAACAAATCACCAACTAAGTTAATATGCAGTGGAAAATAAAGTTGACACGATAATTTGTTTACAAATGAGGAAAACCTCCAAGTCAAAAACTCCACCGGGTTATTTTAAGGTCACCACTCTCGAGAATCCACTATTATCACAACAAGCAGTTACAAGTAAAGAAATCCCAATATCTTATACCAACCTACAGTTGAACTCTTTCCCCAATACCCAATTGGACTTGTTATGTAGTGACAATCTCTCCTTTTCAATGCACGGCTCCCAGTATGTGACTAACCAATCGATGCACGGATCCAAGTACGTGACTAACCGCCAACTTGAGAAGGATGTTGGCTGCAAAGTTCTTCAGTTCATCAACACAATGAAGATCACGAAACTCCTTAGTTACAAAACACTACGGCGTACAAACGCAACAACTTCTTCAAGAGAAAGATCAACTAGGGCATATGTCTCCGGTCACAATATGCTTGTCAAAATTTTTTGCATTAAGTTGCATCAGCTGTGACGGCCCTTAAAATAATCCTTATATATGTTTAGGGTTATAAGAAAAGAAAGCCTAAAAAAATATACACGAATTGGTGTGAAATTAAATCTGAAAAACTAATTCTCGTAAATCTCGATAGATAGGTTATCTATCGAGCAGCTGTAGAACATCGGGCTAAACAAGCCTTTTAAACCACGATAGATGCTATCTGTCGAGCTAGTTGTCGAGCTTTAAAATCCAGCACTTCTTCACTTGTTTCTTGGACAGATTTGCGTGGCTTTAACACTTGGACTTGAACTCTTGTTCCTTGCAGTATTAAACACATCCTAGATCTACCAAATTACAAGTAAAGTGCATTTTTTCATAGGATTAGCCAATTCTAAATGACATATATTCCTAACATGATTCACATATGTCCTAAAAATCTCCTCTTTTGGCAATCCGTGACAAAACCACAACAAACAAATGAACATATGAGAGAAGTCATAAATCACTCAACTCATACTCACTTGTTGAATACAATAAAATCTAATCCTAACATAAACTCTTGAAAAACTTTGCAAGAAGAGAGTTCATGGCAAGAAAGACTTTGACAACCTATATTTCTAAAATACTTTAAACAAAACTCATCACGGCATCTTAGTGTGAAGCAGAAATATCAAAGATTGCATACAATTAATAAGAAGCATGTGCATAAAGAGAGAAAAGAAACAACACATGAAAAGATAGATGAAAGATTGTAATAACAACCTTAATATATATCAAAATGAATACAAGGTTTTCTATCATAAAGTAAGAGCAATGTATCTAGAAAGTAAAGAAAAGAAAAGATACAAAAAGTCCTCACTACAATCCTTAAAAAGAAAAACACTCCCCCTAACAAAAGTGTCTCCTACACTAACTCTCCCCCTAAAAACATGACTACTCTCATACCCAAAACTACTCCCTCTTTTTATCACGAATGACAAAGGGCAAGTAACTCAAGCAGTCATCTCGTCGTCACCGAAAGAGTTAGCATCCTCATCGTCATCGTTATCATTATCGTCCTCATCCTCAGATGCCTCTGGAGAAGGAGAGGGAGACTTTATGAAGCCATCAAGGCGTGCCTGCCGTTGCGCAATACGACTGACATGGGTGCTCACCTGACACAACTCATCACTGAGTGTGTCAAGGCGAGTATTCATGCGCTGAAGTTGCCCCATGACCGCCTCGAGGGTCACACCACCCGTAGAAGAAGAAGGAACGGAAGATGCCAGAGGAGTCACCATCTCGGTCTGTGGTCGTTTCGGTCGAAGCTGGGCCTCGCTCTGTCGAACAGTCATTGCGTCTATGGCACACATGACGGAGAAGTGTGTAGACTCAAGATAGGAGATAGATGCATGGCGGAGAATCCACGTGATAGCCGAAAGGAAAATGAGCTTATCACGAGTCGCCGAATCCTCATATACATTTATAAAGGAGAGTATGAAGTGAGAGGGAAAGTCAATAATGAGTCCCTTAAGTAGGGATAACCAAAATCGAGCATGAGGCTCAGTAATGGAGTTATAGTGAGACATGGGATGGAGATCAAATGTCATCACCATGTTAAGGAATCTCGGACCTTTTGCAAAGCTCAAGCAAGGGATGTTTTGACGGTCACCCCAAGATGAAGGTGTCTCACAAAAGGGAGACGAGAGTTTGTCATTAGACACAGTCTTAAGACGATCACAGCCAAGGTAGTCAGGATGCGCTACTTTCGGTACGTGTAGCACTTCGGATATAAGATCTGAAGTGACTACAATATGCGTACCTCGAACGCGAGTGAAAAAATGAGGTACAGAATAATCAAATCTGTGCATGTTGGAGTAAAACTCCTATATGATCACGAAGGGACAAGTGACCGGGATGCTACAAAGTGACTCCCAACTCCTACTGTAGATGACAGTGGGAAGGTCAGTATTGAAAAAATCCGATAGGATGACTTGGCGTTTCGAATGAATGCTACGTCGTGAAAAGTTCTCCGAGAAGTCTGTACAGGCCTTCTCATCACGGAACCGAATGTGAGAAAGGGTAGAATCAATAGGGGAAGAAGAAGAAGATGCCCCAGAACTAAGAGGGTTATGGGATGGAGTAGACTTACGTTTAGGTGCCATAGGGCAACTAACCGAAAGAAAGAGAGAGAGAGAGAGAGAGAGAGAGAGAGAGAGAGAGAGAGAGAGAGGGACAAATAGAAAAGTACCAACATAGATCAATATCAATAAGATAGAGAAAAAAATGGTACGTATGCATGAAAAATGCATGAACATGTGACATGCAAAAATAAAAACATCATGGGCTCAGCCCAATCCAATCCTACCAGCACACATCATTTCAACATATAGAGCACACATCTATAATGCGTGAAACATTGTTAAAATGCAAATGTGATGCAATGCATGAACATTTAAGATCATTTAAAAAAATCCCAACCTAAAAAATTTTGCAAAAACCTCATCAATTTTGAAAAAACCCAAAATTTTCAAAAACCCAAAAACCTTGGTCTAAAAGTATGAAATGTATGAAGAAAGAGAGATAATGAGATCATACCAGTGAAAAGAAGCAAGGTTTAGGCTGAAAATCAAGCGGGGAAGATGAAGAGGTTAAGAGAGAAGAGTATGGGAGAAAAAAGAGAGAGTTTCTGTCGAGAGAGATCGATGAGAAATGAAAAAAATCGCGCTGAGCTATATATAGAATGTTAGGTTCTAAGGTCTTAGGAACTAATGTATTAGAACTCTATTTTGTAATGTTGGCAAATCATGATCAAAACAGATGTTAGTCTTGTTTAGACTTGCTCAAAGTATAGGTCTTTTATGTAAAGTTGGAATCGAGTTAATTGCAGAATTGAGTGTACAATTCTGACTGGCTCGATTGATCGAAAGTCGTGCAGATTGTTTTTTCTGCAAAATTTCCAACTCAGCCCTAAGCTCATATGATGTGTAGGGTTTTTTGTTTTGCCCTAAGTATAAAAGGGAAAACCTAGTCACATTTTTATTGGTTGCTCTGCTTGTTGTGTGTGTGAATCTTCTGTGAGATCTGAGAGGTGGTTGCCTTCACACATGCTTAGGATTATTAAGAAGGAGATTATGTTGAGAGCTTGATGATCATTCAGTTGCTGCAATAAAAGTTTAAAGATACACAAGCGGGAGTGTTTGTACTTGCTGGGAATCCAAGAAAGAAGGAGTCCGTGGTCTCGGAGCTTGCACGTGGTCGTGTCAATAAGTTTTCTACTGGTGGGTAGCAATAGGATGTTAGTAGTCTAAGTCGCTATTGTTTAAACTTCGATTCTTTCATAGTGGATTCAGGTTTACCTTGAGGATAGCTAGGTTAAATCCTCCTCAGGTTTTTACTGGTTTGGTTTCCTGGGTCACCATATCTGTGTTCTTTATATTCTGCATTTTACATTGATATGATTATATGATTGTGTTAACCTAGATTTGAAATTTGGACTAAGTAATCACTTGGCTAATTAACTAGGTTAATCCAATTGTGTTTTAAGGGGTATAAAAAAAAAACATAGAAAAACAAGAAGCTTGATGGATTGAGAGGTATTGTGAGGTGTCGAGCTTTAATTTTCGACAGATGGAGCTGTCAAGGAGCTATTGAGAGGTGTCCACAGCAAAGTGACCTCGATGGATTGAGAAGCTATCGAGCATCTATCGAGCATACAGAAACTTCCTCGATGGATCGAGAAGTTGTCGAGAAGCTATCGAAACAAATTCTCAAAAACTTCGATGGATCAAAATTGCGATAACAGCTATCGAGAAAACAAGATCAAGAGGCTCGATAGATAGCCTAGCTGTCAAGAAGCTGTTGAGATTGCTCAAAAACAATTTTTCAAAGAAGAAAAAAAACACAAATATGAATGCAATCAAGCATGCTATTCAACAAAAGATCCAAACAACATTTTAAGCTCTCAAAAACATCTCTCAACAAGAAAATGTCAAGCATTTAGATCCAAAACACACACACACACACACACACACAACAAGTCTAACCAATTTTATATTTCAAAAATAAGTTAAGACAGTTTAGTGAGCATACATTAACACGTATTCCTTGTGATGGCCAAATCACATTGTACCTACATATGTATCAAGAGTAGCAAAGAATATTGCGTGTTGTGTGTGAAAAACATCGCAAGATTGCATAAGTGTCTACATGTTATGACAATTTGAGATATGAGAGAATCACTTTAACTCACACACAATCATAACTGCTTGATCAGGGCTATCACCTTCGAGGTACATCCTATAACTCTCACATCTCTTAGAAGACACGCTTGCAATCATATATAAAGCATTTTGATTCTTTTTGCTTTTTATTTTTCTTTGCATATTTTCTTTTGTTAAGCATATCATGCACGGGCATATAAGAGAGTGAAAAGAAATACCTAATTATGTTAAGCTTTGACATTGCACTTTTGCTATGCCGAAACATACAGATGCCATTTCATGATTGGCGGGCAACAGTGGTGAGATGGTTATTTATGCCTTTCTTTTAGGATTTTCTAGTCATTCCCATCAAAAAGAGTGATACGAGTGTTAAATACAAGAGATTACTTAATTTTACTCATCACAAACACGAGTCACAAAGCTCACTTGCTTAGTTGTGCATAGAGATGCTCATCTAAGCTACAAAAGATACAAAATTTAGAAAACTTTGTTTCAATGGCCATCCAAGGTACACAAGTACCAATGTACACAAATCATACACTGTTTTTGTATTTTTCTGATTTTTCAATTTTTTTTTTTTATGAAAAACAAAATAAATCAAAACTGAAAATAAACAAACAAAAACATGTTAAATAAAGCAAAGCATAAAACTAGATGCAAATGCATGAGGAAAGAGGAGGAGAAGAGGAAATCAATCCATGGAGATAACACCAATGTTTTGGCGAATGAATTCAAACCGAGGTGGAGGTGGCAGCCTTGTAGGAGTTGAGGGTAGGTCTTCTAATAATGGCGTTGTATGTGGATGGGTAGTCAACTTCCAGGAAGCTTACATCTCCTGTCAGTTGCTAAGGGTAGAAGCCAATGGTGATTGGTAGGGTTTTGATTGCCCTAGGGAACACCTTAGCCTCGCTAAAACCCACAATATGGGTATTTGATGGATGAAGTTCCTCCCTATTGATTTTCATCTGCTGGAAGGCTGGGTAATAGAGTATGTCGACTAAGCTTCCATAGTCCACTAAGATCCATCTGGTAGTGTAGTTAGACACTAACAAGGCAATTACCAAGGCATCGTCATGGGGGTGATGAAGTCGTTGTGCATTTTCATCCGTGAAGGCAATAGGTGAACCATTTAGCTTGTGCTGTTTGGGTGGTCGACCCATGATTTGTATGCTTTGTACCATGCAAAGATAAGTTTTCCTTGACGACTTAGAGGATCTAACTATTGCGGTACCCCCTACTATCACTCTTATCTCTCCGAGTGGTGCTCTAGGACATTCTTCTACCCTGCTTTGGGGTTCCAGATCCCTAGGGGGTGCCTGTCAATCTTCTCTCATGTAATGAATCGTTACAACTTCCCTTGCTTGATAAGGGTTTTAATTTGTTGCTTCAAGTTATAGCAATCATAGGTGTTATGTCCATGGTCACGATGGAATTACCAGTATTTGTTCCTTGGTTGTTTGTTTAGGTCACCCTTTAACTTATCCGGCCATTTGAGCACCGAGTCATCTCTATCTTGCGTCTGTACCTATTCTCATGGAGTGTTCAGCGGGGTGAAGTTTAATCATCCGACAGAGGGTTTAGTCCTCCTGTCGTCCCTTTTGTCGGTCGTCCAAGGAGCCTTCCTTCTTCCGTAAGGGCGAGTGTCATCCTGAACATTTTTCTTCTTCCCTTTCTCACCTTGGGTTATCATGGAATCTTTGGCATTCATGTACTTGGTAACTCTAAACAACATATCTCCTATAGTCTTCGGATCATTCTTATATACATAGAAAAGGAATTCTTCTGAGCAAAGTCCATTGCTTGATGTGTAGTGGGCTAGCAGACAATCGCTTGTGCTTTTGTTCCCTAATAAAATGTGTGATGAAGTGGTTGTTTAGTTCTTTGAAGGATAAGACAGAGTTTGGGACGATCTTGTTGAACCAAATCCTGGCTAGTCCCTTCAAAGTAGTTGGGAAGGCCTTGCACATTATCTCGCTTGGCATACCTTGGAGGTGCATGATAGTTTTCAAAGACTTGAGATGATTGAATGGGTCTTTGACTAGTTGTAGGTCTTTATCTAAGGCATTCAGAATTTGGGTGGTAAGAGACAAGATGTGATTTAACCATGAAGGGAAAGTTAGTACGGTGGACTATGTTGTTAAGATTGGTAGCTACTAGTCCCCTTATGGCACTCATCATCATGTCCACCTTATCCTTCATTGCTTACATGTCTTGTGCTATACGAATCGTGCCACTTTCTAGCTCAAACGAGCGATCTCTGTCATTCTTCTTAGTACGCCTGCTAGTAACATTGATTTCCTCTCCTTCCTCTCTTTTCGCACTGGTTGTTCACTGGAGGGTAACTTTCGTCATGTTAGTCTTTGTGTTGATCGTTCGACAGGGGGGGTGGCACTCCTGTAGTTGCTTGACGTGCTACTCAAACTCTTGATTCGGTTGTGTGAGTTGTTCGACAGTGGTGGCAAGAGTCTAGAGTTGCCTCTCCAATGCGTTGGGGGGATTTTCGGTCTCAGGATTAATGGTTGTCATTGATTGTGTTTGAACCATATGAATTTTTGTCCCAGTGAGTCGATCATCCAGACAAGTAGTGGAGATGGGGTACTTAAAGAATGAAGAGTGAAGAACCTATAGAAAGCACCAGTGGGGTACCGACCAAAAACCCTTTGAAGGTTAAGTTAGTGACTTAACGATCTCCAATAACTCTAAAAGTATGAGAGCTAGGAAATTTTATGTAACTTGAAGAAGAGGAGGCTTGATGCTTTTTATAGTGACATATAGATGACCTAACTCTTGTGAATGTAGGCTTTCCCTTATAGGGAGTGTGGTGGAGTTAGTATCCTGAAATCCTCGAGCCTGAGTTCCCATATTTTGAGAATATGAATCTGTAGAAGGATTTTTGGGCGTGGTGTGCAAGCTATTTCCTTATGGAGATAGTGGAGTGGAGAACACGCAAAATGGTGTGCAAGGCTAAGTATAGAGGATCGTTCGTCAAAGGGTATTCCACTATCACCATAGTGCATCAGATGAGTAGGTGTGGATTAGGTTGCTTCAGAGGTCATCAGACACATGTACCTAATAATCCTTGGTACCTTGACGATCCTCTTACACTTGACTATCCCATGGAGACTTGATGACTCAGGGAAAATTTAGGGCCTCTCAAAAAGAGATTTGGATGCTTGTAAGGGCACCTTTCTTTTGGGTAGTGGTGTGGAGTCGCCATTTATTATTATTATTTTTTAAAGAAAAAATAAATACAAATTACATGTTCAAAATACTTTGAATGTCATTAATTGAATAAAAAAAAAAATACAATTTTGGTAAATTAACCTTACAAGGCTTTGGGTCCTAGTTACAATCTATGCAAAAGAATAGAAATCTTTGGTCCTAGTTACAATCTACCAAAATTAAAAGACAAAACACTAATCTACCTATCCAAAAATCCTAAGCTCGGGGGCTAGGTTATGGAATGGAAAGGTGTTAGGCGCCCATTCCGCCCAGACAGAGTCTGGTCGTCTAGACTTTAATGACCAATATACCCTTTTTGAATGATGTTGAATGATATGTTATAATGCACATGGCAAACACTTGACAAAAATTAACTTAAATAAATTTGCCTTATGGATGTGTCCTTTTTTTAAAGAAAATTCAGATCTGTCTTGGAAATAATAAGACTTGGTTTGTAAAAAAAAAAATCAGATATGTTTTTGTAAAGGGTAAAAAGCAAGATTTTATCAAGAAAAATCAGATATGTTTTGTGTAAAGTTAGAAAAAATTCGGTTTGTTAAACAAATCAGATTTGTTTTTGTAAAGTTAAAAAAATGATTTTGTTAAAAAGAATTAGATCTATTTTTGTGTAAAGTTAAAAAAAGTAATTTTATTATGAAAAATCAGATATGTTGTTTGTAAAAAAAATTGAGATTTTGAAAAGAATCAGATCTGTTTTGTGTAAAGTTACTTCTTTTATTTTTTTGGTAAAAAATCAGATCTGTTGTTGGACACAAATAAAAAAGGCTTTTGAAAGAGGATCCACATTCATGAGACAAACTTATTATGCATGCATCACATATTGAAAAACTTTAACCTAACTTTCAATCCCTTCTTTTGAATTTCAAAATTTGCAATTTTATAACAAAGAAAACTTTTTAGGAAAAAAAATCAGATCTGTATTTAATGAAAATACAGATCAGTTTTGAATCTTCATAAAAGAGTTTTGTTAGTTATTGCAAATTTTAAAGTCAAAAAGAAAGAATTGAAATAAACAATCATCTAAAGTATCTAAGCATGGCAATTACATATTAAGAACAAGACATAATAAAACATACTAAACATATTCATGCATCAAACAAAAACATACTAATTAATGGAAAAAGAAAAGAAAAGAAAAAAAAAAACCTCTTGCATGAGCGTGCTCTTCTAATGAAAGAATATTTTAGAAATAAAAGAAGTTTGTTCACCTTTCTGAAGTCTAAAAGACTTTACTTACAAGAAAGAAGTTCCTAAAACAAAAGCCTCCAGAACATCTTTAACGTAAGGGGAATAGAAAAGTAAAAAAAGAAGAGCCCCTGATTCTGATTTATTTTCCTCTATTTATAAAGGTTGGGATGCTTAAAAAATAAGCTGAATGAGATCCGATATGAATTGGAATGCGGCCTTATCTCTAAAAAGTCGAAAAAGATAAGTTTTATATCAATCAGGGGGTCCCCGAGTCGGGCCTAAGGTTTGGGCCAATTGGCACTTGCCATGTGCCGATCGGCACTCCAAGAGTGCCGAATGGCCCTCTTAGGTGCCAAGTCTGCGTTTGACTTTTGTTCCAATTTGGACTCCTTTTTTGAGAATTTTTGAGCCGGGAATTGCACCTAATCATGTTTTTAATCCGTATTCTAAAAATTAATTCCTTTTTCTTGGTATTTAGGTCTTTAAAATGATAATTATCTTGTAGATAAATATTCCAAAAAGACTTGATTATCCACAACTTCTTTGTTATCTGATTATCCACTTTATTCTCATGCAAGTAGGCCTATTTTTGACACTAACTAACAACCAATCACAAAATTATTTAATTAATTTTAATTGTTTAACCAATCAGAATTAATTTAAATTAATCACGCGTGATTGGCTCTACCCAAACAAAATGCATGCAGACCGTGAAATCTTGATCATGTGATATCTTTCAATTCAACGGTCCGATTTGGAAATCGGACATACTGTCCCGATCGTTAGAATCTTAAGATCATTTTTATGATATGCAATGAATGAATTAATGCATGTAATGCAACTCTAAATTTTGGGTATATGAATGGTCACTCTAGTCATATTCCAAGATTAAATTATGGGTGCAAAATCGAGTATCTACACTAACACTATAGAGTTGTTAAAAAAAAAAAGAAAACACATATAATAAAAAATTATTAAGAGATGTAATATTAATAAAGAGTTATATCATGTACATATTGATTGGCATTATAAATTATAGTCTAGTTTCTAATTGTGTCCTTAAATTTTTTTTAAAAAAATTAGCTCTGTCTTTGAAAATTTAAAATGTTTTACATTTTTTCATTTCATCTACTTCTATTAAGTTTGAGGAACAAAATAAAACCTAGATATATTTCAAGAACAAAAATAGAACCTAAATCGTAACCTTATTGTCATTAAAATTTAATTTAGGTTTTATTTTTGTTGCTAAAATATGTATTATATTTTAAACATTGAAACACAAGTAACTGAAAGAACAAAATGGGTCACATTTTAAATTTTCAAGGGTGAAAATAGAACATGTAATATGTTTCAAGGACGGAACAATAATTTTTTTATGTGTTTATATAATATAATATTAAATGAAAGTCTTTTAACCATTTGTTTATTTCTTCTAATATTGTCATATCAGCTTCTGAAAGTCAAAATTTTTTCATCTCGTTATTCTTTTATAAATTTTGAATTGAGTTTAAATTTTGTAAGAATTCTCTATATGACCTTGTATATTTATATATTTCATTAAAATCTTGTCATATCATATTTTTTTGATATCATATAATAGATAGTTACACACACAAACACAAACACAATCAAAATCACAATTATAAGAAATTCCTATTAATAACTAACATAATAATCAAAATCCATAATTTTTATTAAATTAAGATTGATTTCTATAAACATATTTTAATTAAATTTTTTATATTATTTTTTTACAAATTTTATTATTTACTCTTTGTTTAGTAATATTTTTAAATAAATAAATAAATATTTTATTAAACTTTTCTGTATATTGCACATATTATTTACTAGTATGTGTGTGTGTGTGGGGTCAAGTTACATCTAGTATAACTTTAAGCAATATCACACTACATAATAACTTTTTATAAAATTAATATTTTGAAAATTCTATTGTTAGATTACATGTTCTCTATATTCTTATCATGCTTGCCAAATGTCATACTAATATAATGTTATTTACTATTCTATATATATACTTATCTTTTATGCATAATTTTAAGAAACAAAAAGCTTAAAATTTAAATATTTAATAGATTAGATGGCTAGTGATCTTTAATCATCTTGAAATTTTTGCAAGCATGGAGATTATAAAAAGAAAACATTGCTCAAGTAAAGAAATATTAAATAGTGTAACATTGCTCATCTAAAAAAAAACACACACACACATCTATTGTATCTATATTCATTTATTTCACATCTTGTCCAAGTAAGACATATTAGCATTTTGACAAAATTACACTTGTGACTCTGAAAGTCTTGGATTATTTTCATTTTGATTCTTTAAGTTTCAAAATTTATATTTTAACGCTTTATGTATAATTTCATTTTTATATTGCCTTTACAGTTTATTTCTATTAGTAATTTGACTGTTAAATACTAGATATCAAATGTCCATTAAATTAAATTACGTGACCCATATAATGCTATGAGCGTGTTTAAGATTTGCTTAAAAAATATTTGCCTTTTGCCTTTTGTCTAAACTCTTTTGCTAATAATCTAACTTTTAAAAGTTAAGTTTGTTGAAATAAGTTAACTTTTAGTGTTTTGTAACACATTTAACGTAAAAGTTATTAAAAAGTATATATATATATATATTTATTTATATATATTATTATTATTTTTTTATAGACAGTAAATAAGTTACTAGAAACGATATGAGTAATATGAAAAGTGAATCAAATATGAAGATATTAAAATGTAAAGAGACAAAATGAAAATAGCCAAAAGTATATTTTACTCTCACATTTTTTGTTTGGAGTACATAAGGAAAAGGAAAAAGAAAACATTTTTCTTTTAAATAATTTTAAAAAAATTCTCTCACTATGTTCATGAAACATGTGAAAGCCACCATAAAACATGATCTACAATAACAGATTAAGCTTTTGTCCAGTACATCAGTGTACTGGACACATCCTTTAACTTTGGGGATGTAGATACTTGAAGTGGGGCAAAGGGTTTTGCACAAATAAACGTTGGAATTATTTTATATGACTTTTGAAATGTATTAGTCATGTAATCAAAGCAGGAGCCTATAAAATTTTTTCGTGCATCACACGGGCTAATTATTAGTAGTAGCCTATTCTCTCAGCAAATAAATTAAAAGACTATATTTCGCTCAACAAGTCCCAACCAAATGCCATAAGTTTCGTAGATCGAAAATAAATGTACATGTTTATGAAGTCCCAACCAAATGCCATAAGTTTCGTAGATCGAAAATAAATGTACATGTTTATGAAGCGACTAATGCCTAAGAATACAACAATTTGATTGATTTATGCAATATACATGTGTCGTTTAATTAATTAATATATGAACATCCTCAATATAACTATATATAATACATACTAGTATGTAACCTGAGCTTAGGCACAGGGATGATGAATTGTAGTGGTGCTATTGATGTTAACTTGGGTTATTAAACATATTGGACATTAGTTTGACCAGGATATTTAGAGGTACTAAAATGGTTTTTCATTACAATTTTCTCTTAGCTTTTAATATATATATATATATATATATATTACTTTGAATCCGTTACATAATAGACAATACATAGAATTATCGTCTAGTAAGTAGTAACTACTAACTACCATGGGTGCAACAGTTTAAAGTAAATGGGTATTATTGGATCACAATAATTTACCCGTTTGTTATCTTGGTTTAAATGGGTGGACTCCTAGGTTAATTATTATTTATAATTCTCAATTTAACAAAATCTTAACGTCAATGATTCTCCAAAAAAAAAAAACCAAAAAAAAAAAAAACAAAAATCATAATATCAGTATTTCGATAAAACAATGAAACATGCTTCCTTCTAAATTCGAGTGCAAATGCATTCTTTATAAAATAAAATTTGATTACAAACTTGGTTGCAATCTTAGACTTTAATCTTGCAATGCATTTGACAAGTGTTGGTTGGGTTAAGTGAGATTGAGTGAGTCATGTACAAACAAGGACACATGTCAGTTTTTTAAAGGAAGTTGAAGCTTAAGAATTAACCAAATTTGCTGCAGAACTTTGTTATTCTTTATAGAATTGCTTCTTTAATTTTGTTTTGTTTTTTGTTTTTGCCACGTAAAGAAAAGCCGAAAGGCAGATAGCTTTTTAGGCTTCTTTGAGTTCAAAATAAAAAGTACCATTATCCAAGAACTTGCTCAACCAACCCAACAACTTATACTGGCCCGTTTGGGTTATAGATCGGCTTTCCCAACATAACTACAATCCTCTCACCCCAAGAAAACACAAAAAAATATATAGCAATGCAAAATATGAAATATGCAAACTACCATTCATCTTTTAGACCCAAAAAAGAATCTTTAACTTTTTAAAAGAAAGAAAGGATTAATGAATCGGAAAGATGCCGACATCCAAGCTACAATAGTTTAGGGCAATTCGGTAAAACATCGTGCTTAATCCACATCGTCTGGAAGATTTCATAGCTCACTTCCACTCTGAATTCTGAAATGTAAAAAGTCCATTGGAATCTAAGCACTGATTCCTTGTTTGGTTCCCTAATCAACTCATGCTTCTTCTTTTTTTCTTTAATTTTTTTCACAATAAATTTCATAAGTAATCTATTCACGGCTCACAGTCAACTATTTCATCAATTATAAGATTTATTGTGAAAAAAAAAAGTTGTCACGTGTGATACTCAATACTCACAGTGAAACTATTCCCACGAGTCCCACCATCAATCAATATATATATATATATATATATATATTGACAAAGTAGGACATTTATTTGTGGTGAAGGACAAATGGAGGCCTTAGCTTCAAAGCAAGGAACCCAAAAATGTAATCCACACACTTCCCATCCTTTTCATTATTCCCTTCGCCTTCTCTTCCAATCTCAATCTTTAGCAAAGTTGCAACTCTCCAACATTAACCATTTAACCACCTAACCTGCCAAACCTTACTAGACAAATACTCCACCTCAATCTATATTTCTCTCCGAACTTTCTTTCACATGTTTTCACACTAATTATGGGTATGATCAAAATTTTCATGTTTTGCTTCATGCTAACCGCACTGCTTTTCTCTCTTCTCTACATTCCAACCAAACTAACCATGCCCATCTCAAGCTTTAGGCCCATTATGAACTACTTAAACATACAAAAAACCAACAAAACATCATATCCTACAACATTTGCCTACCTCATTTCAGCCTCCAAAGGTGATACTGCAAAGCTTAAACGTTTGGTACGTGCACTATATCATCCGGGGAATTACTATTTGATTCACTTGGATCATGGTGCACCTGCGTGGGAGCATCGTGATATAGCGAAGTTTGTGGCTAGTGACCAAGTTTTCAGCCAAGTGGGTAATGTTTGGATTGTTAAAAAACCAAACTTAGTCACATATAGAGGTCCAACCATGCTTGCCACCACTCTTCATGCAATGGCTATACTTTTGAGGACTTGCAAATGGGATTGGTTCATAAACCTTAGTGCTTCTGACTATCCTTTAGTCACTCAAGATGGTAGGGTGAGTGCCCTTTTTTTTGCTTTTTTGCCCTTTTTGTTTTTCTTCAAATTTATGTACTAGATTGATTTTCTTGTAACTTGTTTACCTTTTTCTAATTTTCAGATCTGATTCATGCCTTCTCTGATTTGCCAAGAAATCTAAATTTCATACAGCACAGCGGTAGATTGGGTTGGAAACTGTGAGTGTCTTAAATTATTTTCACAATTTTACTAATTATCAATTTTTTTTTTTGTTGAAGAATATAATGATAGTTTATTCAATGCTGTATAAGCAATATCTGATTTAACAAATGCATATTTCATTCAGGAATAAGAGAGCCAAGCCAGTCATAATAGACCCGGCACTCTATAGCCACAACAAATCTGAGATTTGGTGGGTTATTAAGCAGAGGACTCTCCCAACAGCTTTTAAGCTTTATACAGGTTTTCCCAAATCTTTTGCTTTTTTTTCTTTTTAAATTCTCGTAAGTCTGAACCTCATGCTATCCTCTGTCTAACAGTTAACTTACTCAAAAAAGATAATCATAGTAAATTTAAAGAATGCATATTTTTTTCTTTATTCTTTTATTGATAACTTATCAGTTGTGGATAGCATGTGAATTCTACTGAAGTGACCACACACATGTCATGATATTGGTACCCTAAGTACACAGTACACACATTAACGTAGTAAATTATTTTTGTCGGTTGGGGCCCTATGTTACCACTTGTTTAAAATTGTTTTCTTGTGCTTCCAAATTTTGAAAACTACAAGTCTATAACCCTTAATGAAATTGAAAAACAGGCTGTCATTATTTTTAGGCCACTGCTATCAAATTCTTTTCAAAACTAAATTGATGGAATATGAAAACCTCAAGCTCTTTTTTAAGGACCCAATTGAAAACCAGTTGGCCGAATGAAATTTCACTTTTTTTATGTACTATTTTAGTGGGGTACTGTCATAAAAATAGTGATGTGCTTGTAAAAGTGGTAAGAATAACTAGTTTGCTTAAAATGGTAGCTGAGTAAGATGCCATTGTAAACTTAAAAAGTAGAGTACTTGGGAAACACGTTTCTATGAAGGGTCAATGTCAACATGGAGCGAATTTCTAGTTGGGAAGCCAAACTGAATCAAAACCATTTTAATAAATATAATAATTGGAATGAACATGTGGTTGAATGAATGAAATGTCATAAGTATTCTCTAGAATTTGCACCTACTTTGTCGGCGATGAATTAATCCCCACAACCAACTTATCACACCTAACTGCCCACAAAACAATCAGCAAATATAGTGACTTACAAGTTCAATCTCAAAAGATAAGTTAGGAAGCCTCAAACTTCATAACAGTAAAAGAATTAATGAATTGTTATGGGGCACCTAGGAAAAAGAATCCAAATTAATGAATTCTTATATAATTAAACATTTGTCACCGTTTTTGATATGTAGCTCCATTTATTATTAGAACTTGAAGAGAAAGGATAATGGACTGACACTTGCATATGTGAAGCTGCATGATCTAGAAAATGCACATGCCTGGAGTGTCTTTACATATGTGATGCTTATTCATTTATAACCTTGGTGTCTGTCAAAACACATATGCTTTCCTGCCTGTACGGAGTGTCTTACAAAGCTGAGAAAATGGATGTTTTCAATAAAAAAAACATTGTTTTTAGACTATGTAATTTATTAATCATCCATCATGAGGTTTAGACCTTTTCTTTTCCCCTTCTAAAAAAAAGTAGAAATGGATGGAATAATCTCTGTCTGTAGGAATTAGATAACAAAAAAGCCGAAGGAAGAGTGGAGATTTAATGCTAGAAATATAAAAGACAATGTTTTTTTTAATGCGAATTCAATATCTTCTTATTTTAATTTATGTTATTTATGAAATATTTCTTGTACAAGAGCTAGTTCCAAACACAGCCAATAATTATTTATTCTCAGAGCTAATGAGATTATGAATGCTTAACTTATTAAAGGATATTTTTGTTTAACCTCATATAGAAGCAATGGAATTCTCAGTTCATTAGATTCCAATATTCCAGACAATTTGTGATGGGTATGCCTTGTCTGGTTCCCAGAACATGGAAAGTATACATGTATAATACTAAAAATGGCTCTCTGTCTTACATTTCTTCTTCATATATATATACTTTTTTTTCAAAGGGAAAATAATAGCAAGTGCTCTTATGAACTATTGATGGATAATGTTTGATTTCTTCCCTTATAGTTATTTGACTACCTAAAATCATAGAATTGTTTACAAGGAAGATTGTTGGGAAAATGCTAGAAACATTTTGTTCTCATAGAATTCAATCTAACTAACTTGTCAGGAACAAAAATTCTATCTCCTAACCAGATCTCTCCAACGCTCATCCAACAAATGTGCTATTGCCGCACCTATTGTTTAAAATGGACACCCAGGATAGCCAAAATTACTTGAAAATCAACATTGATACAGAATAAACAACTTGCTTCATATAGCCGTCACTGAAGGGTTAATGCACCAATTTAGCGCATAGTCATCCAATTAGTGTGATGACTGCGAATAATGTAAACGATTGTTTATATTGGAGGAAATTTCAAAGTTTTAAATATATATATTTTTTCTTTAACTTGCTCCTCAACAACACAGAAAAATCCAGTCCAATGGAGAACCTTATCATTTCCAAGATTGCTATACAAAGAATCATATACGCATGAAACCTATTTGATTAGTGATATTCTTACCTTTTTAAAGATGGTGATTTCTTTTTTATTTATGTTGTTTTTATTGCCATCCACAAACCAGGTTCAGCTTGGACTATACTGTCAAGATCTTTTGCTGAGTATTGCATAGTGGGCTGGGACAATTTGCCAAGGACTCTCCTCCTCTACTATACCAACTTTGTATCATCTCCTGAGGGATATTTCCAGACTCTAACATGCAATTCTGAAGACTACAGGAACACTACAGTTAACCATGACCTCCGCTACATTACATGGGATAATCCGCCAAAGCAGCACCCAAGGTCCCTTGGACTTAAAGATTATAGAGGCGTGGTTCTAAGCAACCGCCCTTTTGCGAGGAAGTTCAAGAAAAATGACAGAGTTCTTGACAAAATTGATCGACTGCTTCTCAAAAGACACCACAGACATTTCACATATGGTGGGTGGTGTTCTGGGAGTGGACAGATGTATAATACATGTTCAGCTTTGCAAAGTGAGAATTATGGTGTTTTGAAGCCTGGACCAGGAGCTAGAAGGTTGAAAACTTTACTAACAAGAACTCTTTCTGAGAGGAATTTTCGCAGGCAGCAATGCAGATGATTCTTTAACAAAAATGAGCAAGTCCTTGATATTAATATATTGATTGATTTTTTTTTTTTTAATAAATAATTTGAGTTTGAATTTGGCTAAGGTTAGTTATTTTTAGTTAAAATTGTTGATTCAAAATGTGATGGTTCTAAGCTTTATATGAATCTTCTTGGTGTAGTATTATATTTTGTGAAAAGAGCAGGCATGAATTTAAGCGAAGAGTCAAGACTCAAGAATTTAGTCGAAATGTTACATGCCTATTACATTTTCATTGTACATTGAGTTCTAGTTTGAAGTACAATGGAAAAGCAAATACAGATCCCATGGGTCAAAATTTAATTCAGTTTTGCCCTCTCCTTCAACCAAGATTTGCCATTTCAATTTGCGAAGTAGGTCTAGCGAAAGAAGTCCTATCAATTGCCATAAGGGCACTTAGTAAAGTTGAAGTTCATGAGTAGCAAAAAAAGCACTTGAATGACCTTAGGTTATTATTCCCCTAAGTTTGTGTTATGTGCTTTTGAAATTAAATTAATGCTACCAAACTAAGTTCAAGAAACAAACAACTAAATTCAATATATTTGTATTTCATGCATTCTAAAATACCATCTGAAATTGCAGTTTTAAGAGAATGGGATCATTTGTTCTCAGGATGATCATAAAAGCCAGTTATTATTATTATTATTATTTTTATTATATAAAAAAGTTGCTAATTCTGACTAGAAAAGAAAAGAAATTTGAGTAAGTGTACTGTGGGGGTGAAAGGCCTAGGAGCCCATGTCTATGTATATATTGGGCCAAAAGCACAACCCGAGATGCTAGACAATCCGAGAACAGTAAGCGGTCTGAGGACGGATAGATGCTGTCATGAGGATCCGTGTCAGTAGGTAAAGAGTTAAGGTCCAATCATAATCACCCAGGAGGGTGGTCCGAGGAAGAATCCCTCCTCGACTGGGCAAGGCCGAGGTTAGGAGGTGTGGTCTGCCATCAAGAGCAACGTTCCGGACCATTCCATGAAAGAGGATAAGTATCAGGACAGAGGAGAGCTATGAAATATCTTAGGGAAATCTGCTACCACTGCATTGAATGCTTTGCAGCTAACTCTCTGACCGCATTAATGATGAAGTGATGTCTGGGCAGTGCTTTTCAGCCTTATAGCTACTCTTAAAGACTTTAGAGAGGGGCTGATGGGACAAGTATCTACACTAACCATCTAATCTACACATGTAGGGTAGAGATGAAAGGGAAATTAAGTATAAAATAGAGGAGATACCCTGAGAAAAGGAGATCGGATGATGAAGAAATAAACACTGTAGCAACAAGAGCTGCATCTGTAACCATCTTCGATCAATATATACAAGAACTGGTCTCCTCGGACCGAGCCGAAGAGGACTTTCTTTGGATAAAATCTATTTGTTCTTACTTTATTATCATTTGGACCCATTATAATTGCTACTTAACTCATTAGAGCCTAGTTTTTCAACTCACTCTTTACAAATTTATTGTACTAGGCTCACTGAGCTAAGATCCCATACGTTGTGGGCTTGAGCTGAAATCGTGTCCCTACAATTGGCGCCGTCTGTGGGAAAAGCTTGTGTTTTAGTGAGTTTAACGTTCAACTATGGCGGATTCAGCTTTCTTTACTAGTTATACAGTAGGAATTGCCAAGCGGGGTACGACCCTAGGGGCTTTTGATATCATGTATATGTCTTGCACCTCCATCAAGGGTCAGGTCCTCGCAGATTTGGTGGCCGAGTTCGCTGAACCCCTATTAGGGATAGAAACGGGAGAGCAGGACATTGATGAAAAATCAGTTGACACGATCTCCCTGCAAGAACCTTTATCCTGGAAGATATATGTTGATGGTTCTGCAAATCAAAGGGGGCTCCGGAGTGGGGCTATTTCTGGTTTCTCCTGAACAAATCACCATTGAAAAACCACTAAGATTAGGCTTCTCAGCTATGAATAATGGGGCTGAATATGAAGTTTTGCTGGAAGGAACATAAACGACCTTACAAGTGCTTGAACAGAACCTTAGTACATGCTGGCTCCTCGGACTACATGCTAAAGGGGAAATCAACACTGTGACATCTTTACAAGTGCTTGAACAGAACCTTAGTACATGCTGGCTCCTCGGACCACATGCTTTGGGGAAATCAACACTGTGACATCTCTACAAGTGCTTAAATAGAACCCAAGCCATGCCTGAGTCCTCAAACCACATACTTAGGGGTAAACTAACACTTCCCATCATTTTACCATTTGTCAAACAGTTTTAGTCATTTCAGGCTTCTCGGACTACCTACCTAAAATAAATTAGTACTTCATATTAATTCTTTAGATGTCAAATAGAATCAGCTACTATACAGGGCAAAGATCTTCATCATGGTAACATGTTAAAAAAACATATATGCTCATAAGCATCACTTAAAGCATTTGCAGGAATATCTACATCAGTGCGCAATCAGAAAGTGAGATACGACAATCACGGAGTAAGTGTGGTGATATCGAAATCCTCCTTTCTTCCTGAGGAGTCAGAAAGAAGAATTTCGAGGGCTATTGTGGGGATGAAAGGCCTGGGAGCCCATGTCTATGTATATATTGGGCCAAGGGCACAACCCGAGGATGCTAGACAATCCGAGGACAATAAGCGGTCCGAGGACAGATAGATGCTGTCATGAGGATCCATGTCAGTAGGTAAAGAGTTAAGGTCCGATCATGATCACCTAGGAGGGTGGTCCAAGGAAGAATCCCTCCTCGGCTGGGCAAGGCCGAGGTTAGGGCGTGTGGTCTGCCATCAAGAGCAACGTTCCGAACCATTCCATGAAAGAGGATAGGTATCAGGAAGGAACAGGACAGAGGAGAGCTATGAAATATCTTAGGGAAAGCTGCTACCACTGCATTGAATGCTTTGCAGCTAACTCTCTGACCGCATTAATGATGAAGTGATGTCTGGATAGTGCTTTTCAGCCTTACAGCTACTCCCAAAGACTTTAGGGAGGGGCTGATGGGACAAGTATCTACACTAACCATCTGATCTACACATGTAGGGTAGAGATGAAAGGGAAATTAAGTATAAAATAGAGGAGATACCCTGAGAAAAGGAGATCGGAGGATGAAGAAATAAACACTGTAGCAACAAGAGCTGCATCTGTAACCATCTTCGATCAATATATACAAGAACTGGTCTCCTCGGACCGAGCCGAGGAGGACTTTCTTTGGATAAAATCTATTTGTTCTTACTTTATTGTCATCTGGACTCATTATAATTGCTACTTAACTCATTAGAGCCTAGTTTTTCAACTCACTCTCTACAAATTTATTGTACTGGGCTCACTGGGCCAAGATCCCATACGTTGTGGGCTTGAGCTGCAAATCGTGTCCCCACATGTACTAATAGACCACCTTGCACCCCATTTATCTACATTGCAGCCACTTGATTTAGTAAAATTAGTAGAGAATTATGATGAATCAAAACTGAGCTTGACTGGACTTATATCCTAGCCTATCTCGGGTCCGTTTGGGATCTGCTTATTTTGCTTAATCAAAAAAAATTTCTCTGTAATGCACATCACAAATATCCACGGCCTTCTTCATCAATCACAAGTTTAACCACCAAAAAGAAGAGTGGATGGGCTGACCAAAGGTAAACCCATTTAGAAAAGTTTTCCAACTCCTTTTAGGAACTTAAAATCCTCACTTCCAAGTATATATATATCCCTTAAGAAAAATAAAACTTTTTTTTTTTTTTTTTGGGATTTTGATCCCCAAAGAATTCTGAACTCCTTCCTCTCAAAAGATTAAAAAAAAAAAAAAAATTCTAATATTCAAGACCACACTTTAAGAATGCCAAAAATTATCTAAGAAAATTAATATTTTTTCCCCAGGATTTCGGCCCCCAAAAATTATGAGCCTCTTGCCCCCTTCCTCTCAAAAGAAACAAAAAATGTGTCGAATCTGTCAAATTCTAATATTCAAGAGGTTTACACTTCAAAAAAAATCCCCAATAATCTCATTAATGAGAATAAAGCTTTTTTTTTTTTTTGAATATAAATATATTATAGAGAAAATATAAACGTCTTATTTTAATTCATTCTTGTAATATTAAAATCAAGCCTTTGAAATTCTCAATTTGTATTACAATTTTCTATCAATTAAGCTTTATAGAATCGTATATGAAAGAATGAAATCTAATCAAAACTCATAATGTTAAGAAGTTACTTATAAAAAAAAGGAATATAAAATTAAGAAGTTCAATTTTTCAAACACATTGAATCAAGAATCTTCACATGATTTTCGTTTGCTCCTTCCTCATAAAGTATAATATTTTTCATTTACACTTTTTAAGAAAACACAAATATATTAAAATCTGGGCCCCCCAAAACAAGAATTTTTTACTAATTGGTTTGATCCAACTCTTTTTTCTTGAGATGTTGGACAACGGCTAAGAGATGTAAATTTTTTCTTTATTTTGTTAGATTATAATCAACCAAAATATAAATTTTAAGATCTTGAATTATCATGATTTTATAACTACACAAATTATTATAAAGTTTACCTTGATCAACTGCTAAAATTTTCTTAAAACCAAGTCTTAGTCTAAAAAGTACTTAATTTTTATAGAATTGGTTTCTTTCTCTTGACCTTCTTTTCTCTTTAACTATTCAGTGTATGTGATGGGATAGTTGAATGTCTTTTTTCTTTTTCTTTTTTAGGTAAAAAGAAGACCAAATTCCTTGTACATATAACCTCCACTTGCCTATCAAAGTTGAAGTTACTTAGGAAACTTACTTCTCTATTAAACAATGTTTTAAGGACATGTAACTTCTTATTAAATCATAACATACGTGAAGTTATGAAATGGAAGTGTTATAAAATGGGACAATTTAGTCTTACATTCTCCCGCTTGGCCCATATGATAACTTACATCAAGGCTTAATAAGATTAACTCTTAGGTGCACAATGGTACACATCCTATCTTACTTTAAATTGGTTATCACAATACTATAATTAAACAGCCCACTAATGTGAGTCATGATGGTTCCATATCAATCATATGACATAGTTTCTTTCATGTACTACAACACTAGCAACTTGTTTAATATAGCCTATAAATGAGAAGTGACTTAAAGGTCCAACAATAATGTCTCTTTTGTTAGAGACTATTCTTGTTATTAGTCATTGATTATCATATATGTACGTACATAAAATAAATAGGAATAATCAGAAACGCATTTAATGAGACCACAAAGTGTCAAAAAATCATAAGACAACATTAGAAATAACAACCATCATGTTCTATGTTCAAGACCCATTCGATCAATATGTTCTTTAAATGTCTTAGGAGGTAACCCCTTTGTCAATGGATCTTGATAATAGCTTAATTTTGCATATTTATATCATTATTAGAAAGCATTATCAAACTTATTTAGAGTTAATTTATGCATTTTATATTTGGTTTTGGAATAATGTTGAATTATTAATTTTGTGCTTAATTTAATTTTAATGTGTGAATTTGTCTTTTGTTGGAGAATGGAATTAAATAAGTGGATTTGTGCAAAGAAGAAAGCTAATGGACTTTACTTTTACAAGGGCCATGATGAAGTTAAAGAAGGCCAACCCAATTAAAGTCGAGTCCAATTGGAGTAAGGAATTAAAGGAAATTTGCATCAAATCCAAGTCTAATTCGGACTAGGATTCCAGCTTGTGCGTTAGTTAGTATTTTGGGCATAACATTCGGCTTCAATGTCCAATCAAGATGATTCAAGTTAGGCTGGAATGTTAACTTAAAGGGATACAACTTTGTAGTTTACCAAAAATCCGAATTTGGAAGTTAAATTGGCCAAAAACGTCGGTTAAGTGAAGCCTAAAAACCTAGAATTTTCTCCACACAGGAATTCAACTTGTAATAGGATACCTTGACTTATTTAAAGGCTCTTTACGGCAAAATTTAGAGGAGAGCTGCTCTAGAATGCAATTTAGGTTTTTCTTTATTTTATTTTATAGTTTTTAGAGTTTTATTTGTGTTATGGTTTGCTAAAATCCTTGCTAAGGCAAGGGGTGAAACCCAACCGTTTATTAGTATGTTCTTAACAATTATTTTATGGTTTTAATGCTTATGTTATTATGTTTTTGATTGATTTACTCATCTAGAAAAATGTTTAGTTTTGTATAATTCTTTGATTTATCGTAGACTTTGGCATGTTAAATGCTTAGTATTCCCTGCAAACTAATTCACTAATTTTGTTTTTCCTAAAATCAATTAATTTCATGAAACTAACTTAGACAATTAATTCTTGAGTTCTTATTGTTAAATCATCCGACTAAGATCAACTTTCGTATGAATTTTAGTTGAGTTATAAAATAAATATTGTTAAGACTACCAATAGATGTGTTGTATGTGGATCCCTAAACCTTAGTGCCTTAATATATTGTTATTTTTTCTCTTAATTTAAATTACCTTTACTAAACCATCAAAATCTCTTCAATTAAACGTTATTGTTTTAATTTTATTCTCTCGTGGTTTGCTAATCAATTCTCTTTTCCCTGTGGATTGGCCTCGGACTTACCGAGTTATTATTTCGCGACAATCTTGCACTTGGGAGCATTATTTAAGTCGCAGCAAGTTTAATCATAAGCTGTGTGCTTATGTGTTCTATTGACACTCGTTGTTTCTAAACTTCTTCCTTAACCGTAAGGTATTTTAATTCCATGTGTTTTACACCATTAGAATACTTATCGTTTTTAGAGAAAAACATAGTTGCAGAGTTATCACAATAAATTCTCAATGGCTTGGAAATTGAGTTAACAATTCCAAATTCTGAGATAAAATTCCGCAACCACAATCCATGAATTATGGCGTTAAAGCATGCCACAAATTCAGCTTCCGTAGTGGATGTAGCAGTGATAGTTTGCTTTGAACTTTTCCTTGATGTTGTTCCTCCAGCTAACATGAAAAAATAACCGAAGTGGACTTTCAACTATCAATGCATCCAGCAAAATCTGAATTTGAGTAACTAGTGACCTCAAGCTTATTAAATCTCCTAAATGTAAGCATGTAATCCTTTGTGCGTTGCAAGTACCTCATTACTTTCTTTGCAGATTTCCAATGATCCAATCTTGGATTGCTTTAGTATCTTCCTAGCATACCAACTACAAAGTTGATGTTGGGCCTTGTACATATTTGTGCATACATTAAACTTCCTACTGCAGAAACATAAGGAATTCATTCCATTTGTTTCTGCTCCCATTCATTTTATGGGCACTGCATAAGGCTGAATTTGTCCCCTTTTTTAATTAGGGCAACCTCATCAGAACATTTCTCCATGTTTAATCTCTCTAGAACTCTTTCAATATATGTTTTCCAAGACAACTCTAAAAGTCCACGTGATCTATCTCGGAATATAAACTTCCCATTGTCGGGAAGCTTGTTTAAGTCCGTATATATATTTACTTCTTAAGTTTGTTAGCTAAGTGTTCCTTACCCTTAATGGAGAAACCCTCAGGTTGATCCATATAGACATCCTTTTCTAAACTCCCATTCAGGAAAGTAGTTTTCACATCCATTTACTGCAACTCCAAAACATAATGAGCTACCAATGCCAAAATGATTTTAAGTGAGTCATTGGATATGGGGGAGAAGGTATCTTGGTAATCAATGTCTTCTTTCTGAGCGAAACCTTTGGCCACAAGTCTCGCTTTAAATCGTTCGATATTGCCATTAGAGTCACGCTTGGTCTTAATGATCCACTTACTACTAACTTTCTTGTATCCTTCAGCCAATTTGACGAGATTCTGGACTTTGTTTTGGTCCATTGATTTCATTTCATCTTTCATGGCATCCATCCATTTAATAGAATCAATACTTTTTATGGTTTGTGAAAATGAAACCGCATCCTTACTTGTTCCTATATCAAAATCATATTCATGTAGATAAACCATATAATCATCAGAAATAACAGTTTTTCTTTCTCCTTTAGATCTTCTTGATGCTACCTCTTGTGGTTCTTCTACCACATGTTTATTGGTGAGCATCTCATTATGGAATAGTGATTCATTAATTTGTTGTTTAACATTGTTTGGCTGTTCAACAATTGCTGGAACAACAATTTCATTTGAAGTTATAGGTAATGAAACCTGTACCCTAACTTCTTGAATATCCACATTTCATATATTATCACTCTCACCGATTTCATCATTTTCAATGAATCTAGCATTACTGGTTTCCACAATTCTCGTACTATGGTTAGGACAGTAAAACCTACACCCTTTAGACTTTTCAAGGTAACTTATAAAGTAACCATTGACTGTTTTTGAGTCTAATTTCTTTTCATGTGGATTATAAATTCTAGCTTCCGTTGGACAACCCCAAACATGCAGGTGTCTTGGTTTCTTTCCTGTCCACAGTTCAAAAGGAGTTTTTGGAACTGCCTTACAAGGAACCCGATTTAATAAGTATACAGTGATCTTAAGAGCATACATCCACAATGATAAGGATAATTGCATGGAATTACTTAACATACTCCTAACCATATTCATTAGAGTACGATTGTGTCTTTCAACCACACCATTTTGCTATGGTGTTCCTGGCATAGTGTATTGTGCACAAATGTCATGCTTTTCAAGGGGTTTAGAAAATGGGCCTAGGCATTGCCCTAATTCATCATACTTTTTATAATATTAACAACCTCTATTGGATCTAATGATTTTCACTTTTCTTTCTAATTGCCTTTCTACCTCAATAATGTACACCTCAAGAGTTTCCACTCCTTGAGATTTTTCAGGAAATAAATAAATATAAGTATAATGTGAAAAATAATCTATAAAAGTGATATAATATTTTTCTTTACCGAAAGATAGAACATCAAAAGGTCCACAAATGTTGAATGCTTGAACTCCTTAATTCGTTATGATTTGAGAATATATTAAATGCTTAATCTCCCCTGTAGCATGCCAATTGAATTACTTGCTCTATCGCTCATGTTCAATCTAGTTTACAAGTTGTTTGAGTACTCTATTATTTTATATTCCGATTAGGGGAGTCAGTTATCTATTCTAATTGAGTTAAAAATAATCCAAGTTCATATGATAAAATTAATATTAGGTGGATCTTTGAATCCCAGTGTTTTTCCCCATTAATTTCTCTTAAATTTATTATGTTATTTTCAATTGTAGTTTTAATATCTTTTTGCTCCATCTTTGGTTAGAAAAACAAACAAACAACTATTTTTATGTTCTTTTTAATAATATTGGTTTTTGCATTAGTGCTAATAATTCCCTATGGAGAGACTTCAAACTCATCGAGATATTATTACTTGCAAATAATCTTGCATTTGGTTTGCATTAATTTAATTGCAACAGGAAGTAAGGTGCGATGTGAAACGCAAGTTATAGTTTAAGATAATAATTGTGTATTCTGAAAGTTCAAGATGGTAAATATAAGCGGGAATATATTTTAGAGTGGCAAAATATAATTGTCCTTTATTATTTTTTAACTAGTTACAAATATAATTATTGAGCGTGTTCAAGTCATGGGGAACGTAATAAGCATATCATTATTAATTCTTAAGATAGTAACCTATTTATAACCATTCATGAGAAGTAGTTTAGGACAAGAAGGTTAAACAACACAACAAAGGGCATTAGTGAACTGCCATAAGAATCTAGTTCAACTCAATAGCGTAGCTCCTCAAAGACATGATCCACATTATGTCCCCACTTTTCATTATACATCTGCAAAAGCTTCTCAGCTGGTGTCACACCTGCAATAGTTAAAATCATATCATGCATGTATTGCGTATTGTGAAGCCAAAAAAGAATACACACATTCCTTACAAATTATTTACCTGTTGCAACAATCTCTGCTAGCTCATTCAAGTACACTGATTCCTCGAGGCTTCTCCTTTCCAAGCCATCCTACAGAAGAATACATATGTGTCTTAGAAGATAGCCAACTACAACAACAACAATTACACTAATAATATTTTGCCTAAATTACCTTCGCCCACTTTATCACACTTTCAGCTACATCCTTTAGCAAGCTTCCTTGAAATGGTGTGTTTAGACCAGTCGTAGGAACCTATGAAATAAAAGTTTAACTTAGAATTGTCATCTCAGTTCCATAGAAAGAAGTAATAAAAACTAAGTAGAGAATATAAAGCATCATGTGTGTCCAAGTTATAGATGATGGTTTCACTATGATGTGATTGCTAGAAGTATGAAACGTAACCAGAGGCTTAACCTTGTCAAAGTTATGCCACTTTGATAATCTTCAAACACTGCCTGTTACATCTGAAAATGTCACGTTTGTTGTGACGTGAAAAATAACAGTTGATGGCCTTTTTATATAACTAGATTCATGAAAGAGGTTAAATTTTCCTAGACTATATTCCCTCATAGTTGGTTCTGTCTTTACATTCTTCTCAACAGTAGAACTCTAATATTTGCAATACAAAACCAAACTATCCAACATGCCAAAAGTATACATATATACAGTATATACCACTGTTATTTTTTGTTTGAACGCTATGCCTTTTTATTCTAAAATTTGGGATAGTCGGCATTCTAAATTCTACTGTTAGTAATTTTTTGTGGTATAGCAAAATTAGGAGAAATTCAAAATTTTCACCAAACTTTTTGGCACAAATTGTTGAGTCAAAATCCCAGCTACAAATTCCACCTAGATAGACATCTTTTTCATAAAGAATATCTACAAAATAAAGAATATTTTATAGTACTTGCATTACCTTATCCCTTAACTTCTGTCTTTCTTCCGAGGTCCAATCAGATATCATTTCTAAAACATTTTGTAGTGAAACCTCATCATACAATAAACCTACCTGAAATTTAACAAATAACTAAAATTAGAAAAGTCGTTGGGTATTATTTATCCAAATTAACTAGGCACACATCATTTGATGATTAAAATTTCTAAATATATGTAAGTCGGATGACACATGATCATGGAAATTTTATGGAAATGATCAAAGATAAGTTGCAGCTCTCTCTAACTTGTTATATGGTATCTAAGCTGTAGCATGGACATGACTCCACAACCGACTGTCATAATATTATCTTGAAATCACTTAACCTTGTTGAAAATCTCTCAATTACTAGTTTCATATCCTAGGTCCTCAAGTCAAATGTGTAAGGTCTATAATGTTTCTAATTAAATATCTTAGAAAGTGATGCTTATTTCATATAATTATGTGCTTTTGAATCATTTACGAAAAGAATGACTATTTATAAATAAAACAAAGAGACTAAAACCCAAAATGCTGGTAAAGCACACAACATCGTCAAAGGTCCTGCATCAGCACCCCTCATTTCCAAATATCTCTTTAACCTGACCTGAACAGGTAAGATATGACATATATTATTATGCACTAGTAAATCATGAAGGATAGTTTAATATTAGTATAGGCACTAACAAATTGAGATCTAATGCAATAACCACCATGAAATTGTTTTGTAAAGGCTGAGATTGAAAGTTAAATAGTTCACTTTTAATCTCAGTCCTTAGATTATATTTTTTTATTTAAAATTCTCTTATCTATTTTCCTTTTCACCTGTACTTTTTTACCTTTCAACTTTTTAAATTTTCTCTTTCACATTCAGGGGTAATTGTATGGTGTAATAGTTCCAAATCCAACTCCAACACCTAAAAACAACAAATTACAAAAAATGGGGATTGCCCACACAAGTAACAGACCTCCGGATATATTGTTGTCAAATGATTCTCCCAATCATTTAGGGTTGGAAATTCACCTGGAAGACTAAGAAGTTTTCCTGCCATGAAGTCCTGCATATTGATGAAGATAAGACCACTATTAATTATATATTAAATATATTATTAGCTTTATTTGGTAACAGAATAGAAAAGGAGAAAAGAAAATGCAAGGAGGATGGAAGAGGAAAAAAAAAATATTAATGTTCTCTATGGTAAGTGTTCGGTAGAAGGGACATAAAAATTAATAGAAAATAAAGTATCTTATATTAGAATCAAATTATACACTTGTATTGAATTGGTTTTAATAGATTGAACGGTTTAGATTGTCAAATCATTTACTTAAACCATTTGCCCTTCTATTTTTCTAATTTTCAAAAAATCAAAAAATCATGTACTCTACAGTTTTTTTCCTCGCTTTCCCACCTTACCAAACTCACTCTAAAATTTCATAAACATTAAAAAATTAATGTTAAGGAAAGAACAGCATAGCTACAGAAGGAAGCCCAAAAATTTAGAGACTTTCAAGTTATATATTGAGTAATAGATGTAAAAGTAAAACCCGAAATGACATTCCAGCGCAATCAATGTACTTCTTTTGCCGATAAACACAAACCATTGGAACATCAAGTGCATAATCAATATAGGGCTCAAACCTGCATAAAGAAAAATTTTAAAATGTTTAAATTAATTGTGCTATCAATAAAAGTTGTATTCATATCAATATTAGAATCATAAAAAGAAAAATATTATTGATTTTCTATGCGTACCTAACCTCGAAAAATGTTTGCCAACTAATTTTTATGGTTGCAAGTTGCAACCAAACACATGAAAACGAGTTATATTAAAAAAATTTAAAAAAAAGAAAAAGGGTTTTTGTTGAAACAAACTAGCCTTATTGATCTATTTTTCTCACAAAATGAAGCAATGTCATTGTCAACATATATAGATTGATATCTTCTACAAGTGACAATAAAATAAACTAACCCAAAAGAGTCATTGAAGACAAAGGGAATCATGCCAGTGCGCCTCTCATCATTATCAGTCCAAGTATGGCTGTTTAAATGGAGAAAAAACAAGAGAGAAGTAAGCAGGAAGCAAATATCTTAAGATATGCAAGGAAAATAATTTCATGGTAGACTATAAAAGAACCTTCTCATGCTGAGGAAACCATTAGGCTTCTCTTTAGTGAAGGGTGAATTTGCAAATAAAGCTGTTGCTACCTGTTTCATTTTGTTACAGTTGTTAAATTTAATGAAATCGGAATTTTTTAAGAAAAAAATATGAAGGCCATAGACTTTACAGGCTGCAAAGCAAGACTAGCCCGAAATTTCCTGACCATGTCGACTTCGGAACTGTAATCCAGATTAACCTATACAATTTCAAAGTGAGCTCAAGTGATGTATATCAATTTCCATTATGAATTTTTAATCTGAAACAAAAGTCTTTCCACCGAATCAATGAATGCATTTTTAGATTTCGAAAATTAGCCAGCTTTTGAACTTTATCACCGCAACTACTAAATTCATTCACCTGAACAGTACATGTTCTATGCATCAAATCCAGTGCAAGTGAGCCACGCTTGGAAAAGAACTTCCTTGCAATCCCAAATCTTGCCTGAGCAAAATTGCTTGGTCAATTTAATATAATAATAATAAAAATAAAAATAAAAATAGTAATAATAATAATAAGGTTAACAGAAAACTATGGAATAATTTTATATATATATATATATATATATATATATATAAGATAGAAATTCTACTCTAACCTAATTAAATGTGTTCTAATTCCTCTATAACGTCTAAGGTGTTAAGTGGTCTAGGAGGAGAAGGATCGAATTCCTCCCCTGATTCATTAAGGTCCTAATCAAGATTCTTATTCATCCACCACCAAAAAAGGGGAAAAAGAAGATGAAGTGATAATGATATCCTTTGTTATGTTTTATGTCTATGCTTTGAACTTTCCCTCCCCTATCTAACTGTTAAAAAAGAAAAAAGAAAAGAAAAGAAAAAAGAATTGAGGAAGGTTGTCCTGTTTCAAAAAAAAAAAGCTTAAGGTAAAGAGCATTAGACGAATGTGAAATTTCATGGAAAAACTAAAATTGATAACTTTTGAAAGTAAAACTTATGATTTAGATGTAATTGGAGTTTTGCTAATGAACGGGCGTGGTTTAATTGTGAGAGGTTCCCATGTAATTATTGGTTTTACTAATCCCTATTTTTATGTAATGTTTTCACTTGTACAACAAAGTAGTATTAATGCTTATGCCAACACAACACTTTTATCCAATTAGAGTAGTTGGAAGGAGCAATATACAATACCATTGGTAACAAAGGCGTGTCTTTGTCTTCCCATTTGGGCTGGAAACCAATTGCCAGGAATCCAATCCCCATTTTTCCAGCAACAGCTTTAACCTTTGAAATGAAATATATCAAGAGATTTCTTTTGCATAAGCAAGTATTTTAATTTTTAAAAGACAAACTCGAATTATATAAACTATTCTTGCTGCATGAAAATGCATTTAATTTTAAAGAGAGTAAAAGAGAGAGAGACACCCTCGCTAAATATATAATACTATTCTAATTATGTTGAATACTTTTTATTTATTTATTTTGAACTAATATAGAATAGTAGAATACCTTGCTTCATGAAAATGTACTTAAGTTGAGGGAGAGTAAGAGCCATGATAATTGTGGATAATAAACTAGTGTCAGTAGTTAGCCTATATGAGTGATGGGGATGTTTTGCTAAGGCCCAAGACACGTCATACAAGGGAAATCAACGGTGCCTACGGGTCCGTCGGTCCTTCAGGAGTAAACAAAAGGACTAGAGCGACGGTATAAAAGCGACAGGGCTGCGCTAAACCCCAACGGGTAAAATGTCAGACGGGTGAACGGAATGTCGACGGAAAATCAAGAGCCAACGGGTCCAACATAACCTTACTTGACCCTCACAAAAATCCATACAAGGAAATATCTTGCTAATCACCAAGGTGGACCTACTACAGATTCATATCTCCATCGTATAGAAAAACACCCTATAATCTAGGAAACCCTAGTGCCAGATCTTCTCCATAAGGAAAAATTCCCACTCTCAAGGGATCTCGATTCACCACTTACTACTATATAAGCGCCAGACCTCCTCTTTTCGCAGGTAGGCAGAAACTCTCTAGCTTTCTCACTATAGAGTTCATAAAGACTTCTCATTCACTAACTTGACATTCGGAGGGTTTTTGGCTGGTACCACACCGGTGCCTTCTATTTGGTCCCTTTGTTCTTATTCACAGGTACCCATTGGAGCGACTTGGAGCCTACAACTCACTGACGATTTCAGCACATCATCAATGAGAATCAATAATAATCTGCCAGGTCAACAAGTGTGAAATTTATTAATAAAGTAGATAAAGTAATTTTTTTAAATAGTAAAATGAATATTTTTTTAAACACCCGAATGTGAATGCTCTAGGACACTTTTTAAGCATCTTACCCTTGATAGAAAAGTATGTTGAGAAATTAAAAAAGTGGCTTCCCTTAGCCAACCACAATAAATGGAAGGGGGCATAAATGACAACCGAAAAAGAAAAAAATAAAAACGGTATTTTAAATTTCTAATATTCAGTACCTTGCTGCATGAGAACGTTCTTAATTTAGAAAGAGAAAAATATCACTAGATCCCTTGGATGATAGTGTACCAGATAGTGTAGGTTTCAAATAGTTTCATCTTCGAGTAGATGCAAAAAGAACTAGAAAGTGCTTTAGAGAAAGGGCAGAAGGCAAAAAATGAACACAACAGAAGGGGATAAGGCTAGGTTTAGGAGTTTGTATATGCAGATTTTTTGCTATCAATTATCTCGGTTATATAAGTGTGAGTGAAGTTCCATATTGGATACTAATGAGAAGAGAGAGTAGTTAATATAACATAGTTAAGCTCATATTCATTGGGCTTAGACCTTTCGAATTAAATGTGTCTCTATATGTTATATTAACTACTAAAGGTATTTCCCTAATATATTTATCTCCCCAACAAGTGGTATTTGGAGCTATTTCTCAGATGGAGTAGGGACAAGTCCCTTTTGTAGATGACAAGGTTCTCAAGGCTTCCTTCGAAATTGGAGCGGGGACATGATGTGTGTACCTAGAGCGCTTTTACAGATGGAGTAGGTATGGTATTTTGCACAAGGTAAGCCCATAAAGCCCATACAAAAGATCTTGGATAAAAAACCCAACAAAGAAGTCTTGCCAATGGGCTAAATCATGGTGTGGCTCAAGGTTCCCATGGACATGGAAGTGCGAGCTGGGTTCCTATGGATTAGCGTGCAAGACTGACACGCGATTCTTATGGATGGCATACAAGAGGCTCATGGAAGACGCATTAATGAAGAAAAAAACTCACAAGGCAAGGGGAAGAGTGAGTAGGACTTGTTCATGACCCACAAAGAGGTCTTGAAGCTCAAAAAGAGGAAGAGACTCACATGTGAGTGGAAGATTGTTGGATATACATGAGTGAGTAAAGTCCCACATTGAATGCTACTGAGAAGAGTGAGTGATTAATATAACATAGTTGAGTTCATACCTATTAAGCTTAGAATTTTTGCGTTAAGTATATTTTTATATGTTATATTAACTACTCAAAATATCACTGTGATGTTTATCACCCCCAACAAATTAAAATGTTTTCAAAAAGAGTTTATATTTTGATCAAATAAAAAGATAAACATGCATGACGATGTGAAGTTCTATAGAAAATGAATCCTCCCAAAACACTAATGCCAAAATTACCAATCACTCATGGGCCCCAAACTAAATGAAAATAAACTTTAGACTATTAATTGCAATAAGTTTGCCTATGGCATCAGAAACAACTAATTACCTGACAAAGGTGTGAATTAATCTCAGCACAAGTTTGATGCAAAGTTTCAAGAGGTGCCCCACTTAGCTCAAGCTGACCACCAGGTTCCAATGTTACCTTTTGCTTTCCCTGGCTCATGATAAATTTTATTCAAACAAATTTACCTATATAATTTTTATTTGGCTTACAATAAACACGGAGGGGAATTTGAAAGCATGTTGATGTTTGACATGGAGAAACCATTTTCAATTGTGACTTGTGAGTATAATTGTAGGGTAATTATTGAGTATTCCCGGAGTACAATAAATGCGTATTTCATCTCTCACATAACTGTGGTTCTCACTAATTAAATTTATGGTGGTACCCACAATTCATGTGAAAGAGAATAAGTATACATTTATGGTATTCCCAAAGTACTCAATAATTTTTCATAATTATATCCTCTGTATTAACTAAAATGAAACTCAGATAATAAAAAAAGAAGCAATTTACCTGTTTGAGTCCTATGACATTGTCACCTTCCATTATTTTATCCCAACCAAATCTCTCAGCAATACCATTGAGCAACTCTGCTATTTGTCCATATCTCATTGGACGTAAACTTCCTAACTCAAAACCAAATTTTTCGTGTTCTGTACCCATTCTGCTAAGACCACATATAAGTTAGCTCATAGTTCACAAATGTACATAGAAAGTAGTTCCAAAATAATAATCATAACCAAGGATTAAGTACAACGATTTTAAGGGGAAAAAAGAAAGAAAAAAGAACCGTATAGTGCTCATCTGGGAAAGTACCCTTATTAAGCAAAGATTTTTTTTTTTTTTAATTCAAGATAGAAATTCTACTCTAACTTAATCTAAATGTATATGTGTGTGAAATTCCTTCCTGGAAACTTAAACCCCAACCCTTACCCCCCATACCCCACAAACACTTATACTTGTAGAGTGACCATCACACCAAGGGTATGTGCAATGGTTAAGAAAACATTTCTAAATCATTCAATAATGGTTAAAATACTTTCTAAATCTCAATGTTTTAGATATGTTTCATTAAAACTTAAACTTTTAAAATGTTTCATTTAAATCTTAAAGTTTCAAAAAATGTTTCATTTAGTTCATCCAAAAAAAAATATGTTTCATTTAAATTTTCTAGCACAATTTTTCCTATTAAAAAATATTTAAAACTGTTAGGATTTGAGTTTGTAATGTTGGCAAACCATGACAAAAAGTAAGTTTCATTGAGTTAGAATGGTGTACTTTCAAGTCCAAGACAAAAAACTCAAGTTCATGATGAAAAAAAGTGAGATGCAATCTGTTTCTCTCGATTGTTGTTCAAATGCTCTCAATTGTTGTTCGATCGGTTGAGAGTCGCAAATTAGCAAAAATCAGCAAACGTAAAAAGCCCATTACTTGACCATTTCAAGCCCAAATCGCGATCCGTTTTTTGCAGTATTTAAAGGATATTATAAGCTAACCCTGGGAGGGGTTTTTAGAGAGAGGAGAGTGCATATTGTGCCTCCAATTGTAGATCTAGGATTTCTATACCCAACTCTTTCTTAAATCTTCTACTGGCAATATTCTTTGAAGAAACTCAAGATCCAATGTTGTAGAAGTTGCTGCATACATGATCAACTACTGCTGATGGTCTAGGGCTTTGGGTGGAATCTCAGAGTCACAAACGTGGGTGTTTGTGGTCAACAAATTCAGATAGAAGAGTTCGTGGATTTGGAGCTGCATGTGGTCACATGATTAAGTACTACAAGAGGTAGATTTAGATTTAGGAAAAATCTATTGTAAAACTTTAATTCTATCATAGTGAATTTGTCGCCTTGAGGATAGTTTAGGTTAAATCCTCATCAGGTTTTTTACCTTGAAACTATTGGTTTCATTGGTTTTCCTAAGTAATCATATCGCTTGTCTCTTTTACTTTTCCACACTGTATGATATGATTGTATATGTTTAACCTAGATCTGAATAATAAACCTAAGTAACAACTTGGTTAATTAATTAGGTTAAACAATCTTAGTGTTCAGGGGTCTAAACAAAACAAACAAGTGGTATCAAAGCAGGTTAACTCTTGATTAGGTGGTTTTACCTAGAGTTGATCCTTGATCCCTACTATCATGGATAATTTTAAGTGTCTTACTACTTTTAACTGTGATAATTTAAATAAAAAAGACACTAATGCTTCTGTTGATCTTATTGATTCATGTGAAACTCTCCGTAGGGAATTAACTAAATCTATGAAAATTGCTAAGAATTCAAAGAAGAGTTAAAATTGGCTAATCTTGAAAAAGATGAATTGATTGTGAGATTGGATGAATCCAATAAAAAGAATGAATTTTTGAGAAATCAATTTTACTCTCAAGATGAAAAGGTCAAAAGTTTGGAACAAGAGTTAGCTGAGTCTAAAGCTGAATTTAAAAATTTGTCTTGTGCCAAACTTGCTGTTGTTGATAGGTCAGTTCTTATTTCTCTTAAGCCTGAAGATGAAAAAGTTTATATTCCTCCTTTTAAGAGGAATCATAAAGAAAATGATTATTTTGCTAGGTTAGACAAAGGTAAAAGTTCTGATGTAGACGCTGAAATTTCTAAACCTATGTCTAAACCTACTGCTGCAGAAGAAATCTGTTTTGTGCCTACATGTCACCTTTGTGATGTTGTTGGTCACTTTAGACCAAATTGTTCATTGTTGAGGTAAAACCAAAACTTGAAACTAGATCTGCTTCTAGGAATATTGATATTTCTAAATTTGTTCCTGCATGTCACTTTTGTGGTGTTACTGATCACATTCGTCCTAACTGTCATAAATTGAAATTTAAGCATTCTGTGTTTCAATCTAGGATATTTGATGATATATCTCTTGCTACAAGTCCTGATAAATTGTTTCATGTGCTTTTGAAAAATTTAAGCTTGTTGGCTTGTGAAAGGAAATTGCAGGATTTCAGTCTCTCTCAGAAGAAGTGTGTAATACCTCAAATACATTCTGTTTCTCGTGGTTTTTCACCTACAAAGCCAATGACACGTGCTATATGGGTGAAAAGATTTTCTAAGGTGATTATTGTTTACTTGTCCTTGATTTAATTCTTTCAATTATTTGTAGACATTTTTTTTTTTTTTTTTCTGTTTCTGGTTGTTTTCTTTTCTTAAGTTGTTTTGTTTATTAAAAAAAATCCAAAAACATTGAAAATTTTCAAAAAGACAAAAATATTTAATTTTGAGTCTTACTTTATTTTTCTTGAGGATGACATGAATTATAATATCTCTCTCTTGACTTAGAACATGCTTGACATTGTAGAGAAACTTGAATAGTGTGCGTTGCATAACTGAGTGCATGACTATTTTGAGATAATTTTTTTTTAAAAAAAAATTCAGTATTTTCACACATGTTGAAAAGATGGTGGAAAGAGATATTTCTAATTATGTGTGAGTATGTATTAGATAGTACATGTACTCATGGGTTAATTAAGAAATTGATATTCTTGTCTGTGTGCCCCCTATAGCTTAGATGAGCATTGTCATGCAAAAGCGCCTCTTTGAAGGGGCAGCTAGCACTAGTGTATCCTGATACACTAATGCTAGCCCCCTATTCCTCACATTCTCGGTTCTCCTATAAATACCCCTTATTTTTGGAAAAATCATGCAAAAAAATATGAAAAAAAAAAGAAAATAGGTAGAAATTAGTGAAAAATATGGACAAATAGGGAGAAAAAGTGAGAAAAAAATAGAGTGAAGTCAGAAAAAAAAAAAAAAATCCGAAAATCCCTTAGGAAAATCAAAAACAATTATCTCTCTCTCTTTAGGAAACCCTACACAAAAAGCCTCATCCTTGCTTCATTGTTGTAATTTTTTTTGGTAAGGTTTTGGGATGGGTTTAGTTCTTTAATAACTAGACTCATCCCTCCCTTTTTACTATTGTAATCATCTTTTCATATAAAATAAATAAATAAATAAATATTTCCTTTACTTTGTTGTGTAAATAGTTGCTTTTCTTTTACTATGCTCTTATATATTTTGTGCTTGCATCTAACCCTTTATTCCAATACTATTAATATTGTTGTTGATTATTATTATTGTGTTGGATATCCTAGATGGGTCCTGGATCATCTCCTAGGTCATGAATGGGAAATACCCTTAGGGGGAAGAAATCTCATCCCACCTGGGCATCTAGGGTTTTATTGCTTTTTTAATTTCTTGCACATCCCCAATCCCCTTTTATTTTATTGCTCTTATATATATATATATATATATATATATATATATATATATAGGCACTTAAAAAAAAAAAAAATTCTACTAACTTCCTTAAATGGTTTTTAAACCTCCATTTGAGCACAATATGAGTATGTCTCATAAGAGTGGAGATGGCATAGAACTCCCACTTCTTTATGTTGAAGGATCCATTAGGCTTGAAAGAGATTAAAATCTATTTAAGGGAGTAAAAAAAATTCATTTTTAATCAACTTTACAATATTCCAAGCTTTTACTTTTATGTCATTTATATTCCAAGCTTAATTTTACTTTTATGTCATTTACATTACAAGACTTTACATTCCAAGCTTAATTACAAGTCTTTACATTCTTGTCATTTAGATGTCAAGCACTTTACTTTTCAAGCTTTATTTTTCTGCACTCTATTTTAATGTTTTCCCTTTATTTTTCTTGTTAATAATGTGCCATAAAGTAAAATGCTTGGGTAAACATTTCCCCCTACACCCTATTCTAAGAAAATGTTTTCTTTTTATCCTCTTCCCCTCTCTCTAAAAGTTTTTTTCCAAAAAAAGGGGGGGGGGGGGGGTAATACCCGAAACCCTAAAAAAAATTGTTTTTAAAAACTGTTTTTTTTTTTTTGAGATGCAAAACTATTATATATATATATATATTGTTCTCAAAAAGAAATCTGTTTTTTTAAGTTGATTTCATAAATAAATAAATAAAAACTGTTTTATAAACCTGTTTATTAAAAATAATCTGTTTCAAAACCAATTTTTATAATAAAAAAACTGTTTCTAAAATTATAAAAGTGTTTTCATAAATTTAAAAAAAAAATCTGTTTTCAAAATCTGTTTTTTCTATTAAAAAAAATAAAATAAAATAACTGTTTTCAAAACTGTTTTCTGGATTAAAAAAATCTGACTTTAAAAACTATTTTCAAAGTAATACAAAACTCTTTTTATAAATTGTTTTTATAAAACTGTTTCTTACAAAACTGTTTTTTTTTTTTTTTTTTTACAAACTGTTTTTATAAAGCTGTTTTTCATAAAACCTTTTTTTATAAAACTTTTTTCTTTTTTAAACTGTTTTTGTAAACTTTTTTTTTCCTAAATTGTTCTTTTAGAAACCTAAACCTGTTTTTTTTTTTTTTTTTTTTTATAAAAATTGTTTTTCAAAACTAAAAAAAAAAATAAAAAAAATTTCTTTATCGTTTTTCTTTTGTCTAGAATTCGTTTTTATAAATTTAAAAAAAAAAATCTTTTTTCATAAAAAAGGGGGGAAGGCCGAAACAATAAAACAAACAAAAAAAATGTTTCCAAACGTTTTCAAAAACGTTTTTCCAAAGTGTTTTTAAAATGTTTCTTTTTAAAAATATTTTCAAAGGCTTTTCTCAAGTATGTCAAAAATGTTTTCTAAAAACAGTGCATGTTTTTTCATGAAACCTTTTTACCACGTAAGAAAAAAATGTTTTCTAAAAAAAATGTGTTTTTGCCAAAATAATAAAGTTAACGTTGTAACTTTTCCTTCCAAACTTTTCTTAGAATAGGTGTAGTTGTGAATTTGTGTTCAAGGCTCACTTTCTTGAGTCTTTGAACACCCTATAAGCTTACATTTGTCCCTAACATGCTTGCCACTAACAAGTTTCTTTTTGTCATTTTTTTGCATGAGCAAAAAATGAGAAAATGGTGGATGACAACAAGGTGTTATTCTTCCAACCCTTTCTTTCCATTTCATCGTATTTGTTTTTGTATAGTTGTTAGTATTCACATGCTAGCTATGTAATAAATAGATACTCACATGTTATTGTATAGTATACTTGTATGTTTCTTCACATGTTACTTATGTGTATATCTAGTATGTTTTGATTATATATATTTTGTTGGAGTTATTATTCACATGATAGTTATACATAAATATTTACTCACATGTATATATGTATATTGTTTGCAAAAGTCTTTTAAAAAAATAATCAAAATGCCAAGTATTCTATTTCTTCACAAAAAGTTAACGTTTGGAATAAATTAAAATGAGGTAATACCTTCGAATAGGCGTTGTGGGATGCTTAACACCTACCCCACACATAACCAAACTTTTGAGTCCAAGATTTTTGGTTCAAAAACTTTTGGTTTACCTTAATTAATGAACATTTTTTAGGTAACTTAAAATAAATTAGACATCTAGGTGACCAATCACACCTAATACAAAACCAATGGTTAGTGGGGACTCCTAAAATAAAAATAAGAAAAATGGACTCACACACACACACCCCACCCTAAATACACAAGCACACACACGTCGCCAAGGACCCAATGTGCGACAAGACCACGGGAATAATCGGGCGTCCATAGTAATTTTGAGACAAAGTCAGCTTTGCACCTTTTTACTCAATGCCATCTTGTTAGAGTCATTTGGTTTGGCAGCCTTTAGAACCTTAGAGTTGATAGATGGCAAGTTCAATCTCCTTCCCATTTGATTGAGTTGTTTCTTGATCCTCCTTCATCTCTCCAACTGGCTAAGGAGCAAAGAGATGAATTCCTTCTATTTGGAGCTTTGACATTAGACTTTATCTGGATGTGGAGGAATAAGGCAGTTCATGAGAGATCACTTCCAGTGGAAGGTCAAGTTAGTAGAAGCCTACATAAGCTGTTTTTGGAGCATTGGTGGCCCAAAGATCCAGTGTTAAGAAGAGGTCCAGCTAGAAGCAGTGTCAGGTGGTGTTGTCCAAACCAAGATATGCTAAAATTGAATTGTGATGCAACAGTTTGAGATTTGTCTTCATGTATAGCAATTGTTGCCAGAAATTGGAAAGGGAAGTTGGTGTTTGCAATTTCTAAGAAAGTTAACGTCAATATCTCTGTTCAAGCCAAGGCTAATGCTATCCTATTGGTTATCCATATTGCTCTTAATTTCTCCTTTTATAGAGAGTGACTGTAAAGTTTGTATAGATGCCATCAAAACTGGTGGGAACTCAGTTCCATGGAGACTTTTGAATTTTGTTGACTCAGTTAAGAATGTAATTAGTGATCTGACCATGTTTTTTTTTTTTTTACTAGGTTCATAGGGAGGCTAATCAAGCTACTCATGTGCTTGCCAATTGGTTCCTTAACCAATCTTTGTTTGGTTCTTTTGATCTGGGATTTGGCCCCCCAAGTTTTAGTAATATATCTTGGCTAAGGCATCCTAGGCTATTGTAGCTTGTGTGGTTTAATAAAGTCTTTTATTCAGCAAAAAAAAAAAAAAAAGACAGAGAGAGTAGATTTTATTAAGAACAAAAGAAATTTGTCTATAAAGAGAGGATTGTAGTCCACGTTCCATATCTTTTTGTCTTAAGCCTTGGTCAATGTCGAAATACCAAGATATATAATCTCATTGATTGAATTAGACATGTATAGCTTCCCTTAAGGGCATGGAGATTGCTCTGGTGATGGTGGTTACGTCGCAGAGTGAGAGAGAGGGAGAAAGAAGAAAAAAAGAATAGTAATGCTACATACGCAATTATTAATACGAAACTTTTCACAATATATAATTGAGTTTATAAGTTATTACCTAGTTTTTATTTGAGTCTACCACTAACATAAAATTATGTTTGATTGGGAAAATGTGTTGGGTTAAGATAGCTTCACTCCAGTTAATTAATTCAATTACCCAAGTTGATTAATTATGTCAAATAACATGCAAATCGTGGAGGCACCAACAAATCACCAAATAAACTAATATGCAGCGGTAAATAAATTAACACGGTGATTTGTTGACAAATGGGGAAAACCTCTCACAAGGCAAAAACTCTCATCGGGTGATTTTAAGGTCACCACTCCCAAGAAGCCACTAATCAACAATCAAGCAGTTACAAATATAAGGAATCTTACCAACTACCATGGCCTATCCCAAAATACCAACCTACTCCAATACCCAATTGGACTTGATCTTGTAGTAGCCTTCTTTCCTTTGATGCATAAATCTCCAATCTGTAACTAACCATTTGCACGGATCCTAGTATGTGACTAACTCCAGCAACTTGAAAGATGTTGTTGGCTGTAAAGTTCTTCACTTCATCAACAATGAAGATCAAGAAGCACTTGATTACAAAACCCTATATCGTACAAACGTAGTAGCTTCTCACAGAGAAAAATAAATCTCTTGGTCTCTGTATCCATGTGTGATGGCTTTTAAAATAAGCCTTATATATGTTTAGGGTTGTAAGAAAAGAAACCCTAAATAAATACACAAGCCTAGGCCGAATTTCAAATCTGGAAAACTGAAAATCGTAATTCTTGATAGATCAAGCTGCTGTCGAGCTATCTATCGAGCTTCACATTAAGTCTTGATAGCAGGCATTTGTGAAGCTATCTTTCGAGACTTAGTTAATAGCTTTTCTTCACTTGTTTCTTGGACCAATCTTCATGTCTTTTAATACGAACACTTGATATGCTTGAACAACATATTTCTTGAAACATGTAAAGTGTTTTTTGTCAAAGAATTAGCCAATTACATAAAATATTACCCTAACAATCTCATCCTTTAGGAATCCGTGACAAAATCACAAGCATAATTATGAGAGAAGTATAAAGCAACAACTCCATAACTATTACAAAAAGCGAAAAGTACATAAGCCTAACAACTACATTAAGCTCTTGAAAAACTTTGCAAGAAAAGAGATCATGGCATGATAGACTTGCAACCTGTCTTATCTGAAACACTTAAACAAGATTCATCAAGGCATTAAGTGTGAAACATAGACAAGTTGTATAAAAGAAGAAACATGTGTATAAAGATAGAAAAGAAACAACACATGTAAGACAAAGGTGTAGAAACATACATCATCATATATATATCAAAAGAATACAATGTATGTAAAAGTGATCACAAGACCATGGTACATGTAATGAGAAACATACATCAAAACCTCACTACATCTCTCAAAACACTCTCCCCTTAACTAGTTTATCCCTATGCTAGCTCTCCCCCTAACAACAAGACTACTTTCATATACAAAATTAATCCCCTTTTTTGTCACGAGTGACAAAGGGTGAATCACTGAGAGGCAGCCATCTCATCATCAGTCTTGGAGCAAAAAGCATCATCATCATCATCATCATCATCTCCACCATCTGAAGAAGACTCCTTAACATGCTCAGGTGAGGGAGAAAGAGAAAAACCACCAAGGCGAGACTGGTGGCAAGCAATGCGACCAATCCTAGTGTTCATCTGACACATCTCATTAGAAAGATGGTCAAGACGACTACCAAAATTAGCACGCATGAGCTGAAGCTAATCCATGATGGCGGCGGGAGAGACCTCGACTCTAAAAGAAGAAGAGGGAGGAGCAGATGAGGAAGAGGGTCTAGAGGCAAGAGCAGCATCCGTCGAAATAGACCCCACATGAGGCCGCTTTGTAGCCAACTGTGTGTCACTCCTCCGAATAGATTCCTTACTAATGGCACCCATGGCATAGAAAGGAGTAGAGAGAGGAATGGTGACATGCACGTGTGATATGATGCATGTGATAGCCGAAGGAAAGATGAGCTTATCACGTGTAGCAATGTCTTGATAGATATCTATCATAGATACTATCATATGTGAAGGAAAATCTATAGAAAGATCTTCCAGGACAGAAAGAAGGAAACGATCATGGGGCTCAGTGATAGAGTTATAGTGAGACCGTGGTGTGAGAACAAAGGTCATCACCATATTAAGGATCCTTAGACCCTTAGCAAACTCGACTATAGAGAAATTAAGAGTATCTCCCCACACCATGGCCTTCTCACAAAAGAATGAGGCCAACTCGTCACAAGGTATGTTATGTAGACGAAGGTGACTAGGATAGTCTAGATGAGCTACCCTAGGGACATGTAGTACCTCAGCAATGAAATCTGGAGTAACTATGATATGTGTTCCTTGAAATACCATAATAAACTTAGGCACAGTGGTATCGATGGTGTGCATGTTGGAGTAAAACTCCTGAATGAACACACTGGGACACTTCTTGGGTATCTCACATAGAAAAGCCCAACCCCGAGAGCTAACTACACAGGGTAGAGGAGTGTCTGAAAAAGAATGATTTGGCGTTTCGAATGAATCACTCAATCAGATTAGTTCTCATAGAAGTCTGCTTTAGCCTTCTCATCATGGAACCTCACGGAATCAAGAAGAGAGGGAGAAGAAGAAGAAGTAAAGGAAGCACCACGACGAGTGATTGGGTTCTTGGAAGGAACAGACTTTTTAGGTGCCATAAGAAGGAAACTAAATCGAGAGAGAAGAAAAGAAACAAAGGAACACAGCAGAAGATAAGGCACAGGAAAGAAGAAGAGAACGAAGTGCAATGCATGATAATGCATGAGTATGTTACGTGCAAAAGAAATTTGCATCATGGGCAAAAACCCAATCCAAGCTATAGCACTCACATTGGTTAATCAAGCACATAACCTAGAATTCATGAAAACATGATAATAATGCTAGAGAATGTAATGCATAAGCATGTGAGAACAAAACAACAACACCCAACCCAAAAATTTCACAAATAACTCAAAAACCCAAAAATTTCCCAAAAACTTGAAAACCTCAATCTAAATGCATGAAATGCATGAAGAATGAGAGAGGAAAGAGATTTAGAACACTTACCAAGGGATTAAGGCTTGGATTAGGCCAAAATCTTGAATGGGAAAAAGTTTTTGGTGAAAAGGAAAGGTTTGGATCAAGAGAGAAGAGAGAGAGATTGAGATATTTGAGTTTGAGCAAAACTGGGTCGGACCTCAGATATATATAGAAAAATGCAGCTCGATCGATCGAGAGGTATCAAGGAGGTATCGACGGCAAAAAGATCTCGATAGATCGAGGAGGTATTGAGCATTTATTGAGTAGATAGAAACTCCAAAGAATTGGCTTGATGGATCGAGTTATCCATCAAAAGGTATCGAGAACAAACCCAAAAATCTCAATAGAAGAGGCATGTATCGAGGTGCTATCAAGCTTCTATCTAGGAGGTATTGAGCATCTATTGAGAAGCCTGAAACAAGGTTTTTCAAGGAGGAGAAACAACACATGATGAATGCAATCAATATAGACACCAAAACAAGCAACCAAGAAGCATGTTAAGCACTCAAACCCATCATCAACTCTAGATGCAAAACATTCCTAGATCACAAACACACTAAACAAGTCTAACCAATTTTATTTAGAAAAAAAATTTAGACATTTTAGAGAGCATATACTACCACATGTATTCCTTGTGATGGTCAAATCACATTGTGCCTGTACAATAGTATCAAGAGTAGTAAAGAGTATGCATGTTGTGCGTGAAACTTTTGCAAGAGAGCATAAGTGAATCATTATATGAAGAGTAATGATATAAGAAGTCAAGTACATCCACACACAATCATAACTGTTTGATGGGGACTATCACCTTCGAGGTACATCATATCACTCCCACATCTCCTAGAAACATGCTTGCAAGCATATTTGAAAGCATTTTGATTCTTTTCGTTTTTCATGTTCTTTGTGTATTTGTCTTTTTAAACATAACATGCATGGGTAAATTAGAGAGAAAAGAATTACCCAATTATGAAAGCCAAACATCTTGTTTTTGTTGTGCAAGTGCTACACCTTACCGAGCACGGCTTTTATGAATTGCACATAGATGTTGTATGATTGACGAGTTTTAGTAGTGAGATGGTTATTTATGCCTTTCTCTTAAGATTTTTTAGTCATTCCCATCAAAAAGAGTTGTAGACACTCGATTTTGCACCCATAATTTAATCTTGGAAGATGGCTAGAATGACCATTCATATACCCGAAAAAATCATAGTTGCATTACATGCATTAATTCATTCATTACATATCATAAAATGATTTTGAGATTCTAACGGTCGCGACGGTATGCCCTATTCCCAAATTGGACCGTCAGATTGAAATATATCACAAGATCAAGTTTTCACAGTCTGCATGCATTGCATAGGGGTGAAACCGATCACATGTGATTAATTGAAATTAATGTTAATTGGCTAATGATTAAAATTAATTAAATGAATTTTTGTGATTGGTTAAGTATTTTTCTTAAAGTGAGATTTGTTGCATGGGATTAAAACAAATAAGTTGATAATATTTAAAGGTTGTAGATAATTAGGCTTTTAGGATAATTATATTCAAAATAATTATTTTAAAAAACCTAATTATCACTTTGGGATGAGGTTTATCATGAAAATAACTCTAAAATTCGTCCAAATATAGTTTTAGACTTGGAAAACACTTCAAAAACGTGCTAATCAAGTAGCAGATTTCAGATTCACGTTCCAAGGCACTTTTGGCATAGTAGAACTCAAATTCGGACTAGGCTATTTCTGACAAAGTTGTATATAATTGAATTTCTCTTCAGCTGTCAAAATTTCAGCTTAATCTGAATTTTGAGTAGAAAGATATGATCCAAATCTCCTTTTTTTTAGGATTTTCCCCATACCTTTTTTTGCTTATTTTTTAAGCTGATTGGACTTAATTTTTAAGTAAACCTAGCTTATTTTGTAAGCAACTAACACCTCTATAAATAGGAGAGGCCTCCCAACATTCAGGACCCTTTTTTTGGGACTACTCTCCCCTTACGTTAAAGAAGTTCTAGAAGCCTTGCTTTAGGAACTTCTTTTCTGTTAAGAGGCTTCACTTAAATCCTTAAAAATAAAAAATAAAAAATAAAAAAATTGTTTCTCTTTGGGGAACTCTTTCCTTGAGGTTAAGTTCATGCAGGTATAACTCTAACTTTGTTTCCATAACATGCTTTCATATATGTTTTAGTTTCCATGGACATGATGTTTTCTTTTGTGTTTGAATAATCATGTTTCTTATATGTTATCACATGTTCTCTTTTGCTTTCAAAAGTTTTCACATGATTAATTGATGAACATGTCTAGATCTAGGGTTGAATCTTGCCTTAGAATTTTAGATCTGCAATTTTTCTTTGTGTTTTTTTTTTTTCACTAAAATCAAATTTGCAAGTTTTCTTCATTTTTTTATTAAGAGTCAGATCTGTATTTTTTTTCTCTTTATTTCTTTCTCAAAGTAAAACCAAATCTACATTTTCCCAAATAAAAATCTGCTTTGTTTTTAATAAAAAAACCAGATCTGCATTTTTACAAATAAAAATCTGCCCTGTTTTTAATATAAAATCTGATCCACATTTTTTCAAATAAAAATCTGTTCTGTTTTTAATAAAAAATATTATCTGCATTTTTTCCAAATAAAAATCTGGTCTGTTTTAAATAAAAAATCTGATTTGCATTTTTTAAAAATAAAAATATGACTTCTTTTTTTTTTAATCAAAATCAGATTTGCATCTTTCAATAAAAAAATTTGTGTTTTCAAAATAAAAATTTGTTTTTTCCACATTTAAAAATCCCAATCAGATCTGAAATTTTATTTTAAATCCATTCTTTTCTTTTATGGAAACTCAAGATTAAATTTTTCATTAACTATTCTCATAAAATTTCTTCACACAAAATAAAATGGCAAATCTAAGGTTCTTGACTAAAAGTTTAACCCTAGATCTAGGATTTGACATAGCATCTGTTGCATAACATTTCATACTTTGAATATGGATATATAATGGTCATGTAGAGTCTAGAAGACCAGACTCTGTTTGGGCGGAATGGGTGCCTAACACTTTCCCATTCCATAACCTAGCCCCCGAACTTAGGTTTTTCGATAGTAGACTAGTGTTTTATCTTTTGTTTTGGTAGATTGTAACTATCAAAGTTTTGTAATTTTTACATAGAGTGTATCTAGGACCAAAGCCTTGTAAAGTTATTCTACCAAATTGTATTTGTATAATCAATTAATGACATTAGGTATTTCTGGACATGTGAATTGTATTTTATTTTTTCTTATTTTTTTATAAAAAATAAGTGGCGACTCTACACAATTACCCAAAAGAAAGGTGCCCTAAGCACCCAAATCTCATTTTGAGAGAACCCTTCAAGTAGTGCGGTGTCTCACAAGAGTGATTTAAGATATGGAAGATAAAAGATCAACCAAATCATACAAATCACATAAAAGAGCCACAAAGCTCACATTTCTTAATTGTGCATGAAGATGCTCATCTAAGCTACAAGAGATACAAAGTTGAGAAACTCTATTTCAGAGACCATCCAAAGGTACACAAGTACCAGTATATACAAACACACACTGTTTTTGTACTTTTCAATTTTTTCCTTTTTTTATTAAAAAAAAAAAACTTAAAACAAACAAACAAACAAAGCATCAAAAACTAGACTGACTCAAACCACAACAACCAACCATGAATGAGATCAAGAAAGTGAAGGAATCACTTGGAATCTTTTTCCTTCCAGATGGGAGACTTGGATGGAGAAACTTTCTTTTGCATAAACCTTTGTTCAGATGGATAAGGAGGAGAGTTGAATCCATTGAAATTAGAGAGTAACATGAAAGCCTTGAGAAGTTCTCCAAGAGGAGCTAAAGAAAGTTGGAGTTGATTTTGGCTCCCAAAAGATGACACACTATTACTTTGTTGAGTAGCTAACCACTTATAGCAATTTGGACGAGTGTGCCCAGATACTCCACAGTAATGGCAGAAGTGAGGCTTCTTTGGTTGAGACTTCTTGTTGGTGGAGCGATGATTATTCTACTTAGTCTCTTTCTTTCCAACCTTAGGGGGTGCTCCTAAAATGGATTTTCCCTTATCTTTTTTATCCTTACTCACATTTTCAGTCTTAGGTTCAATTACCTCAGAGTTATTATTATTAGCAGGGGGAATAAAGATTACTCTATTTAAAGAAATAGAAGAAGTACTACAAGAAGAGAGAGAATGATCATACTCGAGACCTGTTTTGTCAGATGCAGACTTCTGGAAGTTGAGCATTTCATCCAGCTTGGCACTTGATGTCCTTTCTGTAAAGTTGTGATTTACAACTATGTGTTTTGTTGGCTTTAATTTCGTGCCAAATTTTATTGTAATTCTATTTCAATCTTTTGTACCCTGTATTTATTGTGGGATTTAATTGTAAGGGTTGTGTGATAAAGAGAGAGAGTGTGAAGACTCAAGCAATTGAAGACTGAAGAGTTTTCGCGGATATCTTGTGACTAAGCATCCCGCGAAGTGACTCATGTGACTTGCACATGCTGGAATGCGAAGAGTCAGGACAGGATGGAAACAGCTGTGTCTCGCGAGTATCTCGCAGGTAAGGCCTTCCTGTGAGACATTCTGTTCTGCCAGACTGTACTATCTGATACACACTTTCTGTACCCACACTATATATACCCACATTACCCACAAATGTTAAGGAGTGCTTCTGAGAGAAAACCCTAGCCAAACAACTTGAGAGTTAGAGATTGTTATACCCACAATCCTCTACACAATAGCTTGTGGATTTTCCTCAACTCCTACCTCTCCATTTCCATACCATTGAGAGGTTGATAGCTCAAACACTTACCACACCCTTTCAGAGTGTCAAGTGATAGTTTGGAGCTGCTGGGAAGCATTGGAAGAAGCCAAAGATGGCAGATGCAACATGGAGCTTGTTGCAGTATCTAGAGAGCTAGACAAGACACGGTTCCGAGAAGCCTTGTTGGAGTAGGAGCTTGGAGGGCTTAGGTACATCGGGTAGATTAGGCTTGGAGGGTCTCTTGCTAACCCATGTATCCCAACTGATTGTCTAGTTGATCGATTACCGCTTGAAGTGTGGCGGAGAGGTTTTACGCCGAGTACTTCGGTTTCCTCTTCGATAACACATCGGCGTGTTATCTTGTGTTTGCATCTTTCTTCCCTACTCTTTTATATTTCCATTTTACTGCTGTGTTGCTTTTTATATGGATTAGAGTAGCTTGTTTGTTTATTCGCTCGTATTTACACTATTTCGCACTTAGTATTAAGTTAGTGTAAAATCTATCGAGTCGTAACTTTAATTTGGGGGTCTAAACAGCTCTTGTGTTTTCAACACATTTTCGAGCTTTCAATTGGTATCAGAGCGGGTACACTCCCTGTGGTTTAAATACTTGAGTGTGATCCTTGACCCTGTTTGAGATGGACCGGTCTCAATCTTTAAATGTTCCACCATATTTTGATGGTAGTAACTATGCCTTTTGGAAAGTCCGAATGAGTGCTTTCTTGTGTTCAATTGATGATATTGTTTGAGATGCGGTAGAAGTAGGATGGACTAGACCGAAGGCCGCTAAATCCACTTGGGATAAGGCAGCACCTGCGGCAGCTAACGCTAACAGTAAAGCTTTGAATGCAATCTTTTGTGGTATTTATCCAGATGAATTTCACAGGATTTCCCACATAACAGTAGCTAAGGAAGCTTGGCAGATATTGGAGACCACATATGAAGGAACAAAGAAAGTAAAGGATACAAAGTTGCAAATGCTAACCACCAGATTTGAGGAGCTGAAAATGAGTGAGGACGAGTCATTTGACTCTTTCTACAATAAGCTGAATGAAGTGGTTATTGGCAAGTTCAACTTGGGTGAGAGAACGGAGGACTCAAAAGTAGTGAGGAAAATCCTCCGATCATTGCCAAAGAGCTTCCGAGCAAAAGTCATAACTATAGAGGAAAGTAAAGATTTGGATGAGATCAAAATCCAAGAGCTAATTGGATCTCTCCAAATGTATGAGCTGGGACTGCCTTCTCATAAGTCGAGCAAATCTCTTGCTCTTAAAACCATCACCGAAAGAATGGATGATTCCTCCGAAGAAGATGGAGTGGAGAAGGAGGTAGCATTTCTTGCAAAGAACTTCCAAAAATTTCTGAAGATGAAGAACAGTGGGAAACCGTTCAGCAGAGGGAAGTTTTCATCCTCCAAAGGTGATAGGAAGGAGTTTGAGAAGAAAGATGGAAAGGATTCACAACCCCCTCAAGGCATCGTGTGTTACGAATGCAATGGTCATGGACATCTTAAAAAGAAGTGTCCAAACTATTTAAGAGGAAAGGGTAAGGCATATGCCACAACCCTTAGTAATTCAGATTCTTCCAATTTTGATTCGGAGGATAGCTGTGATGAAGAAGGGAACTTCTCAACATTTATGACTATTGCTCATGTTGAATCTTCAGAGGACTATAGAAGTCTCCTAATGCGATATAAAGAGGCTAAATGTGAAATAGAGATGTTGAATGGAGAACTGACCGAAGCTTACTCAAAGATAAAATTTCTTGAGCTTGAGGTAGTTCAAACAAATGCCAAGGTAGAGCGAGTATCCACAAAGAAGTTTGATGAGGTCCTCTCTCATCAAAAACCTTTCTCTGACAAAACCGGATAAGGATACACCGGAGAAAGTAGTTCAGCTGTGAATATCTCCAAAGAAGTGAAGTTTATGAAGATCAAAGAGCCAGTTGTAGTTGCCCCTACTATGGAAAAGGCAAAGGTTGAGAAAAAGAAGAATGTGGATGACCAACGGATGTTGAACAAACCCCGTAACCTATCTGTGGTTAGGTCTGAAGCCAGAGGGAAATCATTCCCAAGATCACAAAGAGATCCTAGATTGAACCATTTCTACCATCACTGTGGACTTCAAGGACACACCAGACCAAATTGTCATAAGCTGAGGGCATTGAAGAATGCAAGTGATCAGAGGTCAAGAGGACCAAGAAATGACAAAAGGAATTGGGGTGTTGAGCAATCAAGAGGTTGAAATGGTGATTCCGGAGTGATGGATGCGATGAAAATGATCGATGCATTCACCACCTGTTTGGCAAGCTTCTCCAAAAGGTTTGAAAGCCTCAACACTCTTACCCAATCCTATAGGGATATCACCCTAAACGCATGTGCTGTGTGAGTGAAAAGGGGTACTCATGTATAAGCATTACAACATGTTCATGCATTAATTCCTCCGATGTTTAGGAACATATGTTCATGCATCACGACATGCATAATTTACTTTGCGTCATTTGCTTTCGGTTTATAGCATGTTTCTTTGTTTTGGTTTGTACCTGTTTTTGTTGATCTTACTTTACTTGTTCTGTTTTTTTAGTGTGTTCAAAAAATTCAAAAACCCATAAAAATTGAAAAATCTTCAAAAAGTTGGATCGCTTATGTTGTGTATATCACATGTGAGTTTAGCCTAGTACCTTCGTACTAATAGCGTAGTGCATTTACGAGCTTAGCTTGTTATGTATGCACATATATCTTTGTGGGAGAAATCTTGAAAATTATGTGTGATTGTTGTAAATAGATCTTCAAGCTTGTCATGAATGATTGGTCAATAGTCTTGATGATCTTGATTCTTGCATAGACTTGTGCCTATATCTCTTCCCACCTTTATTTTTATGTTTTTGCAATAGAGCTCATCAAATATAAATCTCAAAATGAAAAGAGATAATGACCTGCAAAAGCCTTTCGCACATACTAGTATTTGACTAGGAAAAAGGGAAAGCAACTCTTCTATTGAATTGTATGGTGCTCAAAAAGCCAAAGGCTAACTCTACATGTTGAAATATCAAAAATTTCAAGCACGGATCTCAAAAGGGAGATGTATTATCCAAAAAGGATCAATTGTTATGATTTATGCAGAAGCCAAATTAAAAACTTCTAAATTTTGTAATCATTCTCTTGTGGGAGGTCATATATGCTCATTTCTATAATTAAGATAGTCCACTTGATTTCGTACCAGTTGTGTATGACTTGATTGAATTGATCATTGAAGCTTCACTCTGGTCTAAGGACTATTCCACATTTGATACTCACCCACAACACACAAGACTTTGATTCAATTAATGCTTATCTCATTTGTGTGATTGTACGTGTTCAAATGTGATGTGCATGCTCAAGTATTTGCTAATCAAACCCAAAAATATTTTTGAGTGTTTTATATGTTTTTGAAAGTGATTTTATACTTTCGTGCTTTTAGTTTTTGTTCAAAATGCATTTTTGTGTTTTTCTTCAAAAACTGGTTCAGAGGTCTTTTCGCGAGAAGCACGCAACTTAGAGCTTCCCCCGAAATGTGCTTAAGGGAAATTACAAAGTCACATTTTCATACAGAAAGTCTCGCTACTACCTCGCGAGTATTTCGCGACTAAACTCTTCTCGCGAAATGTTTTTAGGCAAAAACTGGAAAGTTTTCAAGTTCATACAGAGGCTATCGCGACTGTTTCGCGACTAATAGCTTCTCGCGAAAGCTTCAGTATGTCTCGCAACTAATATCGCGACTTTATAACCCGCGAAAAACGTGTGTTTTCAGTTTTTATGTAGCAGATGTGACATCTTTTCAAAAACTCTTAACTTCCCTCACACTGCCTCTCTTAAACCTCTCTCAACCCAAAACCATTTTTCACTCAAACCCCATCAATTCCAAGCTTGTTTTCTGCAATTTTAACTTCAAGGTATGTTTTCTAAAACATTTTTCTTCTTGTTTGTCATAGATTATGCAAAAAATTAGTTAAGGTTCTCAAAATTGGGGGTTTTTCGAAAATGGGTTGGGGTTCTTAGTTTTTGTGAAAATTTTTCAAAAAATTTGATTGGGCTAAGTCCCATTTGCTGTGTTTGTATCTGGGTTGGCCCCGTGTGGCATTCTACTCATGTATTGAGGCATTTTCTCTTATGTTCATGCATTGTTCATTGGTGTAGTTCATTGTTGCATGCCAAGTGTTTGACAAAATGTCCCAGTGACATACTTGTGCTGAATTGGAATCAAGTGAGTTCCAATGAGTGGATTTTGTCTTGAATAATCATGTTATCATGATTTGGTCACACACTTTGCCCATGTTGCACACACTAGGCACACGCTAGGGCCCTTTAGGCACACCTTATGCATCTCCTGATGCACACACATGCACTAGCATATGCACTGCCTAGGCACACAAAGACACAGTTACTTAATTCATGCATTGTGCCTATGCTTACTTGGTTTAACACCTTTCACATGCTGTTTGTGTTTATTTACTCTGTTTTGAGTTGTTTTTGCTCTATTTTAGGTTGTTTTACCTTTGTTTTGAACTAACATGTTACTAATCATGTTTTGTGTTCTGTGTTTGTGTTTTTGTATTTGTTCTCTTGTTGTGTGTCCATTTGTGCAGATGTCTCCGTTTAAAAGCTCAGCTGTGAAAGGAGGCTGCAACAAAGGGAAAGAGCTGATGATTGATGTTGATGACCCTTCACCGAGGTCAAAGAGGACTCGTTTTTCAACAGGAGTGTATGACCCTGATCTATTCAGATCTTATGCTGCATTCCAGACCTACACGAGCCAGTTTCATGATGCTCCACTGCTAGTTGAAAGAGCCGTTGATCAGCCATCTCTCCTAAACACTAGTATTCCCATCTGGTTTGCTACCAAGGATTGGAACTTTCTTCTCTCAACTCTTAAGGATGCATACAAGAACTTGGTGAAAGAGTTTTATGCTAATGCCCTTGTTGAAGGAGAGGAGATCAAGTGCTGGGTTAGAGGAAAGAGGTTCTCAATTACACTCGTCTACTTGGCGGAAATTCTAAACATCAACCGGCCAATATTACCTATCCCACCGGTATATGATGAACTGATTCCGGATGAAGAGGTTCTTCGGGAAGCTTTAGGAGCTAATTTGGAATTCTCCTCAAATGGGAAGTCAATAAGTGTGGCCTCTCTTTCTCCCGAATTAAGGCTGCTTACAATGATCATATGCAGCAACCTCTATCCTCTATCTAGCACCGGTTACATGAATCTCGGTCGAGCATTATTCTAAAATGATCTGATCACTGACGTGGAGATTGATGTGTGTTCCCATATTTTCCACATTGTAGCAAAAACGGTTGAACGAACTGCTTCAAGGAATTGTATTCCTTTTTGTCGCCTTATCTCAAGGATTCTAAAGCTCAAAGGTGTGCATCCCTCGGAAGATGAGCAACCATATCCACGGCCAAGTCCAATTAATATTCGCACTCTCCATGCAAGCATGAGTCACACCAAGAAGAATACTAAGCAAGAGAGTTATGCTACTCAGGGAAGCTCCAACTCTACCTCCCATGTTTATGATGAACAGCTAGACAACATCATGGCTACTCATCAAGAGATCACTACCAAAATATCCGGACTAGCTACCATCATGCACTCCCAACACATTCGTTTCGACACCAAGTTCACATCTCTCCAAACTCAAATGGATCAAATTTAGAGGAAGCTAGAGGAACATAAAGACTAGCTATTCCATGAAAAAAATGGGGAGATGGTGTTGTTGATAGGGGGAGTGTAGTGATAGGGGGAGAAGAAACCAGAAACAGAAACTACATTTTCTTTGTTTTTACTGCTTTTGTTTAAAGCTTTAAGTACTCTGTCTTTTAATTTCAATTTATTCAGTTTTTGTGAATATCTCAATGCTTTCTAGCATTTTTTTTTTCGTAATTTTAAGATATTGCCAATATGTCTTGAGTACTTCACACTTGTGCCCTTAGTAGGATTTTGTATCCTAGATGCAAATACTTCGTATATTCTGCATTGGTTGAGTGTTGGACATGCAATTGATCCGTGGGATTGATCTTAACTGCATTACGTGTACGAATGAGCATTTACTTGCTAAATGTTCATTGTAGTCATTCTTTAATGACTGATCCTGTTTGATCAAGATATGCTTACACGTTTTATTGTGTTTACTAATTTGATCGCATTTTACTTGCTCATATACGTACCATGTATTCAACTTGTCATAAGCTTAATGAAAATTTTGTTTGTGTTCAAGCGTTTCAGGTTACAGGTACATACGTGCAAGTGCTTCACAGCTTCTAGATTAGGTGTGAGTGAGTTTTGCCACTGTTCCCAAACTCACGTTTAAGTCTAGAGTCTGTTTTAGGGGTTTTGTCACGGAATAGCCAAAGGGGGAGATTGTACAGTTGTGATTTACAACTATGTGTTTTGTTGGTTTTAATTCCGTGCCAAATTTGATTGTAATTCTATTTCAATATTTTGTACCCTGTATTTATTGTGGGATTTAATTGTAAGGGTTGTGTGATAAAGAGAGAAAGTGTGAAGACTCAAGCAATTGAAAACTGAAGAGTTTTCACGGGTATCTTGTGACTAAGCATCCCGTGAAGTGACTCATGTGACTTGCACATGTTGGAATGCAAAGAGTCAGGATAGGATGGAGATAGCTATGTCTCGCGAGTATCTCGCGGGTAAGGCCTTCCCGCGAGACACCCGCAAGACATTCTGTTCTGCCAGACTGTACTATCTGATACACACTTTCTGTACCCATATTATATATACCTACATTACCCACAAATGTTAAGGAGTGGTTCTGAGAGAAAACCCTAGCCAAACACCTTGAAAGTTAGAGATTGTTATACCCACAATCCTCTACACAATAGCTTGTGGATTTTCCTCAACTCCTACCTCTCCATTTCCATACCATTGAGAGGTTGATAGCCCAAACACTTACCACACCCTTTCAGAGTGTTAAGTGATAGTTTGGAGCTACTACGAAGCATTGGAAGAAGCCAAAGATGGCAGATGCAACATGGAGCTTGTTGCAGGATCCGGAGAGCTAGACAAGACATGGTTCCGAGAAGCCTTGTTGGAGTAGGAGCTTGGAGAGCTTAGGTACATCGGGTAGATTAGGCTTGGAAAGTCTCTTGCTAACCCATGTATCCCAATTGATTGTATAGTGGATCGATTACGGCTTGGAGGGCGATGGAGAGGTTTTACGCCGAGTACTTTGGTTTCCTCTTCGATAACACATTGGCGTGTTATCTTATGTTTGCATCTTTCTTCCCTACTCTTTTATATTTCCATTTTACTACTGTGTTGCTTTTTATATGGATTAGAGTAGCTTGTTTGTTTATCCGCTTGCATTTACACTATTCCGCACTTAGTATTAAGTTAGTGTAAAATCTATCGAGCCGTAACTTTAATTTGGGGGTCTAAACAGCTTTTGTGTTTTCAACACATTTTCGAGCTTTCACTTTCCAATTGTGCTCTTACTTGAAACAATTCAGCATCCAGTTTCTTGGTCTTTCCAGCAAAAAAAAAATTTTCAAACCTTAGTGCTCCGATGGTTTGATTAGCCTCATCAACCTTGGTGGAGAGTTCCTCTCATTCCAACTCCACTTCACTTAGCTTTCTCATAGCTGTAAAGCTTCTCATGCTTCTTGGAGACCTTGTACAACTTAGAGTTGGCAATGTGGATGTCATCTTGTTCATCCATCTTCTCAAACTTTGATTCCATCAACTCTTCTTCCTCATCAATCAGTTCTATTGCTTCCTCAGGAGACTCAACAATAGCTGTGAAAGCACTCACTATCCCATCTTGATCACTATCATCAGAATTTGCTTCTAGTTTTGTATCACTCAAAGTGGCAGCTAGGGTTTTGCTCTTGCCAACGGATTTGAGGTATATGGGACATTCTTACTTCATGTGTCCAAATCCTCAACATCCGCAGCACTTTGGCCTAGCAGGAACAATGTTGCTTTGACCAACAACCTCGAATTCTCTCTTGCCTTTGTCTTGGGACTTGAACTGAGAAAATCCAGACTGTTTGCCATCCTTGTCACTTACTTTGACGTTCACATTCTAAATGAACTTCTTGAATTGTCTGGTGATATATGATTTGAACTTAGTATCCTCATCTTCAGACGACTCATCGTTATCATCATTCTTAGCCTTCAAAGCCATGTTATTGCTTTTGTTACTCTTGCCAACCCTTGCTAAACCTAGTTCATAGGTTTGCGAATTCCTAATCAGTTCTGTCAAAGGAATAGAGTCAAGATCCTTTAATTCTTTTGTGGTAGTGATCTTGGCATAGAATCTTTCTAGAAGAGATCTGAGAATCTTCCTGACAACTTTGGGTTTTGGAATCTGTTCAAAAGATTGAAGGCTGAATTCACTATGTCCTTGAGCTTGGCATAGAATTCATCGAATGACTCATCCTCATCCATCCTTATTTCCTCAAAGCTGGTAATGAGCCTTTGGAGCTTGGAGTTTTTAACAACTTTTGTGCCCTTGTAGGTATTCTGAAGAATAGTCAATGCTTCCTTTACTTTTTCAGTGGAAGAGATCTTCTTGAATTCTTCATTGGTCACAGTGCTAAACAGAGCATTTAGTGCTCTACTATTAAAATTTGTAGCTTTGAGGCTCTCATGCGTACTTTCCAATATGCATAATTAGTACCATCAAATAAAGGAGAAATAATCAGGGATTACCCACGATCCATAACAACAGGGGTAAATGGATCACATAGCAATGATTAAAACCTAATCAGAGTGTGCCCACTCTGATATCACTTGTTGGGTTAAAATAGCTTGACCCCGGTTAATTAATTCAATTACCCAAGTTGATTAATTCTGTCAAATTACATGCAAATCGTGGAGGCACCAAAAAACCACCAAATAAACTAATATACAGTAGGAAATAAATTAACACGGTGATTTGTTGACAAATGGGGAAAACCTCTCGCAAGGCAAAAACCCCACTGGGTGATTTTAAGATCACCACTCCTTATAATTCATTAATCAACAATCAAGCGGTTACAAGTATAAGGAATCTTACCAACTAACCTGGCCTATCTCGAAATATCAACCTACAGTTGAATCTTCTCTCCAATACCCAATTGGACTTGACCTTGTAGTAGCATCTTTCCTTTAATACTCAAATCTCCAATCTGTGACTAACCCTTTGCACGGATCCCAGTACGTGACTAACTCCAGCAACTTGAACGATGTTGTTGGCTGTAAAGTTCTTCACTTCATCTACAATGAAGATCAGGAAGCACTTGGTTACAAAACCATATGGCATACAAACGCAGTAGCTTCTCACAGAGAAAAATAAATCTCTTGGTCTCTGTATCCATGTGTGACGGCTCTTAAAATAAGCCTTATATATGTCTAGGTTTTTGAGAAAAGAAACCTTAAACAAATACACAAGCCTGGGCCGAATTTCAAATTTGGAAAACTGAAAATCGTAATTCTCGATAAATCGAGCTGCTGTTGTGCTATCTATCAAGCTTCACATTAAGTCTCGATAGTAAGCATTTGTCGAGCTATTTGTCAAGACTTAGTGAACAACTTTTCTTCACTTGTTTCTTGAACCAATTTTCATGTCTTTTAATACGAACACTTGATATGCTTGAACAACATATTTCTTGATGTATTAAAACCAACTTAGATCTACCCAATTGAAGTAAAGTGCATTTTGTCAAAGGATTAGCCAATTACATAAAATATGTCCCTAACAAAATGGAAAACATGAATGATGAAAAATATTGAGTGGATAAAAAAATATTTTATTTTTCACCATGCATGAAAGTTTTACACCCATTTTTTTACCCAAAGTTTTACCCACTTTCTTTTCACCCAAACAAATGGAGCCTTTTTTATGTCTATCATTCAAAATTAGTAATCTCATCAAATGTAGGAATTTCGTGATTATGGAGTTATTATTGGAGAAAGAAATACAATAATGACAAATGAGAGATTTTTGTTTTGATAAATGACTAACCATTGTTCATCTCCCATTTGGAGTAATTTGGCAATAAAATAGAAGAGATCAGAAGGATGAAGAAGGTGATGGTATCAACTCTCTCACATCAATCAGGGGCGACTCCAAGATTTTTGTCCAGGGGGGTCAATAAGAAACATAAATTATATAAAATCTAAAACAAAAGAGACTTGAATATATCAATATCACAAAAAAAAAAAAACATGAAATTCTATAATTGTCTTCTACGAGGTTTCATATTTTGAAACCATTGCATGATAGATTCATTATCAATCCTACAAGCTATATCTTTTTCAATGTACACAGTCAAACAATCATTCAACCACTGATCCCCCATTCGATTGCGCAATTCATTCTTGATATATTTCATTGCTGAAAAACTTATTTCCACTGTTGCAGTCGCAACAAGAAGGGTCAAAACTAACTTCACAAGCAAATATACCAATGGATATATAACATCCTTATTTGTCTCCACCATCTTTCTAGCAAGGTCCCTAATTCCTTTAAGCTCTAAAAACTCGTCATTGGAGCGCATATCAACAATGTAAGTCTGAAGTTGATTATCAAGTGCCAATACATCTGTCTCAGAAAAATCAGATGGATAAAACTTTGCAAGACGGGTCAATTTTTGTATATCAAAAGCCAAAAACGAATCACTTGGATTCAAGCAAGCCATACAAAGTAGCAACTCAATAGTCACCTCTGAAAAACGATTATTAAGCTCTTGAAGTTGCAGATATATGACTTCAAAGAATAGATCAACACGATAGTGATGTAAATTTGTAATTTGTGGGGCGTTGCGTCGTGGCCTCACACCAACTACAGATATTTCTTCCATGTTCAAGATAGGAATATCATGCTTGCTACAAAATGTGGATACTTCAGTCAATAGAGCTTCCCATTCATGATCTCTCATCATCTGCAATCGTTGCTTAGACACTCTGACAAGTGTCATAGCATTTACAATATCTTGATTTTTCTTTTGCAATGCTATTGACAACTCATTTGTGATTCCCAAAATATTTTTCATCAAGTGTAAAGCAAAGGAAAATTCAAAAGATAGAATTAACCTTAAAATAGATCGAGCTTCAACTCTTTGCTCAGAAAGTAGGCTATCCTTTTCAATCATCTCAAGTACATCAACTGTGGAAGAGAACATCAAAATCAAGTTGAGGATTGTCCTATAATGTGATCCCCAACGTGTATCACCAGCACGTTTAAGACTTGTCTCTTGGTTCAAACCTTGCCCACTTTCAAGTTCACCCAAGTTTAATGCTTCTATAATTTTGGCAAGTTGTGCATTTTGTAAAAAATCTCGTCTTTTACAAGAAGCTCTAACAATAGTGACTATTTTACTAACCAAGCTAAAAAATTCAGCAATATCAGTATGTTTGTTAGCAACAGCTACAAGAGTCAACTGAAGTTGATGAGCAAAACAATGGACATAAAATGCTGATTTATTCTCCTTCAGAATTAAAGTTTTAAGACCATTGAATTCACCTTGCATGTTCTCGGCCCCATCATAACCTTGCCCACGTAGTCTTGATAAACTCAATGCATATTTACTGAATAAAAATTCAATTGTAGCTTTTAGAGACAAAGCGGAAGTATCTGCTACATGTACAATACCAAGAAATCGCTCTGTAACAATTCCCTTTTTGTCCACATAACGCAAAACAACAGCCATTTGTTCTTTTATTGAGATATCACGGGACTCATCAACTAAAATTGAAAAGAACCCACTGCCAAGATCTTCGATGATGGCATTAGTAGTTTTATATGCAATTGCATTCACAATGTCTTTTTGAATATCAGGATGGGTTAGCTTGCTGTTTTTTGGAGTTTTCTGCAACACTTCATTAATAACATCATTATGATCTGCCAAAAATTGTAGAAGCTCAAGGAAATTTCCTTTATCACTTGAATCATCAGATTCATCATGACCACAAAATGCTAACCCCCGATGCAAAAGGAATCTTATGCAATCAACTATTGCATTTAATTGAGTCCGATATTCAATTTTATCTTGATTTGACTGCTTAACAAAAACACTTTGAATGTGTTGATTTTGCTTCATTAGATTTTCACCATTCTTAAGAGCTTGGTTATGGGCACTATTAACACCTCCAACATGTAGGTCTAGCTTTTCTTTCTTATTCCAACTATTGAATCCCTTTGTCACAAAACTGTCACCTCCAGATTGCATACCAACATCTTGTCTAAATAGGTAACAATATAAACAATATGCAGCATCCTTTTCAATACTATATTCCAACCAACTTTCATACTCTTTAAACCATTTAGGATTAAATCGATGCATAAGTCCACCAATTTTTGTTTGAGGAAAATCGTGTCCATAAGGTTGACATGGTTTTTTTTGTAAATAATATCTTCTAATTTCATCTCGATCTTTAGGATGATAAAATGAAATCTTTTTTCGTAGCCCAGGGTCCGAAGGAAGATTGTTCACATCAACACGACCATGCTTAGAAGATAAATCTTGTGTAGAAGATGAATCTTGAGTAAGATCTGCATCTTGGGTAGAAGATGAATCTTGCGGCCTACGGGATTTCCTTATTACGAATTTATCCATAGTACTAGCAAAAGAACAAAAAATAAACTATAAGTTCATTTGACATATTTTTTTTTCTAATACAATAAATATATTAATTATTGTTGTTAAGTGATTTTTTTACAATTCTTTAATTTATAAGTTTACAATTTTTTAAATATTTTATATTTTTATTGTCTTTAATGTTAATGTATTGACCAAGACACATAGCCAACAATCACTCACAAATCCCAAGTCACATTCAACCAAATTAAAAAACTATTCACAAGTCTCAAATTAGTCAAAGTAATAAGTCATCACTCAACTTTACAGCAACTCTGCAACACCCATCAGTAAAGAAACTCAAACTAGTACTCAACAACAATAAACTAATAAAAGTAATAAGTTAACCCATTAACCCCCACAGGCCCACACACAGACACGGTCAGACTTTACTTTAGAGACTCAAAACTCAAGTTGAGTTCAACAACAAATATTAGAAGTTCAAAGCCACAGCTCCCACACACACAGTCCAACTGTCCAAGATTCAAAAACTCAAAAAAAAAAATCAAAACATACATACGGTGATTCACTCACACAGATGAAGTGAAATAGCATATCAAAACACTATAAACACACTCTCACAGTGAAAGAAAGAGAGAAAGAGAGAGCTGAAAAACCAGATCAAGTGATGGTAGAAGGCAGACCAAGCGGCGGGCGGCAACGGCAGATTAAGGACAGTCAGGGCCTCAGGCAGCGGCAGATTTTGTGTGTGTGAAGCAGAGGTAGCCTATTTTCTTTGGGTTTGGAGAGTGAAGAAGAATAACGAGAGATTTTGGAGGTTAGGCAGCAAAAGATTCTTAGGTTTTATCTGACCCTTTTTTTATTTATGATTTCTCAAATTTTGATTTATGGGCTTTTAATTTCTGAGATTAAGGACTAAAATATTCTTTTGGACTTATTTTTTTTTCCGGAGTTTAAGTTGGGCTTTAAAAAATAAAGGGGTCAGGTTCTGAGGTTCATGTGAGGGGGTGCAAATTTGTATTCCAAGGGGTTCAAAATAATTTTTTTTTTAAATATTATATATATATATATATATTTCGGGGTCAGGGGGTTCATTTGAACCTCTGACTATAATGTACCGCCGCCCCTGACATCAATTTAGAATTGAAATTGTTAGAGGATTCAAATATGATGTTGCACTTCTCTCACACACGACCACTTAATGCCCCCATAGTCAAATCAACCACCACAGACTATACCCTTACCGTACCCTACGTTCCATACCTAACACCTATGGCTAGATCGACCACCCTTTGAGAGAGAGAGAGAGCGAGAACTAAAAAATTGAACAATGCAAAATGTTATATAGTGCCCTTTAATAAGTTTTGAAGAGTTAGATGTGAATGCTGTTAAAATGCATTTTCAGTATTTAAAATTAGGCACAATATTCTATTTCTATTATTAAATAATTTAAAATAGTGTTGATTTAACAATATTTATTATTGAAATTGTTATGCGGCCAAGGAAAATGTTAAATTTTGGATAAATTAACAATATTCATTTTGGATACTAGCTAGAACTTCTTAATTATCCAAAATTTTCAAAATAATGCATATGATCCCATGTGAGAGAGGGTGATTTATGAGCCATTCCTAAGAATAAATTTTCCATAGGTGGGCATCAAAAACACTAAAAACCATACCTCCACTCTGTTTTAGGCTTGCATCCTGAGGGAAAATATGCTACAAGATCCTCTTTTGTGATCAATGGTCTGTTTGGAATTACATCTGCCTCTGTAGGGTTTGCAGCAACAATGAGTCTATGCCCTCGGTTGCTTGGCATTCGTGCACTGTGTACACGCAATTTCCATGGCTCAAATGAGTTACGTTGCAAGCAAATGACACCCCCACAAGTTCCCTTCTTTTTTGACACCCCCAAATCGTTTGTTGCCCAACCTGAAAGCATGAAATGCGGCCAAACTGTCCACGAAGAGTGCCATGGCCTGCTCTTGAAGAAACACAAGCAAACCAGATGATCCATTAACTTTAGTATTCGAAAATATAAATCTTGATATTAAGAGAGCCTCAAAATGAGATAAGACTTTATATTTCTTCTTTCCCTTAGTTTATGTTTTTCAATTTTAATGTTTACGAAATTTATTGTTATTTTCATCTCTTTTTTGTCGTCCAACGATATATTCAAAACTTTGATAATTGATAGTTATCTAGAATGTCAAAAAATGTATTATCATTTGCATGGAAATTTTGATTTGATTCGAAAGTGAGGTTTCATTTTGAAGACCACAATGTAGCCAGAGAGAGAGAGAAAGAGCTAGGAAATCTTGCTTATTCCGTGTCTCTCTTGACTCTTGCAAATTAACATTAGACTAGACAAAATGATAAAATAAAAAATAAAATAAAAAAAATTAACATTTCAAGCAAAAGAAGGACACAAGTTGCATTTAATCAACGAAAAGAAGTTTCAAAACTAATGAGACATCAAATGTCATGTGAATTCTTTTTTTTTTTTTTTTTTTTTTGATAAGGTCACGTGGAAAGTTAATTATTTTCCATCAAAGGCGTGGATGTGACCGTTCTCCTGGCTTCTCTATAAAAGCAACCATTTAGATATAATTATAAATAATACAAAAAACATATTAAAAAATCGTAATACATAATAACTGCATGCATATGGGAATTCTTTAGAAGGTAACTTCAATGTAGGACTCAAGATTGACTAAATAATTATCTAGGCAAATAAGGTAGCATAAAAATGAGCTTTTGCAATGGATAATTAACCTTTCTTTTTTCTTTTACTTGGAATGAAATCAGGATTTCTGGTGTTGACTAGTGTTGGTATTGGCGTTTGATTCCTTAAACAGAAGCAATATATTAAGAGGAATCAATCTTCTCAGAGAAAACAGGCTGAGAGCGAAAGTTGGAATTCTTTGCATTTACTCTCTCTGTCCTTGCTTAAATAGAAGTTTTGGTGCCTACAGAGAGACCTGATCCGGGATAAGTGCATTCCGCGAAGGCAACGGTTGATGCTTTGGCAAAGTGCAGTAGATGTCAACAACAAGAAAAAATAAAATAAAATAAAATAATTCTATTTAATTCTATTAAAAAATTAAAAAGTCCACACGACGAGTCTTTTGACTGAATATTGCGAAATCTTGAGTTTATTTACGTTATAGATACTGTTCCAAGTTATTTAGGAAATTGAGGAAAGAGAGTGAATTTCGGCAACGGTGTTGCCGAAATTCTATCAAAAGTATGAGAGAGAAAAAGAAAAAGTAGGAGAGAGAAAATTTTGAATTTCAGTAATCTCATTACCAAAATTCCTGTTGCCCAAAGCTGCTGCCCAAGTGAATGTGAAGTGCCCGAAGTGCTAGTACTAGGTGAGTGCCCAAAGGGAAACCAATTGTGGCAATGTCATTGCCGAAATAGAGAAGGAAAAAAAAATTGTGGCAATTGATTTGACTAGAATGACTTTTTATTAGATTATCCCATAATAATTGCATGTCAAACTGCTGTACAAGCAACTTTCTTGGAACTTTTTTGCACCAAAAACACTTCTTTGTATATGGATATCATTTGATCCTCATTGCACCCCATAAAAACAGATATGTCAATCTAACATTTTGGTTTAAACTAAACATATTGTCATTACCCACCCCTGCGCACATCACCACAAATCATTGACACTATTTTTTTTCCCCCTTCTATTTCGGCAATGGCATTGCCGAAATAGGAGGGGAAAAAAAAATTCCCTCCTATTTCGGCAATGCCATTGCCACAAATCATTGACACAATTTTTTTTTTTTTTTCCTTCTATTTCGGCAATGACATTGCCATAAATCAATTGTCACAAAATTTTTTTTAAAAAAAAATGATAAGTTTGCAACATTTTCACAACATTTTTACAATAAATTTTAAGTGGTAGATTGTTACGGGTTATTATTGTTGGGACAAAAAAATAATCTTAAAGTTAAGTTTAAATTTGAACCACCAACAACAACTAACCACCTATTATTTATTATAAAAATGTTGTGGACGTAACACTTTTTTTTTTTAATTCCTCCCCAAGATTTCGGCAACTTGGTTGCCACAATTCTTTTTTTTTTTTTTTTCCCTCCCATTTTCAGCAACTTGGTTGCCACAATTCATATTTTCTCTCTCCACCCTTCCCTACAATTTCGGCAATACCATTGCCACAATTGGTTTCCCTTTTCGGGCACTCCCCCAACATGCACTTGAGCACTTCACGGACAGGAGGGCAGGATAAGAATTTCGGTAATCTCATTACCAAAATTCAATTTTTTCTCCCTCCCCATCACATCACTTATCTTTCTTCTCTCTCATACTTTTTCTTACAATTTCAGCAACGGTGTTGCCGAAATTCAATCTCTCTCCTCATTTTACCAAATAACTTTGAATAGTACCTATAACACCAATAAACTCCGTTTTTTGCAATTTTTAGCCAAAAGACTCCCGTACGACTGCCATGACATTTTGCTTTTGCTTTTGCTTTCTATTTTAATATAGCCAAAGACAAAATAAAATTAAAAAATTGTGAGACGTTCATGAAAACTAGAGCCGGCAATGATGACAACTTTTAAAAAGTTTATTGGCCGTTTGGTAACGTTGTTCTAGTAACGTTGTTTGTATTTTTTAGAAATACACGTGAGTGAAAAAGTGTGTGAAAATATGTGTAATGTTGTTTAAACACTGAAAACTGTTGTTTAAACTCACCAACCAAATAGCCCCTATATTTTTTGAAATAAACACGTACAGATAACGTTGCAATATTTTTATAAAAATAGTAATATTTTATATTTATTACTTTTTATATAACTATGTGTACCCAAAATATGGTTGTTGGGCTCAACCTCTAATTGGGCTCACAATCTATTTGTATTCTGGGGTTTGGGTTTCCTACTATGGGTGATCATTTGCTCGGCAGCCTAATTGCACTCCTATTTGCTTAGACCCTTCTCTTTACCTCACAGAGTTGTTCCCTTTCTTCCTCAAGGTGACTGCTCTTCCCTCTCAATGTTTTCTCCAGAATTTCCAACCCCCTCTTCCTCATCAGCTTCTCCTATTTATAGGCCAAGGTAAGTGGAGGTGTTATGATTACTCTCCCTTACTAGCGCAAATAGGGGTCCAATTCCATCGTGTTTAGGTGGGTGAGGTAGTAGCATTGGAACTGATTCCCACCTCCAGGAACCAGCCCGGCAGTGATGTTCTCAAAGGCACTACCGGACAGCCGAGTTCAGGGTGTCTTCCGAACAATATCGTTCCCGACCGGGCTAGAGATGATCGGAAAGGTTTGATTGGGTTATCCATGCTAGCATGGCCATGTTTCAACTCCAGGGCCCAAAATGGGCCTAGAGGTGTCCGAATCGAGGTCGCAAGTCAACAATGAGGGCAGGGTGATGCGTTGGGCCGCCTAGTTGGGTCCCGGGGCCCTGGTCCATATAATAGCCCCCCCTTGATTCGTGCCCGACTACCGAGAGCGAATCAAGGACAATCTGAGTGGCGCTTGTGATTCCTCGGGAAGCCCAACTTCCTCCTAACTTTTACCGGGTAGTTAGCTGCGTCAGTAGATTAAACAAGATATACGGATTACAATTAGACCACCATGACATAAATTTCATGTACAGTTTGTGTGGAAATATTAGGTCTAACTATTATTTAAAAGCTAGGGATTTACGGGTAAGGCTTATATCATGCCTTCCCGATTCTAACCGAAATTCCGGGGGAGAATATGTTCGGGTGAGCGGCAATTGGCTTGTTGACAAGCTCCCCTGCCCACTCTCGCCACGCGATGTTGGTCAGTACCGAACATTCTTTACTCTTTTTTTTTTTTGTATTTTGCTTGTAATTGACTTGCTCAAAAAGGTGTTAACCAATTTTTGTGTTATTTTGATGCAAACAGCAAAAGGTTTAGGCTGGACATACGGGTGGTTCACGTAAGAGATTTGAATTTCGAGCTCCAGTCCGAAATCTTTGTAAATTCTAACGGACAGCTCCGGGCGTCGCACCTCATCCTTGGTTGTATTTCGGTCTACACAACTTGCCAGCCTTCAGGCCGACCTAACTAGTGGACAGCCCACTGTTATCATATATTGACGTTCGGCACGCCAACCTCCTCCCTCCACAACTTACTGTAGGAGAAGCCCACGATCTTGGCCCACAGTATATAGCCTCGGACGAACTCACACCAATAAGGGACGCCTCAGCTGAACTTTTGTCCCAAAATCATAGGGTCCACGTGCCCGTTGACCCTGAAGCCCCCGTTCAAGTTGCCAAGCCAGTAGCGACTGAATCGGTCAATTCCTCGGGCGCAGAATCTGATCTTGGTGACGAGATGGTGACAAGGTGGATGATGACCATTGGCCGCTTCGTGCCCGGCACTCGGCCACCCCCACAACAGCAAGAACCCAGGGGTAGAGACCCGACTCCCCCTCCTCCTGCCCCCAACCGTTCTCGGAAGAGGCAGCGTACGGCTGAGCAACCGCCTACAGGGCCAAGGGATGCGCCCACAAGGACTCCCCCTCAAGTGTCTGGAACAGTGACTATCTGGGAGAACATCGGGACAAACATGGCTTCCTCCTCTCGGCCCAAGCCCAGCTGGCAGCCCACCTTCAAGCTCAGAGACAGGCCCTTACCTGCATCTACTAGTGTAAGGACATGGTCTTAGGGCGAATGGGGGGAGGGTTGCACAAAGTCTAGTGCAGGGCCTCCTTTTGCTCAAGGACGTCAATGTTTTCTCGGACGCGACCGAGGAGTCCCTGGCTAGGCGTCTACAGTGGCATACCATCGCGGTAATCTCTTCTCTTTATTCCTCATTTGTTTCGGTGCGTGTGTATCCCCTTCGTTTTCATACTTATCATTGCTACATTATCAGGCCACGCAGCTAACCTACGTCCTCGATGGGAGGCTGAAGGAGCTTTCCGAGGATGCTGGGCAAGAGAAGGCTCTTAAGGAGGTTGTCGCAGTTACTGCGAAGGAGAAAGTAAAAGCTGCTGAGGCCGCAGAGAAGAAGGCTGCAGAGTTGGAGATGAAACTGGGTGGGACCGAGCTCATGCTGGTGGAGGCCGAGAGCTTGAACATCGCTCAGGCAGAGGAGTTAGCTGATCTGAAGGTAGCCCTGGAAGCTTGTGAGAACAAGTGGTACAATGAGGGTTTTGCTGATGCTGAGAACTCTATAGAGCCGGTCGTCCATCAAGCCCAGAAGCCCAGATGGACATGTTCTGCCTGCTTGTTTCTTTTTTTCCTTTATGTATATATATATTCCTAATGACCGGGCGGTCTGACCACTGTTTCCCTCTGAACGGTGATCAAAACCATTCTCTCGTTTGCCCTTAAAGGATAGATCATATTTGTGCGTATATAGTGACCATGACGGCCTAAGAGAGGTCACTCATATCTAGAAAGAACTGGCTCCCCGGCAATAAGAATTGAATTTGATCTAGTTTGACCTGTCTAGGAAAATTTAGTGCGAGGTAGTTACCTCCCCGTGGTTCGGATTGAATCTGAGAGGTCGGTTCTGGTCCCGCGAATAATTTGATGTAATCACCATATGCCCGGTATCTAGAATAGAATTCGGGAAGCGGGTTTTTATTCTTGGAATAGATTCCCGTCCTTAGATTAAATTTGAGACTAGGTTTCCACCTGTCCGGTGATGGAAATCGAAACGGTAACAGGTTTCTGTCCTCAAGTAAAATTTGAGATTAGGTTTCCACCTGTCCGGTGATGACAATCGAATTGGAAATAGGCTTCTATCCTTGGATAATTTCTGAGATTAGGTTTCCACATGTCCGGTGATGAAAATCGAACTGGGAACAAGCTTCTATCCATAGATAAATTTGACATAAGGTTTTCACCTGCCCGGTGATGAAAATCGACCCGGGGACGGGTTTCTATCCTTAGGATATTTTAGTGCAAGGTTTCCACCTGCTCAGTGATGAAAACCGAACCGAGGACAAGTTTCTATCCTTAGAATAATTTGGTGCAAGGTTTCCACCTACTCGGTGATGAAAATCGAATCGAGGACAGGTTTCTATCCTTAAAATGGTTTCTGAGATTAGGTTTCCACCTGTCCGGTGATAAGAATCAAACCGGGAACAGGCTTCTATCCATAGATAAATTTGACATAAGGTTTTCACTTACTCGGTGATGAAAATCGACCCGGGGACGGGTTTCTATCCTTAGGATATTTTAGTGCAAGGTTTCCACCTGCTTGGTGATGAAAATCGAACCGAGGACAGGTTTCTGTCCTTAGAATAATTTGGTGTAAGGTTTCCACTTGCTCAGTGATGAAAATCGAACCAAGGACAGGTTTCTGTCCTTAGAATGGTTTCTAAGATTAGGTTTCCACCTGTTCGATGATGAGAATCGAACCGGGAATAGGCTTCTATTCATAGATAAATTTGACATAAGGTTTTCACCTGCCCAGTGATGAAAATCGACCCAGGGACGGGTTTCTATCCTTAGGATATTTTAGTGCAAGGTTTCCACCTGCTCGGTGATGAAAACCGAACTGAGGACAAGTTTCTGTCCTTAGAATAATTTGGTGCAAGGTTTCCACTTACTCGGTGATGAAAATCGAACCGATGACAGGTTTCTGTCCTTAGAATGGTTTCTAAGATTAGGTTTCTACCTGTCCAGTGATGAGAATCGAACTGAGAACAAGCTTCTGTCCGTAGATAAATTTGACATAAGGTTTTCACCTTCCCGGTGATGAAAATGGACCCAGGGATGGGTTTCTGTCCTTAGGATATTTTAATGCAAGGTTTCCACCTGCTCGATGATGAAAACTGAACCGAGGACAGGTTTCTGTCCTTAGAATAATTTGGTGCAAGGTTTCCACCTACTCGGTGATGACAATCGAACCGAGGACAGGTTTCTGTCCTTAGAATGGTTTCTGAGATTAGGTTTCCACCTGTCCGATGATGAGAATCGAACCGGAACAAGCTTCTGTCCATAAATAAATTTGACATAAGGTTTTCACCTGCCCGGTGATGAAAATCGACCTGGGGATAGGTTTTTGTCCTTAGGATATTTTAGTGCAAGGTTTCCACCTGCTCAGTAATGAAAATCGAACCGAGGACAGGTTTCTGTCCTTAGAATAATTCGACATAAAGTTTTCACCTTCCTGGTGATGAAAATCGACCCGGGGACAGGTTTCTGTCCTTAGAATAGTTTGCCTTAGCCCTCTTTGCATATATTGACCGAGGCTAATGAGTAAGCAATGATGGAATTTATAAGTACGAATACACCTGCATGGATAAACATCACTTTTGTTTTAATTAACAATACGCACACATAAAATTACACTTAATATGTACCCCTGTGTATTGATAATCAGTGGTAGAATTTCTTCAGATTGTGGTAGGCATTCCATGGCCGGGGGAAAGGCCTCTCGTCCAAATCCTCCAAATAATACGCCCTTGCACCTGCAATGGCGATAACTCTATATGGTCACTCCCAAGTTGGTGCTAACTTCCCTACGTTGACGTCCCGTGTATTCCCCACTACCTTCCGAAGTACCAGATCTCCCGCTCCAAACTCCCTTTTCCTCATGTCCCTGTTGTATCTCCGGGCAAGTTTTTGTTGATATTCTGCCAGCCGTATAGTCGCTGATTCCTGACGTTCTTCCAACAGGTTCAACTGTTTCAACATCAACTCTGAATTCTCAACGGGGTTAAATCCTAAAACTCTGGCACTGCATAAGTTCACATCTGCCAATATGACTGCTTCCGCTCCTATGTTAGGGAGAACGGGGTTTCTCCCATGGACCTTCTCGGGGTAGTTCGGTATGCCCATAGAACACTGGGCAACTCCTCTGCCCACCTGCCCTTAGCACCTTTTAACCTCCTCTTCAACCCGTTCACAATGACCTTGTTGGCGGCCTTGGCTTGGCCGTTACTCTGTGGATATGCCGGGGTGGAATACCGATTTGCGATGCCAAGGCTACAACAAAATTCATGGAAAGCTTTACTGTCAAACTGCAACCCGTTATCTGACACTAGGGACTCTGGTACCCCAAATCTTGTCACTATATTCCGCCATACAAACTTCTTAACATCCACATCCCGGATGTTCGCCAACGCCTCTGCCTCCGCCCATTTGCTAAAGTAATCCATGGCTACTAGGACAAACCTCCGGTTTCCTGTTGCCCAAGGGAATGGACCAACAATATCTAGCCCCCACTGTGCAAAGGGCCAGGGGCTACTAATGGGATTCAAGTTCCCTGCCGGTTGGTGGATCATAGAGGGGTGCTTCTGACATTGCTCACATATCCGTGCATACTCATTAGCATCCTTTTGCATTCGCAGCCACCAAAACCCCTGGGTCATTGCACGGTAAGCCAACGAACGTCCCCCCACGTGACTGCCACACACCCCGTCATGTAGTTCAGTTAGGAGTTCCTCAATCTTGCTGGGGTGCAAGCACTGCAGGTAAGGCCCGTCAAAAGATCTTCGATATAGCTTACAATCGGTAGACAACCAATACCGAGCAGCTGTCCGGTGTACTTTTTCTTCTTCCTTCTCATCCAACACGGCTCAACCATTGCTACCAGTGAGACACCTACCCCTGCACTAATACTTGATTCTACTACCAGCTCTACTTTTATTAATCGAGGAATTCCCTCGGTTGATGATGACGCCAATGTGGTCAAAGAGTCAACATGCCGGTTCTACCCCCTTGCCACCTGAACCAGTTTAACGCTCAAAAAGCGGTCCATAGTTTGCTTCCCTAACCATAAGTACTCCATCATCCGGGGATCCTTGGCCTCAAAGCTTCCCTGTACCTGATTGACCACTAACCGAGAATCTGAATAGACCTCTACCTCTTTAGCACCCAGATCTGATACAACTTTCAACCCAGCCAACAAGGCCTTATACTCGGCTTCGTTGTTGGAGGCCATAAAGCCTAACCTAAAGGAATGTTCCAATTTTATTCCTTCTGAGGTGATGACTACGATCCCAGCCTTGGCTCCTAATGTGCTGGATTCACCGTCCACGAATACCTTCCATGGGATTATCTCCACAAGGCAGACCATCTCCTTCCCCCCTCTCGGGGAAAACTCGACAACGAAATCAACGAAGACCTGACCCTTCACTGAGCTTCTTGGCCTGTACCTAATGTCAAAGGAGCCCAACCGAGTTCCCCACTTAGCTATTCTTCCCGTGAAGTCAGATCTCTTTAGTAACGACTGTAGGGGATACTCGATTAACACGTAAACCATGTAAGCTTGAAAGTAGTGGGGTAACTTTCGTGTAGCATGCACTAGCGCTAACACTAACTTTTCTAAAGGCAAATACCTTGTCTCGGCATCAACCAGGGTCTTACTGATGTAGTATACCGGCTGTTGCACCCCTCGGTCTCTCAGAAGCACGACATTCACAGCATGTTCTGACACTAAAAGATACATGAATAAATCTTCCTCGGGCTCTGGAGCTGTCAGCATAGGCATTCGCACAAATATTCTTTCAACTCCTGGAAAGCCCTTTCACACTCCTCACTCCATTAGAATCCCTTCCACTTCTTCAAAAGCTAGTAGAATGGACGGCAACGGTCAGTGAACTTGGAAATAAACCAGTTAAGGGCAGCTAACATACCGGTCATTTCTTGGACTTCCTTCAGATTACTCGGTGGTTTGAGGTGTTTCACTGCTTTAATCTGATCAGGGTTGACTTCAATTCCTCGGTTAGTGATCAAATACCCTAGGAACTTGCCAGCCCCCACTCCAAAAGCACATTTATCGGCATTGAGGCATAACTTGTGACGTCGAAGTACTTCGAACACCTCCTTAAGATCGTCAATATACTGTATCTCTCGTTTGCTTTTTACCACCATATCATCGATGTAAACCTCGACCGTGCACCCGATCTTATCCCTAAACATTCTCGTCATCATCCGTTGATACGTGGCCCTAGCATTCTTCAACCCAAAGGGCATCAGGTGAAATAAACGCTGTCTTCTCCTGATCCTCGGCGGCCAGAGCGATCTGATGATAACCCTGAAAAGTGTCCAGGAAACTCATCATCGGGTGTCCATAGGTGGCGTCTACTAGCTTATCAATCTTTGGCATAGGAAACGGATCCTTAGGACATGCTCAATTTAGGTCGGTGAAGTCAACACAAACCCTCCATTTGCCATTCTTCTTTTTTACCACCATGGTATTCGCAAGCCATTCCGGGAAGAAAACCTCCTTTATAGCCCCAGCTTCCTTCAACATATTGACCTCCTGTCTGACAGCATCGACGTGCTCCTTAACCGACCTCCTCAACTTCTGCTTCTTGGGAGGATGCAAGGGATCCACGTTGAGCTTGTAAACTATGAACTCGGGATCCACCCCAGGCACCTCATACGGATTCTAAGCGAACATGTCTACATTCTGCACAAGAAACAGCAAGATCTCTACCCTCTCTTCGTCCTTCACACTTGCTCCAATCAAAAAACTCCTGTCCTCATCCGGAAATATCTTTACTTTTACCAAGTCCTCGGCACAGCTGGCCCCCGCTTCTCTTTGGGGTTCCTATAATTGCTATAAAAGAGTCTCATCGGTTGACTCCTTTTGCTTGATTCCTCAATCAACTGAGGCTACTAAGCACTGTCTGGCCACTTGTTGATTGCCCCATACTACGGCGATTCCCTGTTCGGTGCGGAACTTGACTTTTACATGCAGGGTGAATGGTACAGCCCTCATTGCATGAATCCACGGCCTTCCAACGATTGCTGTGTACGGGGAGAAAGAAGTGACCACTATGAACGTTACCATCACCTCCTTACCTTCAATATTCACGGGAAGCAAGATCTGTCCTTCTGAGATTACCATGCGACCATTAAACCCCATTAGGTGCGTCTCGTACTTGATGAGATCTTCGTTCTTCAGGCCGAGCCCTTTGAATAAGTCGGGATACATCACCCCGACACCACTCCCCTGATTTATCAACACTCTCTTTACTATAAAACCATTTATTCGGGCTGCAACCACCAAGGCATCATCATGTGGTTGGATCGTGCCCTCTAGATCATCATCGCTGAAGGCAATGGGCTCCCAAGTGTACTTCAGTTTCTTCTCGGAGGGCTGATCACCTGTGCTGCCTTTCGCCGATACCACAGCCAACACCCCCTTCCTCTTGGATACTTGAGAGCCCCTTGGGGCAGCGTGGATGACTTCTATTACCCCCAAAGGGGGCGGGAAAGGATTCCCGTGCGGCCAAGCACCTTGCCCGGCTTCCTGATTCCTGGGGTCCATCACAAATTCTTTCAAATACCCAGCCTTCACCAACTGCTCCATATGATCTTTTAACACCCTGCACTATTTTGTTGTGTGCCCCTTGTCCCTATGGTAAGTACAGTACAGGTTCTGGTTCCTCCTTGAAGGGTTGCCCCCCATCTTGTTTAGCCACCAGAAGTATGGCTCATTCTTGATTTGATCCACAATCCTGTGCACCGGTTCCTTGAAAGCTACATTCACTTCCCCCATCTGTGGACCCGACTCTTGAATCCTCAAATCCTTCCGGGGTCTGAATTGTAAACCGATATGCTAAGAATGATTTATGACCGGGGCCTTGCCTTTGCTCTGTAACCAGTTGTCCTCCAACCACTTATATTCTTCAATGCGCCTCATCAACTGCCTCATATCCTCGGGAGGCCTTCTTGTCAACAAGTCCCGTAATTCGAAATCCTCGACCAACCCCATCCGAAAAGTGCTCGCCACGATTTTTTCATTACCACCGCCAATCTCGTTATACAGCTCCTAGTACCGGCTAGCGTAACTGTGGAGGGTTTCCCCAACCCCTATTTTCATTGATAACAACGCGTCTATGGGCTGAGGAACTCAGCTGCAGGTCATGAACCGGACACCAAACTCTTGAATCAATTCAGAAAAAACTGCGAATCGAGCATTTCCTTAGCCCATTGAACCATCTCAAAGCAGTGGGACCAAGGCTCGAGGGAAACACTTTACACATCATTGCATCATTATGAGTGTGCAAAGACATCATTTGAATATAATGGCTTACATGCTCTACCGGTCTGTCTTTCCATAGTAAGGATTAAACGGCGGCCATGTGAATCTACTCGGCATAGGTGCCCTTTCAATGTCCCTTGAGAACAGTGATCGAGCAGCTTGGCGTATTGCGTGGCTCATGGCGTCCATGGCCACATTCCGAGGTCGTCTCTCCTCCGAGGAAATCGAATCCCGGTCCGCATATTCCTGTGAGCGATCCCGGTGCCAATGAGACCCGAATTGATGGGACCCTGCTCCATGGTGATCCTCTACACTAGCCGACCTTTCTCCTCGGTCCTCGTGGTCCCTTCTCTAACGCCTACCTCTTGCTTGCAACTCCAAATCCCTCACCAACCTACGGAGACATTCAAGTTCCTCATCCCTTTGCTCAAGCTATTCATCCCTTTTGTTGAAGCGATTGCGCCCCAAGGTGCCGGACATTGTCCGGTACGTTTGAAACGACCCTTCACCAAGGTCAAATTGCCCTTCCTCATACTCCCTATCTTCGTGTCTCTTCTGCCTTCTTTCCCGCCAAGTGAATCCCCGAGAAGACCTCCTAGAGCCACTTTCAACATAACTCCCTGATTGACCTCCAGACATTTTCCCGTTCACGCATTAATAGAACCACAGCTTTGTAGGAGATTCCCACAGACGACGCCAATTGTGTGTACCTAAAATATGGCTATTGGGCTCAACCTCTAATTAGGCTCACAATCTATTTGTATCGTGGGCTTTAGGTTTCCTACTATGGGTGATCCTTTACTCAGCAACCTAATTACACTCCTATTTTCTCAGACCCTTCTCTTTACCTCACAGAGTTGTTCCCTTTCTTCCTCAGGGTGACTGCTCTTCCCTCTCAATGTTTTCTCTAGAATTGCCAACCCCCTCTTCCTTATCAGCTTCTCCTATTTATAGGCCAAGGTAAGTAGAGGTGTTATGATTACTCCCCCTTACTAGTGCAAATGGGGGTCCAATTATATCGTCTTTAGGTGGGTGTTTAGGTGGGTGAGGTGGTAGTGGCATTGGAACTGATTCCCACCTCCAGGAGACAGCCCGGCCGTTCGGGGTGTCTTCCAAACAATATCGTTCCCGACCGGGCTAGAGATGATCAGAAAGGTTTGATTGGGTTATCCATGCTAGCGTGGCCATGTTTCAACTCCAAGGCCCAAAATGGGCCTAGAGGTGTCCGGATTGAGGTCATAGGTCAACAATGAGGGCAGGGTGACGCGTTGGGCCGCCTGGCCGGGTCCCAAGGCCCAATGGGCCAGGGGCCCTAGTCCGTACAATAACTATTTGTTATGATTTATGAGTTAGTTGCCAGTAAAAGTTAGAGCATCCATGCAGTGGAGCTATTTTTTTAGCTGTTTAACACCATAAAAAACTACTTTATCTATTTTATCTACTCATTTTACAAAACATCCAGCAATAATGGATTTATTTTAGTTTTCAACACAATAAAATAATATAAACATCACAATAAAATAATATATCTACTACAATAAAATAATACATCCCACTACCAAAAAAATCCACAGCACCAACCACAACCACCTCCACCATCAGCCACAACCACACCCACAACCACCATCACCACCACCACCACCAGTCCACAGCAGGGAAAAAAATAAACCACCAACCCAAATCCCCAATCTTTTTTCTCAACTCAGACCAAACAAAATCACCAATCACAAACAAAATAAAAAATCATCAATCACAAACAAAATCAAGAATCACCAATCACAGAGCTGGGCTTCGGTGAGGAGGACGGTGTCGACGAAGGTCAGCGAGCTAGGTCGGCAGAAGGGGTGGGTCGGCGAGCTCCATGGGTTTCCCAGCCAGGTACTCCGAGGTTTTCTTCCCAAACCTCTTTCTCCAAGCACTTTCCCTTCTGGGTTTCATCAGAAACCTCATTTTCTTCCCAAACCTCATTTTCTTACTTTCCCAAACCTCTTTCTCCAAGCACCTGATCCAAGAATTCTTGCCGGTGATAAAGGTCCAGGACATCATGACGAAGCCGGCACCGGAAAGCTGTGCTGTTTGTCTGTATCAGTTTGATGAAGAGGACGAGATCAGGTGGTTGAGGAATTTTAAACACATTTTCCACAGAGATCAGGTGGACAAGATCAGGTGGATGAGGAAAAGAGAAAACATTTTTTTAATGAGAGAGGAGAGAGAAGTTTAATAAATTTTTTTTTTTTTTAGCTCTCAGCTACAATGCACAGCCATATAAAGCTATGCACTGTAGCAAGATAGGTAAAAAATATACCTATACCTTCACTGCTGTAGCACTCTTTTTATATATAATGGTGCTAAAAATAGCTATATAGCTATTTAGCACCACTATTGCTAGTGCTCTTAGTGGCTAACGTTATTAGGACTGTCCATGAGTCGGTCCAGGTCGGTTTTAGCCTTAACCTGAACTCAACCTGCTCAAGTCGGGTGGAAGGAGAAGGCACCCACAACCGACCGCTGACCACCACAGGTCGAGTCAGATCAGGTGCAAGAGAGCATCGATCAGTTTGGTCAAGTCCGATGAGCAGTGATGGTGGGCAAAAAGAGATTAGATCTCTGACAATCTGAGTGGAGGCTAAGTCGAATCTCACTAAATATCGCTGGATTTGAGTAGATCGAAGCCGAATCAAGCCAAGTATTGCCAAATTTGAGTAGATTTGAGCCAGATCCACCCAAATATTGTCGGATTTAAGCAAATCTGAGTGAGGAAAGTAGATTTTAGCCGAATTTGAGAGGATCTGAGTGAAGGAAGGCTAAACGTGGTAGAATCGAAACTGAGGAATGCCAGATCGTTGCCAGATCGAGGTGATTTTGACCTTATTTTAGCTTTTGTCGGTCGAGTTGGGTGGCTCGGGTTTTAAAGGACGAACCCCCCCTACTCGACCTACCGGAGTCAGTTTCTGAGTGCTGAGACCCGTCACCGACTGCCAGAGGTGTCAGATTCGGCCTTAACGGGTCGGTTCCAGTCGGGTTGATCGGGTCTCCGAATTGCCTGGACAGCCCTAAACGTTATTGTCATCAAAACAAATTATGATGTTTTTGTTTATATATAATTCAATGTTTTTATGGGTTATAATTCCATATTATTGTCAAAGCATTTATATGTCCTTCTGTCATATACGTTTAGTTAAATAATAAAAGGAACCTTCTCCAAAAAAAAAAATGTTTTGTCTAATGTTAATGCCATTAAACATGATTTGTGATGACTGATGACACACGTCTTTTCTTCTATATGTTCGGCTATGAAGAGAGATATATAAAAGCAAATTTTATCCTTATGTATTTTCATGTAATAGAAAACTATGATATATGTTATTTGTCTATTTTCTTCACTTGAAAAATATATATATATCCCTAATACACTATTCCTGGGTAAAAGAAGGTACTATATTGAGAGCTTCCTATCCTACAAGTGGTGTAGGCTTGGAAGGATAATTAGCGAAGGTGTCTGGGTTGTTGTATCCCGGGGACGACATACACAATGTTTTACTCTACTACACCAAAAACCCCATAGACGCATGTATCGTCTCAAGATATTGACATGGTCTACACCTCAACCCCGCCATCTAAAAACATATATGAATTGATAGTAGTTTGTTTATATTGTTATGAAATTAATTTGAAGCATTATCGAAGTAATATCTCTTCATTGTCCTCTAATTTTATGGTAAATTATAATTTATATGATATGTGATATTTAATTGATATTTCAAAGATGTTGAGTATTATGAAATTCAATTTATTTATTAATTATTGTTCTTAGGAACAACAGATAAAAATGCTTGTCTTCCTTCTGTATTTGGTCGGTTAGTGTGGGTGTGGTGGGCTAGTCTGTGTGTTTCTATTTCTGATAAAAATTTTGGGGACCTACTCTCTCAACTCTTTTCCCCTGGGCACTGTGCCCACAGGAAGCAGACGACCCTTATTGCTTTTCACTTTGTCCGGTTGAACACAATGCAAGTTTCTTAAAATGACGGAAAATGATCTCCTTCCATTTAAATCTTTCAATTTCTTCCTATTTTAATTCATATGTAAGACAAGCAACATTTAAAAGATCCAATAATATTTTTTAAAAAAAATACATGCAAACCACATAATATCAAACAAATATCACATATCTTTCTTCTCTCTAAAATTTAGAGGAAATGGGAGAATTCAAAAGGGAGAGATTCTTATTCTTAAGGGTCCATTTGGTTAGAGAAGTGTAAAAGTGAGAGGATAGAAATTAGGAATGGGATAGAGAAGTGGGAGGATAAAAGATATTTAGATTATGTTTGGTAACTAATTTTTTTTTCAATTTTCTAAAACTTGTTTTTTGGAATATAACGAAAAAACAATTTTCTTGTATTTTTGAAATAAAAAACATGTTTGGTTAGTTGAAATTTTTAAAAAAAAAATTCAAAAAAAAAAAAAGAAAATACTAAAATATGTTGTTACTAGGATTTGAACTCTAATGCTAACTCATTAAATTAGATAAATCAAATGCGTATTGTTATTGACTTTTGAAAACTAGAAACTGAAAACAGTCTTTTCCATGTTTTTAGTTTCCTTCACAAAATTGAGTTTTGAGAACAGTTTTTGTTTTCTATCCATTTTGGGTTGCCAAACAAATTTTTTAGTCTCAAAAATATATAATTATTTTTGGAAATAGAAAATAAGGAGAAAAAACAATTACCAAACATACCCTTAGTTTTCTCTTATTTGTATTTGGTTGAAAAGATGGAAAAGTGAAGAGATGGAAAACTTATTTATTTTGTTAAGAAGAAAAAGAGAAATGATATGTCCACAATATTTTCACAACAAATCCTATGTGGCAGGTTGTTATTGGTTATTATTAGTGGGGTAAAAAGGTAGTTTCAGTGATACGTTCATATTAGAACCAATAACAACTAATCATATATGATTTATTGTAAAAATGTTATGGACATAGCACTCAAAAAAAATGAGAAGATGGAAAATGAAGTTGGTATCAATTTACAATTATGTCCTCCATTAAATAAAACAAAAAAAAAACACATTTTTTTATTAAAAAATTTGTGTATGGACACTTCAATTTAAAAAATAAAATAAAATAAAATAATCAATCAAACGAAACCCATTTTCGTTAGTTCAACTCCTTTGGTTAGCCAATGAAAAAAACACTCGAGACTCACCATTTTCTTCCTCCTAACTCAGCACCCACTAAAAATACTTTTTCTTTCCAATTATTCGTCCACCCTGAATTTCTCGGAACAAACTAACCAGAAGACCAACCTTTTAAGAGCAATGCCCATGAGTAATATGTGATATTGTGATGTCAATCCCCCAGATTACATTCTATTTTATATACGTGATCCTGTTTGTCCTCTATGGACCAATCAGAAGTTAAAGGACATATATCCTTTGACCCATGCTTAAAGTACTTGAGCAAGATCCATTTCAAGTCGCTGAATGATTCGCACCAAAAGATTCGGATGAAAACATTCACAGTCGCAGTCAGAGATCTATCAAATCTGAAATGGGTTGACACCAGTTTCAAAGTTTGTCGAAATTAGCTTTGATGATGGTGGTGTTGTTCTAACAATGAGACCTGATCCGGGATAAACGCATTCCGTGAAGCCGTGAAGGCAACGGTTGATGCTTTGGCAAAGTGCAGTAGCTGTCAACAACAAGATGATTATCTTAGGTAGTCCGGCGTCCGCACCACTCCCATGACATTTTGCTTTTCCTTTTGCTTATTTAGCTTTTGCCTTTGCTTTCTATCTTACTATAGCCAAAGAAAAAATAAAATTAAAAAATTGTGAGACATTTATGAAAACAGGAGGTAGCAATGATCGACAACTTTAAAAAAGTTCATATTTTTTGAAATAAACACGTGCAGATAATGTTGGAATATTTTTATAAAAATAATAATATTTTATATTTATTACTTTTTATTTAACTATTTGTCATGACTTATAAGTTGGCTGCCTAATAAACGTGGCTCACGTTATTGTCATCAAAACAAATTATGATGTTTCATATTATATATAATTCAATGTTTTTATGGGTTATAATTCCATATATATATATATATAAATATATATATCCCTACTACACTATTTTTGGGTAAAAGAAGGTACAATATTGAGAGTTTTCTATCCTACAAGTGATGTAGGCTTGGAAGGATAATCAGCAAAGGTGGCTAGGTTGTTGTATCCCAGAGACGGCACGCATAATATTTGATTCTACTACACCAAAAACTCCGTAGACGCGTGTATTGTCTCAAGACAGTGACATGGTCTACGCCTCACTATGAGAGACAGCAAAAGGTGCCTCTCAAAAAAAAGAGATTTTGTAGTGCTTTTTAGGGAAACTCTCTTTTGGGGTAAGTGATGTGGAGTCGCCACTTATTTTTTATAAAAAAAATAAGAAAAACTAAATATAAATACATGAGTAAATTGTTCATTTATCATTGATTGAATAAAAATATACATATTTAATAAATTGAGTATTACATGGCTTTGGGTCCTAGTTATAAACTACCAAATAATTACATGACTTTTTATCCTAGTTACAATCTACCCAAAATAAAACAAAGATAAGGCTAGATCTACTTATCCAAAAGACCTAAATTCGGAGGCTAGGTTACGGAATGTGAAGGTGTTAGTCACCCATTCCGCCCAGACAGAGTCTGGTCTTCTAGACTCTTATGACCATTGTGCCCTTTTTATGCATGAGATGAATGATATGTTGTACATATGAAACAAACTAAATCACACAAATTCATTTATGAATGCATCCTCTTCTTTGTTTAAAAAAATTCAGAGTTATTTTCATGATAAACCTCATTCCAAAGTGATAATTATTTTGAATATAATTATCCCAAAAGCCTAATTATCCACAGTCTTTAAATATTATCAGCTTATTTGTTTTAATCCTATGCAAAAAATCTCACTTTATGAAAAATACTCCACCAATCACATAAATTCATTTAATTAATTTTAATCATTAACCAATCAAAATTAATTTCAATTAATCACACGTGATCGGCTTCACCCCATACAATGCATGCTAACCATGCAAACTTGATCATGTGATATCTTTCGATCCAACGATCCGATTTGGAAACCAGGCATACCGTCGCGACCGTTAGAACCTCAAGATCATTTTTATGATATGCAATGAATGAATTAATGCATGTAATGCAATCATGATTTTTGGTACATGAATGATCTTTCCAGTTATCTCCCTTGATTAAATCATGAGTGCAAAATCGAGTGTCTACACTCACACCTCAACCCCTCCATCTAAAAACATATATGAATTGATAGTAGTTTGTTTATATTGTTATGAGATTAATTTGAAGCATAATCAAGGTAATATCTCTTCATTGTCCTCTAATCTTATGGTAAATTATAATTTATGTGATATGTGATTATTTAATTGATATTTTGAAGATGTTGAATATTATGAAATTCAATTTATTTATTAATTATTGTTCTTAGGAACAACAATTTGAGACAAATACAATGTTTACGGGAAATATGATGTGATTATATATATATATATTCTTTTTTTTTATGATCGATAACTTCAAGAAAGTTTATATTTTTTGAAATAAACACGTGCAGATAATAATGCTTGTCTTCCTTCTATATTTGGTCGGTTAGTGTGGGTGTGGTTGGCTAGTTACTAAAATCTGCTTTGTGGGTTTCTGTTTCTGATAAAAATTTTGGGGACCTACTCTCTTAACTCTTTTCCCTTGGGAACTGTGACCACGGGAGGTAGATGACCCTTATTGCTTTTCACTTTGTCTGATTGAACAAAACAAAGTTTTTTTCCAAACTAATTTGGAAAGAAACTCTACAAACTTCTCACATATCTTAATATCAAGTGTGAATTTTGAAAATCTAACCGTTGAATTGCATGTTCTTATTACATTCTTCATGCTTGCAAAATTTTAAGAAGATCAAAGATCAATTGTTATGTAATCAAATAAATGTTAAAATTTCAAGTTTTTGTGATCTAAAGTTATGTATAAAAAATAAGTTTATTGATCGAATACTGAATAACATCTGTTTTGAACGAAATTTGATACACATGCTAAGAATATAAGGAACGTGAAATTCAATGGTTAGATTTTCAAAATTCACACCCAAAAAATAGATATATGAAAAGTTTGAAGAATTTCTTTTCAAACTAGTTTGGAGAGAAACTTTATTCGGTTGAACACAATGCAAGTTTCTTAACACAATAAACAATTAAAAGAAAATTATATATATATATATTAAAATTTATGTTAATAATTTACCTAAACAATTGTAGGTGAAGTGATTGTAATTTAATTAAAAAGAAAACTAGTTTTAAGTTCACTAATTGCTTCCAATAAACATGACCAAATTATCTCAATCGACTCTTCTTTATATTTTCATCAATAAGGACTTTATTTTTAAGAAAATCTTCTTGTTTCGAATCCTATCATTTTGTGTATTTTCACTTATCCATCTTAACATTTTCATTTCAACTACACTTATTTTATGTGTTAGGGAGATAAACACCTTAGCGAGACTCCAATTAAATAGTTAATATAACATATAAAAACTCATTTAACCTAAAAGGCCTAAGCCTAAAGAGTATAAGCTTAAATATGTTATTTTAAGAGCATTCGCATCAGACTAGATAAACTAGTATAAAGATAAAAATATAGCGAAATACTTACAAAAACTCACGCATCAGCCTCCTTAAACTACCCAAAAAAATTTAACATCAACTCTCCACTCATCTCTTCTGGCGATAAAACCTTCTCGCCAAAACCAAATTAATTCATATTTATTTCATCTCTCTCTCTCTCTCTCTCTCTCTCTCTCTCTCTCTCTCTGTGGTTGGACCTCCATACTTCAAGCCCTCAAACGGCCATTCACCACATCGTCCAGAGTTCACTACCATTCACCACTGCCCTTCATCTCTCTCTCTCTCCTCTTTTTCTTTTCGCTCACCATGAGGCATCCAAGTCCAAACCCATAGCCTTTCTCCTTTACTATTGACCACTACCACCACGAACGATGGTGAATCTTGATTTATCCACCGTTGAATTCAAGTTTGAGAAAGAAATTGGAATTTGATTTGAGTTTAGTCTATGGGATTAAGATGGTGAGTTTGTTGTGAAATTTCTTTGTATTTTTGGGACTTGGCTTTGTGGGTTTATGGATTTGGCCAGTGATTGGTGGGTTTGATGGTGTGAGTGGGTTTAGTCAGTGAGTGGGTTTGGTGGTTGAAGGTGGGTTTAGCCGGTGATGAGTTTGGGTTTGTATGTGCTTGATTTGTGATTGGTGGTGCTTAATGGGTCTGATCTTTGGTGATTGCCAATAATTGGTTGAATGAGTTGTTGGGTTTGTGATTGTATTTGTTGTGATCGGTGGTACTTGGTGGTGATTGGTAGTGGTGATGTTGAAGACTTGAAGGTGGAACCGTGGGTCTATGTGTTGCTATGGGATGGAGAAGGGAAATAAATTATTATAGAAAAGAGAGCAAAAAATTATTTTTAATTAAAGTAGAGAAATAAATATTGAGACTAATGTAGACTCTTTTTGTTAAAATGGCATAAAATTCAAAAGAGATTGATGTGAATGCTCTAAGTATTAATCACTCATTTTTCTTATCATTATTTAATATGTGACTTCACTCATATGTGTATACCCAACAATCTCCCACTTACATATGAGTTTGCCTCTATATGGGTTTCAAGATCTTTCTGTGGGCCATGAACAAGCCCTATTTGCTCCCCCTTCCCTTACAGGATTTTCCTTCAATAGTGCATCATTCATAGGACTCCACATGTCAACCCTACATATCTTTTATCCATGGGAACCTCACACCTCACCGTTATCTAGCATCATTGGCAATACTCCTTTATTGGGCTTTTTTCCATGATCAATTGTGTGGGTTTTAAGGGCTTGCCTTATGCAATGCACCATCCTTGCTCCAATTGCAAAAGAGACCCGTCCCTGCTCCATCTGCGAATGGGCTCCGAAGTACACACACCTCATCCTCGCTCCAACTGCAAAAGTGACCTTGATAACTTTAACCCTACCATCTTTGCCGCACACTAACATAAGCTCTAATGCCACTTTTTGGGGAGAGAAACACCTTGGAGGGATTGCTTGAATAATTAATCTAACATAGTTAAACTCATATCCAATAGACTTAGGCCTTTTTCTCAGACTTAAGTCTTTTGGATTAAGTGGTAGAGTCAATCACGCATGATTAATTTAAATTAATTCTGATTGGTTAAACAATTAAAATTAATTAGATAATTTTGTGATTGGTTGACAATTAGTGTTTAAAATAGACTTGCTTGCATAGGAATAAAAGGGATAATTGGATAACAATAAAATTGTGAATAATCTGAACTTTATTAAGATTTATTTTAGAGAATTTATCTACAAGGTAATTGTTGCTGAAAAGACCTGAATTATCCAGAAAAGAGATAAAAATCTTAGAATACGGATTGAAAACACGTCTAAGTGCAAGGCCCAGCTCAAGAAAACCTAAAAAGGGAGTCCAAAACGCACCCAAACACAAAAGTATGATTGGTGTCCAAAATTACCATTCGGCACTTTTGGAGTGTCGATTGGCACTTTCAAAGTGCCGAATGGCCCCCTTTCAGGCTTTGGCCCAACTCATTCCAGCCTCTACAAATACAGACTAGATCTCAATAATTGAGCACACTCTTTTACGCTCTGAGAGCACACTCTTTAACGCTCTAGGAGAGACACTTTTTCACACTCTCAAATTTCTCACACCCTTTCTAGTATTCTCTCTTGAACTAGGGTTTTTAGGTTTCAAAGATAATTGCATAAATTTCTTTGAACCCTAAAACATCATCTCAAGAAGAAGAAGTGCTTCATGCAAGAGGTTGTTTCCGATTACCCTTTTCTTTTCCTTATGCTTCTCTTGTAGTGATGATGCATGTTTGTATATTTTTTTAGTTTGGTTGTTTCAAGTATCCATAACATGAATTGTTAATTTATATTGTTAAAGCATGTTCTTGATTTCTTTTATTATTGTTGTGATCTCTTTCTTAATTTCAAAGATCTGCAAAATAAAAACGAATCTGCATCTTCATTAGTTAGATGCAGATCTGAATTTTTCTTAAAATAAAAACATATATGCATCTTCATTAGATGTAAATATGATTTTTTCTTAAAATAAAAATGGATCTACATCTTCCTTAGACGTAGATTTGAATTTTTCTTAAAATAAAAACGGATCTACATCTTCCTTAGATGTAAATCTGAATTTTTCTTAAAATAAAAATTGGTCTACATCTTCATTAGATGCAGATCTAAATTTTTCTTAAATTAAAAACTGATTTGTATCTTCCTTAGATACAAATCTGATTTTTTTAGCAGATTTTGAAATAAAGAAAAAGATCCTGAATGGTTGTATTTGTTGTGTTTGTTTTATTCAATACATGTAGCATAAATTTATTTCATGAATGAAATCCTCTTCTCAAGCAATCTTTTTATATTTTTTGTACATATAAAACAGATCTAATTTTTCAGTCATTAAAAAAAAATCATTTTTTTTTAATTTCTTAAAAATAGATCTAATCTTTTACAAGTCAAAAACCATTTTTTCTAAGTTCTTAAAAATAGATTTGATATTTTTTTTTTTCAAATTAGAAGACGTTGTTTTAATTAAATAAAAACATATCTGAATTTTCTCTCTAAAAACCACTTTTTTTACACAACAAAAACAGATAAAAACCAAGTTTAATTTTTTTTTTTATTCACAACAACAGATCTGAAATTTAAATAAAAATAAATAAAAAAAAATAAAAACAAGGAAGAGGATACATTCATAAAAAAATTTGTGATTTAGTTTATTTCACATGTGCAACATATCATTCATATCATGCATAAATGGGTACATTGGTCACAAGAGTCTAGAAGACCAAACTCTGTTTGGGCGGAATAGGTGTCTAACACCTTCCCATTCCGTAACCTAGCCTCCGAATTTAGTGTCTTTGGATAGGTAGACTTAGGTCTTATCTTTGCTTTATTTTCAGTAATTTGTAACTAGGACCTAAAGCCTTGTAATTTTCAATTTTTTCAAACATGTATTTTCTTTTATTTAATCAATGAAATGAAACAATTCAGCCATGTAAAGTTTTATTTATTTTTTCTTTTCTTTTTTTATAAAAATAAGTGGTGACTCCACACCACTTACCCAAAAAGAGAGGTGCCCTAAAAGGTACCAAAATCTCTTTTTTGAGAGCACCAGATGGGAATTTTCCCCGGTCTCTCACAAGGCTGCTCTGATTTGTACCGTCTTTGCTTACGTTTTATTTTCTGGGAGCCATCCTTCTTTCAAATAACAGACGATGGGAGTCATCCACTTGTCTTGTTCTTTTATCTTCGGAACCTGCTCACCTTCTGTACTTGGTTGCCCCTTTATCTCTACACATAGTTCGGAGGGCGCATTGTAGTCGTCTGACGAGGCCAATCTTGCTAGGAAGTCAGCTTTTGCATTTTTGGCCCGAGGGATTTGCACAAAGTCTAGGCTGTCAAAGTGCTGTGAGAGTTGTTAGACGATCTTCAGGCACTTCTGCATCCTCTCTTCTTTGGCTTCATAATCTCCCTTCACTTGATAATTATTAGTTGAGAATCAGCTTGGACGATTAGATTCTTTGCTCCGAGAGCTTTTGCTAGACTTAGTCCTGTTAGCAATGCTTCATATTCTGCCTCATTATTCGTTGCTAAGAATTGCAGTCTAACTGCATACTTCAATATTTTTCTTTCTGGAGATATGAGCACTACTCCTACTTTCTTCATGGCAGACCCATCTGTTTGGACCGTCCATGTTTCCATGGGGAGTTCTTCTTCCTTATAGGGGTAAATGAATTCTGCGATGAAGTCTGCTAGTACTTGGGCTTTGATCGCTGCTCGAGGCCGATATTCGATGTTGAATTGGCCCAGCTCAATTGCCCATTGAATGAGTCGTCATGCTGCATCTATCTTGTTCATCGTCTTTCTTATTAGTTGGTCTGTCATGACGACGATGGAGTGTGCTTGGAAGTAATGACGGAGTTTCCTGGAAGCGACCACCAATGCGAAAGCTATCTTTTCCATCCTTGGGTAATTTGCCTCTGCTCCTTGGAATGCCTGGTTGGTATAATAGACTGGCTTCTGTACATTTTCTTCTTCTCTGATTAGTGCCGAACTTACTGCGATATTAAACATTGCTAAGTAGAGGTACAACTTTTCTTCCATCACCGAAAGACTTAGCAATGGTGGCTTCATCAAGTACTCTTTTAATTTTGCAAGGGCTTCTTCACATTCGTCAGTCCACTAAAAGGCCTTTTTCAAGACCTTGAAGAATGGCATGCACTTGTTTGTTGCCCTGCGACGAATTTGTTTAGAGCTGCAACATTTCCTGTCAAGTTTTGAACCTCCTTTACTGTTTTTGGTGATTTGATCTCGATGATTGCCTTTATTTTGTCTAGATTTTCTTCTATGCCTCGTTGGGACACCATGAATCCCAAAAATTTCCCTGAAACAACAACAAAAACACACTTTGCAGGGTTTAATTTCATATTGTACTTACGTAGTGTGCTGAAGGTTTCTTTCAGATCGTCCAAGTGGTTGGCTTCGTCCTTGTTTTTCACCAGCATATCGTCTACATATACTTCCACATTCCTTCCAATTTGGTGAGAGAACATGCAGTTCACCAATCTTTGGAATGTGGCTCCTGCGTTCTTTAATCCAAAGGGCATAACTTTGTAGCAGTACAAACCTTGGCTGGTGACGAACGAGATCTTCTCTTGATCTTCTTCATCCATGAGGATCTGGTTGTATCTAGAAAATGCGTCCATAAAACTTAAAAGCTTGTGTCCAGCAGTTGAGTCTACCAGTTGATCGATCCTTGGCAAGGGGAAGCTATCCTTTGGGCAGGCTTTGTTCAGGTTTGTGAAATTAACGCATATCCTCCATTTGCCATTGCTCTTTTTTACCATTACCATGTTTGCTAGCCAATTTGAGTAGAAAACTTCCTTGATGAAACCAGCTTCTAGTAGCTTCTCTACTTCTTCAGTTATTGCTTTGTTGCGCTTTAGTGCAAATATTCTCCACTTTTGCTGTACAGGTTTGCACTCTGGGTTGACATTGAGACGATATTGTATGATCTTCCTATTAATTCTAGGCATATCCTCGTGTTTCCAGGCGAAAAAATCTTTATTTGCCCTTAAGAGGGAAATCATCTTCTCTTTCTCTAGAGTTGGGAATGCTGATCCTATCTTGAATACCTTTGACGAATCTCCTAGGACGACCTCAACTTCTTATGGTGTTTTTGACGGTTCGGGGATGGGCTCTGATTCATTGATCACCCATGTGTGGTTCTCCCCAGATGCTAAGGCAGCTTGGTAACACTCTCTTACCAGAACTTGGTCTTCTCTGATTTCTCCTACCCCATGGGCTATTGGAAATTTCACCTTCAAGTAATATGTTAACGTCACTGCACTCAGCCTATTGAGTGCAAGCCTTCCCAAGATGATGTTGTATGTTGATGGGTAGTCAACTATGAGGAAATCAATTTCCTTAGTGATTTGTGCTGGGTAAGTGCTTGCAATCACGGTTAGAGTGACGATGCCCCTAGGGACGATTCTATCCCTAGTGAAGCTCACCAAAAGAGAGGTGAAAGGCCTGATCCTTCTCTTCCCTAGTTTCATCTGCTGAAACGCGGGTAAATAAATGATATCTGCTAAGCTTCTGTTGCCAATAAGTACCCGGTGGATGTTGAATTTTTCTACTCTGAGCATGATTACCAGTGGATCATCATGGGGTTGCCTAATGTCGCGACCGTCTCTCTCTGAGAAGATGATATCAAGTCCATCATTCCTTGGCATCTTCACTGGAGGGAGCTGTGGATGGACACTATTTATTTCTCTCTCATGGGATTTTTTTAGGGACTTCAGCGCTCCGCCTGTCGTCAATCCTCCTAAGATCATCTTTATCTCTCCTGCAGGAGGTTTGCTATCTCTTGCTTCTCGATCTTTGTCTTTATCGACCTTTCGTTGGTATCTGTAAGGCTCCATTTTCCTAACATACTTCTGTAACTTCCCTTGCCAGATTAAAGTCTCCTCCTAGTCTTTCAAATGTCTACACTCGTCGATGCGATGCTCGTGGTCCTGATGGAATCTACAGTACATGTTCTTGTCTCTTCTTTCTGCTGGAGTACTGATTGGCTTGGGCCATGGCAGGGAGGGATCGTCCCTTATTTGCATCAAGACTAGCTCAATTGGCATTATTAGAGGAGTAGAGTTAGTGAACTTTGGCCTCCTATCCGGAAGTTCCTTCTTCTTTCCTGTTTTCTACCCAACTCTTCGTGTTTCCTTCTTCTTATCGCAATTGCTGCTTGTTTCTTCGTCTCTCTTCCTTTTTCCTTTCATTTCTTTTGCAAGCACCGCGTCTTCTGCATTCATGTACTTCTGAGCTTTTCAGAGCAATTCTGCGACTGTTTTTGGTGGGCTTTTGTTGATTGAGAAGAAAAAGTCCCCAGGTAACAACCTTGCTTGGAAAGTTGTTAGGATGACTTAATCTTCAACTTCATCTACTTGCAGTAGCTCCTTATTGAATCAAGTCACGTACTATCTTAGTGATTCTCCTTCTGCCTATTGAATGTTGAGAAGATGACCGATTGGCTTCTTGTGCCTTTGCCCCCCAATGAAATGACGAACAAAACTCTTGCTGAGTTGTTCAAAATTTGCAATAGTTCCTGGGGGTATCTTACTAAACCATACTCTGGCTGCTCTTTACAGTGTCGTTGGGAATGCCCTACGTATCACCTTGTCTGGAGTCATCTGCAACGGCATCAATGTCTTGAATGATTTAATGTGATCCAAAGGATCCTTGGTACCGTCATATGATTCCAACTATAGGAGACGGAATTTTGGTGGGAGGAGACGGTTCAGTACTTCAGTGGTGAATAGTGAGTCCGTCCTTCAAATCATACCATCCAAATTCTCCCTGCCCTTGTCCTTCATGGCACTTCTTAATTCGTCCATCTCCTTTCTCATGTTGTGAAGCTCATTCTCCATCCTAGAGGAATCTTCTCCTGAGGTCCTGTCTCACCTGTTGGCTTGGGAGTTTGACTCTTCTTCATTCTAGTTTTCACCTGTTCGCCAACGATCTGCATTTTGGGATTCCATTGTCTTTCGCAGCTCTTCATTCTGGCGAGTCAGCTCTTCCACCTTAGCCAAAAAGGCTTTGATTTGTTGCTATTGCACAACTTCTGGTTGTTATGCAGTTTCTGGCTCCATGTCATACTTCTAGGAACTCTTTTGTCACTGGGAAAGATGGCTTGAATGATTAGCGCATCTCCATAGACGGCACCAAACTGATGATGCAAAAAATCAACAGTTGAGCTCCTAGTCATAGTGGATGAACGAAGCTATAAATGGGGTCTTCTCTGTTAGAGGAAAAACTGTAAAATGAACTGGGTGGAAAAGTAACACGCCAGTGTGGAGTCAGCCAAACCGCCTCTGATACTTAAGTTAGTAAGGGAGAAAGATTTTAGAGAGAATTGACTGGAGAGTGATTTTTGGATGAATATTTGTGTGTACCTTTAATTCTGTTACCTTCTCTTTTATAGTTGCATGCCTAATTCATGGGCAATGAATTGCTGTATTTATGCTCAACGGCTAGTGCGTTACAAAATCTTTGTCTAAAGTTCACAGCTCACTCTGTGACCGTTACTCCATCTGTTACACTTTGTCATCAATAAGCATAATAAATGTGTAACGTCTTCTCTTGGTTAATGACGATCTCAGACTAATGACGATCATAAATTTCTGACTCATCAGCTGCGATGAAGAAAGAGACAAAAGGATGCGGTGAAGAGATGGAGGTAGTGGTTTGGTGTGGTGGAGGCTTGAAGGCAATGGTGGCTATGGATCATTTTTGGGCTTTGCTCACCATGGGTCGTGGGTGGGTTTTGCTTATCGTGGGTTGTGGATCATGGGTTTGTCGCCGCTGTGGGTTTGAATCGGTCTTGGGTTTGAACAGGTTGTGGGTTTGAATAGGTTGTGGGTTTAGTGGTGAACAGATCGTGTTTCAAAGTTTTGGTGATCAATGGTGTTGTTTTAGTGGTTGCATTGGGTTGGAATGGGGATTTGAATGGGTTGTGGATCTTGAGTTGGTTTCAGAATTAATTTGTGATTTGGGTTGCTAGTTTGGTGGTTCAGATGGTTCGGTGGTTCAGTGGTGTTGGTGGTGGTGGTGATTAGTTGGTGATTGGTTGGTCAGTTTACAGTGGAGAGAGAGACAGAGACAGAGACAGAGACAGAGAGACACGGAAGAAGAAAGAGGAGGAGAAGAGTAATTTATATTATTTTATTTTATTGGGTTTTATGTAAAAATAAGAACTGAGATGTTGGGTGTATTGTTAAATGTTTGGTAAAATAGATAAAATAGTGTTTGAGAATGTAAAATAAGTATTTTTTTTTTTTTAGATCCACCAATGTGAATCCTCTAAGTTAAGTTTTAAGTTGAGTAGTTTCCAAATTTATTGTTATTAAAAGTAGCTAGTGCCTCCCAACTGGTTTGCACAGACTTTTTTGTTTAGGTGTTATGCATATTGACTTTTACTTTTTGGTTTTTGGTTTTTTGACATATACATACATACATATATATATATATATATATATAGTATTTTATTTTTATAATGCATGTGTAATTATTATACATAGCTATTTAGATCTACATTTTTTTTTTAATACTATATACTAGATTAGATAATTTAAAATTTAGAATTTCAAAGTTTGAGTAATTTTTACAGAAATTATCCACAATTGATTTACATTTTAAGAGAAAGAGTGTTCAAGATTCAAAAGTTACTGCACAATCTTATATCCCAAATGTTGAAACTTCATGTGTTGAATTCCTCACAAAGTCTCAAAGATGTGAATCTAGAGAAATAAATATTGTTTCCTTAAAATGGAATATTGGATTATGACAACTAATCAATCGTCTTAATGAACATTTTAAAGTTGGGCCATATCTTTTTTTTTTTTTTTTTTTTTTTTGAAAACAAAGTTGGGCCATATCAATATAGAAGTTAGAATTAAAAACATTCGGAATCTAAGAATTAATTATTAATGATTTCAGTGGTAAAAAAGAAGGTAGGGTAGATCTTTGTTGAGTTAAAGGCAATATTATGAAATAAAACATTGTTTTTTGTCATCAAAGTTCTTTTTTTCTTGTATTTAAATTTTTTTTCTTCTAAAAAAAAATCCAAATACAAAAAAAAATGATTAATAACAAAAAAAAATAAAAAATACATGAGTCATGAATTCATATCCATATAAGAAGCATTCTGATTTTTTCGGTACAATTGGTTGACACACTAGAAATCCAAATTGTTTCCCTTTCTACATGCATTGATATACTAAAACCAAATTTTCACCCAAAAAAAAAAAAAAAAAAATTAGGACCATAACTATTTTTGCTACCATTTTAATATAATAGACTGTAACTTTCTTAATAGTAGAGAGAAATAATTAATTTATGTGATTTTTTTTTTTTTAGAATGAAATTTATGTGAAAGTGATGGGTAATTTTTAACGTGGTCTTTATCGAAGAGTCATCTAGCACCTAACTTTGTTTCTCTTTTTATTTATTAATGGAGGGAAAAGGATAGAAAGTCCCTCCGCTTTCATTTGAATATATACAATACAATATGGCCCTTATTTATTTATTTATTTATTTTGAGAAAGTATATGACCCTTATTTCGCAATCTTAAGTTTTTTTTTTTTTTTTTTTTTTTAATTATTATGAGCCCGCAATCTTAAGTTCATTGATGGACTTCTCAAGTCTCAAATAATAATAATAAGTAATAATAATTATAAAAAATAAAAATAAAAATAGAAACTTCATTAATGGTCTAATGGACCCACAAACAATAATGATAACTTTTTCGCCTTAGCATACCAACCACAATTATCATAAGTTCGTAACAAAATAAAAACAGTATTTAATTTTATATATATATATATATATAAGTTTTTCTTTGGGATTGATCTTCATGAGAAATTGTTCATATACTAAAAGCATATTGTAGACATATTCCACATGCTCTTCATCTAACGGTCACCTACCACCACTTTTTTTTTTTTTTTTTTGTTTATTTATGGAAGAAAAAGGTATCAGATAGCGTCCTTCCTCCACTTTCTTTTGAATAAATCAATACCCTTTGTTTGAATCCCCGAAATCTAAGACAATTTTAAATTATTGAATGGTCCACCCACACAATAACGGTAACTTTTTCAGCCTTTTCAAATTGCATACCAACCACATTATTTTCCCCCACTTTAAATCCCACTATTGCTTTAATTAATAAAAAATAAAAGCAATACTAAACAATAAAACAATGTTTTATAGGTAAGAACAAAAGAAAGAAAGAAAAGTCTCTCTAGTCTCTACATAATTTGGTCGGAAAGTGAAGGCAGTCGCTTGAAAACGTTGACTGGAATAGACGGCATGTCGTGGCGGAACCTGGGATGGCGCAGATAATAAAACCCCGACACCAACACAAAGGCTTTAAACGGCACAGCATAAAACATCAACGACGCAAACAAACAGAAAACGACAAAAATTCCAGTAGCCCGTGGGTCCTTCCAGCTAAACAAAGCCTCCAATCTCTCACCTTGTGCTGCCACGTCACCTAAAAGTATTTGGGCTCGCCCAGCTAACGCTCGTAACCGATCGTACCTGATTCTAACCTGTTCTGATGATCGTGTGGTTGGAAACCCATCGAATTCTTCATCAAGCTCATCAAGGCTCACTGCTTCCACGTAGGATAGTCTTGTGTCTATGTTGAGTGGGACCCTCTGGCGATATCGAAATCTCAATAGGATGATCAAGAAAGCGAACATGAACACAGTGGGGAGCACTATATGGGGACACAGAGCAATAGCTATTAGCACCACGTGTACTAACATAGTTGTGGGAGGATGTACCCACGTGCGAATCCCATCTAGCCAACGTGCCAACGTGGCAGCACGTGTTAAGCAACCCACCACTCGGAACCAATTGGCTTTGCTTCTTCTCATGCTCCACACGTGCGTGTCTGAGTCCAACATGAATTGCACCACTTCTTGACCCAAAGCTGGTTCGGACCTTGCTAAACGAGTTGTCACTATTTTCATTGCTGTGTGGCGTAGGATATCTTGTTGGGCTGGACCCATCGGACGGACATAATGCATTCTCGGAAGCATTGGACACGTGTAGGCTTGGATTAGGCTCAACCAAGACGGGCAAGTGAATCTAACGGCTATCTCAATCTCTCCCATTTTATTGGCCCCATTGGGAAGCAATACTGTGAGGGGATACGAATTTATGTAGATCCGATTTGAATCGAGCGTGGATAGGCGTACACGTATTTTTCCAATGCGTACGTCTTTCTCAGATTTGGATCTGTACCTTCCATTATCAAAAACCCCAATAGTAAGTACTGTGCAAGGATCATACACATCCCAAGTATATTGTTCGTTCCACCGTGGAGAAAAGCGATCCAGAATCGTACGCGTACGAACCCACTTGGGACCATACTTGGCGACCACGTAAGCGTCGATGGTGCCACGTGTACCGTTATCTTTGGTTTTGACGGGTAGTAAATTTGTGGCGCCACGAATCCCAACCTCAAGCAAGCCTATTGGAGGTTTGGCTAGCTGCTTGGAGGAAGCACGAACGTCACTAGTCACGTGCGCAGCCTCATCTAGCACGTGATATCCACCTTCCAAACAAACTCGGACGTGTATTCTTCCAGTGTACGAAGAACCACCACCAACCAAATTGAACCATCTTGATTTTGGATCCGTATGATCATCTATCCTCCTCTCAATGCTCGCCACCTGTATCTTAGCATGGCCCACTGACGACGACTGTTGTCCGTTACTCACATCCTCAACTGTTACCACCAAAAACGGCTCAAACGGCTCAGCAGCCACGAAAACAAGATCTTCATTCCACGTAGGATTATTTGCTGAGCTGCCAGATGTCCTGCTCCTGCACGTCTTAAATACTTGAGCCCCCAACTGAGCCTTTACTACATAATAATTATCTTTATCTGGACTCCGAACCTTATTGTTATTATTATTAATAGGTTCGGATAGCTGCTGCAAATGCAATTGCAAATCTTGGGTTTGGATGACCGTTAGTCTCAGATACCAAAGCTTTGGAGACAAGTAGACCTTAGCTCGGGTCTCCGGTATCAACCCACCCGAATCCGACTGCCAAGCCTCCTGGAAAGCCTCGTCGGTTTGAGTTCCGAACCAAACAGCCAGCATGACGTCATTTCCTCCTGAACCTGAAGAAGGATTTTCGGATTCCAAATCCAAAGTGTACCATTGAGGAGCTAAAGGACTATCTGGTGGAACTCGCTTTGGGACTTCTTGTAAATCGAACGACACCGTTCCCAAACAACAACAGCTCTCAGAGTTAGAGTCAGAGATTTCATCAGCCCTGTACACAGACAGTTCTAATGAAGTGGAATTCAATCCCTCTTTATCAAACGCAAAAACTTGATCCCAATCCTTATCACTCTGACTCTTGTTGGTTTTGATACTGTGTGTTCCGATCACAAGCTTGGCATAAAAGCAGGAGGAAGAAGGCGCAACAGATTCTTCAGACTTAACCTTAACCTTAACCACACGAACATATAAAAAAGGCATACGATCCACCAGATCGTCAGCACTACCACTACGACTCCGACCGCTTCTAAGAGAACGTAGCAGCTCAGCCTCGTTTAAGCCTCCAACAACAACAACATCTCCGGACTCGGATTTTAAATTTTCTTTATTATTATTAGTTTGCTGCTGCTTCTTCTCGGAGTGTACCTCAGCTGGAGGAGCTTCTTCGGGTTTAGGCACTTCCTCCTGTTCTTTAGCTGCTGCTTCTTCTTTTGGTTTCTCTTCTTCCTCTTCTTTCTTTTTCTCCTCCTCCTTCTCCGGTACCGCCTCTACTTTCTCTTCCGTCTTCGTCTTTTCCTCTTCTGAGGGTGGTTTCTTCTCTTCCTCCGCAGCCGCTGGATCTGGATTCTCGTCAATGTAATAGACTTTAAGCCCAAGCTCTCCTTTAATCTGTGAAAACACGCTCCGCTTCTCTAACGGATAGTACATCTGGGCTTCTGAGCTGGACTTGGCAAAAGTGGTTCCAGCCATCTTTACTTTACCAAGAAAGTTGTTTCTCTTACCAGTCTTCTTGTCGTTGTAGAGATTGATCTCCAACATCTCCGACTCCATGGCCTCCTTGTCATGGACCATAAACTCGTGCTTCTCGTCCCACTCCGGGTTCAGATCTCTGAACTTTGTCTTCGTTCTCCGCCTCTGCCCATCAAAGTCTACAATGGCGTAGGCACTCGCTGTTCCTTGACCGTCTTTCGGCATTAGATTCTTCGCGTTGCAAACTTCCACCACCAGTTTTCTGCCACAGCTTTCAGCCATAGCTAAATTTTTATTCCAAAAAAAAAAAAGTAAAAGAAAATTTTTGTTGGGGTTTGAATTTTTCGAGTTAAGACTTAAGACACAGAGAAAAACAGAAATGTGAGTTTGAAAATGAGTGATGTGAGGGAGAGAGAGAGATATACATATAGTGAGATCTGATTTAAAAAGGAAAAGGGTAGGAGCGTGGACATCTCAGATGGGACACGTCAGACAAAAGTTGAAACGTGGCGAGATCTTGGAGTGCGAGATTTGGCATGTGACGTGGATTTCTGAGATGAAACAGCGTGCCTGATGCTGAGTGCTAATTACCTTGTTAAATAATAATAATAATAATAATAATAATAATATATGGATTCTTTCGTTCTTTGTTTGGTTGGATTTAGAGCTTTATTTGGGATCATATTTGAATAATAATTAATTAATATATGGTTTTTTTTTGCTTTTTACCAAAGTCAATGAATTTCTCACACTTTCTTTCGGTGATCATGGGAATCATGGGAAATATTGTACAGATAGAAATGGGAATACATAAACATAAAAACATATATAATGCTTTTTTCTTTTTCTTTTTCTTTGGTGAAAGTGTAACTATTCTGTTAGGATGGGAAAGAACACAAGAAGGAGGTGACACACGATTAAATTAATATTATAAAGTAAAAAAAAAAAAGAAAAAAAAAAGAAGGGTATATCATTTCAAAGGAGAGATCAGATGCTTAATTAGATTACAACATATTTCAATTTGTAACCAAGTAGTTCCACTCTTATTTTGAACAGAAGATATCTTGTGATGCATGAGTTTCGTCGTGTGGAAATATTTCATGTATGTAGGTAAGATAGTAGGCCTATTCATTTACTAGCAAATTAAAACATGATTTTGGTATTGCTGATTTCTCTATTTGGATTGAAGAAAATTCTTGTTTTATTGAACAAACTCTTCTCAATGATGTACTTGTTGCTTTCCATTCTTAATAAAGTTTATGCAGTATTTTCATTAAAAAAAAAGGATATCTTGTGACAGTTTTATTGTTTATGTGTAGCTTACCGTAACGATTTATCAAAATTCAAAAGAAAGGGGGAAAATGGTTCAAAATGATGTAATATCCTAATTAATCAAACACAATTATCACAATTAACTAGAACTAGAAGAATAGTACTATTGCTTTTGACTCAAAAACAAAAAATAGAGATCTGCAGATGAGGAAAATATATTTCACTCTAAGAATGTGATATAGTATATGATAAAGTGTTAATCTCGTTCGGAATGAATGAGTTTGATATTCCCGTAAGCTCTTAATCTAGGGAGAGGAAGAAAAGGGTTAATTCAAAATTAAGTTATTTATTTTGGAGAACTGTAGACATGTTGTTAAGAGATATAATTAGAAATTACCACCGATTGTAGGGGCCAGGTATATATTGCTTTGCTAAGGGCACATGATTTAAGCAGCGCACTATTTTGAATTTTGGAGTACCTAATCTTTTTGCTAGTTACTTGGGAATAATATTAAAACACTCCCAAGCCTAGAAAATTAGTTTTTTTTTTAGTAAACAGTAATACTTATTAGAACACACACGAAAATAATAATAGTGTTTTAAACCAAGTTTATAATACATTACATAACTAGAGTACAACTACAAAATGGCCTAACTTTTGTAGTTGTAAACTGGGGTTATAAACAGCAGACACTAGACACACACAACCAATGTGGGATAAACATCCTTTTTTTTTTTTTTTTTTTGAGTAAACAGTAATACTTATTAAAACACGCACGAAAATAATAATAGTGTTTTAAACCGGATTTATAATACATTACATAATCAGAGTACAACTACAAAAGGTTTTGATTCATGGTTGGGTCTACAAATATAGTTCTAGGAGGGGGCAAAAAAATAAATGATAAAGAAAAAACGTCTAAATAGGGTTTTGATTCTCACATATCCATTATTTCACATTAATTTTTTCTTGTCCACTTCTATGTGATAAAAATAGACATTTCTTTATGCATCAATTGTGGATATATGTGTGAAATAGTGGATCTAGACCAATGTAAAAGAATATTCTCTTATCTAAATAGTCCCAACCCTTTTTCACGAGACTAAACCCAAGTAGCTAACCTAAAGGTGATAACGATGAAGCGTAGTTTATTATAATCGTGTTTGAACTAAAACAATCTGTCACATTTTGATTTGCCATTGGAGCTCATCTGTCTCTATACCAACTTTACTCACAAAAGATTTTGAAGCAGATTAAAGTTAGAGATACTACAATTTTATTAGATAAATTTCTATAACTTTCGTAGTAAAATTGAAAATATCACACGATTTACACCACTTTTTCTTTTTCTTTTTTAATTTTAAGAGGAGAAGAAAGGCGTAAATGCACTTTTAGTCCCTATATTTTGACTTTTTTTCATTTTAGTCCCTACATTTTATTTTTACCACTTTTAGTCCCTAAACCAATTAACGCCATTCATTTAAGTCCTTGAAACACTGTTCTATCACCAAATTAACGGGAAGACTGACGGATTAATAAAATATTATTAAAAAAATTATTTAACATTTTTTAAATGCCAAAATTAAAAAAAAAATTAATTACTCAATTTTAATTTAAAAAAAAAAAAAAAAACAAACAAACAAAAAATATTATTTTCTTTCAAACAAAAATTTTACTTTCTTTTAATTAAAATGAAAATTTTTTTTTATTCCAATCTTCTTCTTCTTTTTTTAGAAGAACATTTAACTTTTAAACCCTTTTCTCTCTCTATTCTCAAACTCTCTTTCTCCTCACCCTCCATGGATGGAAAGTCTCTCTAATCTCAAAATCTCATCTTCGCTGATCCGCCAAACTCCAATCTGATTCAAACTCTGACTGACCCAAATTCTCTATAATCTCATTCAAGACTCAGTGATGAGGTCGCCGCCATCGAACTCATTCAAGACTCAATGATGAGGTCACCATTGCCGTCGAAGAAAGAAACCCCAGAAGGTCCGCCGTTGTCGTCGCTGTTGCCGTTGCCATCAATCCATCGAACCCATCAAGAAGGTCCGCCGATTAGGTGTACGAAACCCCAGAAAGAAAACCTATAGTTTATTTCTGTGTAGTTATGGCTCCGTTGTACAAAATCCAGTCACCGATTCGGTATTGGAGCTCGATATTGACCAGCGGCGAGCAGATCAAGAGGCTGATCTTCGAGGTTTTGATCATGGAGGCCGTGGGGTCTTGATGCCGTGAAAACAATGGGAAAAATTTGGAGGCTTGCATGTGGTTGTTGTGAACATGGATCGGTGGTTGGGTCTGCTGATGATTTTGGCTTGGGTTGTGATCTAGGTTTCGTTTGTGTTTAATCTTTATTTGTGATCTAGGTCTGTGTTTGTGTTTGGTCTCTGTTTCTTTTCTTTTTTTTCGTTTGTGTTGTTGTGATATAGGTTTGAGTTTTTGGTTGCTGGATTTGTGTTCTCGGTTGCTGGGTTTGATCTGGGAAGAACACGAAGAACTCTGGGTTTGTGTTTGTGTTTGGTCTCTGTTTCTTTTCTTTTTTTTCATTTGTGTTGTTGTGATCTAGGTTTGAGTTTTTGGTTGTTGGATTTGTGTTCTTGGTTGCTAGGTTTGATCTGGGAAAAACACGAAGAACAAGTTGTAATGTTCTTATGAAAAATAATAATAATAAGTAATAATGTTCTTTTGCTGGGTTGCTATTCTTTTGCTTGAGTTTGATTCGGTGGTGATCTTCTGCAAAAAGAGAAGAAGATTGGAATAAAAAAAAATTCATTTTAATTAAAAGAAAGTAAAATTTTTGTTTGAAAGAAAATAATTTTGTTTGTTTGTTTTTTTATTTTTTAAATTAAAATTGAATAATTAATTTTTTTTTTAATTTTGGCATTTAAAAAATGTTAAATAATTTTTTTAATAATATTTTATTAATCCGTTAGTCTTCCCGTTAATTTAGTGACAGAATAGTGTTTCAAAGACTTAAATGAAAGGCGTTAATTGGTTTAGGGACTAAAAGTGGTAAAAATAAAATATAGAGACTAAAATGAAAAAAAAAATCAAAATGTAAGGACTAAAAGTGCATTTATATCAGAGAAAAAAAAGACAAAATGATAGATTACCTAATCTCACAACGTCTCTAATGCCATTTCAGTAATTATATCAAATGATATAGGTTAATTATAACGAGTTGTCATCTGAGAACCACAAGAAAATACGGAGTAGTAGTATATAGATCAGGATACTCATTGGATTCAGTTCATTTGTCTTCTTGAATTGCTCGCTAAACCCTTTTATAAAATGGGAGCACGTACGCCCATCAAAAAAAAAAAGGGAGCACGTACACGTAGTAGAGCACTTGCAGCCTTCTGCAAAAATGAACGTTGCTTTGTTGTGTTGTGGTGCTTCGATCCCCCGTCAGTAGGAGAAAGGATTAATTAATAAAGAAAGTGGTTGCGAACTAGAACATGCATGCAACGATAACCACTCGATTTGTAATATTATTCGTATTACTAATTAGTAATTACCAACGTACTTCACTGACACAAATAATAATACTACCAAGTACCAACGTACTTCACCTTACACAAGTGTTACCAATATCATAATTAATGAAGTATGTAGCCTTCATTTACAGTGTATGGCAATGTTTTCGATAGAGTTGTCTCTGTATTTTATGAAGGAACTTTAAATTTGAATATAAAATCATGGAAATTAAATTAACAAAAGGCACCATTTAATTAAGTTAGATTGTAAGTTCCAGTTAACTCAACTGGTAAACTCTCTGATAGTTAAATAAGATGTCTTGGGTAAATAGAAAATGAGAAATTAATTGCATATTTAATCTTCTTATTCTTCAAAGCAAGAGATGGATGAACCCCGTGTGTAGAGATTAGAACCTTTGATTTAGAAGTTGAAGTTGGCTATCTAATTTCAGGTTAATAAACATATGTTTAAAGAAATACAAGAGATGGTCGCTGAATACAGAGAACCCTAGTAAGGATATAAATACTACACGTCTAGTGTTAGGTGTAAATGGACTTTATACTACAAGTGGGTCTCTTGGGCCATTATATAATAACCAATATATATAGCATCTCCCTAAAACACAAGTTGAGCTTGATGATCCTTGTGTTAAGAACAAGCCTGAGAAATCATTTAAAAAGGCCTTGATGATGCCTCGAAGATGACCTTGGAAGTGACCGGTGTGATCACTGGATGTAAATTTGGAACAATGGAGGAAGAACCGTGCAAATTGAAATGATAATAAAAATATATCTAAATCAAAGAAAAAACAGAAAGAAAATATATATTTATATATATTTGTGGCCCGTTGGACCCATGGGTTCGACAGTTTTTTTTTTAATTGCTATTATTATTATTATTATTAAATTGAGCATTAAAATAACACCACTACAAATAAGAGCAAATTTATAATCAAATAATCTTGAGCATAACACCTAAATAACACAAACTATACGAGAAGAACTTAGGGTTTAGATTTTATTTAGGGCTTAAAATAGGAGTGGGAGTGGTGGCAGAGAGAGAGAGAGAGAGAGAGAGAGAGAGATAAACATGAGATAGGAAGGAGATTGAAATGAGGAGAACTTAGGGTTAGGGTTTTATTTAGGAAGAGTGGCAAAATTGTATAATATATTTTTTAAAATATATTTTTTAAAATATATTTTTTAAAATATATTTTTTTAATTAAATATAGGTGGATTGGGTTGGGTTAAGTGGATTTGTAAATCTTATGACCCTAACCTAACCCAATCCACTGTAAAATAATTTTTTTAAAATAATTTTAAAATTTTAAAAAATTCACAACCCAACTCAATCCACCAACCTCTAAAAACCGACCCAACCTAGCGAGTTTAGGTGAATCAGGTTGATTTTGGCAAGTTGGCTACACAGTCCTAATCAGATCTATTTTTAATATAAGTCACTATATATTTTGTTTGAAGGAGCTCTGCACACTATAGCTTAAGAGTGTTCAAGAGATCATTGGCATTGATTTCTATTTCTCGAGTAGATGAAGATTGTTACATATGCCAGTCACATAGAACACTCTTTAGTCCTAAACCGATTCAAAAGATCTCCAATGCCAACACGTTTGATGCCAAATTGAGAACCCTACTACTCAACAACAAAAAGAAGAGTATAATGTTACGTGACAAATTTTTATTAATTTTTTATTTAGATCTACTATTAATATCACTTTTTTACTTGTTGATAATAATGCTAGGTATTATATTTTGACCATGTCTTTGACCCCGAACTTTTTTCTTTCCTTATTCACAAAAAGACCTTGGTGCCTTTGCTATTTCCTGAAGCTGTTAAAAACTATTCCAAACCCAAAGACTATCAAAAGCTACTCGATTTGGTTCGGGTGCAATTGCTAGGGTACTATACCAGTGCAATTATCCCATCCTGACACACAAAATTTTCTTACCATTTTTTTTTTTTTTTTTTTTTCTCACTTTATTTATTTAAGAGTAAGTCTAGTATCACAACAATTTTCACTACTTTTACCACAACTTGCCACAAGTTATAAGTGGTAAAAATAAAATAGTGAGTCTACGTGGATCTATGATTTCATCACTCACAAGTCATCATGTGATAAAGTTATGAAATTAGTTGTGATAACAGATTTACTCTTTATTTAATTATTGAAATTGAGAATTTCTCTTTTCAACTTTTAATTTCAACCATGGATAGCCGTTTGCATCAGGCGCAATACTGATCTCAATCAGCTCCACCCATCTCTTTTGTTAAAATCACGAGTTTTCTTAGTTTCTTATCTGGTTTTCTGGGCTTTGTTATTGGAGGAAGGACACATGGCATTTTGGTGAGTGCAAAGGTGGTTCTGAAGCCTTCTTTTTTGGCTGCCACTTTTTTGTGTGGGCTTTACTGAAAATTTTCTAGCTCCCTCATTAGGTGAGGTGTAATTTATAAATGTTCAATTTTTTGGGTATATATGAGCTCGATTGTTGTTGTTTGGTTCCTTAGTTAATTAATTATTATTTTTTTAATGAATTCCTCAATTATTCCAAGTTAAAAGTTTTTGGGCTCTCTCTCTCCTTAAATTAAGGATCTCCATTTCCCTTTGAAATGAAATGACTCCTCTTTTAGTAGTGCTTTTGTCTCCCCCACTTCTCTATTCACTCACACCCCCTTTGAAATGAAGAGTTTCCACGAATATTTGGAAAAAAAAAAAAAAAAAAAAAATCAAAGGCCTTAGATGTGCCACCTCAATTAAAATCTAATAACTTAAGCCTGCAAAATCTAATATCTTAACCCAGCAAATCCAACCGTGGTTAAACCCAATTGAGGATCACAAAATCCAAATGAAAATTTCAAAATATCTCTCGTCTCTAATGCTTTGATTCTCTCTCTCTCTCTCTCTCTCATCGTGCCATCACCACTGCGTGACAAGCCTCACACCAGCCCAGGATCGCTGGACTACATAGCCGGCACAACCACTCCCTTGTAAGTTCTTTCTCTGATTTTTAATAAGATCAGTTTGGTTGCTGGAAAAAAAGAAGGAAAACATATTATGATACTACTTTTTTTTTTTATTGATTATTTGGTACTAAATTTGGTTTTTTTTTTTTTTTTTTGTGTGGTATTTTTCAATTGTTGTTTTTGAGTTTAGGGATTGAAGTTGTTTTAACATTGTGGAATTTATGAGTTGTTTTGATCTGGATTTGCTCCATAAGCTATAAGATTTATGGGTTTTTTTTTTTATACCACACCCAAGTTTCTTGAGACTAGGATTAAAAAATAGTTAAATTAAGGGCAGGGAAGAGATGAAGTTAATGCTGCTTTCCTATTTGCAATTTGATTAGGTATGTATTTTCTTTGAATACCATATTAATGACCATGTATCTAAACTATAGAAATAGCAATGCATATCTAGTCTTTTACCAAGTTATAGAATATCTATCTAGTCTTATCCAAAAAAAAAAAAGAATATCTATCTCTGCGGTGGATAATTGATGGATTTAATTTAATTTATAAAAAAATTATTTAAGTGGGTTATGTTTTTTATTCTTTTGAGATCCAAGAAGGAAAACTTTAACAATAAGTTTTTTTAGTGAAAAACAGAGATAATTTAGAATTTTAGCAGTTGATTTACAATTAATTTGTTATGTTATATGAAATTCTGACTAATAATCCTTTTAGCAGTTGATTTATTCAATGGTATGTGTTAACTTCAGCTATAGGTGGAGGGGATCTTTTTGGCAATTAGCTATGGGATTTATGGATTGTTTTGATACCGTTCCTAAGCTTTTTTTTCTTTTTTCTTTTTTCTTTTTTCTTTTCTTTTTCTTTATCTGGATCCGTGCCCTTTGTTGTGTTAAGTTGTCAAATTATCTTAAATTTTCAGTTAGTTGTTTGCAAAATTTAAATCTGATTTGTACTGTTCTTTTGAGAGAGGATTATTTGTTACTGGGGTGAAATTTTGACAATTCTTATTTGGTAAGCATTCATGAGTGCACTAATTTACCTTATAAAAGCTTAGAGCCTTATTTGCTATTGTAAGGTCAATCATATTGGCTTGAGGATGCGTAGATTAAATCTATGATACTGTGAATGTTCAATTTTGACTTTTATCAGTTGTTAATTATTTTCTTTCTTTTTCCCCCCCTTAAAACATGGTATTAGGTTGTGAAATATCATCAAATATAAGCTTATTGTTTTACTCAATCATAATAGTTCAAACTGTTGGAAAATATAGGAGAAGTTTATAATATGAAAGATTGACATTTTGTTGGATATTGCTTGTAGGTTTCATCAATCCTTGGTATACTTTCCTGCGTTATTTTGAATAGTCAGTAACTTTTGGGGAAAGACCCTCAAATTGTCAGGCACTCCCGGCGGCTGCATTTTGCATCATATCTCTCATTAACAAAGCCATTTGTCCAAAGATGTTAAATTTTGAGAAATTTAAGACATTAATGCATGCCCTCTCACAAAAAGGTTAATAAAATACCAGTACGATATTTCAACCACAAGATCCACGAACATCAAAATCTGATCAAGCTCAAGTGCTCAACAAACCTTGTAAAAATAGGTTAATATGCATTTGTTCATAATGGCATGACCTCCATGTGGAGAAGAATAATTACCAATAGGACATGCCACCACACGACCAAAGAATAATTCATGAAAGAAAATTTAATGAAAGGAAGCATCTTAAAGTAATACAAAGAAAATTTTGAATAGCATATAGGTAGCAGGATTGACGATAGTTAAGAATTGTGTCCCTGTATTACTGGAGCATCCCTGATGATAACCATTTTTGTACAATAGTTATAACAATATTCAACATTTATAGAAAAGTAAAGCCCCCATTTATGTGATTTGGTATTGCTCTTGTGGTTTTAGGAACATACTTTGTAGAGAAACAAGATTCTGTCTCTCTAACAATCTCTAATACAGAGCAATGTTCTCTCGTAGCTTGTAAATGTTCACATGTGGGGATAAGGGAAAACTGATTGGAGTTGTGGTAAAACTATTCTAACTATTCACCAAAAAAAAGCTGCTATAGTAGGCAGCCAACAAGAAGAAAATTTGATAATGTTATGAAAATTGTGATTCTAATTTTGTGCAAGGGAGTAAGTATAATTCTTTTTTTGATAAAACACAAGCTGAAAACCAACAACAATTACAGAATTCACACAAGCCAAAAGACTTGAGATACAACCACAAGTCCCAAGAAGAGACTAACAACAGATAACAACCTCAAAACATGAGAAAAACACTTGATAACTAGAAGCAACCAATAGCAAATTATAGACTTTTAGGAAGAAGCAGGGTGAACTTGCTTAAGAACTGAATTTGCTAGTCCCCATCTGTAGCAGAATTCTTGATTTATTCTAGATATAAGGTTTACCACATTGAATTCAAAATTTAATTTGCTTCCTAATGAGCTCCACAATTTGATCTTCATATTTAACCAAACCTTGAAAAATGATAACAATCCTCTGAACCCAAATATGGTAGATGGCAGCACTAAATGCTAGCCTACTGTAATATTATCCTACTCATATCCCCAATTCTATCTTCACATCACCAAGACATTAGCTAACTGCAAATTCTATGAGAAAAGGAGCATTTAAAGAGTAAGTGCTCCCTATTCTCCACAGCAGACCAACAAAGGACACAAAATATCATTTTTAATACCCCAATTAGCCAATCTTTCTTTAGTGGATAGCCTATCCTTCATTGCCAGCCATGCTATGAAAGCCCATCTTGGAACTGTTTTGGAAAACCAAATTATCTTCCACCAATTCACCACAGGCCTATGCCACCTATTTTGATCCCTTGCAGTAGCTACAGAAAAAATAGCAGAACTTGAAGGAAGCCATATAGCTTATCTACTTCAACAATCTCAACTAGAGGTAACTTGCTAAGAATAGTTACCAAATCATCGCAAGTCTTAAAAATTAAAGTGTCATTACTATTTTAACTTTTTTCTTTTCATATTTTTGGCAGGATTCCTATTTCAAATCACAGCAGGAGTAAATATGATTATATATTTATATTACCACTGCAAAAATTTATTATGCAACCACCATAGCTAAAAACTGAGTTTTGACTAAAATCAATGGAAAGGATTTTTTTTTTTTGTTTTTTGAACGAGACTAAAGGAAAAAAATTTGAACCTTCTTCTAAAAATAATAATAAACAATAAGTCACATAGATGAAGGAAAACAGCACTGACAACAGCCAGGGAATGTACCTACCACAATCACCAATATGTCAAGTGATGAGTTGCTCAATCTTCCCCATTCTCAGATCGTGATGTGTCATCTGAAACCATCACCTCTATGTCTACCTCCATCTCTGTCTCTGCTGACTCCTTGCCCTTCAAATCCTCATTTGGTTGAGCAGACCCATCGCCTTTTCATCCAAAAAAAAAAAAAAAAAAACAGATGTCATAATATATCAAAGCTCAAAGACTGTACCATAGAAGTTCACCAATACATTTGGAACTGTTCTCTAATGATGTAATAAATGTAAAAAAATTGTCACATATCTTAAGTCTCCAAACCAGATTAAAGAGTAAAAATAAAATTTTACACATCGAACAAAGTTTGATTCTTATTCTTCAACTGATATATATCACATACAATCACAAAAAAGAAGCGTAGCTTGTTGAGGCCTCATTGTCATGGTTAAGAAAACTGTCTCTACACAAAAGAGACCAGTTAATAGCATATATGCCACTGCCAACAAAATTATCAAGGCTTTACATAATGTAAGCCTTTAAGTCCATTGAATTTGATACTTTCCCAACAAATTCTAAGTGCATTTAATTTCAGTAGTAGCATCTAACATGTATTAAAGAATCAATCTTTACAAAATCATCTAGTAGATGCTTATAATATCATCTACAAGAAAGTCTTCATGTCACTTTTCATGAATGCAGCAGGACCCAAGTCTATCAATACAACAACCCAACTTGAGCATCTCCAAGAAACATTAAAGTTAAGCCATTTCAGTTATCCTCTTTACACTCCCATACAAAATAAATTATTGGAGACACAATATTAATAATTCTGTGATCCTCATTAGATGGTTGGTTATCTTTCTATATAAATACTAGTTAGCAATGTGACAAGTTGTTGGCAGCCAGCCTACTACATAAAAATTAGACATAGCATTTAAAATTAATTTCATTTGTTCAGCCCATTTAAAAGCATCTTTCACTTCATACATTCCAACTCCTAATCTTTAAAAGTTCATCTCCATCTCTTTCTCAATCCAGCTCAGCTCAACTTATTTAGTCTAGTCTTACTACTTGTACCCAGTTTTTCTCAAACCTCCCTTACCCTTTATTGTCAAAAGAGAAAGAGAAATTCCGATCATACACCAATTTTCTTAATTAGTAGAATGGACCAAAATAATACATGTGGCCGATGGCTGATCCTGACTAATTTGTTGAGAGGATTTATGCATTATTATCCTACTACTACAATAGAAAAATAGTCTTACCCAATTTATGCATAAATCAAAGGCTTGACATCAATTCTCAACTCCTCATTGTGGACCAATTTACAAACAATTTTTTCAGAAAAATTTATGAGAATTGACCTCCCAAACTCTAGGCTATGCAATTGCAATTGAAACAAACCCTTAAATCAAAATAAGTCATTATAATTTAAATTGAATTGGATCAGAAATATTTGGTTTGGTTTCTCAAAAGAGAAAAAATCGCTTATGGTCCATTTGGGTTGAGAGGGAGAGAGGAGGAGGAGTAAAGTAGAATAGAGTTGGCCCAAAATTAGCCTATTTTCAGCCAACTTTACTCTACTCCCTTCCATTCCCCCTCCCTCCTCCCTCAATCCAAACGGGCCCTTAGTTTGTTTAGCTTTGATCAATTGGGGAAATAATCGTCACTTCCGTCTCCATACTATATTATCTTTAGTTTCAAAACAACTAATCACATATTAGCTACAATACCCAAAGAGCAGCAATGCCATATTCAGCTACTACTTGACCAGCTAACACAACAATGTAATTGAATTAGGATTGAATTGCAGTCACAAACAAGAAAACCATCATACTTTCAAATTGAAACAAGCCTGGCAAAGGCGAAAGCTCTTAGGCAGTCACTACGAATGTTTTGAGAAACAAGCCTTAGATTTGTCATCATCGGACATTATATTAAAGTAGGAAACATAAACAAATTTCATGGCAGTTTGAGAATTATCATTGTTATTAATACCGTTTTGGACCCTGTTTCGGTTTGTCCAGTGAAATGGAATATTTCGGTACCGGCCGATTTCAGCGTACCGTTTCAGGGTGTTTCGGGGTTCCTAAAAAATAATTTATATATATTCTTGTAGAACATAAAATTGTCAATTCTAATAAATAAATAACTAAATATCAAATAATACAAATCATTTAGTCTTAACTCTTAAGTCTTAAACATCAATATAACATCAATTTAACATCACACAATAAGAAGATTTACAAGTCAATAACTAAATATCAAATAATAACTCCTAAGTTCTTAACCACAAAACAAATCATAGGAAAAAAAAATTATGAGAGAGGGAGAAGGAATGAACAAACAGAAGACATTATTTATGACAATGTATACCACAATCACATATCTTAAGTTCTGAACACTTAATCTTAACTCCTAACTCCTAAGTTCTTAACCACAAAAAAAAGACTATAAAAAAAAAAAAGCCAAATCCTGTACCGGCCGAAATTCACATCTCGGCCGGAATTGGCCGGAATTGTCCGAAATGATCAGAAACGGCCCGAAATCTGACCTGAGGTGGAACGTGAGGTATTCTCGTACCGGTTTGCATACCGGTACGAAAAATTCCGGCCGTTCTGGCTAGAACGGAATGGAATCAATAACAATGAGAATTATGCAAGCAAAATCAGGCATGTAGCAATTCAAGGGCATGACACCCATTGAAAATAAACAAGGATACCCAGTATCATATAATAAAAAAAATGGTAAATTGCAAATTACACTCCTGAAGTTTGGGGTTGACTGGATTTTACACCCCAAAGTTTCAAATACTTGATTTTATACCTTGAAGTTTGGTTTCATTAGCAATTCACCCCCCACGGTTAATTTCTGCTGTTAAGTGACACATCATGCCAAATAAGCATCAAAACTACGTCATTTCAGCTTTGACCAAGAGAAAAGTTGGTACAAATCAAAACTACGCCGTTTCAGCATAAAGTTAAAATAATAACATCTAGCTTAAACAACACAGTGAAGACCTAACTCTAAAATCCAAAACACAACCCACGAATCTTGTTCTTTTAACTCGATGAACCCCACGAATAGACATGGCAAAATGGGTCAGAATTTTCTAACCCGACCCGAAAAATACCCGACCCGAACCCGATTTTTTTAACCCGAAGCAAAAACGGGTTGACTCATGACCCGACCCGTGTTTTTTGCGGGTCAACTCGACCCCCGACCCAACTCGAACCCGAACCATTTTTAAAATTTTTTTTTTTTGTAAAAAAAATAGTAAAATTAAAACAGTATTGGTTTAATTGTTTATTGTGACATTTAAGGAAACAATTGATATATTTACATAACTGTATGCAAATTAATTGAAAGATAAATGCATGTGGTTGAGCATTCTGTAATGAGTAAAGATTTTTAGATATCAAATAGCAAAGTACATGACAAGATAATCTATAGAGTTAAAAACATAGATTTAAAATTGTAGACATGTGTGAGAAACATTTACAAGTGTGAAAATAGTTAAGCCAAAGTATCAAATTAGCATAAATTATGAATTCTTAGACCTATTTTTTAACAATTTATATCCAAAATAAACGGTTTTTCAAAATAAATTATAATATTTCCTAGAGTATGTGTTGCTTAACAATGATATGATATTCATAAAAAAGAACATGTGTAAATAAGTAAGCAATCAAACTTTAATGTATATCTCAAATTGAAATAGAGTGTCAACCACAATTGACAATAGATTATAAAATTAATTTTCAAGATTGTAAATTTCTTATATGTTTTTATTCTTTATCAAATGAGTTATCCAATAAGTCATTTGTAATTTTGTTTTATGTTTTGGGATGTTGATATTGTGTAGAAATAAAACTTGTGTATTTGTTTTACTTATCTTTGTGTTATTTTGTTTTAGATAGCAATGTTAGAATTTGTATAATTTTAAAATTATTGAATAAGTATTAATAAGTTTAATTGAGTTCATTCTTAATATAAGTGGTGAATTCAAAATAATGCATTTTACATTAAGTAATTTGTTGCATAACTTTCCAAATAGCAAATACATGTTGTTTTCTTAAAAAAAAAAAAAAAAAAAAAAATCATGTGAAAAATACGGGTCAACCCGACCCGACCCGACCTGCAACCCGGTTGACCCAAACCCGATTTTAACCCGCTTAAAATGACCCGTTTGACCCGCAACCCGGTTGACCCAAACCCGATTTTAACCCGCTTAAAATGACCCGTTTGACCCGCAACCCGATTGATCCGACCCAACTCGCCCGTTTTGCCATGTCTACCCACGAACCCAACTCCTCTGCTCTGCAACTTCTACCATGAGTCAATCTACCCCTATCAAGAAAAGTGAATTTGGGTGTCAATCATTAATCTCTTACTCTAAAAAAATTTAAAAATAAATTCTAATCACTGAAAAATATCCCTTTTTTTTACCATGTAAATTAAACTAAGTTAAGTGATTGGTCATCCAGTTCATTGATAGAAGAGAATTCTCCATAAACTTTTTAACTCAATAAAGAGGAAAATAAATAAAAAATCTATAAATTTTACACCAATGAGATAACATTATCTTCTTCTTCTTCTTTCTTTTTTTTTTTTTTTTTTTCTTGGTATGTCTGCAATAAGTCCTCCAAATGCACGTGATCCTACGAAGACCTTTAGATCCAAGCTTCAATGCTCAAGATAATTTTGGTCACGAGAGACGATGTGGAGCAATATTGGGTACTTAAAACTTAAAAGGGTTTTGACTTGCCTTGATCAAGCTTTGATAATGATGCATCGCAGAGGAGTTGCAGAGCAGACAAGCCTTGATAATGATAATTATTGAAGCCTTCGATGGACTGACTCACGGTAGAAGTTGCAGAGCAGAGGAGCTATGTTTGTGGGGTTCACCGAGTTGAAGAACTGGATCCGTGGGTTGTGTTTTGGATTTTAGAGTTAGGTCTTCACGGTGTTGTTTAAGCTAGATGTTAGTATTTTAACTTTAGGTTGAAACGACGTAGTTTTGATTTGTGCCAGCTTTTCTCTTGGTCATAATTGAAACGACGTAGTTTTGATGCTTATTTGGCAAAAATAGAACACATCAGCATGATGATGTGTCACTTAACAGCAAAAATTAATCGTGGGGGTGAATTGCTAACGGAACCAAACTTCAGGGTGTAAAACCAAATATTTGAAACTTTGGGGTGTAAAATCCAATCAACCCCAAACTTCAGGTGTGTAGTTTGCAATTTACCCTAAAAAAAATTATGAAAAGAATAATACCATGATTGAGGAGGAAGGCCATCCACGAGAAGTAATGGTGAAGGAGAGACTCTGTTCGGGGTTGAGTTGATGGGCGAGTTTGGTAACCAAATCGAGGACCTTGGGTCTGGGTGGGACCCAGAAAGAGGAACCAGCCAGGGACGAAGGGGAGCCAATCGGGAGTGGACTTCTGGACAATGATACCGTGGATCAAGTCGTCCAGCCTTTTGAGAGCCAAGGCCTCAAATTCACTGTCAGATGATGATCTGGAAATGCCTAGGTCGATCTCGATGATAGAGAACTACCTACGGTGTGTGCATGTGGAGGAGCTGAGAAGAACAAAAAAGGATTGGGATTGGGATTGGAATGAAGATGGAGTGGGTGACGACTGAGAGCAGGGAGGGAGGTGAACGCAGTAGAAAGGCATTTTTGGGTAATTATTGGATCCTCCATGGATGCGTACTCCCCTCTCACATAACTATGGTTCCACTAATTAAATTTATGGTGAGAATTATCATAAAGTACATATTTATGATAATTCCAGAATATTCAATAATTTTCTGGCATTTTTTGTCAAATAGAAATAATTTAGGAAAAAAACACTTCGTCAAATTATTTAGTTATGTAGTATCTTTTTAGAACTCGAGTTTATCAAACTGATCAAACATAGTGAGTGTTTGGATCCATGGCGCGTGTTCACATTTGCATTTTCTGCCTTTTTTTTTCTTTTTTTTTCCCAGCGCATATGAACAGTAACATCACATGGATTCACTGTGCAGGAGACAAAGTGCACTGTTCACGGGTCCCACGGCACTATTCACACATTTAAAATTTATTTTGCTACAGTGTTTTCAGTTTTCAGTTTTTTGGTAAATTCGAGTTTCACTTGAAACTGGAGTTTGACAAACTCGACTTCTAAAAAGATGTTATTTAACAACTTTTTTTTTTTTTTTAAATAATGCTATTTGGTAAAATTTTCCCAGTAGAGAAGATAATATGGATTAGGGATGTTAGATGCTGGTGAAGTTGTTTGGTTACAAGTTTTTGCTATCCATGGGAATAGTGTGTTTTGCTGACTAGATTTTAAAATTGATGGTGTGGCATGTCTGGTGTTGAGGTGTACAAATGATGTAAACTTACATAAAAAATTAAAAAAAAAAATGATGTAAACTAAACAATACCGTATGGTTTTTAAGTGATTAGAAGCATTACCAACACTTGGCTTGGAGTTCCTAAACAATGAAACACTACTACCACTATCACTAGAACTCGAGGCTCTATTTTGACCCACTCTCTCAACCTTTTCAAAACATCCTGAACCCTAGAGCTCATTGTATCTCCCTTGTCCTTTCCATACCATATCTTGAACCAAAACTTGACATACTTCAATTTATACCTTGGGTCAAAGAATAACATCAACAAAAAGCACCAAATTGATATTATCTATACTTCCCCAATACTTATCATATTTTTTTTTCATCTTTCCAGCCATACTCCTCAAAAGAGGATCTCCATCAACACTACACAACTGCTGCAATTGATCATGAATGCTAATAAGCTCATGAAAGTATGTATAGGAAGTGACAAACAAGGACCCAGAAAATCTAAGTGTCGCCTTATAAAATATGCCAAGAAATTTCACAAAGGTCTTGACATTTTCCCAATCAAAAAAGGACTAATGAGATTTTTCCCATTTCCATCTGCTTCACAGAAATAAAGTTTGTAATTCTCATCCTCCTTTTCCAACCTATCAAATGCTCTCACAAATTTCAAAGCACAATCTAACATGAGATAAGTCGAATTCCACTTTGTTGGCACATCAAGGGTCAACAAACATTTTGCTTTAATTTTCTCTTTATCAACACGTTCTTGAAAATTCTCAAACCTTGCCGAAGAGGCTCTCACATACTGCACCGCATTCCAAACATTGACAATTAATTCATGAATGGACTTCAATCCACTTTGCACTATCAAATTCAAGATGTGCGCACAACAACGCATATGTATGAACTCACTACCCAATATGCTACTATCTCTTTCTTTTGTTTTCTTCTTCACATAATCAATTGCCACGTCATTTGAGCTAGCATTGTTTGCGGTAATTGTAAACAATTGGTCTATATCCCACTTCAACAAACATAAATCAACAGCTCTACCTATGGTGTCCCCTTTGTGATTAGCTATGGGGCAAAAGTTCAAGATTTTCTTTTGGTAAGTCCAGTCACTATCAATGAAGTGTACAATGACTACCATGTAGTTCAAGCTTTGTGTGGAGATCCAAGTATCTGTTGTCACACAAACCGGTTGCCTAACAAAAACCCTTCTCAAAATATCTACCTCACTAGAATAAATTCTCATACAAGCCGTTGCAATAGTAGCGCGATGGGAAATAGGAAACTTAGGCTTAATTACTGCCATAAATTCTTGAAAGCCTTAACTCTCCACATATCTAAAAGGTAGTTCATCAATGATGATCATCCTTATCAACATCATCATTGTCCTCTCTTCACTATAGTTTGTAACCACTAGCACATTTGAACCACTTTCCCCTTCCCTCTTAGCTTGGAAAGACAAAGTTTTTTGCTCATCATTACGGGGAAACTGTAATACCCCACATATCTTTATTGATGTTATGATATTTTTAAAAAAAATTCTTATTCATAGGATTTAAGAGGGGAAAAGTTTATATAACTTAAATCTTGAGGGCACAAAAGTAATTTAATTAAGTTAAAAAAAAAATATATATATATATATATATATTATATTGATGGGCCATAAATACATTTTGTTAGTAACTGCAGCCCATTACCTCACCAAGCCCATATCTCTGATGCGTTAAATACAAGGTAGAGGAAGAGATAAATCAGGGTTTTCATAGGAAGAGATTCATCACTAAAGAGGCTAAGAGGTGTATTTATCCTTAGAGTTTAGAAGAAATACAATTGAAGAGGCAACCAATTGTTCCATGTATGATTTTCCATTTGTTATAAACAAAAAATTAAAGGGTTAGAATTTTATCATGGAACGTTAGTGGTGTGTAGATTGTTTAAATGGGTATTTTCCTAGAATATGGTTTACACTATTACGTTAGTGCCTACAGATTGCATTCTAGAACAAAATTCATGGCTATAAAGCTTAAATCATGTATAAGGCTTTACTTTTCGTTTGGGGTTATATATCAAATCCTAGGTTGCCCACTGTGTATTCTAGAACAAAATCATGGATTACAAATCTTTATTCAGGTATATGGCTTTTACATTTTCATTGGGGTTATATATTAAATCCTAGGTCAATGATATTTTGGCTACTACCTTCCTCATTGCAATATGAGTTTCGATTAATGCAAGAGAATATTATTGGTTAGAATATCATTGATTAGAGAAACTTTAATGTAGTGTTAAAAGTGTTTTTTTTTTTTTTTTTTTGATAGGGTTAAAAGTGTTATTAGTTCAGCAAAGTATAATCTTAGTGAGTCAGTTTGTATAATTTAATAAGATTTATATTTTGTGGAGGATAATAAGTAATTTTCATGGTTGATTATAGGTCCTATTTAAGAGTGTTTTGAGACTATTTGGAGGGTGTTTCAGCTGGACTTCCAAAGTGATTCAAGTGCTGTAAGTAATTATGCATAATATGCACAAGTTTTGTTCATTAGCTTCTTAGAAGCCAAAGGTTTTCAAAAGTTATGTTTTTAAGCTTATGTTTCATAAAGTTTATCAAAAGCATTTTTACATCATTGAAAGAGAAACTTCGAATTTTAAATAATGTTTTGAATGTCCAAATCTCATTTAAAAGATGATTCCTAAACTAAAATATTTCTGAAAAGAATTGAGTTTCAATGTAAGTTTTCTAAAAAGTTTTTTTTTTATTTTTTAATTTGTTTAAAACCAAGTGATTTCAAAGTCATATTCCTATTTTCCAAATGGTATTAAAACGTTTCTTTTAGCAAATTAAAATTTCAGATTTACTCAAGAATTGTAAAATACTTGTATAAACTCCTCAATTCCTACTCATTCCCCAAGAGAGTCAAGCATCTTTTGATTTATGTTTCAATTCGATATTGTGATCTTCGATATGCCTCTATATTTGGAAGAATGGTTAATATTAAGAAAATTTTTCTATTTTGTATAAACTTTACTTTTGTGTTACGTGACTCAAAATAAGTGTTTTTAGAATTGATCAGATATATGTGTAATCTCGCTCACAGGGTTGTATGTGAGAATAAGTGTTAATCCCTCACTAGCAGGGGTTAGATGTTGGTATCCGCTCACATGATTATATGTGAGAATATGTGATATGCGTATATGTCACACTGTGCTCTGATCAATTATTTGCATGTGTTTTCGAATGATTTTAAGACTTGATTACATATTTATTAAGTGGTTCATTATATGTTTTGGAATAATTATATTTGATATCATTGAATGAGTTTGTGAAATCAAAATACTCGTGCTCTGCTTGCCTCTATTCTGTTGTGTATTGTGCATAATTGCTTACTAGATGTGTGGCGCACCCCCATCATTTATAATTTTCAGATTAAAGTTTAGTTGGGAAACAGAACCTTTGGATCACTTCGTAAGGTGCAAGGTAGAGCGTGGGAGTTTTTAGGCAACATCAATTATGCTTGAAGCCTTAAAGGATTTTTAGCTATTTTTATTTCGCTTAAGATTTTACAGTATTTGGAGATTATTTCTAAATTGTGGATTTTAGATATTGTAAGATGTTTATTTGGAGTTTAAACTAATTTTGGAATTAATTACGTTTATTGATATATACAAGATCAACAAGTTAGTCATGCATCTAAATTCATAGTTCATGGATTTGGGTCGTAACAGAAACGGCCACTTCTTAGACAACTCCATATGGTGCAACATGCCTAAAGTCCTGTTTGTCTTTCCATGACAATTATATTGAATTTTTTTTTTTTTTTTTTTTTACAGTAATTGCATTGTGGCTTTTGGCTTCTTGGGATCACCACTGACCAACATAGTAAGTGCTTCCATACTATAGATAGGTCCTTACCACCCTGTTTAGGTGGCAATGGGGGAAGTAATGCACCAAGTCTAATAGTTGTTGCAGGTTCAGGTAGGTTAGTACCACTAGGAGGATCCCCAAGTGCACCAAAACCAAGTGGAGGATCGACATCCATTTAATCTTTTTTTTTTTTTTTTTTTCAAACAACACAAACATAAAAGTAAAAACAATGTCAAATTGAACAAAAGTAAAAACTAAAAACAACGTCACAAATAATGTTTCACAACCAACCTGCCATACACAAAAACATATTCCAACCCATACTTATACAAATTATACTCAATTAGACAATCAGCTCCAATAGTAACATAGTAAACTAAATAAATAAGCCAATATAATGAGAAAGCCCTAGATTTAATAACTAAATAAAATAAATAAACGAAAGCAAGAGTAAAAGGGTATAGAGAAATGTCAAATAAAATAGATACTGATTTCCTTGTAAAAAAAAAAAAAAAAAAAAAAAAAAAAAAACCCAAAAAAAAACCAAGTAGTTAAGTAGCTCAAAAAGTAAAAGAAACATTGATATAAAAAAATTTATATTGAGTTCCCTGTACAATTTTCTTTTACGCATAAAGATAGTAACATAAAATTATAAATATTATTCTCAATATAAATATAAAATAAAAGCTAATTATATAGATAATATCAATTCATTAAAATCAAAATGCTAAATAGTAAATAGTGATTAGTGAGTGATTATGGATTACCTCTGGGTGAAGAATTGAAGAGTGAGAAGTGCAAACTCTCTCAGACTCAGTCTCCCTTAAAAATCTAAAGGTGTGTTTGTTTGGAGATGAAATAGGGTGGATGAAAAACTTTGGAGAAAAAATGGGAATGAAAACTTTTTTGGTGGGTGTTTGGTTGGAGGGAGGGGAGGGAAAAAATTGGTGGGACCCAGGTGTTTTCTCTCCGGGTTCAACAAAATGTTCTCTCCAAAATGGAGAGAAAACTGAGTAGGAGGAATTTGATAGATAAATGACAAAAATGTCCATATGCACTTACACATGGGGCTCTTCTTTTTTCTTTTTCTTTTTTCTCTTTTGCTTTCTTTTGTGATTTTTTGTTTTTGTTTTTTCTTTAGACGTGATTTTTTTTCTAGATATGATTTTTATTTCCTGATAAATTTGGGTGATTTTTTTTTTTGTCACTTTTTTTTTTTAATAGGATATCATTTTTTAACAAGAGTATATGAGTAAATTTATACAAACACATTTTTTCTATCCCTCCACTTTTCCACTCCCAACTAAACAAAAAGGAGAGAAATTAAAATCTTTTCTATCCCCTCACTTTTCCACTCTCCCACCATTTTTTATCCTCCCATTTTTCCACTCCTCCAACCAAATGGACCCTAAATGCTGAAAAATGCCAAAAAAAAATGTTAGCACTTTGTAGACTGTAGACTTGTAGAGTGTAGTTTGTGAAGTGGACTTGGACTGTTGGACTCTCAGAGAGAGCGAGAGAGAGAACTTTTAGGCGAGAGGTGAGAGATGGAGTTATCGACGATTTGCCGCGGATTGGGCAGAGTGACTGGCGGCAGCATGGTGGTGAGCTAGTAACTGGTGAGGCGGTGAGACTTGAGAGAGTGACAAACTAACAATGACTCAAACTCAATGAAAGGAAACAACCTACTACCGGCCTAGCTAAGTGCACGAGAAAGAGACCGAGAGAGTTAAGGAAGGGTGAAAGAAAAGAGTGAATTTATACTTAAGGAGTTAGGGTTAGGGCTATGCATAAAACGACACTGCTTTCATGGTTTTTTTTTTTTTTTTTTAATTTTTAAATTTATTTAGTTTTAAACTAAGTGAAACAACGCCGTTTTGTTTAAAAAAAATAAAAAGAAAAACTACCCAAAATGACGCCATATTAATCCAGGTAAATTAATATATATATATATATAACTTACATATATCGGTTGGTTCCTTGTTAAACTCGGTTTTGGACTTCCATTCCAATGTTTGTATTGCACTGGTGTCAGAATGAGCTTTGCCCTCAATTTGCTGGCCTTGACACCAACAGTCAGCTCCAGCGGCTGTATGCTATTGTTGGCGCCAGTCGGTTGGGTTGGCCACGGTCTGGTTGTGCACACTCCTAGTAAATATACGATGTAGGTGCCAAATTTAAGAGGTGGGAACACATAAAAAAAAATTACATTTAATAAGGTAAATTTTACTTACTAAGAGCATTCACAGCAAGGGAGCTAAAAATTATAACTTTTAACAACTTAAAAAGCAACTTTATTTATTTTAACAACTCACTTTACAAAACACCCCAACATCAAAACATCTATATTTTTATAGCAACTCATTTAAAATAATATAAAACTCATTAAAATAATGATAAACAGCCACTACAAAATCCAAACCAACAACAACATCCACTTCCACCGCCTCCACCGTTGCCCCACCAGCCACCACCATCACCACCACCGGAAAAAAAAAATACCACAAAACCCATCACAACAACACCCACAACCAGCCACAAAACCCATTACCACCACACCCACAACCGGCACAAAACCCATCACCACCACAAAAGAGAGAAAAAAAAAAACCACCACCACAACCTGCAACCCATTGCTAGCCACCACCATCACCACCACCGAAAAAAAAAAAAAAAAAAAACCCACAAAACCCATCACAACCATACCCACAACCAGCCATAAAACCACCACAACCAAAGCCAACACCCATCACCATCACACCCACAAATGGCCACAAAACCCATCACAACAACACCTACAACCGGCCATAAAACCCATTACCACCCCACCCAAAACTGGCATAAAACCCATCACCACCACAAAAGAGAGAACAAAAATTGAAAGAAAGAAAAAAATAAAAGAAAGAGAGAGACATATTTTCGGCCATAGCTTAAGAAATTTAAAAAAAAAAAATGAAGAGGAGGTTGGCAGAGATATGGAGAAGAATAAATGAGAAGGTTGGAGAGGAAAAAGAGAAAAGAGAGAGAGCAATGGGTTGGTCAAAGAAGAAAGAGAAAAGAGAAAAAAAGAGAGAAATTTTTTTTTTAAGAGGAGAGGAGCGAGAAAGATATAAAATAATAATAAATTTTTTTTTTTTTTTAAGTTTTGAGCTACAATGGGCTGTTATCTTTGACAGCCCACTATAGCTGTGTTGGTATTTTTTTTAGATATAGCAACTTATAGCAACTTTACTGTAGCTTGCATTTTGGTGTTTTAGTTGCTAAAATAGCATTATAGTCATTATACCTCTTTTACTGTGAGTGCTCTAAGGTTTGAACTAATACCAACTAGATCCAAAGCATTTCAAAGATAGATGAACAATTTGGTTGATAAAGACAAAGCACTCACAGTGTGGTAGTCATTTTAGCAACCCAAACACTGAAAACACACCATACAACAAGGTTGTTAATTTATCTAATTGGTATAATATTTTGACTCATTGCTACAGTGGGCTGCTAGAGATAACAGTCCACTGCAGCTGAGAGTTATTTGCAACAATTAATTTTTTAATCATACACGCTCAGCCTCTCCCACACGTGACTCACTTATAGATTCAACCCTATCTCTCATATCATTTTCATCACGTAGAAACAAACACAAAGCCTCATCTCACTATCTCTCTCTCACGCAGCCAAGGATGCCACCATTAATTTCACTTCCCCAGCCCAGCCCTCTCTCCCCTTCGCCCAGCCCTCCCTCCGCCTAGACCCTTTGCCCTTCGCCTAGCTTCTTCCCTTCGCTTAGTGCTGTCTCTTCTCTCCCCTACGCCCAGACCAAAGCCTCCTTCCGTTGGGTCCATGGATTTCTTTGGGTAAGGTTTTGGTTTGGGTTAGGTTTGGGTTTGGGTTAAGGTTCGATTTTGGGTTACGGTTTGGTTTTGAGTATTGCGTATTAATCAGAGAAGGGAGTGCTCCTCACAGGATCGGCGATGAAGCGTTTCGGTTCATCAACTAGCAGGTCCGTTTCTTAACTTTTCTTTCATTTTGAATTTACAGATAGTTGCATACTTGTGTTTGTTTCTTCTTGTTCTTTATGCTTTAACTTTGTGCTTGATCAAATTTATCAAAAGAAAAAAAGAAGGAAAAGATTGGTGATAGTGCAACACAAAGCTGTTAATTTTGATTTGTTGTGTTAAGAAGTTTATTTGATTTGTTGTTAATTTTGCATTTAAGAAACTGATTTTGATTTGTTGTGTTAAGAAGTTTATTTGATTTGCTGTAAATTTTGCATTTAAGAAACGGACCAATTGTTTATACACTTAAGAAAATTAATTCTCTCAATGAGCATTTTTTTTTCGGGTGAAGGAATGGATAACAAAGTGATTAGATTTTTTTATGTACTTAGAAAACTCATTGTCTCATTTTATAATATCATATTCTTGGTGATTTGGGTGCTTTGTAGGAGTTTCTTTAATAAGTAAGCTGTGTCATTATCTAGTTATGGACTCACAAGGTGCCTTGCCATTGTACGCTAGTATCATAGAAGGGGACATTGATATTGACTCACCTTTTTTTGGTGTATCCCAAAATAATCCAATGCTTATTTCTAATTCTTCACCTGAAGTTGAGACCATCACCACTAATAAAGGGAAACGGGGTGTCAACTTTAGTGTAGATGAAGATAAATTACTAGTATCAGCATGGCTTAATACTAGTCTCGGTCTTGTGCATGGTAATAAGTTGAAACAAGAAACTTTTCATCAAAAAATTTGGCAATACTTTTGCAATCATAGTGCAGCCGGCACTACATGCACTCCTATCTCCCTATCAAGTCGATGAGGAATGATTAATAAGGAAACAAGTAGATTTTGTGGGTTCTTGGCCTCACTTAAAGGTTTGCATCAAAGTGGCACAACTGAACAAGACAAGGTAAAAAATATATTGCAATAGTGTGCCTTTTTAGACATTCACCAATAGTTGATGTAGATAATAATTATGTTCTATTTCTTTGGATTTGTTTAGATTGAAACTGCAAAGGCTATGTATAGAAGCACTTACAAAAGAAATTTTAATTTTAAACATTGTTGGCTCGTGTTGAAGAACCAACCAAAATGGAGTATACCTAGTGAAAAATCGAGAATAGTGTTACCTCCAACTCCAGATTCAATACCTATTGCCGAGGGGGATGACGTGTCCATACTTGATGACACTACCACCTTTGGGAGACCAATAGGTAGGAAGGCCGAAAAGGCCAATTGAAAGAAAAAGGCTAGTGAGAAAGATGTTGAGAAATACTTGGCGAAGAAGATGAAATGTATTGAGGAGTCACAAGAACAAGAAAAAGAAAGTCTTCGCATCAAAGCGGAAAGGGTTCGCTTGGAAGAGTTGAGGGATAAGGAGAGAATTCGATTGGAAGAGTTGAGGGATAAGGAGAGGGTTCGATTGGAGGAGAGAAGAATTCTAATGGAGGAGGAATGAATTAGTATTGAACGGGAAAAGCTCCGTATCCAAAGTATGGTAGAGGATGAGAGAATTATGAATAAAAATACAAGTGGCATGTCCGAAGCACAAAAACTTTATTATGAACAACGCTAAGAGGGAATCCTTGCAAGACAATCTCAAAGTAAATAGTTTGGTTTGCCATATGTAAATGATGTCTTCGATAGACCTTATTTTGGTAGTAGCTTATTTATAAGCATTGGTGTATTTTATTATGTTATATGAACTTTTCTATGTTAGAAAATAGTTGATGTATTTTGTTGTGGTAGATCAACTTCAATTATGTTAGAAAAGGGTTGATGTATTTTGTTGGGGAATATCAACTTTGTTATGTTAGAAAAAGGTTGATGTATTTTGTTGGAGAATAGAAACTTTTTTATATTAGAAAAAAGGTTGATGTATTTTGTTATCTTATACTATATATAAAAAAGGAGATGTTGTTTATCATGAGTTTGGTCTCTCTCTCTCTCTCTCTCTCTAGGTTGTTTGCATCTCCATTGGATGATGGGTTAAGTTAGAACCCGTGGTGGAATACTTTGTACCATATTAGTGATACAAGAGCATCTAAGCTTGTTAATTGGAAGATGTTGTTCTGTAGTTTTTATAATAGGTTGTTTATATATATATATATATATATATATTTTTATAACCTAAGTTTGGTTGTACATCAAATTAACATATGTTTTATTTTATTAGTACACTGCCTGCGTGCCTTGTTTTATCTTTTTGTCCTTATATCTATTTTCATTGGAGTTTATTACTTAAGCAAATAAAATTTTTGCTTTCAGATTTTGGCTTGAAGGTTGTATCCATGGGTCACTCTTTGTTTCGCAAACTTTTTTTTGATGACTCTAATGAGGATGAGATAATCAAAAAAGTTGTCATGGATTCGACATCACAACGTAAACATCGTCGCTATATCAGGTGCAACCATTTGGCAGGCCATGAAAGGCTTTATCTCGACTACTTTGCCGACTCACCAGTATATCCTGAGAAATTATTTCGGAAGAGATTTTGGATGAACTGTTCTCTTTTTCTGCGTATTTAATCTAAGGTAGAAGCTCATGATCCTTACTTTAAGCAAAAAAGAAATGGTAGCAAAAGCTTGGTTTATCTTCCCCTCAAAAGATTACTACTGCACTCATGATGATTGCTTATGGAGTAACTGGTGATTTTATGGATGAATATGTGCGGATTGGAGAAACCACTGCCATGGAGAGTTTGAAAAAATTTGTTACAGCAGTGATAGATATTTTTTCTGAGAAATATTTAAGGAAGCCAAACAATGAAGATATTGGTAGATTGTTGGCCTAAAACGAAAGGCGTGAATTTCTAAGTATGTTAGGTTCAATTGATTGCATGCATTGGAAATGAAAAAATTGTCCAATTGCATGGAAATGTCAATATTGTGGTCATATTCGTGAGCCCACTATTATTTTGGAAGTAGTGACATCATATGACCTTTGGATATGGCATGCATTTTTTGGGTTACCTGGGTCAAATAATGATATTAATGTGTTACAGCAATCTCCTGTATTTTCCGAGCTAGCACAAGGATGTGCTCCGCCGGTTAATTACTCAATTAACGGTAATGACTACACAATGAGATATTACCTTGTCGATGGCATATATCCAAAGTGGTCAACATTTGTGAAAATAATCCCAGCTCCACAAGGACAAAAAAAAAAAAAAAAAAAAAAAAAAAAAAAAAAAAAAAAAAACTTGCAAAAGCCCAAGAGGCATATAAGAAGGATGTTAAGCGTGCATTTGGAGTACTCTAAGCACGATTCGCAATTATTCGTGGACTTGCATGGTTTTTCTATCCTGAAACGCTCCAAGAGATCATGAAAGCGTGCATAATCTTCCATAACATGATTGTTGAAGATGAGCGAGATGAAAATGAAGCGGTAGACTTTGATTATGAACAAATTGATGAAGTGGATAAGCCTTTTATACAAGTGTCACGTGAGTATGCAAATGGATTTATAGCATTCATCCAAAGTCATGAACGCATTAAAGACCAACAAATTCATTCTCAACTCCAATCGGATCTTATTGATCATTTATGGCAATTACATTGCGAGTCGTAGGAACTTGGGTGTGTGAGTTATGGCATGTGAGTTTTTATTGTAATTTTATGTGAGTTGTGTATGTGAATATTTTTGTGGACTACATTGGTAGTTTAGTGTTGCTAAAACTACTTCAAGTAATATGTTTGCCAGGTTGATAGTTCAATTGGAGTATATGATTTATGGTAATATGTTTTCAAGGTTAATAGTTTTTTTTTTTTTTTTTTAGAATGTGCCAGGTTAATAGTTGATAGTTCAATTGGAGTATATGATTTATGTGATTTATGTGATTTATGTAAATAGTGTTGACAAGTTGATAGCTAGTTCAATTGGAGTATATATGGGATCGTTGAGAAATTTTTCAAATGCTCCGAGCATGGGGCTCACATGTCTATGAGAGAAATGTCTCATACATTGAGCGTACATGATACATGCATGGTAGTTGAAGAAACAAAATTAATAAATAACATTCATGGTAGTTGAAGGAAAAAAAAATTCAAAAATATAATTGTTCAATTAAAAAAAAATTCTTATTAAAAAAAGTCGGGTTTAAAAAAATGTGCTCACTACGTTCAAATGATCAATTGAAAAATACCTTTAGAAACAAAGAATAAAGAAAACATAAACAAAGAATAAAAAGTAATAAAAAAGAATATTTAAATGAAAAACTAAAAATTTTAGATTTGTTAGGTATATTATAAAATGAATGGTTAAAATATATAAAGTAATTTTTTGAATCGCTAAAATTTATAATTTTTAGCTCGCTGTGAATGCTCTAACCACGTTACCCTCTGTTACTCATTTTTCCTGTTCTTTCTCAAACGTCTCTTCTCTCTCTCACTCTCTGTTTCTCTCAGGCCTCTCTTCTCTATCATCCCCTCTCTCTCCAACCCTATCCTTCTCTCTGATTCACCCTTTCATTGTCTACTTCTTCTCTCAGGTAACGGCAGTGGTGTGCTCTCTCAGGTAACGACAGTGGTGGTGGTGGTGGTGGGTTCCAATATGGGGTGGATTTGCAATGAGGTGGTTGTGGGTTCCGATGTGGTGGTGGGTTTGCCCATTAAATTCTGCCCACCCCACCGCACCGCAAGACCCATCTCATCTGCCAAAAGCCCCGTTAAAACCCAGCACCGCCCATCCCAACCCAAAGAGAGTCTCACAGTTTTTTCCTCTTTCGCTTAAAAATTAAAGTACGCTCCATTTTCTTATTCTGAAGCTACATTCAAGAGTAAGCATTTCCTATTTTCCTCTTCTTTATTTACAGATCTAACAAATGGGAACCCTTGACATTCTTGGCGACCGCCAGTCCGGTCAGGACGTTCGCACCCAAAACGGTACTGCTCTCTTTTACAAATACTACTAAAAAAACTGCTTTTAATAAAATTTGATTTTGTGCAATTTATGGTTGTATTGTAAAGGAACTGACTAAGGTCGTTTTGTGTTTAATGGTGAGTGAAATAGTGATGGCGTGTGGAGCGGTTGCTAATATTGTCAAATCCTCACTAGGTCCTGTTGGTCTCGACAAGGTATTACTACTACTACCACTTCTATTACTATTGCTGTTGATGTTGATGCTGATTTTGTTGTTTCATTCTTTCCTTTTTTTTAAAAAAAATTTATTTTAATGGCGTATTTATAATTTACTTTAGTCGATTGATTATTTATTTATTATATAGGCTTGCCAGTGTCATACAATTAGTTGAATGCTGAATTGTAAATGTGTGTGTTTCTTTTTTAATGTCATTATGTAAGGAATTTTAATTTGCAATTAATTGTAAGATATTAAATGAGCAATATGCGTAGTCTTGTCTGTGTGATGTAAAATTAAGCATGTTGCTGCTTGTTCTTTAAGCTGTGACATTGCTCATGCGGGATATGTTTGTTCATTGAACCCTATTTTTGGATGCTCAAATGGGTTGGAATGACATTTGTATAAGTCAGTGAAGATTGAAAAGGATATCTTCTTGTTTACTTGTATGTGTTTTGAGTTCAGAAGGGTACCAAACCCGTAAAGACTAGAAACATAGTTAAGATGCTGAACTGCACGTTAGTGTTATTGCATCATTGATATTAGTTGATATGGGCATTGGGGACATACCCTTTTTCCCTTTTGATTGCAAAGGTTTTGATATAGTTAAAATACTTAACTGCATGTCAATGTAATTGCCATGTTTTCAATATTTATTGATAGAGGTGTTCGTAACTTGCCTTTTTTCCTTGTTCATTGCTAAGCTTTTATTTGGACCATGTAGTTCTGCCAAATTGTATCATTTGATTTTCTTTTTGATTGATGGTTTCAGATGCTTGTTGATGATATTGGAGATGTGACAATTACTAATGATGGTGCTACAATACTCAAGATGTTAGAAGTTGAGCACCCCGCTGCTAAGGTGGATAAACAGTCTCATCTTGCTCATACTTTGTTTTATTACTGGATGTGTGTTTTGGCTGTGTTACCGAGCTTTGCCACACTGTAAAATGTTTTGATTTATAGAAATTTTTTGGTGGTCCACAGGTACTCGTGGAGTTGGCTGAGCTTCAAGACCGAGAAGTTGGAGATGGGACAACATCAGTGGTCATTATTGCTGCGGAGTTGCTGAAGGTAAGTGTAGCCAGCCTGTTAATTTGGGATCTCATGAAAGGAATTTTCTTATGTTCTGATGAAAGACTACTTAATTAATCATGATTATGCAGAGAGCAAATAATAATCATGGTTAGAAAAAGTGAACATCTACTTTACATCCATGATTAAGTGGAATTTTTGGGACCTCATATGCTAGCAACTCTTTTATGGTCTGATGGATGATGACTTAATGGTTTATTTAATCATAATTCTGCAGAGAGCAAATGATTTGGTGAGGAACAACATTCACCCTACATCAATAATCAGTGGTTACAGAGTGAGTCTCTCTCTCTCTCTCTCTCCCCTGTTTTAATTTTGAACTCTAATCAGTTTTACCACTAAGCAAGTGTGTTATTTTATGCATAATTTGAATATGTTTTGTGGCTTGTTACTTGGTAAGTTTCCTTAAAGTTTTATCCTTTCTATTTCTCTATGTTTTTAATGTAAATAGCTTGCTATGAGGGAGGCATGCAAATATGTGGAGGAAAAATTGGCCGTGAAGGTAAGGCTCCTCTGTCTTTGTCCCTTAATAGTTGCATGTGTGTGTTTATATGAAACCTGACAATTAAGGTTCATAAACAGTATTATGAACTGAAGGCATGAATGGCAGTTTGTTTCAATCACTTGCTACCATCAATTTTAGACAAGTTTACAAACTCATGCAGTTACATTTTTGTGATTGGTGACTTACGTAATAAAATTTGTTATGCAATACTGTGGTTCCCACTAAAGATCAGAAAATTATGTAGTATTACATGCTCTGCTTATTCCTCCCTCCCCCCCCCGGGGGGCAAACTCTTTTTGTGGTTAGTAATAGATTTTTTAGAAAAAAAAAAAAATACAAAGTACACGAAGGCATCTTCTAATGTAACAATCTCAAAATCAACGTCATTAAAAGTGTGATTATTCCCTTCTCTCTGTGTAATTTACATAATGCTAAAGGTACCACAATCTAAATTTGCTTTATTACATTCATCCAGTCATATAAGATCTTAAGAACATGGGCTTAAGGGAATTCAGAAGGAGATCAACGCCATCAAAAGTGTGATTATTTCCTTCTCTCCATGCAATTTACATAATGCTTAAAGGAACCACACTCTAAATTTTCCTCTTGTAGGACTACCAAACTTCCCTTTCCAACAAATAAGTAGCTTAATAATCCTTATAGGCATCATGAAATTTCCCAAAAAGAGAAAAAATGAGAGCCCCAAACTCCTTTTGGCTGTACAATGATGTAATAAATGGTTTACTCTCTCCACTAGATGACACATACAGCACCAGCCTCCAGTACAGGATCACATCTCTCTCATTCTTAGATTGTCCATTGTTGAATTCTATTACAACAGAGCTGCCCCCCAAACAAAGAATGGAACTTTTTGAGGTGCTTTCACACTGCAAATACTCTTCCAAGGGAACATAGAGGACCCTCTCAAAGCACCTTAATAAGATTGTGCATCTTCTGTTTCTAGTCAACCTCCTGCACATTATAATGTTGCCTTTTCTTCAAGGATAATTAGAAAAAACAACTCAACCAAGGAATCCACTTACCTTAGTTCCCGATATTGGGAGACTCTCAGAAAGTGAAGATCCTAATCTTCGTCTTCTTCTCCTTAATACAGAAAATATGTGGGTACCAAAGCATCCCTAACCTCAGCTAGCAAAAACAAATATGGAAAGAAATTATTTAAAGCCATCTCCCCACACACGTGATGCCAAAAAAGAACTTCCAAACATCCCCTATCAAAAATTTTGCCATTTCAACCTAGAAGATGGACCTCATTCATTGTGTTCTGGATGGCGATGCTTTGTCTAAGCCATAGCATATCTAATAGTATATATTCTTGATAAGGCTGTATGCTTGTTTTGTTGATTTTTCTAGGTTGAAAAGCTTGGAAAAGATTGTCTAATTAACTGTGCCAAGACAAGCATGTCCTCAAAGTTGATATCTGGTGACAGTGACTTCTTTGCAAATCTGGTATGCTTATTTATTATACATGTGATAAGGATTTATTTTGTTCCTAGAATCTGGATGTTATTGAAATTGACACGCTTTCTATACTTAAACAAGCCATTTGTGCATCCAAGCCATCTGTGTATTGTTGGCTTGTGATGAGTGTTTAGTGTGTTTTATTGATTTTTGTATATGATTGTATTTCTAGGTTGTGGAAGCTGTGCAATCTGTTAAAATGATGAATGCAAGGGGGGAAGTCAAATACCCAATTAAGGTAGGTGTTTGTGCATTCTCCACATCTTGATTGGGAAGGTTTTGTAGTGTGGACATATGCTTAGAAGAAACTGAAATCTCCTATATTGTTAGTATGTGTTGTGTTTCTTGTGAACTGCTGGCAAGTAAAATCTTTTGCCTGATATGGCTCAACCTGCTTTTCATGGTTTTAGAGACATGCTAAAATTTGTGGATATGAAAGTTGTAATGCCCTAATTGTTCTTATGATGTTCCAGGGAATTAATATTTTGAAAGCTCATGGCAAAAGTGCAAAAGATAGCTATCTTTTGAATGGGTATGCTCTAAATACGGGTCGTGCTGCCCAAGGAATGCCTATTAGAGTTGCCCCTGCAAAGATTGCTTGTCTTGACTTTAATCTTCAGAAGACAAAGATGCAAATGGGTGTCCAAGTCTTAGTTAGTGATCCCAGGGAGCTTGAAAAAATTCGTGAAAGGTGATAAGATAGTAAAAAGTATTTTCTTTTAGGTTGTGATTGTCATTACTTTATTGATAATTGGCTTTGTGCACCAGTGAAGCATACACCACTTTTTAATTGCTTGCTTCTTTGTAGTAATTGATTTAGTATCCAATTACCTATATAATAGAGTAGTCTGGTAAAGGCATAAAATCAGCTCTTTTCACATATATACATGCATATGATTTTGTATCTTGTTCAAATTCCTTTATTATTCTTTAATGCATGTTCTGCACAACCCAAAGAGTCTCATGCTTTATGCTTTTGCTTTGTGTTGTGACAATCTTAATCACCTCTTCTTTATGGTTATTAAGATGAAAATCATTATGCAATATTTGTCTACTTTCTTCCTCATGTAGAACTTATTTTGCATTTATCTTAACAGAGAAGCCGATATGACCAAAGAACGCATTCAGAGACTTTTGAAAGCTGGAGCCAATGTTGTTCTGACAACAAAGGGGATTGATGACATGGCACTCAAGGTAAGCTTCTACAGATATTTGATTCTCCAACTGCTTTACATCTATCTCATCTAGCATTAAATTGGCTGGCATGATTATTAGCATTATATCGCATGCTACCACTGAGCTTCTCTAATTATATTTTCTAAAGGAATCAGGGCCAATCCGAATTCTATTCATAGTGGACAAATTGGCTTATTACCCAATCACACGCCTATTTCCATGCATTGAGAAATATGTTCGCTCTGAAAAGAGGAAAACACAGTCTCATGGGGTTGAGTAGAAATGTTGAATGTTGTTTGGAAATGTAAGAACCTTTGAAACACAAAATTTGTAGGGAATTGGAAGTGTTGAAGTTCCTATTTCTTTTAAGCCCTGAGATAAAATGAAGTGTATAGTGTTTGGAATATCACTCACCTTGGTATATCCATATAGCATAGGAAATATTTAAGGAAGTACATAGAGCTTTTATTTTGTTTTGTTTTAGAGAGGTATTATTGATCTATTGAATTGTCTAAGTTGGTTACTGTACATACAGTGGGTGGGCTGGGAAAAAGATAATTGAGCTAATGGCCTATTAGAGATGGACGATTTTTTTCTCCTGGTGTAGTTTACTCCTGGTTAATGTTTATAGTGTGACGCTTTGATATGTAAGTTTTAAGTCAATTACTTTCTAGTTTTTATACAGTATGTTGTTGATTGTGTGTTCTATATTGTCTTGAATGGGTTTACTTTAATTACGGTGAATTCAGCCTAACAAGCTGTCTTCTTGGATTATTCTTCTGTGGTTTGGTCCTAGTTTATTGTGTACCTACCATCAAGCCCACAAGCAGATTTAATTTATTGTGTGGATTCTTTGTTGTTGTTCCAGTACTTTGTTGAGGCTGGGGCCATTGCTGTGAGACGTGTTCGCAAGGAGGATATGCGCCATGTTGCCAAGGCAACAGGTGCAACCATGGTAAATTCCTGGCCTGCTTATGCAATGATATTAATTTTTAAGGCTGTTTTAAATTTTCTTCCAACATTGTCTAATAATCAATGCAATCATGGATGTCCAAAGGGCAATAGTCTGTTTGGAATATTGTGATGCAGATTTTCTGAAGCTGCAGAGCTTAAATAATTCTTGGGTGGTGAAAGGAGCAAACTGAAAATAGAATTCTTTCACACCAGCAATTAATGTGACAAAGTTATCTGATATCATAAGTATGCTGAAAGCAGCACTTGGGTGTACATACAGGATATATAGTTAGGCTTCTGATTGCTAGTTGAATTTGATCAATATGTGATCAACTTCCCTTCTATCCGTAGCATTCTCTGAAGTCTTAGCACAGGTTACTCATGTTTGATCTGGTGATTCTTAGAAGCTCTTTGCTTAACCCTAACATAGAGTCTGTTTGGCATTAGTTTTAGTTTTTAGTTTTTATGTATAGTTTTTTAAAACCTCACTTTTTCCCGCATTTTTTTTTCACTTTTTCAAATTTTTTCAAGATACAAGTTTACTTTAGCACACTTTCAGCAAAAGTTTTAAGTAAAAAGCTAGATAAGTTGTTCTCAAACGGACACACAGTGTCCAAACATAGCTTTTTCCTTCATCACAAGCATGGGGATTTTTTTAAAATCTCAAATGCCACGTGATATAGCTTTACTGAAGACAATGGTTTACATTTTTAGCCGCAGAAGCTAATCTACTCTAAAACCTGTGTTAACTACTGTTATGATCCTAATGTCTCACATTGGTTAAATGTAAGTTTAACTATGTATTTATAAACTCTTGGGCACCCTCCCCTTGCAAGCCGGTTTTCAAGGGTGAGTTCTACTCATGGGTTTGTAACATTTGGTATCAGAGCCAACCATCACCCCGATTAATCGGGTGTAGCTCATTGAGTATGGGATCAAATGAGTTGCGGCTTTGTGGTGGGATCCCGAAAGGGGTGACCTAGAGGCTGGATTAAAATTATAAATAGTTGAGTGGAGCCACCAAAAAGAGAAAGCTGGATTAAAATTATAGATAGTTGAGTGGAGCCACCAAAAAGAGAAAGGGCTACCAACGGGTCAGTGTCGTTAGAGTGAGTCGTCGTGGACGTCGGCTGCGGAGCGTGGTGATATGTTATGATTCTAGTGTCTTACATTAGTTAAATGTAAGCTAAACCATGTATTTATAAGCTCTTGGACACTCTTCCCTTGGAAGCTGGTTTTCAAGGGTGAGTTCTACCCATGAGTTTGTAATAACTACACATATGAAACTTAGGGCCTGTTTGGTTGGAGATTTCTAGTATCGTTGTTTAAAATGATATGAAAACTGTGGTTTAAAAAGTGTTGTGAAAACACGTGTTTACAATATTCATAAAACAAAAAATGTGTTTGGTACCATGTTTCAAATAACATATTTTAGTGTGTGAAAAAACATAATTGTGTGTTTGGTATGTGTGTGTTTTTTTTAAAAAAAGTTGACAAGTGGCTCCTCGGTTAGAATTGAAGAAGGAAGCTTTATGTGTTGTCTAATCAAGTGGGCCCTATGTTTTTCAAAATATTTACAAAAGTGTCATTGAATAACGTTGTTTGAAATTTGAAAACTAGTAAGATGAGTTTTCCAAATTCAGTGTTTAAATACCCTAAAAATGAGCAACGTAACTCAAACATTCCTAAAAAAACACCCTTACCAAACGCGTTGTTTTTTTTAGAAACACAGTGTTTAAACACTGAAAACTGTTGTTTGGAATCACATACCAAACAGGCCCTTAGCGATTCACTTTTTTGTTTGCGTTAGCCGCTCTTGTTGTTTCAAAAGGTAACTGCTTGGAAATCAAGAAATTAAACAGAAATTAAGAACTTAAAAACATTATGTCCACTGGAAAAAGTGAACCAAGTTATAGCATGTGGGAATTACTCCTCTACTTGGCAAAGCATCTGCCTTAGTGACTTCTGATGTTGTGGCAGTATCATTAAATGTCTACATTCAATTAGTTATTGTTGCCATAATTCTATATATTTATATTGGCAATGAATCCTAAAATAAAATTCTGGTTTTTGACCAACTTCCAGCTTTTGGCCTTTAAGGTTGCATTTCAATTGCAAGGTTTTTTACTTCGTTAGTCCCATAATTAGTGTCTTAATAGAAATGATTAAATATTATAAAAAAGTAATCAATTTTAAAACATCTCAAACTTTCAACAAAACTTTACGAAGTTGTCTTTTGAAAGTAATGTGTATTGTGGGTGTTGTGGAAAAGTTCAGAAATAATGCTATAAATTTTGGATGTGGACATGCATTATTGAACAAGTAAAAAATTGCAATTTGCACCACTTATTATAGAATTGAGTACCATCCTATTCATGTTCTCATGTAAGTGTAGTGGTATGTGTACAGTTGAATATGCTTGTCTCTCTTGTTGGCTGTTTTATATGTTAATATAAAATATATTTTTTAAAGTTTCCTTTTGGACATTAATTTAGCCCTTGCCTAATAAATTAAACCATGTGTGTATCGGCACCTATCAATTTCCATTTCTTCCAGAATTCCCATATGATGTGAAGCAGTGATGTCTATGATTTTAGTGAGGTTGCTTGGTTGAGGCTGTCTTCAGTTTTGTCTTAGAGAATGCCTTGTTAGACTTGGACATGAGACCTTATTGCACTTTTTGTCATGTTGGCATTTGATTGGTTTGAATGCACATGCTCCCAACTTAATTAATAGATCTTGTAGAACGTTGATCCTGAATTTCCAGTGATGACTTTTCCTATAGGACGTATGGGGCGGGAATCTTTGGAATCTATGTTTAGTTCTTTCTTTATTTAATTCAAGTTCGCACATTGTTGATTCTCCGCTGCGTGTTTTTGATAATTTTACTGGATTTTGGACAGGTTAACTATTATAATTCTTTTTATGATTGTGTACTATTGATGGATGATGCAGGTCTCAACATTTGCTGATATGGAGGGAGAGGAATCATTTGACTATTCACTGTTAGGATATGCAGATGAAGTTGTTGAGGAGCGCATTGCTGATGATGATGTCATATTGATAAAGGGGACTAAAACTACAAGTGCGGTGAGTAATTTATTTTATTTTGAATTTGGATTTAGTTTATATATATATATATATATATTTGAGCTATATTCTGCAACTTAATATAAAAATTTAGTTTTTTTTTTATTTTAGTTTTTTAGTTTATTTTTTTTATTTTTTTTTTAATTTTTAAATGTATTGATTGTTACATATTAGTTACACGTTGTTTTCATGCACAGTTTCCTGATGTTTCCTTTTTACAACGTACTTTCTCTAGGTTTCCTTGATCCTCCGAGGGGCGAATGACTATATGCTTGATGAGATGGAGAGAGCTCTGCATGATTCTCTTTCTATTGTTAAAAGGACCCTTGAATCCAATACGGTAAACTTTGTCTCTTTCTTTATACATTATTATAATTACGTTAGAATCTGCTTTGTGGCCAATGAGCTTTCTATTGTATCTGCTGTTAAGCTTTTCGTGTATCTTAGTGGCACAATTGTTGCTGTGGAATGCATACTAGATTTGGATTATAGTTTTTTTTTACTTGATATGTCATTACATTAATTATTTGGATATTTAGAACCCTGTTTTTTTAGGTAATAATAATTTTATTGAAATGAGACTACTTCGTGGAAGAAAACATGAAAGTAGTCTAAAGAATTCCAATTGAAGAAATATCTAGGAGTCATCACCAAAATCTTACCATGAAATTTGAAATATTAGGAATCTGGTGATCTGACAAGCTTTTAAGCCTGGCATGCTAATTGCTAAAGCATGCATATGCACAAGAGAGTCATTTCCAGTCAAACAGAATCTTTTGAGATTGGAAAAGAACTTCATATTTGTTCTTTTGTTATTCTTTAGTGTGGAATCAATGCACTTTGGCATGACTTAATTTCTAGCCCAGCTGATAACCACCAAAAAATGACAAGAGAGTAGTTACTAATTTAGTAGAATTGTGAAATTGTATCATCTTTCTGGTGTTGAGCAAAATCTTTTAGAAGATATATCAAATTATTCGGCAAAATTAGAGTTATCAGTTGTTTCATCATCATGAGTTATTTCGCACTTGCAGGGCTTGCCATTCAGCTGCTCATGGATTCAAATGGGCTATTTCATTTTTTTCTTCTCTCAATTTCAAATAGGACATTTTTCTCTCTCCCCCCCCCCCCCCCCCCCAACGAGTCTTTTTCCCCCAAAAAAGTCTGGAAGTTGTGTGCAATTTTTCTAACAATAAAAAAGAGCAATTGGAATTCATTTATCAATGTGGTTTTTATATTTCCTATCATATTCTTCATTGTCATATTGTGCAATACAGGTGGTTGCGGGTGGAGGTGCAGTTGAGGCTGCCTTGTCTGGGTATTTGGAGTGCCTTGCAACAACTTTAGGATCCCGTGAACAGTTGGCAATTGCAGAATTTGCCGAATCTTTGTTAATTATCCCAAAGGTTTACTATAATTTATGAGTGCATGGTATAAGCCCCCATTTCCACTGATATTATTGAAGAGACAATAACATGTGTTTGTTTCAGGTGCTCGCCGTCAATGCTGCCAAGGATGCCACTGATTTAGTTGCAAAACTACGGGCTTACCATACCATAGCACAAACCCATGCTGATAAGAAGCATTTATCCAGGTATTTATTTGGAAGCTCCTGTGAGTGGCATTCTGGATTAAAGCTCATTGCTCCCCATCATTCTCTGCAATTTCTGTAACCCGAAACTAGTCACACTAGAAATTCGTTTTGAGTAGGTTACTGTTTATTCTTTTTCTTCTTTTCCCTGAACTGAAATTAATCACACTAAAAATCATTTCCATTCAAGTGGTTACAACATTCCTGCTACTGTGGGTTACAGTTCATTCTAGGTAAGCTTGACAGTTATGGAATTTGTATGCAGTGCAGTGTGTACAAAGTTACTTCAATACTATCATTATATTATACTATTTGAGGAACACCGATGAGTTCTATCTCAAATAATGCTTCCTTCCCTTTGTGTTCAAAACTCACTGCATATGTAACTTACCAATAAAACAAAACTATTGTTTTGAGGGAACAATCATACAGTGTAATAGGTAATAGGATAATAATAACTTGTGTTTGTGTCGTGTGTATGTGTGTGTGAGAGAGAGAGTTCATAATGCATTAATGTGGATTTTTGGGGAGTCTGACCTGAGCGATCTAAGTACATTTCTTGCATGGAAATTTTGTCACATGATCTGTCATTCCATATTTAATTGTTTTGGTTATTTAATTATTGCAGCATGGGACTGGACCTTTTGAAGGGAACAGTTCGTAACAACTTAGAAGCCGGAGTCATTGAGCCTGCGATGAGTAAAGTGAAGATAATTCAGGTAAATGTTGTCAAACATACAATTGCTGCTGTAACAAACTTATTATATAGTTTTGAAATGGCTCTTAAAGTTGTTTCCTGAAATTTGCTATTTGACAGTTTGCGACTGAAGCAGCAATAACAATTCTTCGAATTGATGACATGATCAAGCTTGTCAAAGATGAAAGTCAGGGCAATGAGGATTAGGATTGGTTTTTGTTTGGAAAAAGAATTCGAGAGATTTTTTTGTAGTTTGTTGCCGAGGACTTTCCGGTGTCATGCTTGTAATTTTTGGCTGAGGCAATCTCGCTCTCTATTCTTTTTGGTCTTGTATTGTTGCCGCTTAATTTTATGGGTAATGTCCTGGTACTTAAGTAGATTTTGTTGTAGAAATGACAACTCAAGCAAAGACTGGGAAATGCGCGGTTGTGTTGTTCAGTTTTTGGGTTTATGGCTTGATCAAGCTCTTTTTATCACTCTACCATTGTGTATTTTTCTGCACGTAGTTTCTTCTTGTATAACGACGAGATTGTAACAAATGTTTAGGCAAAAACTACGAGTAGGTTTGTGGCCAAATCATCAACTAATATTCGTTTCCATGTAAAAACCTTTACTTGCGCACCTTGGCCCAGGCGGTGTACAACTTAGTTTAATTGAGCCAGGCAATGTTCTTTGTAAGCTTAGTTTGTTTGTTAAGATGCACGGTTAATCTTACAATAGAGCGGTAATAGTTTGGATGGATCTAGATGGCTTGGACTATCAAGTAGATTTGTGAACGAAATTAGTAGGTTGCTAGGTTCGTGCTTTTATCGGGTCGTCTAGTAAATTAATTGTGAAGAATTTTTTTCGTCGGGTGAAGTTGGTGAGATTTGGTTTGGCTTAGAGCTCACCGTGTATTAATCTCCAATAAGAACATCATATTGAAATCAAGTAGAAGAATCTTCTTAAACTAATGAAAGCCAGAACTGTCTTTCTCATTCTAGTGATCACGAAGCAAGTTGGGTTCTACGGGAAAAAAAGTAGTAGTTTTGGTCTGCCATTATAGGGACATTTGCAACCTATGTTGGGACATTTGTATTTACTGCTACTTGAACCATGATAAATGAAGTTTTCATTTGTAGTTGTCTTCTTTGCATTGAGAAGGAAGAAATTGTAGAGCATAGATAGCCCCATTGCTCGAATCGCATGGCCTCTGTCACCATGGCCTCCTTCGATTCTTTGAGCTGAACGCCACTCAATTGTTGATTGGAATAAGACTGTTTTAAACCCTTGTTAAGGTTCTCAAAGTGCCTTAAGATGAAGCACATAATCTAATCCTCTTTGCAGATATTTGCTGCGATGTGATTTGGTGGACCAGAAACAAACAACAGGAGGTGTAGGAGCCGATAGACCCTCTAAAAATAGCAAATCAGATCCAAACAGTTTATGCAAACTCACTCTAGAACTTATCTATCCCAGCAATCTTGCTACTCTTTTTATCATGTTTTTGAGAAGTAAATTTTTATGGTCCACAATGTTTTAAGGTGGGTTTAGGGTTTAAGGACTTTATTAGTTAAGTTAACTAGAATCTATATATATTTGTGGATTCTAATTAGCTCAACTGGTAATATCTTTGATGATTGAATAAGAGATCTGAGGTTCAATCCCCGCCTATACTAAAAACCGATTGGTATTTGTATCTCCGTTTGATGATAAAGAGCACAATTATCAGAAGCGTACGTCATAGGTTGAAACTCTATATAAAAAAGGGTAAACTACATATTTAGTCCCTAACTTTTAGGCTATTTGTTAATTTGGTCTCTAACATTTCAAATGTATCAATTGAGTTCCTAACCTTTAGACATTATGTCAAAATGGTCTTTGCTGTTAAGTGATGGATGAAAAATGTTAAGGTAGCTAATGATCCAAATAAAAAATAGTTTTTTTTGCCAACACAGATACCACGTGTAATGCTGACTAGGATTAAACTTAAAAAAAAAACAAAAAGCAAAAGAAATCAGCTACTGAATGAAGACCTCAAGTTCTTGGGATCAAATCAAAATCTCGATCTAACTGCTTAGGACCCATAGGCCACAACCCAACTTCATGTTTTGGTCGAGAGAGAAAGGGTGAGCCCCAAAGTTTGCCGATCGATGGTGAGCTTCACGATTCTATCCATGAAGTCTAGCACACCTTCTGCTTGTCCCTCTCATTGGTGGAGTCGTTGAACTTGACATGGTCATTAGACGTAAATGTGAACTCAATCAGTCTAGCTAATGTATGAAAACAAAGATAACCTATGGGATGAAAATGCATTGGGCAATTCGAATCCAAACAATTCGAACAAACTATCAGATTTCAGAAACTATTGTTAGAAAAATATTCTAATAAATTAAACTTTTGATATATAAAACCCAAAACTCAATTACTTTCTATACTATCAACCAGTGATCTATCACCAAGAAATTTTTTTTACAAAAAACGTAAAACCTTTTAGACCCAAAAAGTCTGCAATGTTCATTAAAACCAAATCTATCCTCCAACAACCTTCTACAGACTGCAACTTCTCCAATGCTATCTGATCCTATACCAACTCCAAACGCTTTGAATACACCTCCAACTCCTTAATCTTTTGTCCCCTCCACCAACTCCCATAGACTTGCCGGTCCTCATTGCCGCTCTTCACTCACTTGAGTCTCGTCATTGTTCTCTCTAGACGAATTTGAGGAGGTGCCCTGAAACAATAGAGAACTAAAGTAATTAGGGATTTTGATCCCAATTAAATACGTGAGTGAGTTTTTGAGTTACTAGAGCATCCGCGTTAGTAGATGCAAATTTTTTATCCATTTTGCAAAAAAAACATGCTTTTTTTATTTTACACATCCACTTTTACAAAACACCAACATTAGTTTGTCTATTCTATACATTTATTCAATAAAATATTCATTCTTGACTCAATACCCAGCCACCATCAACGATCAAACAAAGAAAAAAGAGCGCAGCGGCGATCATCAAATATTTTACAATCTATTCCAATGACAAACATAAAATAATTATCTATTACAATTTATTCTATTATGTTTGTCATTGCAATAGATTGTAAAATAATTGATATTAGATTATTGCAATAATATCTTAATATTTGTCGTTGCAATAGATTGTAAAATATTTTATATTAGGTTATTAAAATGTTATCTTAATATTTGTCAAATAGATTGTAAAATAATTTATATCAAGTTATTGCCACTTACATACTTATTTAAGGTTACCAGCACTCGCACACTCATTGCAATTACTTCATATGAATTATTTTACAATCTATTGCAATGACAAATATTAAGATAACATTGTAATATCCTGATATAAATTATTTTACAATCTATTGCAATGACAAATATTAAGATATTATTGCAATAACCTAATATCAATTATTTTATAATTTATTCCAATGACAAACATAAAATAATTATCTATTACAATCTATTCTATTATGTTTGTCATTGCAATGGATTGTAAAATAATTGATATTAGGTTATTGCAATAATATCTTAATATCTGTCATTGCAATAGATTGTAAAATATTTTATATTAAGTTATTGAAATGTTATCTTAATATTTGTCATTGCAATAGATTGTAAAATAATTCATATCAAGTTATTGCAATAAGTGTGAGTGCCGGTAACCCTAAATAAGTGTGTAAGTGCCGGTAATCCTCTCTGCCTCATCTACTAAGGAATTCAGTATTATATTGTGAATGGTGATGTAAATACTAGACTTAAATATTTCAAAGAATCTACTGAAAATGACTATTTGCCTATATATATGAGATGAGTTTAAGTTATACCTGGTGTAACTCTTGTAAAGTTACACATTTTTTAAACCATAGATTTCTAAGAGATCTAACGGTTGAAAAGAAAGTATTAAATGTATTTACTTTCCATCTTATTATCTCATTAATACTAGCATTTTTTTCTCTCCCTCATTTATTATGTGTCCTCGGTTTTCAATAACCTGCAATCCATACTCATCTACTAAAAAGCACCCCACCATAGCCAAATCTCCCTTTTCGGCACAGAAGCAATATAGCAATTAAATTTATGTTAATTGAATAATTTTCATATCACCTGAACGTAGGACATAATTTGAACTTCAAGTTCAAAGGGGTTTGTTAAATGGGCCTGAAACCAATTCGTTCTACTAAAAATGCATACTTCCATTCTTCCATTAATCTGCGGGATAGTTGTATCGAATGCACTGATATTAGATATATGGAGGGATCAGGGTTTGGCAGCACTTGATGCAATTACAACTTGAATTTCTTTGTTTTTATCACACAAGGGAATATGCACCCAGCCATAACTGAGCCATCTAGGAACTTCACTAAGGCAAATATATTGCAACCTATGGCAATGAAACTGTTTTGGGATTGGAAGTTTACAATTTCTATGGTCTTTGTAATGCTATTAGTATAATTCGAAAATATTGGATAGTTGACACGAACTATGCCTTCTAATGAAATTTCCAGCACCTACAAGTTGAAGCTCCTCAAGAGCTATTCCAAATGGGTACGAAATGCATTTTTCCCACAGTATGTTTGACATGAAGTCGTTGCTTAACTTGCTGATTGTACAAATGTAGTAATTGGGTAATTTATCTAGTAACAAAATTGTCTAAAACACTATTTGCACCATGACCAGCTCTTTATTGATGATGAATGGGAATGTGAAGCAGAAAGTCCAACTAGAAATTTCTAGTGTACTGTTTAATAGATTCTTTGCGGAGATTGGAGGTTTGGCTATGGTGGGGTGCTTTTAGTATATATGTAAGGTTTGCAGGTTATTAAAAATGGTATTACCCTTTAATCAAATGGAAAGCAATAAATAAGGAGAGAAAAAAATGCTAGTATTAATTAGGCAATAAGGTGTAAAGTCTTAACATTTAATGATGTTATTTCAACCGTTAGATCTCTTAGAAATATATGGCTTAAAAAATGTGTAATTCTTATAGAGTTACATCAGGTATAACTTGAATACATATCTCTCTCTCTCTCTCTATATATATATATATATATATATTCAATTATAATGATATGTAATGGTCGAGACTTACCAAAAGAAAGCATCATGAAGTTTATTTCTGCAATAAGTAAGTTAAACATGAATGAGTTGAAGGCATGTCAAAAGAAAATTACAAGTCTAGTTGGTCATAGAGAAGGGCCTCAATTGAACAGAGCAATTTGCAATGTACCAATAACGAACAAATAGGTCTATTAAAAATATAGCTCGGCTTAATTGAATCCACATGCTAGACGACAGTTCACAATATAATACTGAATTCCTTGGTAGATGAGGCAGAGAGAGTTACCAGCCCTTACATACTTATTTAGGGCTACCGGCACTCACACACTCATTGCAATAACTTGATATGAATTATTTTACAATCTATTGCAATGACAAATATTAAGACAACATTTCAACAATCTAATATAAAATATTTTACAATTTATTACAATGACAAATATTAAGATATTATTGCAATAACCTAATATCAATTATTTTACAATCTATTGCAATGACAGACATAAACTAATTATCTATTACAATCTATTCTATTATGTTTGTCATTGTAATAGATTGTAAAATAATTGATATTAGGTTATTGTAATAATATCTTAATATTTGTCATTGCAATAGATTATCAAATATTTTATATCAGGTTATTGCAATGTTATAATAATATTTGTCATTACAATGGATTGTAAAATAATTCATATCAAGTTATTGCAATGAGTGTGTGAGTGCCAGTAACCCTAAATAAGTGTGTAAGTGCCGGTAACCTTCTCTGCCTCATCTACCAAGGAATTCAATATTATATTGTGAATGATGTAAATACTAGACTTAAATATTTCAAAGAATCTACTGAAAATGACTATTAGCCTATAAATATATATATATATATATATATATATTTATATATTCAATTATAATGATATGTAATGGTCGAGACTTACCGAAGGAAAGCATCATGAAGTTTATTTTTGCAATAAGTAAGTTAAACATGAATGAGTTGAAGGCATGTCAAAAGAAAATTACAAGTCTAGTTGGTCACAGAAAAATGCCTTAATTGAATAGAGCAATTTGCAATGTACCAAACGAACAAACAAATCTATTAAAAATATAGCTCGGCTTAATTGAATCCACATGCTAGACGGTGGTTCATTAAAAATATCATTATCAATAATAAAACTATCTTTTTTATCAGAAAAAAAACTTTTACTTTATTTAGTTTTATTTTTTTATTTATAAAAAAATAGACTTAATTATTTTCTTGGCAAGATCTGGGAAATAGTAGTGAACTAGTGATTAGTGAGCTTAAAGGTCCTCAAACCCCTATAAAGTAAAAACCCAAAATCAACAGCACAATTGAAACCCCTATCTTCTCCACCAAATTGGATAATAATTAAACTGGATAGATATCATTAACAACAAATAAGTCTATTAAAAATATAGCTCGGCTTAATTGAAGCCACATGCTAGACGGAGGTTCATTAAAAATATCATTATCAATAATAAAACTATTTTTTTTATTAGAAAAAAAACATCTACTTTATTTAGTTTTTTTTTTATTATTTAAAAAAAAAAAAATTAGACTTGATTATTTTCGTGGCAAGATTTGGGAAATAGTAGTGAACTAGTGATTAGTGAGATTAAAGGTCCTCAAACCCCCCATAAAGTAAAAACCCAAAATCAATAGCACAATTGAAACCCCTATCTTCTTCACCAAACTTGATGGCTTCCACTTGCAACTGTGATCGGCAGGACCTCATTGTCGTCCCTCAAATCAACCATTAAACCAAGGCTCCGCACTCGTACTCTCAAATCTCAATGGCCCCTCCTCTACCACATTGTTTCCTTCTTCCACTTCCTCAACTAGGCCATCCACCAGTTTCTCTCTTTTTACCAGGTTACTTATTTTTTCAATATTTATAGAAAATGATACAATGTAATTTAATTGGAATTTTTTTTAGTATTAGGTTGCTTTATATCAATGTAACTATATTAGAATTTCTTAGAAACACCAAATGTAACATAATTAAGTTTTATTTTTATTTATTTTAGAGTTGCAACCTATGACATCCGTTCCTGATGATAGCTTTTTATTATCAGACCAAGACATCAATCGATTTTTGGTGTTGTGAACGCCTAAAATTTTTTGGTCTGAAAAATGTCCCATTTCTCGAGGTTTTTTAGGGCGGTCGCACATTGGGTTCTTGGCGATGTGACTCTTGTTTGCCTGTGATTCTAGGGTGGGGTGTGTGTGTGTGAGTCCATTTTTCTTATTTTTATTTTAGGAGTCGCTACCAATTATTGGTTTTGTATTAGATGTGATTGGTCACCTAGGGGTTTAATTCATTTTAGGTTACCTAATTAATTAAACCAAATTTTAAGGGTTCATTAATTAAGGCAAACCAAAAATTCTCAAACCAAAAATCTTGGACCCGGAAGTTTGGTTACGTATGGCGAAGGTGTTAGACATCCCACAATGCCTATTAGAAAATAGCATCTCATTTTAATTTATTTCAAACGTTATCTTTTTAATGAAGAAATGGAATACTTGACATTTTGATTTTTAAAAAGGTTTTTCAAACAATATATATATATACACACATGTGAGTATTAACTTCAAAGAATATTTACAAATAAAAACATATGAGGTATATACATAGGTAACATGTGAGTAGAATATTTAGTAGGTAGATAACATATGAATACTACTATATATAAACAAACTACAACACAAAAAGGAGAGAGGGATTAGAAGAGTAGCACCTCGTTGTCATCCACCATTTTCTCAATTTTATTATTATGCAAAAAAAAAAAAAAAGACAAATGGGATACATTAGTGCCAAAATTAGGGACAATGTAAGCTTGATTGGTGTCCAAGGACATAAGAAAATGAGCCATGGACACAAATACAACACTATTCTAAGGAAAAGTTTGAAATTATAATGTATGAACAAATTTACAACGTAAACTTTATTTATTTATTTTTTTTGAAAAGGATATTTGGAAAGACACATTTTTTTAGGAAAGGTATTTAAAGTTCTTTTTGAAAGAGAGAAAGACTTCTTTTTTTGAAAGAAATTCCAGCGTAGTAAAAACATTTTTCCAATGGGGTAAAAACGTTTTTTCTAAAGACATTTTTTTTTTTGGATTTTTGAAAGAAGTGATCAATTTTTTTTTTGAAAGAAATTCCAATGTGGTAAAAACATTTTTGAAAACATTATTTTCGGATTTTTGAAAGGAAAGAACAAAACATTCTTTTTGGGCATTTTCTAATGTGGTAAAAACATTTTTTGAAACAGTTTTTTTTTTTACAAATTATTTTTGGATTTTTCTTGAAAGAAGAGGGGTAAAAACACTTTTTTGGCATTTTAGAAAAAGACAGCTTCTTTAAGAAAAGATTATTATTATTATTTTTTTTTGTTCTAAGGAAAGTTTTAAAAGGGAAACTCTTTTTTTTTTTTGAAAGAATTTGTTTTAAAAAGAACATTTTTAGAAAAAAAAGATTTTATTTTTAGAAAAAAAAGATTTTATTTTTTGAAAAAAAAAAAGCAATTCCTTAGAAGAGTACGTTAAGGACTTGTTTTACCCAAGCAATATTATTTGGCAACGTAATTGATGAGAATGGTAAATGAGCAATAATAAAGTGCAGAATAATAAATAGCAAAGTAAATAAAGTGCTGAAATTTAAATGACATTAAAATAAAGAGCATAAATTTAAATGAAATTAAAATAAAGAGCAGAAATTTAAAAGAAATTAAAATAAAGTACAGAAATTAAAATGACATTAAAATAAAGTGCAGAAATATTGTAAAGTTTTATTGGAAAAAGATTTTTTTTTTTTTTTTGGTCTCTCTTAAATAGATTTTTATCTCTTTCAAGCTTTATGGATGCTTCATATAAAAGAAATGAGAGTTCTAAGCTATCAATCATTCTTATGAGACATATCTATATTGTGCTTTACTTGAGGTATAAAAACCATTTAAGAGAGATAGATAGAAAATATTTTTTTATTTTAGGTGTCTAGATATAGTGTTTGTGTGTTTATATATATATAAGTGCAAATAAAATAAAGGGCAGAGGGATGGAGCAAGAAATTAAAGGGATGACATAAAATAAAAGGGAAGGGATTACTTGAAAATAAAATGAATGACATAAATGTAAAGGGAAGGGGATTACTTGAAAATAAAATGGATGACATAAATGTAAAGCAAGAACAAAAGAAAACCCTAGATGCCTAGATGGAATGAGATTTCTTCCTCCTAAGGGTACTTCCCACATAGAGTATAGAAGATGGTCCAATACCCATCTAGGGAAACACAATACCATAAACAAGCAATAACAATATAAAGATGAAGGGATATATATACACAACAATATAGCAAGGAAAATATGTGGGCTTGTTCTTGTAGAAACTTCTTCTTTGCATGAACCCTAGTACGTGACTAACTCCTTTGCACGAATCCTTAACTTGTTTGCATGAATCCCACTACTTAACTAGCTCCACACCTACCATTTTGATTGTTGTAGTTGATTTGTAGTAGTTTCACACAAAACACCAATAAGATTTTTAATCGTTTGTGCTAGAGACTTTGCTTGGTACAAAACCCAAAGGCGCACAAACGTCCTAGCAAGATCTCTTTCTTTTGTTTTCTGAACTCATAGGTTCAAAATGTGGAGGTTAGGGTTTCAATATGAAAGCCTTATGAAGCATTAGGATTTTCTGTCTCTACCACCTCATTTAAATAAGAACTTAATATACCTTTTAAATAGACTCTCCTATTAGGTTACACAAACCCACAAACATATAGCCACTTAGAATAAAACGTTGTAGGCAATATCGGAAATCCCATATCTTGATAGATTGAGAGGTATTGAGACAAGTATCGAGTTTCATTAAATCTCGATAGATCGATTAGTATCAAGGAGGTATCGGGACCGGCAAATTCAACTTTTCTTTAGTAGTATCTTGAGTATTCTTCATGTCTTCAATAACACTGCTTGTAAAAATACTTCATGATATTCTTGAACACACTAAAACTTAGACCCAAATACAATTAAATTACGTTTTGTCATTAGATATACCAATTACATAAAAATATGACTCTAACAAACATTACATTGATTTGCTTGAAACAAATCTCACTAAACGGTCATTTAATATATTTTCTGCCTTTATCAGACTTCCATTATTGGATTGGCCCAAGAATAAACTTAAATATCTTTAGAAACTTTTTGATCAAGTGAGATACATAGTCATGACTCACACGTGCATGTAAGATATATTTTAAAGTGGCTTGAATTAGAGGGGGCTGCACCAACTACCCCAACACTTCACCACATCGAAAAAAATCCCAATATAACTCCAAGACTACTGCATCAAGCTAATGTTATGGTGAATGATCTCCTACAATCAGGGGTGGAGCCAGGAATTTTTGTTTGGGGGGTCAAGTTGTGGCACTAATATATTTATCAAGACAACCCCAAACACACATATATGTATATACACACTTTTTTTATTATATATACACATATATATACACACACTTTTTATTTGATAAGTTTTATATATATATACACACCCAAAAAAAAAAAAAAAAACTTAGTATTTTCAATAAAAATTATGTTTGATGGCGATCTTTCATAAAATAAAATTCATTTTTACCATTTTCATAGTGAAATTCTTAAAAAGTTTCATTTTCAATACAAATGATCAAATTTTATACTAAAGTAAGTAAAAAATCTTTTAATTGAACTAATGAAATTTTAAAAAACGTGAATGATCCAAAACTTGGAGGAATAAGTTAAGCTCCAAACATATTTGAAGCTATCTTGCTGTAACCCATTATGTGGTAACTAAAGAGACATTTCATGTGTAGTTTTAGTGACAAAATTTTTTTTTAATGAGTCAATAACTTATTAATTGCCACATAACAGGCTGAAAAAGATAAATTCAAACATATTTAATTACCAAACTTTATCAAATATTTAACAGATATAAGAGCACATTTTACAGTAAAAAATAGAATTGCAAAAAATAAAGTTATATCTCTATAACTATTAGACCAATTATTTTTTATAAAAGTATCATTGGACTAATTCAAATATTTGGGGGGGCAACTCTTATTTTTGTAAACTAAATTTTGAAAATATTAAAATAATTATAGATATTTTTAAAAAATTCAAAATTTTGGGGGGCCATGCCTATTGCATAGCTCCGCCCCTGCCTACAATCAAGATCCTATGCATAATCAACATCCACAAAACCCAAAATATCTTTAGCAACTTTTTGATCAAGTAAGATTCCATAGTCATGACGCACGAGTGCGTGAAAGATATCTGTTAAAGTGGTTTGAATTAGAGGGAGCTGCACCAACTACACCAACATGCACTTTCACCACATTGGAAAAAAATCCCAATATAACTCCAAGACTACTACAGATTGGTATTCGTGCACCAAAGGAATTCACAAAATAGAGTCTGACTAGGTTAGAGATGCGTGTAGTCATGACTTGAGTGAGTTATTACTGTAGGTAGAAATATTAGGATCAGATATATTTTTGTATTGTAATAACTTCTATTCTACATAGTGAATTCTTCAAGTTGGTGCTAAACTTCAAACCACCTTATTAGGTTTTTTAGGTCATGGTTTTCCCATCACAACCATATCACTATATTAAATTTGTTTTCCACTATACTTTAGTTTTGCGATATGGTTGTGCCCACTATAAACCGATTTACATCATTGCATAATTTGACAAATTAATCAATTTGGATAATTGGTAAAATATAATTCATGATGTCTAACTTTTTCATTGGATAATAAGAATTTTTTTTTCTCTCATTGTTCTAGTCTTTCCTAACTTTTATTCTTTATCTCTCTCCCTCTCTCTATCATCCCTCACAGTGGGCAGTGGATATCAACATGGATAGTGAGATCTCGGACACAGTGAATTGATGAGGACTCATGTGGAAGAACACGAGCTCGTCGAAAGGGATTATGGAGTGGTTGGTGGTTGTCGAGAGAAAGGAAGAAAAGGAGGGAGTGAGACCATACTCTATCCACTAGGACCACTACATATACAATTTTAGAGCCAATATCTGAGGTTCTCACTTTGCCACTGATACAGATTTAGAGCCAAAATTTGAGGCTCTCACTTTAATATCTGTTATCAAAAGGAATTCCTAGGGTTGTTGAGATTTTTCTTTGAGATTGGGTTTGTTTTTTATTTTTTATTTAGAAGATAAATTTTATTTTGAGATTATGTTAATTATTTTTGTGATTTAAAAAAAATGGTGAAGTAGGATTGAATCTAAAGCAAAAAAAAAAGAAGGAAAAAAAGAAGAAGAAAGAGAAATAGAGATAAATTTTTCAAACAGATTGTGTTCTTAATTGTTACAAAAACATATATTGTAAAAAATATTTTCACAAACCTGTTTTTAACAATTTTGAAAACATATTTTAAAATTGGTGAACTAATCAGGATTATAATATATTATATGTATGAATATTCTTTACTTGCAGGAGAAGCTGAATACGGGCCCTGTTTTTTTGTATATCTATTATAAAGTGAGGGGCCAGTGCGACGCTGAAATGAGAAATAACCTAAGAGACAAATGAGCCTTGTCCCGACTCACGACGATATTGAATTAATATGACAAATGAGAATGTCAAATATTTATATGAGCCACCGCCCAAACCCTCAATTGTCCCACTCCCACCCACCTACCTATGGCCCTTGGTTTGGAAGCAAAACTAATTTATCAGTATGAGATTTTCAACCATGAATACTGCCAAACTTGCTCTGCTCCATCCTAATCGTATGGCTTTCATCTTGAAAGAGATAAACAATATATAACTTAATTATTTCTTAAAGAATTACTTAAACCTAATCCCTCTTGATAAAAGAAAAAAAAAAAAAAAAAAACCCAACCCTCTTTGATCAAATATCTTGACTTCGACATTCGAAATAGAAATGAAAAGACGTATAGGTACATATTAGTATATCACAAATTTGAATCAATAATTCAGGAATAAAAGCAAATTTATATGTGTTATATTATTTCAGTATTATTACCATACAATTTAGTGTTGCTTGGTCTAGCTTAATTTTCATATTTTCAAAAATACAGTATTAGATTGTACTTTTAAAAAAAACGGTGGCCTAAAAAAATGTTCTTCTGAAATTTGCTGATTTTAAATCATGCTCCTAAACGAGCAATTAATTACCAGCAAACTTATGTCATTATAATAAAAAATCAACTAAGGAATAAGGATACTAATTAAGCCAATTGATATATTTAATATATTTTTAAATTTTGGCCGTGCTTTCAAGCTAAGTGACAAACTAAATTACTTATTTTCTCATATTGTTATAGTTCAAATATCTGAATAGGACAAATTGCTATGTGAATATCCTTGCTTCAAAAAAAAAAAAAAGAATTAGGCTTGCTATCATTTCATATTTCTTGACTACTAAAGAATAAGTATTCTAACACAAATGCACACTATAACTTCACTCAAAAGCTATGGTAACTTTTAAGAGAGGGTGAGACAAGTTATACTACATACAACCCACTCTTTTAAGCAATGTGGGACAATTACCTATTTCCCTCTTCCTTGTGTGTATGTGCGCGTTCGTTTCTAAAAATGAAAATAGAAAAAAGAATAAGTATTGAACGGGAGAAAACTCTTTATTTCAGCAATGATGTTTTTTAGAAAATGAGTTATTTTCCAAAAAACATTTTTTTATAAAATTATCTCATTTTTCTATGTTTGGTAGCAACTTTAAATAAGTTGAAAAATAATCTCTTAACTTTCCTTATTTAGCTTCCTATGAGATTAAGTTGTTTTCCCTAAAAAAAAAAAAAAAAAAAAATAGTGGAAAACAATATCTAAAAATAAGTCATACTTTTTATGTTGACCAAAGATAGTTTTCATTTGACTTATTTATCTGATGCTACCAAACACTAAAAAATAGGAAAAACTATCTTTACATAAGGTTTTCCATTGAAACAAATGGAGTGTTAGAATGATTTAGAGTAAGTTTCTTTGAATTGTAATTTGGTATTTCTTTTAGAGTTGAAAGATGCCAAGTGCGTTAGTTCATCTGTTTATTAAGTGAGAGAGCACCATTGGGGGTCAAAATGGCCAAATACCACCAATTTCAGAAATTTTTTGTAAAAAAACACTGTTTCGGAACTATATAGGGAAATACCACTTTTTATGGTACTCGAGTTTCTTAAACTCGAGTTCCTAGAAGTTTTGCCACTGTGGCACTGCTGAGGTGGAAATTGGGTAATTAAAAAAAATTATGTGGTACTCGAGTATGGTAAACTCGAGTACCATGCAACACAATACTCGAGTATACCAAGCTCGAGTACTATTTTATAATAAAATGCTGTTTTTTTTTTTTTTTTAATTTTTTTATTTCTAAGGCACTCGAGCTCACCAAGCTCGAGTACATTGTCAATTTTTTTTTTTTTTTTTTTTGGGATTATCGACAAATAAACATAAACATAAAAATAAGTAGCTTTTTTACGTTTTTATTTATTTAAATAGAAGCATTGTAAAATATAGAGATTTTAATTTCAAAATATGAATTTAATTTCTACATTAAGTAAAACTGTTCACTGTTTTCTCACAAAAATTGTTCACTGTTTTCTGCATAAACTATTTCTAGCATTTTGCATAAAATTATTTTTTGTTCAGCATTATTTAAAAAATTGTTCACTCTCTTTTTTGTGTAAATTATTTTCTGTTCACTATTTAAAAAAATCGTTCACTATTTTCTCATAAAACACCTAGTGAAATCATTTTTTCTAAATCTAAATGCCAAATCTGAATGCTTTTTCATGTTTGAATTTCACAATAATCTAATTTACTTTTCTGCATTGATAAAATTGTTTATACATTAATAAAATTTGCATTCTGCCCATCATGTTTATTGTATATTCGAATCTGCTTACTGCATTCATAAAATCTGTTTTTTGCATTAAGTAAAACTGGTCACTGTTTTCTCATAAAAATTGTTCACTGTTTTCTGCATAAACTATTTTTAGCATTCTGCATAAAATTATTTTCTGTTGAGCGTTATTTAAAAAATTGATCACTCTCTTTTCTGCGTAAATTATTTTATGTTCACTATTTAAAAAAGCGTTCACTGTTTTCTCATAAAACACCTAGTGAAATCTTTTTTCTAAATCTAAACGCCAAATCTGAATGCTTTTTCATGTTTGAATTTCACAATAATCGAATCTATTTTTCTGCATTAATAAAATTTGTTTCTACATTAATAAAATTTGCACTCTGCCCATCATGTTTACTGTATATTCGAATCTGCTTACTGCATTCATAAAATCTGTTTTTTGCATTAAGTGGAACTGTTCACTGTTTTCTCATAAAAATTGTTTACTGTTTTATGCATAAACTATTTCTAGCATTCTGTATAAAATTAGTTTCTGTTCAGCATTATTTAAAAAATTGTTCACTCTCTTTGCTGCGTAAATTATTTTCTGTTCACTATTTAAAAAATTGTTCACTATTTTCTCATAAAACACCTAGTGAAATCGTTTTTTCTAAATCTAAACGCCAAATCTGAATGCTTTTTCATGTTTGAATTTCACAATAATCAAATCTATTTTTCTGCATTGATAAAATCTGTTTCTACATTAATAAAATTTGCACTCTGTCCATCATGTTTACTGTATATTCGAATTTGCTTACTGCATTCATAAAATCTGTTTTTTGCATTAAGTGGAACTGTTCACTGTTTTCTCATAAAAATTGTTCACTGTTTTCTGCATAAACTATTTCTAGCATTCTGTATAAAATTAGTTTCTGTTCAGCATTATTTTAAAAATTGTTCACTCTCTTTTCTGCGTAAATTATTTTCTGTTCACTATTTAAAAAATTGTTCACTATTTTCTCATAAAACACCTAGTGAAATCATTTTTTCTAAATCTAAATGCCAACTCTGAATGCTTTTTCATGTTTGAATTTCACAATAATTAAATCTATTTTTCTGCATTGATAAAATCTGTTTCTACATTAATAAAATTTGCTCTCTGTACATCATGTTTACTGTATATTCGAATCTGCTTACTGCATTCATAAAATCTGTTTTTTGCATTAATTAAAATTGTTCATTGTTTTCTCATAAAAATTGTTCATTGTTTTCTGCATAAACTGCTTTTAGCATTGGCGCGGTTATTGCACTTAAATGGTTTTTGTGTTTCTTTAAATATGTAACCATATGAATAATGGACAAACTCCATGAATAATTCGAATTTTTAAAAAAAGTTCAAATTAGTTGAATGTAGAAATTCGGGAAAAATCGATGGAAAATCAATGAACGTACCAAATCATGAAGGTGTACATAAGAAGTACAGATAGTCTAAAGTTGTTGAGAAATTTGACTTCGTTGAAAGTACAAAATAATGAAAATTCAATGGAAAAGTATGTACGTTAGATGTACTGATCGTATGAATTTGTTTAAAAATTTGAATTCCTTGAATGTACAAAACCGTGAAAACTCAAGGAAAAATGGTGTACATTAGATGTACAGATAGTACGAATTTGTTGAAAAATTCGAATTCGTTGAGTGTGTAAAATCGTGAAAATTCAAATGAAAATTGAAGAACATACCAAATTGAGTAACAGCGTCTAATGTTCGTTGGTAGAAATTTTTGGAAATCATTATTACTTGAATCTGAGAAGTCTGAAATATCTCTTTCATCATCTAACGCAGTAACTTCATTAATAGACTTGATGGCTCACTCTTGCGCCTTCCCCTTTAGATGCTTCCTAGCTTTTTGGATTGCATGAAAACGGTCTAATCGCCTTTGCATTTGATTGCTCTCTTGTTCAAGACGAGCAAGTATGTTGGCAGGTTCATCTCTAGGTAACTCGGCTAAGCCTTAAAAATCTGTATTGGACCATATACGGCTATCCTTAACAATATTTCTTTTCCCAAATAGCCTTCTTGCTGAAGGTATTGGACCATATACAGCTATCCTGTTTGTGTAACTATATAAGTAGAAGCCTCTATCTAATTCTTTCTGTATCTCATAAATCTTATTACTCATGAAATTAGACCAGTCTTGAGCCAGAGCATCTGGATCATCAAGTGGTAAATAAGTATCTCCTGTATACCAGTTGTATTCAAGGATACAACCCCAATCATGAATAAGAACCAAAATGTGTGTTGGCCGAGCTTCCATATAATAACTACTGTCCCAAGCTGGAAGAGTACTCTAGATAGTGATCTTCATATAATTAAGTCCTCCAATCTGTGCGGCTACTTCTTGGATGACTTTGGGAAATAAACTAATCTAAATTCCAGCTTGTCATGCAGACTTTATTGTGAAATTTCTGAAAAAATATTGTGTCCATAACTTGCATTAAGAGAGGTAATTAAAACATATATATTTATATATATCTTGTCCTTTTTGGTAATTTACAACTCAAACCGCCACTTTTATAAATATTAGCCAAACACTCAACTTTGTCAAGAAGCATTTTTTGATAGATTTTACCAAATATACTACTTAAAAAAAAAAAAAAAAAAAACTCAATTTCATATTGCACTTTTTAAAACTTCCACTTTTTCCAAAAGAACTGTTTCAAAAAGCTGAACCAAACTCACCTTAGTAGAACTAATAGATTGTGGTTTTTTAGTCCTTTGAGCCCACTCATTTTTTTTTTTTTTTGGGAATTACACTTTACCCACCTATGATTTGTCTCAAATTTAACTTACCCACCCGTGGTTTCATTTTTGACACTTAACCCACTTATGTTTCACTCCGTTACTATTCCGTAACCCACCTCCCTATCAAAATTTTAAAACTTATATACATTCACCAATAGTCTTGCCATAGAATCTCTCTTGCACCCCACATTTTTGTTTATTGTTTTTTTTTTTAGTTGCAACTTACGCATATGCAAGTAACAATAATATGCAAGTATTATAAAAGATTTAATTGCTTGAGTTAAAATCATCTCCTTCATTAATAAATAAGGAGTTATAAAAAAAAATTAGAAAGGTTTTTATTGATAATCTTAATTACAAATATTATATATAAGGACAAATATACAAAATTATGCATGTTATATTATAATAATCATTCATTTAGTTAGAAAATAATTCTAAAATTATGTAATAATAACTCATTTAGTTATAATCTCAAAAATATATATAAAGAAAATTCAGGATTAAAGCCATGCAACGCATGGAACTTTCACTAGTATCTTTTATAAATTTAAGCATTATAAAACATTTCATCCACACTTTAAGGGTATCATTTGATTCATTTATTTCAATTTAAATTTTGAACAAATCCTTCTATATATATATATAATCATTCTATTACATTCCTTCCAAAATGGCAAAATGATAGATAGTTTGATAGCCATCCAAACGCATCATAAAACAAATATCTTTTTTTTTTTTTTTTTTTTTTTTATGAAAAAAAAAATCTTCTAAATATCATAGGACATTTCACTTTTGTTATGTTTTGAGTTGATACCACTTCTATTTCTTGCAAAGAGACATTGTCTCCAAGTTCTTGTTCCACGTGTAATAGACAGTTTATTTAATTCAATGTTAACTGTAGCTATGTATCTTGTTAGACTTTGTTTCATAAAATTGCTAAAGAAACATGACTTTTTCTATACCTCTTGTTTCAAATTTAATTGACTTTCCTCTACTAATGGTTACGTTCTAATGTCAACTCGTACTTTTGATTGGAAGATTACTGCATAAATTAAGCCTATGTGAGTGGACTCTGATTGGACTAGATATTGTGTATTGTTCCCCATTCAGCAATCAGCTAGAAAATCTTTAGGTTTCTAAAGCATGGAAGCAATAGGCAGTAGAAATCTAAAAGAGACATTTAGCACTTGTGTTGCATTAAATTTTGTAGAAATACAATGTAGCTTAGTATGAAAATAATACACATGAAAAATACTTTAAAAAAATTATGAGAATGGCATAATAATGAAATTAAAAATGTGCAATTCCTAGTGTTTGTACAATGCAGTTGTGCAATACTAAAGATTAGATAGCCAGGCCATGAGTATGAAAGAAGTGGCTGCACAATCTGCAAGCTAGCCAGCTTTAAAAGACTACAATAGGAGGTGTATGCATCCCTATAAAAGTAGATTTGTTCCTTGCAAAGCCTGAAGGTAGGCAAATAGACAGACACAATCATTCAGCTACTTGATGCTCTAGAAAGGTAGACTGTATGGCTAAAAGTAGATTTTATCAATGCAGAAAAACAAATTCGTTCATTGTGAAATTTAAACATGAAAAAGCATTCAGATTTGGCGTTCAAATTTTGAAAACACGATTTCACTAGGTGTTTTATGAGAAAACAGGGAACAATTTTTTAAATAATGAACATAAAATAATTTACGCAGAAAAAAGAGTGAACAATTTTTTAAATAATGCTGAATAGAAAATAATTTTATGCAGAATGCTAGAAATAGTTTATGCAGAAAACAGTGAACAGTTTTACTTAATGTAAAAAATAGATTTTATGAATGCAGTAAGCAGATTCGAATGTACAGTGAACATGATGTACAAAGAGCAAATTTTATTAATGTAGAAATAGATTTTATCAATGCAGAAAAACAAATTCGTTCATTTTGAAATTTAAACATGAAAAAGCATTCAGATTTGGCTTTTAAAATTAGAAAACAAGATTTCACTAGGTGTTTTATGAGAAAACAGGGAACCATTTTTTTAAATAGTGAACAGAAAATAATTTACATAAAAAAGAGAGGGAACAATTTTTTAAATAACGCTGAATAGAAAATACTTTTATGCAGAATGCTAGAAATAGTTTATGCAAAAAATAGTGAAAATTTTTTATGAGAAAATAGTGAACAGTTCTACTTAATACAAAAAACAGATTTTATGAATACAGTAAGCAGATTCGAATATACAATAAACATGATGGGCAGAGTGCAAATTTTATTAATGTAGAAACAGATTTTATCAATGCAGAAAATAGATTCGATTATTGTGAAATTCAAACATGAAAAAGCATTCAGATTTGGCGTTAAGATTTAGAAAAAACGATTTCACTAGGTGTTTTATGAGAAAACAGTGAACGATTTTTTAAATAGTGAACTGAAAATAATTTATGCGGAAAAGAGAGTGAACAATTTTTTAAATAATGTTGAACAGAAAATAATTTTATGCAAAATGCTAGAAATAGTTTATGCAGAAAACAGTGAACAATTTTTGTGAGAAAACAGTGAACAGTTTTACTTAATGTAGAAATTAAATTCATATTTTGAAATTAAAATCTCTATATTTTACAATGCTTCTATTTAAATAAATAAAAACGTAAAAAAGCTACTTATTTTTATGTTTATGTTTATTTGTCGATAATCCCAAAAAAAAAAAAAAATTACTAGGTACTCGAGCTTGGTGAGCTCGAGTACTCTCTAAATAAAATAAACACCATTTTATGTTTATGTTTATTTGTCGATAATCCCAAAAAAAAAAAAAAAAAAAAATTTACAAAGTACTCGAGCTCATCGAGCTCGAGTACCTTAGAAATAAAAAAGAAATAGCATTTTATTATAAAATGGTACTCGAGCCTGGTATACTCGAGTATTGTGTTGCATGGTACTCGAGTTTACCATGCTTAAGTACCACATAATTTTTTTTAATTGCCCAATTTCCACCTCAGCAGTGCCACGGTGGCAAAACTTCTAGGAACTCGAGTTTAAGAAACTCGAGTACCATAAAAAGTGGTATTTCCCTATATAGTTCCGAAACAGTGTTTTTTTACAAAAAATTTCTGAAATTGGTGGTATTTGGCCATTTTAGCCCACCATTGGGTATATTAGTGGGTTGGGCTTAAGAGACTGTCAAGTTTGTAAGGCAATACAATCACAAGTTTGTAAGCCAGTACAATCAAAATTATTTTTGGTGTATTTGCATGTACATGATTTTGTCTTTGTTAGAGGTTTTTAATTTGCTCATGTTTGTGAGAGTATATTAGTTCGTTTTAGAGGGGTTTGGTTCAATATGGTTGTATGATATTGTTAATAGCAGATTTTGATTAGAGTTTGCCGTGGATGTAAGCATGAAGTTAGCAAAACTACATTAAATATATATATATATATTTATTTTTGTGGATGTCCTTATTTCTTATTTGAGTGAATGTATTTTTTCTACCTCCAAATTCGAATATATATATATATATATAACATAATAGTTTTATTATCGAAAACTCTTAATAAATAATTGAAAATTCAAGATTATAAATAAAAAAATAAATCATTGATGTCTAATAAAAGTAATACTAAAATTTGTATTTAGGGTAAAAATTATGTTGGTAATCATAGTGCCGTGTATAAAAACATAACTTGGTATAATATATAATGCTGGCAAGAGTACTTACTTATATTGAATTATTTTCGTGTATAGATAGGATATAGAAAAAATTTAGTACATCTTTTATATATATTTTTCTAAATATTATTGTGTAGTATAGCAAAGAAGATTTTTTTTTTTTTTAAATTTTATAATATAGATGCGTGTACATGTATTCTACTAATCATGGCTCTATCTCTTACTACCATGTTCTGGGATATCTATTGGTTCTCAGTAGATTTTATCAACTTCCTATTTAGTTCTTCTTAAGCAAAAAAAAAAAAAAAAAAAACCGTGTAATTATATGCATATTTTACTTGTTTGGGCTCTTGTGTAAACATTTTATGGATTGTCTTTTGGATCTTATATCGATCATAGGACGTTTTTCTTTTTACAAAGATATGCCCATCGGGGAATTCGTTGACTTAGAATAAAAAATTGAGAATTTACTGTTATATCTGTAAAGATCGGAGGTGGCTAGCTAGCTACCACTAATTATATAACCTATAGGCTCAGATAGAGAAAATATGGGAGGACAAAAAAAGTGATATCATATAATGGAAGTCAATTTGTTTGTCCTATTCAACCCCTGTTCATGCATTTTTTAAAATATAATGAAAACTGCAATTAGGAAATTTCGATATTTATATGGAATTAGAGGTTTTTCACAATCACATAATGAAGATATTGGATGTCAAAAAGATAATAATAATAATGTTGAAGATTGCATAAAACTGAATAAAAGAGAAGAAGTAACGACATTAATTCTAGAATGCAATCGATGTAGTGTTGGAATAACAAGGAGGGAGCAGCACATGGGAAGCAATGCGTAAACGAGGAACATCTGTGAAGGAAAATTAGTGGAGAAAAATATGGGTTTCAGTTATCTCTAGTACTTTTTTTAATAGAAATTTTCTTTTATTTTAATGAGCAATTGTCACATTATCCACTAACTGAATAAAATATAAAGATTAAAATCCACTACTACTTATCATTGTATATTTAAAATAAAATGACATATTCAATTAAAAAAGTACTGGAGGTAAGTCGAACCGGGAAAAAAAAAAATATATATATTTATATATATATATATATATATATATATATATATATATATATCCAAAGCGTTGAGGCACTTAATTAGTGAAGGTTTAACTCGTGGCATTTGGTATAGTTGTATATATATAAATACGAATGCATTAATTAATGTACATACAAATAAATTTGCGACAGTATCTTTGGAGAAAATGGCGTTAGTTAGATATATGAAAAAAAAAAAAAAAAGAAGAGATGATGAAGTTAGGCAAGTGGGAACTCACACAAATGAGTAAAAACAGGAAGTTGACTAATTGCACTAGTACTTCCATTCATATTCTATTTTCAAACCAATAATAAATTCTACTGCTACTCTATAAAAGCTATATATCCCACATGCCCTGTCTTGCCAGCCATCCACCAAAGTTTCAATTTGTGTTTGATACCATGGCGCATAAAGCTTTTCTTACATTTTTTGTGCTCTTCTTGTCTTTCTCCTATGTTCTCTCCATTTCTGCTGTTCCTACAACAAGTAAGGCTTTTTTTATATTAAATTTCTGGGTCTAGTAGTTAACCTTAACTGTCATAAATCTTTTTCATTTATTTGTAACATTGAGTTGAGAGTTATTTTTAATTTTTAATTTCCTGGTTAATAGGAAGCCTCAAGTCAAAGAAGGAAGACCCATCAGTTCAACATCTACTGGCTCAGGTCTCTCTCTCTCTCTCTCTCTCAGTCATTTGATTGTTATGTCTGAATTAAATTTCATGTCTCTTTTTTTTTCTTTCCTTTAATGCATTTTAAGTGAATTTGAACCTAACAGTTGACCTAGAGGTTATTGGCCTAAATTAAATTGCTTATCCCATATCTTCACATGTAATCATGATGTGTAATAATTTGCAGGAAGCAATGGATTTGAGGGATGGCGACGAAGTTTTTGATGTAGGAGAAAGATTTATAGAGGGGAGAATGGATTTTGAAACTTCGGACTACAAGGGCACAGGAGCAAATCCAGGTCATGACCCAAAAACTCCTGGGAAAGCTTAAAGTCCAGATTTTAGCTATTTGTGTGTGTAGATGTAGATCTAAACTTTAAGGGAGGTATTGCACTTTGGATCTTGAAATAGTTTGGCTTTTCCTGTTACTCATCAGTGTGCTTCTTATCCATACTCTTGAGTTGTCCTTGTCTTTTCTTGTCCACTGAATCTTGGAAAGTGTGTGTGACCTAACTTGTGTATGGTGTTTTTCTTCAAGAAATATATATATTAATGATTTAATGTTATAGATGGTTTGGCTTTTAATTTTCTTTATTTTGTTTTTTTTTTTAATTATTATTACATTTTGGAATTTATTGTATGTTCAGCCAATCCTATCTAGCCAGCTCCAAAATAAAAATAAAAATAAAAATCCTAATTTTACAAAGAGTATAAAAATTTATTTGGTTGAAGGCATAATCATCATCATTGGATTTCTGGAGAATGTTTTACATCTAAACAATATAATGATTTGTAGATCGTGACCTAATAATTATTTTCGTAAAAAGATATTGAAAATTATTTACTAAACCTATATCACCACACTAGTTTTATATAAATTTCGAAACATGTTGGATATTAGTAAATAATAATTTGCTACAGATTATATAGTTATTAAAGTTCAAAATATTCTTGCTTAGAAAGCCATATGAATGAGCCAGGCATATGAAGAAATAATGAAAATAAACACAACTCTATGGATAGGCCAGGCATTTCAAGAAAGATCGAAGCTCCTGCAGCACTGAAAATAAACACAACTGTTAGGCTCTTTGCGATCTACTATGCTGATCTTTATGATGCGTGGTTTTTGAAATATATTTTCTTTACTTTATTAATATTAAATAATATCTTATTTCTGTATAAACTAAATAAAAGTTGGAACCAACATTTTTTAATAGTATTTTTTCTAGGATTTTATCTTATAAGTCATTTAAAAAAAAAAAAAAAATACTGACAGTACTAGGTAAGAAGTAGGTGTAAATAAATAAAAATTAAAAATAATGGGAGATCTTCACATTATAAAGAAAGACTGTGATCCTTATCTACTTGTTCTCTTTTACTTGAACTACGCAGACCTATTTTTATGATTATGAGAAAACTAGTATATTATTATATTTTAAAGTTAAATTCTCATTTTCTTTCATGCATGATCCAAAAGCTAAGATACACAGCCAAGGGATATTCCTCCCCTGACCGTAACTCTACAAACCAGTTGGAGCTATTAAGTTTTCGTTAAAATATATTTTATACCCCCTTAAGTTTGGAATCTTGAAATTGGTCAATCTTTACATTTTATACACATTTGACCATTACAAAATGTTAACAATTTTCTGTGTAGAATGGTGTCAATTTTCAATGGGTTAACGACACGATATTTTAGCCCATGTGATACCGTATATTGCAAGTTTTGAAAATCAAGCTTGGGCCGATATAGAAATGACGCCAAGCTTAGAGGTTGTAAATTACATTTTGCTTAATATTTTGTTATACAATACTAAAGATGTTATGCTTAAGTATAATTTTTTTCTTTTAAAAAAAACTATAATTTTGTTCAGTATAACTCAAGTTTCACTTTATTCCTTGAATATTAAAAGGAAAATGTCAAAATTACTACCAATTTTATTATGAAAAAACATTAAAAATTCACATAATAATAAATGTGATTGGTATCACATCAACAACACAATAAATAAAATTCTTAAAATATATTTTTGTATTATGTTTAAAAGTTAAAAAAATTAGTTTATAAGGCTTATACAGTAAAATTTGTAACATCTCCAATTTTGTTGTCAAAATTGCAATCCTATGAATTTTTTAATGTGGTTCATTTCAATGTTAGTCACATCATCAATTTATGTTAAGACTTTATTGCTCAAAATTAATATTATGAACAATCAAGAGCTTTGTCTCTTAATAACATTAATTTGTTTTCTTTATGAAAAGAACCAAGGTTCAAATCATTCTTTTATATTTTTAATATGAAAAAAAACCCAGCTTTTCCATTTTTAATAAAAAAAAAAAAAACTCTGGAGATGTAAACACGGCAATGAGAGAGAGAGAGAGATCACCGGCAATTTCTAGATTTTATTTGTATAATAGAATTAAAAAATAATGTATGGAATATTCCAAACGGAGAGCTTTGACTCTTTGGTACATCATTTTGAATAGAAAATATACCTAAGAAAATAAGGAATGAAATTTTACCTAATTTTCCAGTGTTTGGTCGGAAAGTTAAAAAAAAAAAAAGGAAGAAAAATATCTTTTAGTATATTTCAATTTGTATACCTAACTTCATTCCAAATCACAGCTATTTTGGGTAGCAAATTTGGTGAAATAGAGAAGAAAATAACTTTCCACACAATTTTTTGTCAATTCTCAAACAAAGATGTAAGATGATTAAAATCCTTTGATCCTATTTTTATTATTTTATAGGGTAAATTCTATTAACATATCCTGAAGTTTGGGCTAATGCCAATTAGGTCTAAAACTTTTCAAAAATAGTTTTGGTTCCTAAAACCAACTTAGTTTCTAAACAATTAATTATTTTTTCTCATTTATTTTAAAGACTAAATTGACTTTAGAGACTAAATTGGTTAGCTTTGAAAAATCTTGAACTTGGTTAACATTAGCCCAAACTTCAGGGAGTGTGAATAAGATTTACCCTATTTTATATTATATACTATCAATCACGACTTGTCATATATCATATTGTTTTCTTATAAAAAGATCAAAATTTGTAAAGTCCATTGGCAGAATTTTGAATAAAACATTTGAGCGGACCATTGAAGAAAAATATATCCTGGCAGAATTTTGAATAAAACATTTGGGTGGACCATTGAAGAAAAATATAGCCAATTGATACTTTTACTTTCTGGTCTATAAAATTGTTAAAAATTTACTTAAAGAGGAAGATTCTTTTTATGCAGAAAAAAAAATGTTGTATCTAATTTATAATTTCTAAAAAAAGTCTTTCTCAAGAAAAAAAATAAATAAATAAAATTGGGGCACTTCTTAGCTTTCTTGCCAATTGCGTAATAAAAGTATCAGATCATCACAGACCATTCCAAAAAGTCTCTCTACCCTAAAACTGAGGACATAATGCAATCTGCCCGAACGTGTGAAAACAATAAAGAAAAAGTGTTTGGTACGCATTTTGTGGAATTGTGGCTTGTGAGATCTGGACTATTTTTATCATCTTATCTGGAACGCAAAAATTGTGGTTGTGCTTCACTTAAATGTATGGAAAAATCTTAGTGTTAGCAATAAATTCTCTTGTGAATGATTTTAGCCTTTTACGTATTTGTTGAATTGTTTCCTCCTATGCTAACTGCTAACCACTCATAAATGCACAGACTGACAAAAATTTGTTGTATTCATTTTGAATCTGTTGTAATTTTTTATATGTGCCGGGAATTTTTTTTAGTCCCCCATTCATTCTGCTGTGAGTCCTATTTTGAATGATTTTGATTTTTTGAATTTTTTTTATTTTTGAATTTTTTATTTTGAGCGTGCTAACCACTTATACCAAGAAATTAAGCCAATAAACACACAGACAAGTAGACAAAAATGAGTTGTAATCTTTTTGAGTCTTTTGTAACATTTGATGTTTCTCGGATTGTTTAGTCCTTAAGCTATTGTTTGATCATTTTAATGCATGTATTATTCGAACTATTCTTAGCATAAGTGTTAACCTTTATTACAAAAATTCAAAAATTAGAAAGTCTCCAGAGCATTATGAAATTAACTAGAGAAAACCCGATAATTAATTTGGAAAGGTATATTAAGATGTCCTAACTCCTAAGCTCTTCTCAAAAGTGAAAATATTCCATTATTTAAATCTCCACTCCTCCTCTTTCTTTCTTTCTTTTTTTTTTTTTTTTTTTTTCTTTGAGAAAAAATTTCCCTTCCTCCTTTATTGTATTAACTGAATTAAAATAAGAGTATATGAAGATGATGTAATTTATATTTATAGAAGATAGTGAAAATTAGTCATTTCTATTTTTTGTTAGTCATGTTACATAGGTGTCTTGTACACAATAACAAGTGTCTTTCACTAAAATGCGACAGATTGCATATTCGAACTTGAGAATCATTTTCTCTGCAAAAGAAAAAAAAATTTGGGGCACAAGTACAACCTTTATATTGCACACGTGTCTTGCCCTTTTGGGAAATTGCAAACCACTATAAATTGGACATGAACATTCAAATTTGTTAGTTGACAGACAAATAAAACTTAAAATTCTGCTTAAATCTTTATGCAAAAACAGCTAATTAAGTTAGGGACCTCACACTTGGCCGACAGGAAAGTTTTATTTGCATACACTAAGCTTTGATTATACGTTATTTGGAATATGATCTTTCTACAAAGCGAAAATCAGTCACTTCTAATTAGGGGTGACAATTTGTGTTTGCACGTCAAGTTCGTGTCGTTTCTACTTATGAGTATTCGGCTATATAGGTTGACTTGAACCCGACCTGTTTAGTAAACGTGTCAAGAATTCTCAATCCTAACCTGACCTGTTTATTAAACAGGTTGACCCGATCCGACACGAAACGTTTAACCCGTTTAAATTAGCAAGTTATGTAAAGGTTAATACAAATGACCCGTTTAATCTTAACCCATGACTTGTTTATAAACGATTTAGTCGTGTCGAATTTACGGGTTGTGTCAAATTTTGCCACCCCTACTTTTAATCACTATAACTATATTTATTTAGAAGATTCCCATAGCATCAATGTAGTTGCATCAATAATACTAGTTTATTACATATATTTGAAAAGTTATTCTTTCCAGCATTCACCAAACAAAAGCTTATGATTCCAACATAGTACAAGATTGTTTTTGATATGAGTGACAGTTGGCGAAACGCTTCCTCAGTGGGCTACAGTACCTGCTTCTGCTTCAAGTTGATGACACACTAAAGCTTGCTGGAAACCCACCCACCAACCCCAGTGGTTACTTTTATGTTAATATATCAAGTTCAGATAGATCAGCACAAACTGTTTGTTTATTTCATTGCTTATAATTAAATGTACAATGGAGCCTTAAACTGCATTAATTATCGAAGCCTCAGAAGTTTATAAATTATCAATTGCCCCCACGTTACCAAATTAACTAGTACATAGGCAGAAATAATTTTTAGTTTTATAAATTTATTGATGGAATACTAAAGAACAGATTAGACAGCAGAAAGAATATTTATGGAAAAGGATAAGACATAATGCTTCAAGAGTGATTGTGAATCAATTATGCAATACAGTAGGAAATTATTGTCAATGTCAAAAGATCGATAAATGCATAATCATAGGAAAATGGCTCTTGATATTCACATGAGACTCAGCTCAAATCCCATGGTCTGTGACAATGGAGCATTTAAGAATTGGGTGGAATTATCTATCTTTTATATAACCTACAACCCTAGTTATCAATTTATGTAAAATCTAACAAAGGTCATATATTTCCTGCCCTAATCATTCTTCTTTCTTTCATTTTTACTGTCTTTTTATTACCGTTCGATCGATATAAGATGTACTACTATATTTTGGCATATTGCATGTGTGGATGAAGGGAAAGTTCAGCTATGGACGCCAGTGGCGAAGCCAGAAAATTTCTTTAGGGGACCAAGCTAAATATATATAAAATCAAATTCAAAGAATAAGCTATATGTGTGGGTGTGTGTATACATAAAATATGTTTGTAACATGATTTAACATATGTTATTTTTTTTACATTTAACAAAGTATTTACATCCATTGCTTAAGAGAGTGTGTTGTGTGTAGTATAACTTGCCTCACCCTCCCTTAAGTTACCATGGCTTTTGAGTGGAGTTGTGGTGTGTCTTTGTATTAGAACTCCTTTCCCTCTCCCTTGTGTGTGTGTGTTTGTTTCTAAAAAAAAAAACAAAGTATTTACATCAAGAGTTTATATATATATATATATATATATATATATATTTATAACATTAATAAAAATTAAAGGATTCTTAACTCCTAACTAGGGGTGGCAATTCGTGTTTGCGTGTCGGGTTCGTGTCGTGTCAAGTTATGAGTATTCGACTACATAGGTCAACACTAACTCGACATGTTTATTAAACGAGTCAAGATTCCTCAACTCTAACTCGACCCATTTATTAAACTGGTTAGTCGTGTCGACCTGTTTATTAGATTTTATCAAAATGAAAAAAAAAAAATTTATGAAAAAAAAACAAATAAATATTTTTAATATAAAATTTAGAATTAACGAATAACTGCATCACAAATAATCATTCAAAACTAAAGCATATCCCAATATCACAAATAATCAATCACAATATGTAAAATAAAATAAATCACAACAACTAATAAGTTTATATACCTAGAGTTTGAATGGTATATTGGTAAAATGTCATTTAATTAAACGGGTCAGACGGGTCAAATGGGTTCTATGTGTTCAACACTAACCCAACCCGTTTATTAAATGGGTCAGCCGTGTTAACCCGAATATGACACGAACCCGTTAAGCCTCATCCCATAACCTGCTAATTTCGTGTCATGTCGTGTCGGGTTCGCGGGTCGTGTCAAATTTTGCCACCCCTACTCCTAACCATGATTCTCAAAAAAAAAAAAAAAAAAAACCATGAAATCCACAACTATGCTTTCTTCTAAAAGGAAAAAAATAATTTCTATATCTCTAATTTTCTAATAACATTAAAATAAAATAAAGATGGTTTTTACTCAAAATATTTACTTATATATTTCTAGGATGTTTCCTAATTAAATATTATTGGTTTAATGAGCTATTATGGTATAAGATATTATGAGTGCCTAACACTTTCCTATCCGCACAATTAACTTTTATCATTTATACAAAGAGATTCATAGCAATTTTAATGTATTTTAAAAAAAACTCTAATGTTGGAATACTATCAAACAAAGTCACCGTTAGTTTGATATAATTTTTTTTTTCTATTCTCTTTTATCGTTGTAACGTTAAATATCTTCTATTAACCTATACCTTTGGGTAATAAAATGAATTTAATATTTTTAAGTGTCAATCAAGTGTTACAAATAATTGCAAACTATAAAGAAAATTCATTACTCACAAGAAAATAAAAAAAGATAGATTAATTGTTGAGATTTTTTTTTTAAAATTATTATTTTTAATAAAAAAAAAAGGAGTAGAAGAAATTTCTATTTTTAAGGGGCCACCTAAGCCAATTATCTTTTAGGGACTACTAGGTTAGTGACTTAATATTAATTTTTAAGAGGTCAATGATTTAGGCATGGAAGCTACAAAATTGGTTGTAGCCTAAGGCTATAACCTTACTCAATATCTTTTTATTGGAGGTGAATTTTGACAAATCCACCATTGAATCACATCTTCCTCTTATATTCTCAATACTTGCAAAATTTTTAGAAAATTAAAGATTAATAGCTATATTATTAATAAATTATTTAAATTGCAAGTTTTTGTAGTTTAAAATTATGCATAAAATATAAACTTATAAATCATATAGTAAATAATATCCAATTGATACAAAATTTAACATGTGTATTAAGAACGTAAAAAACATACAATTCAACGGTTAGATTTTCAAAATATGTAGTAATATTTATTTTATTGAGTAAAGTTATAACATTAAGCTACAACTAGTTTTGTAGTTAAACTTTGTCCTTTAGGCATCTAGTTCAAATTTCAAAATTTTGGGAGGTGCAAATCCACACTTTGTTTTTGTATCAACATTTTTTTTTTTTTTCAGAACTTTTATGCGGTCCCACAACAAGTACCTATGCATGCATACTGTGTCAACTTATACACTAATCATGAGTTGACATTTACGTAAGGTGTGAATTTAGGTGTGGGAATGGGTATGTACCATAATATTATTCCTCTACAAATATACTTGAAACTGACCCTTCCGAGTGACTTTGCAATTGTTTGTAGAGTGGGGGATTCTGTCTAACATGCCTTAGCACGTTTGGCAAAGGATTTAACAGTTCCAAGCTTTTGGTTTGGTCAATTTTTCCCTGTAATTCAACACATTGTAATGACTGATCAATGAAAAAGATTATCTTTTCTCTAAAAAAAAATAAAAATAAAATAAAAAAACGAAACGAATAAACCAAGCTCTCATTTAAAATGATTTTTTGGTAAACAATATAAGTGACTTATGGAGGTAAAGTTTTTGTTCAAAAATTACTTTTTCATTCCATGTATAAATCATGTCAGAAAAATCTAGAATTGAATTTCAAGTAAAAGAATATCTAGGGTTATGAACATTTTTGTTGAGACTATTAAAGGACCTCCAATTGATTAGTTTTTTTTTTTTTTAAGAGAGTTTTCAACCTATAACGTCCGCTCCTAATGATTAGTTAATATTAACTATTCACTCTTAGTATTATTATTCAATATAAGGATTTCAGTCACATGTGCATACTCACCACTTAACTCATAAGCTCAACTGTGTTATATTAAACACTCACACTTCTCATTATTATTTAACGTAGAGCTTCACTTACACATGCATACAACATACCCAACATTAACACTATAAACTGAAGAGCAAAAGCCGACAGTAAAATCAAAGCAGAATATAATATAGCAAACCGATTTTAGCATACTGCAGAAATATTCAAACTCTTAATTAAAACCGCGCATACTGAGATCGTACAACAATGTTTACATTATGTACTAATAATGTGCTCTCTTCAGGATTAAAATGTTTTACTTTCTTGGTTTGAAGGTCACTCATACATCTTGTATCGCTAGAACTGTAACAAAAAAAGAAGAATAAGAAGGAAAGAATGATTAGGGAGTAGCAATATATTAACATAAAACTAACCATGTGCTCCCGAACACTGGGTGGGTGGGTGGGCATCCCAGCAAGCTTTAGTGTGTCATAAACTTGAAGCAGAAGCAGGTACTGTAGCCCACAGAGGAAGCGTTTCACAAATTGTCATTCATATAAAAAACAATCCCGTACCATGTTGGAATCATAAGGTTTTGTTTGGTGAATGCTGGAAGAATAACTTTTCAAATATATGTACGTACTTAACTAGTACTATTTATAACTACAATGATATGCTATGGTAATCTTCTAGATAAATACAATTATAGTGATTACAAGTGACTAATTTTCTCTTTGTAGAAAGATGTATCATATTTCAAATACCGTATATCAAATCTTTGTGTTACAAATATGTCCTACATGATTTAGTGGTTGCATTAAAATCAAACTTCCTTGTCTGTCAAGCAGCATTTTAAGTTGATTAGTTGTTGTTGCATAAAGATTTAAGCAGCATTTTAAGTTTTTATTTGTCTGGCATACAAAAAATTTGAATGTTCATGTTCAATTTGTAGTGGTTTGCAAATTCCCATAAGGGAAAGACACCTCTGTAATATATATACAAGTCCTAACTCAATGTTTTTTGGGAGAGATTGATTTGGACAGAATTATGGTGAATGACCTTTGTAATCGCATACAAGACACCTATTGAATATAACTAATAGAAATTTACAACAATACCCTGTACCTAATTTTTACTATCTTCTATTAACAGAAGTTGTAGCATCTTAATATACTTTTATTTATTCAATTAGTATAATAATAAGGTAGGAGAGATTTAAATCACGGTTCTCATTATAAAAGTGACTTTTTTTTTTTTAGAGAGTTTCAATTTATGGTATTTGCTCATGATAATAGCTTTTTATTATCAGACCAATACACCAATCGATTTTGGTGTAAGCGAGAATTAAACTCCAGATTTTTTATTCAACCATCAAAGATTTTACTATTTGAGCTAACTGGAATCCACTCATTATAAAAGAGACTAGAATATCATTGAACTGAAAGATTATGGGCATCTATACAATTCTTTAAATTAAAATGGGTTTTCTCAAGGTTAATTACACAATCCTTTGGAATCCTTTTAATTTAATTTTTTTAATTTTACAATAAAGGTTAACACTAAACACTAACTAAGATTAGTCACTAGAAAAAAAAAAAAATAGATAAAATAAACTAAGAATAGTTCGAATAATACATGCTTTAAAATAATCAAACTAGAGCTTAAGAACTAAACAGTCCAAGACTCTTCAAAAATTACAAGAGTCTAAAAAAGATTACAACTCACTTTGTCAACATGTTTGTGTATTTATTGACTTCTTGGTGCGAGTGGTTAGCACTAAAAATAAAAATAAAAGAGAGAGAGACTGGAAAAAAAAGATCATCCAAGCACTCATAAAAAATTACTATTGAAGCAAAAAGAATACAACTCATTTTTGTCTGTTAGTGCATTTATTAGCTTCCCGGTATGAGTGGTTGGTTTGCACCGGAAACTATTCAACAAAGACCTAAAGTCATTCATAAGAATTTAAGCTTATGCCATTTATTAAGTAAACACAACCACAATTTTTACATCTAACTCAATCTCCAAATTATAGTTTAGCATTACATCTTTTGGTATTGTATCAAAAATTTAAGCTAAAATGTAATTTACAGGCTCTGAGCTTGGCATTACTAGTAAAATAGTCCCTTGACATTTAAAACTTATGTTTTTAACCATTAATTATTACAATTTGCCATTAACTCACTCACAAATATATCATTTTTGAAGAAAATTGATATCGCTATAATAGTCAAGTGTGCAATTTGCAAGTTCTGTATGTCGAATGGTGGATTTAAAAGCGATATATTCCAAACTTAAGGGGTATAAAATGTATTTTAACCAATACTTAATATCGAAACTTAGCTTCAACTGATCTGTGAAAGTTACGGTTAGGAGAGGACTATCCCTTGTTGTGTAGCCTAGCTTTAAAAGAAAATGAGAAATTAACTTTTAAAACATAATATCATACTGTGAAGATTTCCCATCATTTTTAATTATGAACATAAGTCTGCATAATTTCAAACTAAGGAGAACAGGTATGAATTGAGACATTCTATGGATAACATACATTTATTATAATGTGAAGATTTCCCATCATTTTTAATTTATACTTATATATATATAGTACTGACAGTATCAAGAAGAAAGATTCATAGGATAAAATCCTAGAAAAAAAATGCTAAAGAACGTTGGTTCCAAGTTTCATTTAGTTTTATACAGAAATAAGATATTATTTTATAGGTACAGTAGAGAAATATATTTCAACAATCACATAATAAAGATCGGCATAGTACATTAGTACATCACAACGAGCCAAATGTTGTGTAATTTTCAGTGCTGCAGGAGGTTCTTCTAAGTTAACAGTTCGCCATCTAGATCTTTCTTCATATGCCTTGCTCATCCATAGGGTTGCAATCTTTCATTCTTGTTCTTTTTCCTTCTCAAGTATTTGGCATGCATTCTAGGCAAAGAATATTTTGAACTTTCCTTGTTTCTACACGTACTGTTTGTATTTTTCCTTGTTTTTTTACAGCTAGGATTTTTTTTTTCCCTATTTTGATTTTGGGGCTGGCAAGCTAGGATTGGCTGAACATACAATAAATTCCAAAATATAAGGGGAAAAAAAAGAACAAAAAAGAAAATACAAACCAAACCATCCTTAACCATTTTATTTCTTGAAGGAAAACACTATACACAAGCTAGGTCACACAATATATATGCACAAACCTAAAACCACACACACACTTTCCAAGATTCAGTAAACAAGAGAAGACAAACAACACTCAAGATTATGGATAACAAGCACACTCAGTAGCAAGGAAATCCAACCCATTTCTAGATCCAAACCCTCGAAACTTCGATCTATACACAAAAATATCTAAAATTCGGACTTAAGGCTTTCCAGGAGTTTTTGGGTCGTGGCCTGGATTCGCTCCTGGGCCCTTGTAGTCTGCGGTTTCAAACTCCAATATTCTGCCCTCTACATCAAAAAGTTCCTCGCCATCCCTCAGATCCTGCAAATTATATATAGCACTTCATGATTACATGTCAATTATATGGGATTTTTAATTAGGTTATCGACTTCTAGATCCACTGATACTTTTTAGTGGTTCCACCAAACTCGTTTAGGGTTTGGATCTACCTCCTTACTTAACTATCAAATGAGAGAGACAAACCTGAGCCTGTAGATCTCGAACTGCATGTGCAGATGGATCTTCCTTGTTTGTCTTTATGCTTCCTATTAACAAGGAAAATTAAACAAATTGCTCAATGTTACAAATAAATGAAAAAGATTACATCATAGTTAAGATTAGAGACCCCAAAAAAAAGAGCCTTACGAGCAACAGTTGAGACAACGAAAGTGAAAGCCAAGAAGAGCACCAAAAACCTGAGAAATATTTTCTGCGCCATGTTATCAAACAAATTGAAATAGGAGAAGCAAACTTTGGTGATGGAACACAGGGCATGTGGCATAGCATTTAAATAGAGGAGCAGTGGAATTATTGGTTTGAACCCAGAAGGAATGGAAGTAGTAGTCAAGTGCAATGAGTCAACTTCCTGTTTTTACTTTATTGTACTCATTTGTGTGAGTTCCCACTTGCCTAACTTGATCATTGCTTTTGCTCATTTTCATATATCTAACGTAGTTTTTTTTTTTCCCCAAAGATACTGTCTCGTACTTATTTGTATCTACATTAAAGCATTCGTAGTTACATACAATAATAACACCAAATTACACGAGTTAAACTTTCACTGGGTGCATCAATTCTTTGGATATATTTATATATATATATATATATATGAGTTCAAGTTATATCTGGTGTAATTCTTGTAAAGTTACACATTTTTTATACTGGTAGATTTTTAAGAGATCTAATTGTTAAAAAAAGCATTATTAAATGATATTGATTTTACTTTATTTCATAATTAATACTAGTATTCTCTCTTTTCTTATTTATTATTGCTTTCCACTTGATCCAAAACATCAAATTTGTGGCTATCATACGCTAAAGCAAAATATCCTTTTTTTTTTTGAATTGCATGCGAAACTATCAGCGTTTTAACTTTTAACAAAGACATATAAACAAAAAAAAACGATATATGAATAAAATATCAATACAGCTTTCCCAAAAAGTTTTTATTTGATGGTAGAAGAAGCAATTCAAATCTAAAAACATATGTTAAGCTTGAAATTTTACCATAAATTATAAATTATTCGAAATAATGTCTTCTATTAATCTTTGTTTATCCTTTATAAGAAAATATTTTTATATTATATGGAGGACCAAAGCATGATCAGGGATAATAATTTTTCACTATCGTTGCATTTGCAATGCGAAAACTTTTAAATTATCAGTTCTTCTTTCTTGTTGAAATAAAAAGCAATAGATTACTTTTAAATTCGATTGTATATATAATTGTATATATATTAATTTCAAATAATTTAATTTTATCATCAAATATCTATTTAATTTCATCATCAAATATCTATTTAATTTCTCTTTTAGGATGAATCATTTGAAAAGTAGGTTGTTGAAAATGGCAAATGCCCTTTAATCAAGTGAAAAACAATAAATAAGGAGAGAGACAATGGTGGAAAGTAATAACATTTAATGATATTTTTTTTAACCGTTAGATCACTTAAAAATTTACGGTATAAAAAAGGTGTAACTTTGCAAGAGTTACACCAAGTGTAACTTGAACCCATCTCTCTCTCTCTCTCTCTCTCTCTCTCTCTATATATATATATATATTTTTTTTTTTTTTTTTTTTGGAAAATGCTAAAGGTGTTAAAAGTTTTATTACATAAAACTTACAAATTGATGTAACAATGAATATAATTGGTGAGTTTCAACAACCTCATAAATGAATGTTTGAATTTACTCTTTGTGATTGATGACACATCAATTTGTAGGTCCATTGTAGTAAAATTTGTAGTATCCTTGCACAGCTTATTTATTTACTCTTCAGTAACTCGTGTAATACACCACTGTTAGTTTCTTTAAAACATTCTCCCCTCCCCCCTTGTGTGTGTATTAAAATACTTAGTATTCTAAAAAAGAAAAAGTTTAACATAATATAATTTTTTTCTATCATTTACATTTCTTAAATATAAAATTTGATAATTATGGTTACTATTAACATATATTTAATATGATTGTGATTTTGTATGGAATTATATTCTAGCATTAGACATTTAATATGATGCATTAAGATTTTAATGAATGGTTTATATATGAGGTGGTTGAGCACATTAATCATATTCATTGTCACATCAGTTTGTAAATTTTATGTAGTAAAACTTAATACCTTTAGCATTTTCTTATACACACACACACACACACATATAGCATTATGATCTTCACCAATGTTTTCTTTTTGGATGAAATGATCTTCATTATTTACATCAACAGAAAAATTGGTGAGCATTTAAGAGGATTCATAGTCGTTAACAAAACTAGTTGTTAACCCATGTGATGCACGGGAATAGCTACTGGATGAGTTTCAGGAAAAAAAATTCCTAAAAAAGAAACAAAAATGCTAAATTACAACCATTTTCCATTTATGGCTTGAATGAAACTTACAAAATACACACTGTATTTGAACATTATGTATGAAGATGTAAACAATTTTTTGTCTCTTCATCTTTGATTGTATATTAAGCTTCTAGTCTCAAAGTTTCCTATCCTTGATATGAAAAATTAAATTATGTAATGAAAAATAGAAAACAAACTTAAATTAAAATTAAAATTAGGCTTCCAATCCTTAACATCATCAATTATCCATTAAATTAATGAAACACAAATTTAAAGAGCTACTTAATCAACATTTCAAATAAATTGAAAGACAACTTTAAATTAATCTTTGTATCTTCTTCCTTTGTTGCTTCGTAGAAGTCACTGAACAACTCCTTTTGTTTTCCTTGATTACAAATGTTGGTGTGAGTTGTCCATTGCTTTCAACTTCAATTTTTTGAAGCTTTGTAGAATCACCACCTTGTTCACTTGATAAGTTGCTGTTACAATATATACAAGTTAAGTATCAAATTTGTACATAAAACCAAGTTTGAGATAACCAAGAAACTTAAATATGCAATCACATTCCAATTTCAAATTCTTTCTAGAAACATGTTACCAATAAATATGCAAGAAACAATATAGAATAAAGGAGAAGACTAGTAAATACCTGACTGTTCTCATCTTGCAGTAGTATTAAGAGTCTTACACAGATAAAGATCCACAGTTTCAAATAACCTAGATAACAAAATGCCAAATCCTTACCTGCAAAACAATAAGAATCCAATTTCCAACCAACATTCAAGAAACATGAATAACATTAATAGAAGAGAAATAGTGCAGTGCAGAAAGTTTGAAACAGTGCAGTGTAGTGCAGATTTTGGTTGTAAAAAAGTGTAGATTTTAGATGTAAAACGCAGATTTTATGCAGAACAAATTCTATTCACTGAGAAGTTTAAACAAACATAGAGAACAAAAACAAAGATAACCAACACAACAAAAGTCCTCAAGTAAAGCCTAAAGCCTCTTGGCTGGGGATTTCTAACAAAATGGAACAACCTCAACATACATAAAAAAATTCAACACCTAAAATAACAAAGCAACCATTAGTCAACTCAAATAAGCCTTAATCATAATTGTAGTATGAATTCATAGATGTAAAGATTACATAAAAAAGACAAATTCTTCAAACATATTGATGTTCTACTGAATTTTTTATTTTATTATTATTATTATTAGTAAGGTTTAGACCCAAGTAAGGGGAAGGGGAGATTCAAACATCTGACCTCACTTCAAGAGGGTTACCAACAGACTATGGTATCCCTTGGGGTTTACTCATTATCAAAGATCTGATTATAAACTCATCAAATAATTACTTACTTGAAGGTGTTTACAATCACTACAATTATCTCAAACAATCAAAATCAGCATGAGAACAAAAACATTCAAATTTTCAAACTGGGCTTTTATGTAAATTATAAAAAAGCAGATTACAATTCTTAGTTTACAATTCTTAAATAGTCACAATTTTCATGAATCAAATATTGTCAAAAGCATAAATAGATAACAAACCAAATCCAGTTTATCAAATTGTTTGAAGCTGTAGGCAATAAGAATGCAGCCCTGTAATTGTTAAGTTTTTGGTAAGAATCAATTCATGGACAACAAATATTTTGTCATTTGATGGGAGACTTCAACTAATCCAAACTTCCTGTAAATGTTGTATTTCCTTTTGGTATTCATGTCTATTGGACCAGCATTTTTGTTCTACCTACAAAGCAAATCAAGCTAATTGAGAGCTAGTTCAACAGGTTTCTATGAAAAAGTACTGATTCCTTTGCTTCAGGTGTTAAGGTTTTTTTTTTTTTTTTTTTTTTTTTTTTTTTTTTTTTTTGTGTGGGAATTGCCTAATTAGTTTAATCAATAATTTTACCAAGGCATATAAAAATAGATGATCCCTATCAACCTTTACTGGGTGCCAACCAATCATTATTTCTCTCATAAACCATGATAGGGCTGCACAACAACAACAATGCATATATAGTAATATAGACATTAAAACTGCCTTTAATCTAAGTATTATACTGATGTCAAGATGGCCTACAATTACATATAACAGATAAAGGTCTTTTTAGAGTTATTTTATTCCAAAAACCACAGATGCTAACCTTGAGATCAACATAGACAACATATATTGAAAGAGACAAATATATTGAGGAATGGAACATCAATCTAAATGTAGAAAGAAGCATTATCAATTCGTCCACCAATTCCTTGCAATAGAAGTCCCATCTTCTAAACTTTGGTTGCTTCAAGAGGATTTATTTTGAAACTGAGCAGCGTGAGAGTTGTTGACAACTATAATCAAACACATTGTAGGCAATCCATTAATAAACAATCAACACTCTTAGATGAATACCAGAGGCTTTCTGTGGGTATTTTAATTTAACACTGTGGGCTTTTGGGGCTTAGTGGTTGAATCTCTAATACTCATACTATCTATTTCCCTATATATATTTTTTTCCTGGAACCTAAGCCACTCCGTTGGCTTGGATCATTCCCATGTTATACTTTTCATACTTTCTTTTTGATAGTAATACAATTTCTGCCTTTTCAATCAAATAATAATAATAATAATAATACTAATAATAATAATAAAAATAATAATAATAAACAATCAAAACTGAATTTAACTCCAACTATTAAAACAAATTTGGTTAACCAAATAGAGAAATAAACAAACTTTAATGAAATCAATCACCCCATTAAACATGTGGCATACTATTCTTAAATTTCTTCTGATGGCAGTGAAGTTGATGACACTACTAAATACTAATTATTCATAATAAATATATAAAGGATTGGAGCTAAAAGAAAAAGAGGAATGAACTGACCAGAATCCCAGCGATAAGCAACCTTAACATTGCGCATCAGCATGAGATGATGTTATTTCAGTGAAGTAAACAAATCTGGAACAAAATTAATTCATAAAATAAAATATTCAATGTTTAAGAGGACAACAACAAATATGGTGAAAAAATTCAAAAACCCAAACCAAACAAAACCCTAACTCACACAGAGACAGAAATTTACAGAGTTATACCTCTCTGGTATGAGCGAAGCAGCTAAGGAGGTAATTCTCTTAATCCTTTCAGGCGCGTATCAGTGAGTTGGGTTGCAAGATGGTAGGCAGATTTAATGGAGAATTTTCCATTGGGGTTCAGTAACCATAGAAGCTTGTCTGGTCTCAGGGTGGGAGAATGGGGAGAGATGAGATTTTGCGATTTGGGGGAAGGAGAAGAGTAGAGAATAGATGCGTTTTGAGTTTTTGATTTTCAGAGTTGGGGAGAATAGTTATAGGGTTTGATTTTCAGGGTTGGGGAGAAATTTTAGCTGAAATTTTAGGGTTTGAATGAGAAGTAGAAGCATTACACAATATGTTTTAGGGTTTTAGCTTTTTCTTTTAGTTGAAAATATATTTTTTTCTTTTTTAATAATGCTGATGTGTAAAATTGTGGAGACAGCAGAGCTTTCGGTTATATATATATATATATATTTATATAGATTATTCTAAAAAAAAAGAAGTAGTTATTAACAAAATTAAACAATAATAGTTGAGAGCAATAGAAAAGCTAGACATTATTTCAAATGGAAAAATGGTTTATTAACCAAAAAAAAAAAAAAATTGCACCCTCCATATGGACCATAACTTTACCCTTAGTTCCTCTCACAACTTATATATTTGAACTAATTTTTTTATATATAAAAAAGAAAAGAAAAGAAAAGAAAGTTAAAATCTTACCCTTCATATTCCTCAAATGAGTTATCCTCAAAAGAATAACCTATAACTTCAGCTATTTAAATTGCTAAAATTTTTAGATATTGCTAAAATTAAATGCAAAAATAGATGTTAAAACTTCAAAAATGTAAAAAAAAAAAAAAAAAAAAAAAAATTTAAAGAATTAAAAGATTCAGAACCTAGAAAGTATTTAAAAAAAAATATGACTAAACAACAGAGAAACTTAAAAGAAATATGGGTTACATTTAAAGAATAATCCATGGTTATAAGTATTGAAATTTGTAAGACAATTTCAAATATACCAAAAAATTATTCGAAAAATTCATATATTAAAACTTTGAAAAGGCAAAATAATAATAATAAAGAATCATGAGATTTAGTGGTAGAAAGATAGGCCACCCTTAAAAGAATAATTCATGGCTATAGTTATTGGAATATGCTGGACAGTTTTTTATATTGCAAAAAATAATCCATGGTTATAACATTGAAATTTGCCCAACAGTTTCAATTATTGTAAAAAATGAACCCAAAAATTTATAAGTTAAAATATCTAAAAAGCCAAAAAAAAAAAAAAAAAAGAATCACAAGAGATTTAGTGCCTAGAAATTACTAAAACAAAACAAAATATATATGACTACACAATAAAAAAATCTATATATATAAGAGAAAGATGGATTACTTTCAAAAAAATAATCTATAACTATTGCTGTTGAAATCTTCCAAATGGCAAAAAATAAACCCAAAAATTCAAAAATTAAAATTTTCAAAAAGCCAAAAAAAGTAAAAGAATACGAAGAATTAGTGCCTAAAAATGATTGAAACAAAGAAAAATTTATGACTATAGGAAAGTATATGAGAAAGATGGGTTACTTATGGGCGCAAGCACCCGCGACGTTTTGGCTCGTCAATTTTGATGGGAGTACGCCTCGACCGAATGGACCGGGGTGGAGGGTGATAATAGAATCGCCACCTAGATTAGGTCTAGGAACCGTTTATATAAGTGCCCTTTTGTGGAGGAATTGATCTTAGACACCCAACCCCACCCGACCATTGGGTCGGTCTCCATTCATTATGTTCCACATCCTAATTCCATCAAAGAGTTTTCTAACAGGCTATCTACACACACACACACACACAAAGTCTGTCCTAACATGCATCTAGCATCCAACCTAGCATTCATCTAATTATGACATCATATATCATCCCATATCATCATCATATACATCTCATCATGTTCTAGCTTACATCTAGATAGGCATCGCATCTCATCTCATCCATATGCATAGCCTAACATTCATCTAAGCATCATATTCATATTGCATTCATCTCATCATCATATTCATCTTAGGTCACAAGATCAAAAGCATGTCAACATGTTAACACAAAATCAGTAGCATTATATCATTATAAAGGCAGTAACATCATATCATCTCAAGTATTGGTATTTGTAAACACCTCATTTTGTACCTGATTAATAAAATTTAGTCCTAGGTCCCAATGATGAGCTTGACATGTTGAAAAAAGGTAATTGAAGTTATTTTGATAGTTTGGAAGTAATTACAACTCAAAAGTGCTCAAATCGCTTTGAAAACGATGCTGAAAAATGACATTTACTCATTATTTTGAATATAACTTTTGATCCACAAAGAATTTTTGAGTGAGATTTATTTCATTGGAACGTAGACATCCTGAGCATCAATTTGAACACAAATTTTGCCTAATTTGGACTTATATTGAGTTACTTATGACCATTTGAAGTTGGGCCAACCTAGTAGTCAAAATTAGGGTTTTTTTTTTTGGAAGTATGCGTACGCATGAACAAGTGTGCATACGCACCCTCGAAAGATGCGTACGCACACTACGTTCCAAAACCTCAAAAATTCATTTTTTAGGGCTCAAAGCTTCCCTCTTTGATGGGCCTCGGCCCTTAGACCCTTAGGAATGTCCAAAACCCTGTAAATGAGTATGAAAACCCTAGTTTAAACATATAAATACAATCTTATGCCTCCAAACTCAAACCCTAGCTAGAGAGAGTTTATTTTTGACCCAAACTCATCCAAGAACACTCTCATCTCTGATTTGTTTGCACTCACAGCCACCAAGCACGTTTTTGGTTCTTCAAAACCTCTCTCTATTACTCATTAGGGCAGAAACTATTGATCTCATTCCAAGAAACGTTTTTCAATCTTTCTTTCTAAAGAATTTTCAAGAAAATCTTTTTATTTTGAGTTGTGATTACTTAAACTATTAAATCCTTTAATTTCCTTGATATCTCATTGAATCTTGTTGTGTAGGCACTAAGGGACCGGTTAAGTATCAACCAAGTTGTGTTCCATAAGTAAGGTGAATCTCTCTTCATGGCTTTTCCTTAATTTGGAGTTTTTTATAACTTGTATTCTTGTTGTCCTTAATTTGATTTACAAGTTATGCATGCTTGATTTTGATTTGTTGTGTCTCATCATGTTTTGAATGAAGAGTTGAATTAATATATTAGAAGCATGCTAGGTTTTGTTTGATTATACTTTAAAACTGTGTTTCTGGGTTTGTATGCGTGTGCATGCTTTATGCATGCGTACGCATACTCGAGGCATGCGTACGTATACTCAAGGCATGTGCACGCATACTCGTGCCCAGAAACCTAGATTTAGGGTTCTTGCTATTTTGTCTGTTTTGATTAGTTTTAATCACATGTTTAGGTCCTATTGCGTCTAGTTTTCACATGTTTAGCATTAGGGTTATTAGGATAACATGTTTCACATGCTTGGATTAATAGATTGATGATTAGGGTTTATGCTTTGATGAACCACATGACGATTCATGAGAACTTGAACATGCATTGATGCATAGGTGCTATGGTGCAGCGAGGTAAGTGAGGTAAGTCATGCATAATTACATGAACATGCATTTGATTTGGATGATGAGCATGATATGGTTGATGAACGTGATGAATATGCTTGGTTGATGTCATGATGCTATGCTTGGATGTTTGGGATATGCTTGATGTTGATGCCATATTGATGCTATTGTTTTGTGATGTACTTGCTGTCCTTGGATATTGTAGACACCGCATTTTCTACCCCTTACGACTCGGGCCTTCGTTCTTCAATAATGCTGAAATCCTAAGACCTAAGGTTGGTTTAGGGCTTAATCAGATGTTAAATTGACTTGAGAAATGTTAAAATGATAAATATAACTTTTAATGAGCAAATAAATTTATTTTTGGAAAAGCAAAGCCAAGGAAGCCCTCTACCTACGCACGCAGGAATCATCCTGCAAGCGTAGCCATGATGCATGCGCACGCAGGCCCGATCCTGAGCGCGCATGTAGGGTTCCAGAAACATTAAAAAAAGCAAGTTTTCTGCATTAAAGATTAAGGTTTGGAATTAATCTCACAACTTCTGGGAGCCGTTCCAACCCCCATTTTCACAATATAAATAGCCATACATAGCACCTTTTTCAAAACACACAGAAATCCTAAGGGAAAAATACTAAGATTCACTAGAAATAGTGAATCAAAGAGGGAGTTTTCACAAAACATTCTTAAGTCAATTTTCTTTTGATTGGGGCATTGTTTGGCCTTGATCTTTGAGTTTAAGATTACTAATCACTCATTTGTTGATTATGAATAGATTTGATTGAGGGGAACGGTAAAAAATCAAGCCTCGAAGCTTTTGTTTTGAGGTATTGAGTTCTAAACCTATTTCTCTCTTTTCTGTTTTAATCTTGTTTCTTTACTTGTTTTATATTTTATATGTTTGTGTAGTTTAGGGTTTTGTGGTTTTTAAGTTTTAAAGCATGTTAGGATGTTAGAGTTATTGTTTTGAAGTCATGCTTTGTTTTTTGTGTTGCTAGGGTTTCTATAGCCAAACCCACGTGCGCATAGTCCTGCCTGCGGACTCAAGCTGAATTATGCCCACGCAAGCTTGTTCATGCGTGTGCATGATTTTGCCCAGAAACCCTAACCCTAGTTTTTCTGATTCTGTTTCTTATTTCACATGTAATGCTTCTGCTTTAAATCCTCCCTCTCTCTCTCTCTCTCTCTCTCTCTCTCTCTCTCTCTTTCTATATATATATATATATATTTTTTTTTTTAGATTCTGTTTCACATGCTTGTTGTTTTTTTGCCTTCCATATGTTTAAATTAGGGTTTATTTGCTTTTTCTTGCTTTGATGTTATGAACATGCATTCATATGTCCATTCATTGTTGTCATAGGTGCTGTGATGCAGTAAGGTAAGGAGGTAAGTCATGCATTCACATGAACATACATTTGTTTGTTCTAAAAGCTTTATCTTTCTTTGACAAATATGTATATATAATTCCTTGCATGACATGATTTGTTTAAATGCCTATGTTTCTAGCGTGGGTTAATGATTATATGTTTCTGTCTTGGATATGATAAGATGTTAGATGAATGTTAGGTTGATATGAGATGCCATGCTAGATGAATGTTAGGAGATGCCATGATAGATGTATGTTAGGAGATGCCATGCTAGATGAATATTAGGAGATGCCATGATAGATGTATGTTAGGGTATGTCATGATAGATGGATGATTAGGTCTTTTGGGATGTTTGATACCATGTTGTATGCTTAGATGTATGCTAATGTGTGTGTGGGTTAGAATGCAATATGGAGTATGCCTTTAATAGGGTTAAGACATAAAACACAATGAGAGGAAGGCAACCCTAGGGTTGGGCGGTTTTGGGTTCCTAACACCTTCCCAAAACTGTATCTAAACTCCGAACCCATATCTCTGGTAGTAAGATCAAAAAGGTACTTCCTTGAGAGGACGCTATATATATGGTTCCTAGACCATTGCGAAAACTAGGTGGCGACTCCCCCGTTGTGTCCACAGTGGCAACTCTGCTGGGGACTGTGAGTTTAATTCCTATGTGTCCTATGTCTTAACCTTAATAAAGGCTTATTCAATACTTGTTTGCACACACATCACTTGGTTCTATTGTCCCTTTACCTCGGTTGGTGATGAGTGGGAAGATGGAAGGCTTCATTTGGGCCCAAGTCTTTCGAAATTCATCCCACCAACTCACAATGTCTGCTATTGCCTATGATGGGCTTTGAGTACGTTAAAAGTTTTCCACCAATCAACAAATGTCCACTTAGGCCCTTGGTTGGAATCATGACCCACCTAGTTGTGAGTGACCTACTTATCTATCCTTTTAGCATTAAGGAGCCTACCCACACTTAGAGAGATCCTAGATCTTATCAAAAGAGGGTACCTTTTTATATATCTCTTGTTTGTTCAACCCTATATCTTGTGATCACCTAATTCTAAAGGACAAATAAAAGATGTAAAAATGGAAGGATGACCCTAAAGTTATGGCATACCCTAAGACAATTGGGATAAAAGAAAAAAAGTTCTCATATGTAAGAGGCTTATCCCTAAGTCCAAAGGTATATCTTAACTTGAAAGGTTCATAAGACCATAACCTAATTGCTATCATAAGCCTAAATTAAAAAGCCCTTTTGAAAAAGAGGACTTTGGGCCTAAGATAACAAGTATGCTATGGACTTAGCATCCAAAATCCTACAAAGTCAATATGAATTTTCCTAATCTTAGGCCTTTTTGTTGTATGCCTCGGCCCAAAATGATGAGAACTTCATGGACCTTGAAAGGAAGGCTACAATATATTCTAGTTAAAGGGCTACTTCAAAAAAAAAAAAATTTGATAATAATAAAATGAAAGAGAAGAGCCCAAAGGTGATAAATACATTGTAATCCCATGTTTGAGACAAAGGGGTTGAAAATCTCTAAGTACATTCTAATGAAAGCCCATGAGAGTAAGATGAGAACATCATTGTAAATGGACCAAAACCAAATGAAACAAGGAGGTCAATGAGAGGAAATGGAGTGATTTTGTAATCAGGCCTTCATTAAAATGAACTTAAAGACTTTCTAAGAATATCTAAAAATATAAAAGGAACATTTTTTGGGACATGGACTTAATGAAAATGGGACCTCTTTTTAGGCATCATTGCACCACCAAGGTCAAGATCAAGTCCCCACTCCAATTCGAGTCCAAGAGAAGAATGGAAGGCGAGACATTCTAAGAAGAAACCCCTCAAGAAGAAAGGATGAACGCTTCAAGTGAAGAAGCCCTCGTGCAAAAGCTACTCGAAAGTGTGGAGGCACAAGGTGAAGTCCTTAAGAAGACGGTAGGCCACCTTTCCAAGATAGAAGAAGGTAAACTAATAAAGCTTGTACACATAGAGGTACATGATGAAGATGAAGGAGAAGAATGGGATAAAAGGGACAAGGCTAATTATGAAAGAAACAAGCGAGTTCAAGAAGATATTGATCAAATGATGACGGAAGGAAAGGTCCGCCTACTTCTACCTGAACTCATGCCGTAACTAAGGAGCGCTCTTGGACCATGGATTTTCAAAAGAGCCCACGTCAACGACTTCTCTGAATCGGGAGATGCAGGATCGTGGGAAGATCATGACTGGCTGGAATGGACCTCGGTGGTAGGGGCAACTCGAATCACCTCGGTTAGCTTCATGCTTGAATGCGAAATGGATCCTTCTTTCGACAACGATTAATATCTTGTTTAAGCCCAAGAAGAAGAAGAAGACAAAGACGAAGACGAAGAAGAAGATGATAGGGTGATTAGCTATTGGAGTGAAGATGATGTCAATTGGTTTTTCGACGAGGGAGATAAGATTTTTTCAATGAAGGAGAACTTTTGTATGACCTGATCGAGGCCATACGCGTATGGGGACCACTGGAGGATGAGGACTGGTCCACTGAACTGAAGACTTTATTCCAAGAAGAAGACAAGAAGGAAGGCGACGAGCCTTAAAGAAGAAAGAAGACGGAATTCATCATGCCTGCTGTGGGGCAACTTAATAATTGGACTTGGGTTGGGTTTTCTGAGAATGTGGGAAAGAAAGTTTGTAATGCAAGTCCCAATGTACTTTTCAACATTTTTAATAAGATGAATTCTGATTTGGCATATATTGATGTGTCCCATAATATTGAAATTCTGCACTTAAATGATTCTAATGAATTTGAAAATGAAATTAATGAACAATTGGAAAAGAAAATTGAACCTATGGAACCAACTTTTGAAACTCTTAATTTGGGCAATGATGAGAATCCACGCTTAATTAAAATTGGCTCAACCCTAAATGAAAAAGAAAGGAAAGATCTTAAAGAGTTGCTCACAGAATTTCAAGAAGTGTTTGCATGGTCCTATGAAGATATGCTTGGTATTGATCCCGAGATAACTTAACACCACATTGATACTCATGCTCATATGGTACACGTCAAAAAAAAGTTGAGACGCATGAGAACCGAATGACTTTTAAAGATCAAATAGGAGGTCACCAAGCAATTGAAGGTAGGGTTCATCAAACCCGTACACCGAGCCGAATAAATAGCCAATGTTGTGCCCATACCCAAGAAAAACGGGAAGGTAAGAATGTGCGTGGATTTTAGGGATTTGAACAAAGCTTGCCCTAAGGATGACTTCCCTTTTCCACACCTAGATGTTTTAGTGGATAACACCGTTGGTAGTGCCTTGATGTCTTTCATGGATGGTTTCTCGGGATATAAATAAATCAAGATGGCTCCAAGGGATATGACCAAGACTACCTTCACCACATAATGGAGAATTTATTGTTACACTGTGATACTGTTTGGGCTCAAGAATGCGGGTGCAACTTATTAAAGAATGGCAACAGCCTTGTTACATGATATGGTGCACAATGAGGTAGAAGTGTATGTTGATGACATGATCATAAAATCCAAGGAGAGAGAGGATCACGTCGTTAACTTGAGGAAGTTCTTCAAGAGGATTAAGGAGTATAGATTGAGATTGAACCTGCAAAAATGCACATTTGGGGTAATCGCGGGGAAATTGTTAGGCTTCTTGGATAAAGGGATAGAGGTTGACCCATCAAATATCAGAGCCATATTAGAAATGCCCCCACCCAAGAGCGAGAAAGAGATAAGGGGATTCTTGGGTCGATTACAATATATCAGCCGATTCATTGCCAAACTCACCTCTACTTGTGAGCCCATCTTCAAGCTCCTAAGAAAGAATGAACCCCATGAATGGAATGATGAATGTTAGAAAGCTTTTGAGCTCATCAAGGAATATCTCCTCCATCAACCTATCTTGATACCTCCGAAGCATGGAAAGCCATTACTCTTATACGAGATCATAGAAAATACGGTTGGAAGTATGCTTGCACAAGAAGACGATGATAAGAATGAGAGAGCCGTATACTATTTGAGAAAAAGGTTCTATGATTATGAGACTAGATACACACCCATAGAAAAAATATGCTTTGCTCTCGTATGGACAGTGCATAAGTTAAGACACATTATCCTACCTTTCCAGATATGGGTAGTAGCTAGAATAGATCCATTAAAGTACTTGTTTGAGAAGCCCACTTTGAGTGGAAGACTGTGAAGATGGTTGATCCTACTAGCGGAATTCGATTTGAAGTATGTGGCGAGGAAAACCATCAAAGGAAGTATCGTGTTAGATTTTTGTGCTGGGAACCTTGTGGAAGTAGAAGATGGTAAAGAAGATTTCCCTGATGAGGACGTTTTAGACATTGAGCTAGGGATATAGAAGATGTATTTCGATAGAGCCGTGAACCAATATGGGAATGGGAAAGGAGTACTCTTGATCACTCTCGAAGGATCTCACATACCTTGGCAGTCAAGTTGAACTTCGAGGCAACCAATAACATGGCGGAATGTGAGGCTTGTATCATCGGAATGAAGGCTCTCTGAGAATTGGGAATAAAAGAGGCCGAGGTCTTTGGAGATTCAACTTTGGTTATAGCTCAAGCATAAAGGTTGTGGAAAGTGAAGGAAGAGCACTTAAAGCCTTATTAGCAATATTTAGAGGATTTGACCAAAACCATTAAGAAGATCGAATATACGGTCATCCCTAGAGCTCAGAATTAGTTTGCAGATGCCTTGGCTACTTTAGCTTCCATGGTTGAAATACCCGAAGGAGTATGGACATGACCCTTAGAGATTGAACAAAGTTATGGGTTGGTACACAAAGAGAAGGCTGAAGCTTCAATCTTGGTTATAGAAGAGGAAGGGGTTCCGTGGTATTATGACATCATGAAATTCTTGGAATTAGGAGTATATCTAGATGGTACCGATAAGAGAGAGCGTCGTTCGATTAGGAGGGAGGCAATGCAATACATCTTATGCGGAGGTTAGCTCTATAAGAGATCCTATGATGGTATACATCTTCGTTGTCTAAAGAAAGAAGAAGCTGAGAAAGTCATGGAGGAAATGCATAAGGGATTTGTGGTCCTCATATGAATGGGAGAATGTTAGCCAAGAAGATCTTGAGGATAGGGTACTATTGGAACACGATGGAGACCGATTGTGTAGACTTTGTGAAGAGTTGCCACGATTGCCAAACATATGCAAATTTGAGTCACGTGCCACCTAGTGAGCTATACAACATGACCTCTCCATGTCCTTACTCAGTCTGGGGCATAGATATGATTGGAAGAATAGCCCCTAAGGCTTTGAATGGACACAAGTACATCCTAGTGACGATTGATTACTTCACTAAGTGGGTGGAAGCGGCCTCCTACTCCATACTAAAAGCCAAGCATGTGGCTAGATTCATAGAGAATAACATCATTTGCCAGTATAGGGTACACCAAGAGATTATCTCTAATAATGGTTCCCACTTTGAGAGAGAGGTTAGAAAGATCATGGAATTATACAACATCGAACATCATAAGCCTTCGCCATATTGACTGCAGACCAATGGGGCTGTAGAAGCAGCCAATAAGAACGTCAAGAACATCATAGCAAAGATGGTAGTGACATACAAGGATTGGGCTGAGAAGCTCCCATTTGCCTTATGGGGTTACAGAACTTCTATCTGTGCATCAACTGGGGCAACCCCTTACTTTTTGGTCTTTGGTAGTGAAATGGTACTTCCCATTGAGGTGGAGATACAATTTTTGAGAGTGCTAGTGAAAACCAAAGTCCTAAAGGAAGATTGGATGAAACAAAGATATGAGCAATTGGCTTTGATAGATGAGAAGAGAGCTGGGGCACAATACCATGCACAAGGATACCAAAAGAGGATTGCTAGAGTATTTAACAAAAATGTGAGACCTAGAAACCTTAAGGAAGGGGACTTGGTCCTAAAAGTTCTTAGAGATGAAGCCAAGATGGTCTGAGCCTTTTATTATCAAGAAGATCATGTCAGGAGGTGCTACAAGTATTATAGATTTGGATGGGGAAGAGATACTTCACCCAATCAACATGGATAGACTTCGAAGGTACAACATTTGAAAGAAAAATGAAAAGCCTGCTAGGTTGAAAACCCGAAAGGGCAGCCTAGGAAAAAATTAAGGCAAAAGATAAGGGTAAAAACCATTGCATAGCGAAAACTCCTAAAAGGACGTCATGGGCGAAAATTACATGGCATGGAAAAAAGGAAAGAAAAGAAAAGAAAAAAAAGAAAAATAATGACAATAAGCAAAGATAATAAATGGATGGTTCTCTCATTGCTCAAATTAAAAGATGATGAACTGTTTCCGTAGGGAATTTGGAACATTCCAATACTTTATTAAATTCATAAGAAAAGACATGAGAATCATAAAGTGCAAAAAAGTAAAATTTGGGGCATATCAAGGTGGTCGGTTAGTCTTTATTTCTTTTGATTGGACTTTTTGTAAGCTTTCTCAGCTATGTGAACAAACTTCAAGGCAGCCTTTAAGTCATTTCTTATACCCTAAAGTTGGTTGAAGCAATTGGAGAGCCTCATATGGCCATATCTAGAAAAGGTAAGAGAGAAGGAGAGAAAGCGTGAGTGAAAGGAAATGAGAGAGAGAGAGAGAGAGAGAGAGAGTAAAAATAATAAGAAAATGAAAAGAATAATAAGTTTAAAGATGATATAAGGAGCCTCGATGGGTTGAAAACCGAAAAGCGATCCATGCAAAAGATTAGAGGAATCCCGCTAGGTCAAGGACCTAGGAAAAAATTAGGGATTAAGAGAGAGGTTCATCCACTTTGTCTTGATGATATGGGAAAGATGCAAGAGAGACCAAAAGGAGTGAGAGCCTCTTTGAAACTATGGCCAAGCTTCTTGAGCCATGTCAAGACCTCTAAAGGAGGGAGTTCTGTCATTGGAAAGCTCTGAGAAGTGTTTTACGAGTTTAGAATGTGTTTGGTGAAGGTTTGGAGACCCCAACGGTTCCTGTTTTAAGTGTGTTTTCTCCCTAAAAGCTTCTCCTATGAGTTCTTACAGCCTAAAAACTACTCAAGGCACAATTCAAGCTCAAAATTCCTAAGTATCAAAGATCAAGAATAGTAGAATTACACAAAGTTTCCACAAGTTTGTAATTTAAGTACATATCCCAAATAAAAGCATAAATGTGAAAGATGTTCTTAAATACAACCCAATGTCACAAATCAAATCCAAAGTGTAGGAATGTATGCTAAAAAGAGAAAAATGATAAAAGCAACAAAAAAAGGGAAATATTCTATGCTATAATGTCTATGTCTATCTGTCTATCTGCAGGATCATTGAAAACACCTTTTCCTCGGCTGATAGCTCGGAGTCGACTCTAAACCTCCACCACCACCACCACCACCATCATCATCATCATTGACACCCTCACTGCCGTACAGCTGCTTGGAATACTCGGTCACCTCCAGCTTGAGGTTCCTTGCAAGCCAAACAAGCTCCTCATGCTCCTGCAAGGTAGGCTAAATATAAAGATAGTGTTAGGACAAGGGTTAGGAGATGCAAGAAAAGTAAAGGAAGAATAAAAGAGAACTTACTGCCCATGTACCCTCAGGAAAGGGGTAACCCGTGACATTTGAATTACAGCCAACAGGACTCTCCCGAGCAAAGCCATCAGGACCGTAAGCATAGATCGACCAGGGCAGACAAGGAGGGTCAATAAGAGCACCAGCAACAGGGCTAGCTTGACACAAGTGTTCCATTTGAATATCACCAATGTACAAGAATGCAAAATGATGAATGGTTGAAAGAAAATGAGAGAAGCAAGAGCACATACCACAGTAGTAAGGGAAGGCATGAGGCAAGTCTCACTAAACTCGTCATAGTCCAGCTCATCTATGACTCACTTAGTATAGGGGATGCCTAAACCCCACAAATCATACTCCGCAGTCGTCATAGAGCAAAGGGCACGCATGAACACTAGAGGGTCCATCAAAACCTAGGGCGCATCCTCACCTGCCAGCTGGCAGCATACCCTCTCTGCCAGGTAAATCACCCTCAATCTGGCACCCTTAAGAGGATGGGTGATCCTAGAAGCAACAATAGCAACCGCCTCCAAGTTTGGGTCCACGACAAGATCAACACCGGCCTAGGGACTCCATACAATCTGTAACAACACATAGGTTTAGAAGGAAAATCCTAAGAAGCATGCAAGGAATAAAATGGGAAGCAATATATTCCTAACTTACATCATCAGGAGAAAGCCTGTAGAGATGGGCCTAGATCGAGGTGACACTTTTCAAATCCATTGCAGCTCCCTGAGCAATAAGACCGTATTCCACTGCCTAGCGCTAAAAAGATATAACAGTTTGCAAGAGGTTATGATGTAGTTTGCAAGGGAACATGACAGTTTGCAAGATACAGGTATGACAGTTTGCAAGATGGCAATTTGCAAGAAAACATGGTACAATTTGCAAGGTACAGATATGGCAGTTTACAAAATGATAGTTTGTAAGATGTGGATATGAAATGCAGTCAGCAAGAATATAATTGATATGTACACTTTTAGACCCCTTAAAACACAACCAAATTAACCTAGTTATTTAGTTAAGTTATTACTTAGTCCAAATTTCAAATCTAGGTTAACACAATCATATAATCATATCAATGTAAAGTGCGGAATATAAAGAACACAAAGATATGATGACCCAGGAAACTAAACCGGTAAAAACCTGGGGAGGATTTAACCTAGCTATTCTCAAGGTAAACCTGAATCCACTATAAAAGAATCAAAGTTTTACAATAGTGACTTAGACCACTAACATCCTATTGCTACCTCATGTAGAAAACTTACTGACACGACCATGTGCAAGCTCCGAGACCACGGACTCCTTCTTTCTTGGATTCTCCAGCAAGTACAAGCACTCCCGCTTGCGTATCTTTAAGCTCTTTAGTGCAGCAACTGAATGATCATCAAGCTCTCAATGAAATCTCCTTCTTGATAATCCTAAGCATGTGTGAAGGCAACCACCTCTCAAATCTCACAGAAGATTCACACACACAGCAAGCAGAGCAACATAAAAAATGTGGCTAGGGTTTCCCTTTTATACCTAGGGCAACACATAAAACCCTACGCGTCATATGGGCTTAGGGCTGAGTTGGAAAATTATGCAGAAAAACGTTCTGCCCGAATTTTGATCGGTCGAGTCTAATTCTCGATCGATCGAGCTAGGCAGAATCATACTATAACTTCTGCAGCAACTCGATTCCAACTTTACATAAAACACATACTTTGAGCAAGTCTAAAACAAGACTAAAAACCTGTTTTGATCATGGTTTGCCAACAATACAAATTAGAGTTCTAATACATTAGTTCCTAAGTACTTAGAACCTAACAAACTCCCCTTTTGGCAATCCGTGACAAAACACAAACACAATGCTCAAAGTTACAAGTAAAAGCCCTTCACAAAAATAATGCCTATTACAAAATGATCCAACCTAACTACTATCCATCAGTTGCAAGTGTAGACAGCAGCACGACTGAATCAACCTGTATATTTCTTGAAATACTCAACAAACGCATAAACGCATGTGTGGAAAATACAAGTAAAGCAAAATAACTTCTTGATTTCACATAATAGAAAAATAAAGACTTATATCATGAATAACTCATAAATATAAATCAATAAGCAATGTGAAACAAGAAACAGATATGCAAACTAACTCTCCCCCTAAGTTAGATACATAAAAAATATTATTTTCTCCCCCTTTCAAAAACAATTTTAACTCCCCCTAAACAAAATAAACAGGATTCCCACATTTCATCTATTTCTCCCCCTTTTTGTCACGTATTGACAAAGACAACCCAATTAGAAGGTTGATAAAAAACATACGCAACAGAGAATAAGAGAAAATAGAGAATTAGGGGAACACAAAACAATTCAACTCTATAGAAAATAGAGACAACTCCCCCTATGAAGAGCAACAAAGGTTAAAAACTAGCATCTCCCCCTATAAAAATAGGAAACACAAAACAAGTGTTGGGAAAAATAGTGTTGGGGAAAATATAGGAGGTGGGGAAAAATAAAAAGACACAAACCTAGCAAAAAAAAACTAAGTCGATGATACACATGAAGAAAAATATTCTCTCATTCAATAAATGCAAACTTGACACTATGTGTCCCATAAATAGTTGCATAAGTAGAGAAAATATTTGCACATTGATTATCCATCATATCTCTTAAGAAAAATATTTTCTACAGTTCACACATAAAAATAGCATATACTAAAAAGTACATAACTCAAAAATTAATCAATCAATTTTTAAATCAAGTTGAGTACCCAATTTAGCAAAGTGTATGCATGTTATGTGTGAAAACAATGAGAGATATGACTGCAAAACTGCAAGATGGATAAAAAAATCAATGCAATGCATGTGAATCCTAAACATAAATGATGCATAAAAAAAAAAGATTGGTCAAATACTTAAAAACTGAAATTTTTTTAGTTTCGATCGATTGAGCATCGATTGAATACCAATCGAGTCAGGCAGATTCAAACCAAAATTTTTATCGCAATTTTGATCGGTCGAGAAACATCTTCGATCGGTCGAAAATTTGGAAAACTCAAATTTTTGAAAAACAGAGCAATTTAATGCAGAAACTCCTCAAAGTACAGTGTTTCATGAATGAAGTGCATGAGTATGAGATTAAAATTTTTTCAAAAACACTTGAATTCAACCTAGATCTTCCAAAAACAAGGTTTTTAATCATCAAAAACACAATTTGCATCAAAATCAAGGAACATATAATCTTGGATGGCCACAATAAGATCACACACAATATAATGTACCAAGTTTAGCAAAGAGTAACTTGTGTAGTGTGTGCAACTAGCAAAAACTTGAGATACATGTGAGGTGATATGTGAATAGAAATCAAGCACAATTTCTACAAAATTCATCACATAAATTTGAAAGAGACTATCACCTAAAGAGTTACATCATATAACTTTCACATCTCCTAAAAAACAAGCTTGCAATCATGTAAGTTTCTTGATTTGCCTCATATTGTACACACCAATTTAATTTGTTCAGAAACTTATTAAAATAGCCAGGATAATGTACACAGCAATTTTAATTGATTGAATTTATTATACTCCAATAATGTACACACAAATTTTAGCATTTAAACCGAGGCTACACCTTATGTTCTTTTTGTACATGTGCTACACTTTCTCGAGCACAAAATCTTATGATATGCACTAAGGTGTTCATGATTGGCTAGTAAACAGTGGTGAGATGGTTATTTATGCCTTTCTCAAAAAGTTCAAGTCTGACAATCAAAGGCATGTGACTTCAAGATCAAGAACTAGTGATCAAAAACTATAAACATCTTTCCCACACAACATGCACTACAAGGCTTCAACTAGTAAAGTGCAATAAATAAGCTCATCCAAGCCAAACAAGGTACATAAGCATGTTATGTAAAGATAAATTGGCCAATCCTTGATTATAAATCCAAGATGTGAAATACAAAACACAAATTTTTTTTTTTGGTTTTAAAGAATCTTCTGACAAAACGCACTTTACTTGTAATTGGGTAGATCTAAGATGTGTTTAATGCTTCAAGAAACAAGGTTTCAAGTTCAAGTGTTAAAGCCATGCAAGTCTGTCCAAGAATCAAGTGAGAAAGTGCAAGATTTTAAAGCTCAACAGCTAGCATCTATCGAGGTTTAAAAGCTGCTAAAGCCTGTGGCTTAACAGTTAGCTCGATAGATGGCTATCTATCGAGGTTTATGAAATTCAGTTTTTTCAGAGTTGATTTCAATCCAATCCATGAATGTATGTTTAGGCTTTCTTTTCTCATAACCCTAAACATATATAAGGATTATTTTAAGGGCCGTAAAAGGACACAAGTTGCACAAGAGCATAATTCCACAAGTGTGAAGAAAAGTGTGACTGGAAACCTAGTTTGCCCTAGTTCTTCTTTCTCTTCAAGAAGCTGCTGTGTTTGTATACTGTAGGGTTTTGTGACCAAGCAACTTCATGATCTTCATCGTCTGGATGAACTGAAGAACTTTGCAGTCAACATCCTTCTCAAGTTGGTGATCAAGTCACGTACTGGGAACCGTGCATTGAAAAGGAGAGATTGTCACTACAGAACAAGTCTAATTGGGTATTGGAGTAAGAGTTCAACTGTAGGTTGGTATAAGGTACTGAGATTCCTTTACTTGTAACCACTTGTTTTGATAATAGTGGATTCTCGGGAGTGGTGACCTTAAAATCACCCGGTGGGGTTTTTGCCGTGTAGGTTTTCCCCATTCGTAAACAAATCACCGTGTCAATTTATTTTCCACTGCATTTAGTTTAATTGGTGATTTGTTTGTGCTGCCACATGTTTTGTATGTTAATTTGATTAATTAATAAACTTGGCTAATTAATCAATTAATTCATCACAAGGAGTCAATACATTCTTGGCCTATCACATACCCTTTTCCAAACAAGGGGCATGGAAAAAAATAAGAAAAGAAAAGGGGGAGATACAAGAAAAGAAGAAAGGAAAAGGAAATGAAAGTGAGAATCAAAATGGACAAGGAAAAATGGATGATGAAGAAGAAAATGATGCAAGCACGAGATGAGTAGTAATCATTGGCAATTAGGATACCTTGAGAATAAAATTGAATTTGAGCCACAAATACCCTCTCTTTCTTAAACTTTAGAATCCCAGGCTTGTCATAGTCCATAAACAAGTCCTCTCTGATAAGTTGAGATTGTTTAGCCCTATGAATTTTGGAAAGCCTAGCCTTAGTTGTGAAAAGAAAAAAAAAAAAAAAAAAGAGAAAAAAAGAAGAAGAGGAAAACAAAAATAAAAAAGGCCTGCTAGGTTGAAAACTTGAAAAGACAGCTTAGGCAAAAGTTAGGGCGTCATGAAGAAGAGCCACAAGGAAAATGGTGAATTTACCCCAAGCTAGGGGCAATCCATGAATGAGAATGACAAAGGAATGACCATACAAGGGAAGATGAGACTAGCTCCAAGCTAAAGCAACCATGATGTGGAGAAAAGTGACCATACATGAGAGATGAGTTGATTTAGGAGAATACAAGAAGAGAGAAATGAAAGAAGTGAGGTGTGCATGTTCAAACAAGGAAAATGGTCGCGTTGACTAGAAATGATCGAATTTTATATTCATATTTGGGCTAGTCAATGAAGATGGTAGGTGGTTCATGCAAAACTAGTTCAAAGAGAATACATATTGATGTGCAAAGTCATTTGGATATATGATCCCTTGTTTTTACCTTTTTTCTTCAACTCCACCAAATTTTCTTCAAGGTCCTCTTTGTATTCAAATCATGTTGTGCTCTACTATCTCTAAACTCTTGTCATGCTTGAAGCTTCTTAAGTCTAGAGTCTCTTTCAACTTGCTGTGTTCATAAATATTCATTTGTCTCAAAACTCTGGTTGTGTTTGAAACTTTAATGATCTAGAGTCTCTTTCAACTATCTTTGATCTTTGTCTAGAGGTGTTAGGAATTCTAGGGAATTGATGGTCATCCAAAGGCAAAAGGTGCATAAGATAAAAATGAATGAACAATTTGTTTGAATAAATATGTGCCCCCATAAAAAGAAAAGAATGCAATGAACCCATGGCCTAATCAAACTATTCCTTATTAATGCTCTAAAGGGAAAATGCAATTTAGAAGTCCAAAAAAAAAAAAGGGAAAGAAATTTTTTTAAAAAAGGTGAGATGTTGAAAATAAAGAAAAAGAAAAAAATGAATGAAAGATGAAGATCACAAAGAAAATGAGGAATTGGAAAATGAGAGAAGGAAAAGAGAGGATAAAGATGAAGATGAGAAGAGAGACAAAAAAGGGATGAAGATGAGAAGAGAGAGAATAAAAGAAAAGAAGATGGAAGAGAGAGAGAGAGAGATGAGAAGAGAAAAAGAAATGATGGGAAGATGAGAAAGAGAGATTAAAAAAATATATATGAGAAGATGAGAAAAAAAGAAGAGATGGAAAAAAGATGATGAGAAGATGAAAAAAAATGAAGAGAAGATTAAGAGGATTTGTTATGCTATGGTTCAGTCCTGATGTGTTTAGACCTAACTTGATGTGATTTGTTATGCTTAGTTCAGTTTTGATGTGTTTAGACCTAACCTGATGTGACCCATTGTGATTGGTTTTATCATGATATGTTTGGACCTAACCTGATGTGACTCGTTGTGATTGGTTCTGTCCTGATGTGTTTGGGCCAAAACTAATGTGATATGTTGTGCTTGGTTTTGTCTTGATGTGTTTGGACCGAACTTGATGTGACTCGTTGTGCCTTGGTTCTGTCATGATGTGTTTGGATCAAACCTGATGGGATCTGCTGTGTTGATGGGACTAAATCGTTATGAAAAATTTTAAAAATTCAAAAAATTTCAAAGAAGAATTCAAAACTTCAAGAAGGATGTCACTTAAGAAAAAAAATTCAAAGTTCAAAAGAGAGATTTAGAAAAAATCAAAAGAGAGAATGACACTTAAGAAGAAAATCAGGAATTTCAAAAATCCAAGAAAGGTTTCAAAGGAAAATGTTGAAAGAAAGTTTTAAAAAATGGATGGATTTAAATGATGTTGATTTCTTTAAATAATGATTTTTTTCTAAAAATAAATGATGTGTGTATTGAATGATGAATTCTTTGATGTGTGATGTTGAGTCACTTGAACCTTTTTAGGATGGTATGATGCCGTGTTGATGTGCTTATGATGATGTGCGTATGTTTATGGTGTTGTGTTGATATGTTTTTGATGTTATGATGGTGTGTTGATGACATGATGTGTGATTTTGGCTTAGGATAGTAGCCATTCTTGTTGTGTGCCTTTGATTCTAGGTTCAAGATAGCGAACCTAGACTCTTTGATGACATGTTGATGTGTTTATGATGTGTTTCTGTTGGCTTAAGATAGTAGCCATTCTTGTTGTGTTCATGATGTGTTGTTGATGTGATGATAACATGATGTGATAACGTGATGAGTTTTCTTTTTGGCTTGGGATAGTAGCCACTTTTGTTGTTTTCCCTTTTGCCCAAGGTTTAGGATAACAAACCTAGGATAATAGGGACTCACAGAATCCAGCGAGTGGATTTTGCACCCACACCCTATGTTTGCTTGTTTGCTTGCATGTTTGTGTGTTTGTGTTGTGTGTGTGTGTGTGGACTTAATGTTTATTAACCTACAAAATGGTTCGTCTCTTCAGGCTTTTGACTGCACTTGTGAAGCAAGTATAGCCAAAAGAGGGGCATCTATAGACACCTCATTTTTTATCCGGTTAATAAATTTTAGTCCTCAATCCTAATGATGAGCTTGACATGTGTACAAAATGTAATTGAAGTTATTTTGATAGTTTGGAAGTAATCACAACTTAAAAGTGCTTAAATCGCTTTGAAAACGATGCTGAAAAATGACATTTTCTAACTGTTTTGATCATAAATTATGATCCACAAAGAAATTTTTAGTGACGTTTATTTCATTGGAAAGTAGACGTCCTGGGCTTCAATCTGAACACAAAATTGGCCAAATTTGGACTTATATTGAGTAACTTATGACCATTTGAAGTCGGGCCAACCTAGCAGTCAAAATTAGGATTTTTTTAGGAAGTATGTGTATGCATGAACAAGTGTGCATGCACACCCTCGAAAGATGCATACGCACACTGCATTCTAGAACCTTAGAACTTCATTTTTTAGGGCCCAAAACTTCGCTCTTTGATGGGCCTCGGCCTTTAGACCCTTAGTAATGTCCAAAACTCTCTAAATGAGTATGAAACCCTAGTTTAAACATATAAATACAATCTTATGCCTCCAAATTCAAACCCTAGCCTGAGAGAGTTGATTTTTCACCTAAACTCATCCAAGAACACTCTCATCTCTGAATTTTCTGCATTCATAGCCACCAAGCACGTTTTTGGTTCTTCAAAAGTTCTCTCTATTACTTATTAAGGCAGAAACTATTGATCTTAAACCAAGAAATGTTTTTCAATCTTTCTTTCTAAAACTTTTTCAAGATCATCTTTTTATTTTGAGTTGTGATTACCTATAAACTATTGAATCCTTTGATTTCCTTGATATCTCATTGAATCTTGTTGTGTAGGCACTAAGGGGTTAGTTAAATATCAACCAAGTTATGTTCTATACGCAAGGTGAGTCTTTCTTTATGGCTCTTCCTTAATTTGGATTCTTTATAACTTGTGTTCTTGTTGTCCTTAATTTGATGTACAAGTTATGCATGCTTGATTTTTATTTGTTGTGTCTCACCATGTTTTGAATGAAGAGTTGAATTAATATATTAGAAGCATCTAGGTTTGGTTTGATTGTTGTTTGGTTGTGCTTTAAAACTGTGTTTTTGGGCTTGCATGCGGGCGCATTCTTTATGCATGCGTACGCATACTTCATGTATGCGCATGCATACTCGTGCCCGGAAACCCAGATTTAGGGTTCTTGCTATTTTGTCTATGAATGAGTGTGGGACATTTGCCATGTTTGGATGGTAGATGCATGTTTGTTTGTGTGAGTTTAGAAGAGGACCCTTTGATGGGATTAGGATTTGGAACACACTGAGTGGAAGCCAACCTATAGGTCGGGTGGGGTTGGGTGCCTAACACCATCCCATCCTAGACACGTGCTTTGGTAAAGATCAGTCCTTCCATTTATGGTTCCTAGACCTAATCTTGGTGGCGACTCCATTTACACCCTCCGCCATGGTCCACCCTAGGCCAATGCGTACTTTCTACAGATTTGGGGAAACCCAAAGCCCGTCGTGGGCGCTTGTGCTCACAGTATTCACATATGTTCAACATCAAGTTCATCATTTTCACCAAGCAAATCTTATTCCTCATCAAATTCTTGTTAATGTGATTATGCATGACGTACCTTCACTTACCTTACTACATCACATCACCACAGCACTTATGCATCAATGCATGATCATATTTGAATGCATGATCATATTTGAATGCATGTTCATGTGTTCATCTAAGCATAAACCCTAATCACACAATTAAACTAATAAAACTGTAAAAACATATTATCAAAGTGATTCTGGACACAAACAAACATAAACTAACCTAAATAGAGGCTAACACATGCATTTATACCATTGTTATTGATTCCGTTCTGTCCCGGCCAGAATGGTCAGAAAATTTCGTACCAGTCACTTGGCCGATACGAATCATCCTCTTGTTCCACTTGGGCCTGAATTCCAGTTCATTACGGTTTGTTTCGTCCATTCCGGCCTACTTCGGTGAATTTCAGCTAGTACATTAATTTCGGTTGGTCTATACTTAAACTTACATTTTACCTTTTTCAGTTTGAATGAATAACAAGCTCTTCAGTAGAATCAGTACCGCATGTCACCACCGTTCACCGTCGCCTAAAGAACAAACCTAGTCTATCACAATGATGCAGAGACCACCCGTTCTTCTTCTTCTTCATTTCGTTTCTGCCCTTTCTTTCGTTCTTCATTTTCGTCTTTTAGCCTGCTGCTTTAAGTTTTATGCTTTGTTTTTGTCTTTTATGTTTCCATTTTAGTTTGGTGTGCCTAGACACGTGACAAGCATTGGAAAGGGCAAAGAAAGTTTGAAATTTTTTTTACTGTAATTGAGTCTTGGGCCCCTCCACAGTGATATATGTAATGAAACAAGATACATCAAATCTTTCTTTTTCTATTCTTTTACTTTTACTTTTCTTCATTATTTTTTTTTTGAGAAATTTTTTTTCATTAATTAAGTGCGTATTATTGATTTAATATTCTTTTTTTATTTTATTTTAAAATCTATTGATTTAATATTCTAAAAAAGTGATTTGCTGCTGCTGCTGCTGCTACTACTACTACTATTATTATTATTATTTTTATTATTGAGTAAATATTTAGGCTTAAGATTGATATGATAGTTATAATTTTAATACTTTTATTAAATTATATTAGTTTTAACCAATAATCTATAAAGAAATATATGTATATAAATAAAATAAAATAAAATAGCAGTAATTCCAAAATGGTACGCCGAATTAGGCCGGTATCGAAATATTTCGATTCAATGGACAAACCGAAACAGATTCCAAAACGATATTCAAAACATCGATTTATAATAATAAATCAACAAGAAAAACAAGAAAAAACAAATTTGGGTTTTCTGAGTTAACCATGCGTGTGCATAGAGAAGCATGCGTACGTATGGTTATGAAGATGCGTACACATGCACAAGCATACACATGCATCCCTGCCCAGAAACCCAGCAAGCAACACTTAAACAAATTATATCCTATCTAACCTATCATGCTTTTAAAACCGAGAAATCAAGGAAAGGTGAAGAAAAATATCTCACACAAAGAGCTCTTAGAGCTTGATTTTGACCGTTCCCTTATGTCAATTTACAAAATAGGAAACACCCAAGAGGGAGCAAGTTTAATTAGAGGGCTTATACCAGAATAGGTCCCAGCCAAGATACTTTAACTTAGGATGCTTTTTGAAGTAAAATAGGTTCTCTTTGATTCACTTTTTTTAGTAGATTTGGTGTGTTTTAAGAAATGGGCCATGGGGCCTTTTTATAGTGTTCAGAAAGAAGGGGTAGGTCTCTTCCCAGGTGATGAGAGATTAGCTCTACTACATTTTCCATAAAAAATTTTCCTTACATGTAATTTCTGAAACCCTAGTGCGTACGCATGCTCGAGCATGCATACGTGCGGCTTAAGCATGCATACGCATGCTTAGGGTTAATGCACGATTTTTCTCTTCCAAAAACATCTTTCAAGTTAATGATTTTCTTTAGCTTGGCCCTAGTAATATCATCATTGGGGAATGGGGGCTCGAGTCGTAAGAGGTACAAAATTAGGTGTCTACATTACCCTCAAAAGAATAATTTATATATTTGTTAAAATTTGATATTGCAGATTGACATGTTTCATAGGAGAGAGAAGCCCATGATTGCAGGTGAAGATAGCTATAGTAGCAGTGGAGCTGCTAGTAGTGTGACTCAAACATGGGTGGCCATGGAGAACGATATTGAAGATGAAGATGAAGATGTTGAGTTGAGAAAGGTTATTAGGTAATGTTGCACTGAGTGCAATTTTTATTTTTTTAAGAGGAACAAGTTCACTATAAATTTGTTTCTCTACAAACCCAAAGACCCTAAATGTGTCTCTCTAAACAACCCTAAAGATGTTGAATTGAGAAAGGTTATTAGGTGATGTTGCGTTGAGTAAGGTTTTTAGGTTTTTAAGAGGAACATGTTCACTATAAAGTTGTTTCTGTACAAATCCAAAGATCCTAAATGTGTTTCTTAAAATAAAATAAAAAAAAACCCTGAAGATGTTGAGTTGAGAAAGGTTATTGGGTGATATTGTGTTGAGTAGCGTTTTTAGGTGTTAGGTTTTCAGGAGGAACATGTTCACTATAATAGTGTTTCTCTACAAACCCAAAGACCCTAAACGTGTATCTATAAAAAAACCCAATGTTAAAAATAATAATAATAATAAATAAATAAGATAATGATGTGGAAAATTGTGAAGTTTTTTAAGTGGCAAAATATTATAAGGTCAACAAAAGATCAACACACTTCAGTTATATATATATATATATATATATATATATATTGAAGCAAACTTATCATTTTCCTAAACTAAATTTATACAAAAGTTGTCTAATTTGCTAAAAATAAGAACGAAAAAAAAATCCTAAAAGGAATTTAGAACCTCCCATCAATTTATGTTGGTGAGATCCTTTATAGAATAAAATTAATCCATTATTTTTATTATTTATATATTAAAATTCATAGAAATTTTAATGCAATTTTTATTAAAAAATCTAATGTTGGAATACTTTCAAACAATGTCACCTTTAGTTCGATGTTGTTAGGGTCATATTTTTCATGTGTTGGCATATCTTTTGACAAAACACACTTTACTTGTAATTGGGTAGTTCTAAATGGTTTCTACAATATCATGTAGTATGTTTAACAAATAAGACAAGTGGTATTATTGAAGACATGAAGATTGCACCCACAAACAAGTGAGAAAAGCTGAAAAAGAAAACCTCGACACTAGTCTCGACACTAGCTCGATACTAGCATCTAGTCTTGGTCTATCAAGCTTCGTAGATCCAGAAATCTCAGATTTTTTTTTTCGGCCTATGATGACTTGGATTACTAGGGTTTCATTCACTAAACATCTAGGGGATATAAAAGCTTTATTTAAAAGTCATCACATGATATTGAGACTCAATTAGAGAATTCATACACTATTGGTGAAGCTACTGCGTTCTTATGCGCATTAGAGTTTTGTAACTAAGTGCTTCCAGATCTTCAAAATGTATTGAAGTGAAGAACTTTGCATTTAACAACAAGTATCAATTGCTGGGAGTTAGTCACGTACTGAGGCTCGTGTAAAGGAAGAAGTCTCTAAAAGATCAAGTCCAATTGGGGATTGGTGTAAAGGTTCAACTATAAGTTGGTATTTTGGGATAGTCCAAGGTAGTGGTAAGATTCCTTATATTAGTAACCACTTGATTCTTGATTAGTGATTCTTGGGAGTGGTGACTTGAAAATCACCCAATAGGGTTTTTGCATTGTAAGAGGTTTTCCCTATTAGTCAATAAATTATCATGTCAAATTTATTTTCCGTTGCACTTTAGTTTATTTGGTGATTTGTTCGTGCCTCCATGGTTTGCATGTAATTTGTCCTAATTAATCAACATGGGTAATTGAATTAATTAACTGGGATCAATCTATAACCCAATGAGGGTCAACTCGGTTTTCATTTCACTCAAATACTTTAATATCTCTTCAATAGCTCTCGATCCCACACTCTTTTTCTCTCAAAAATTCTTCCTCCAATCCTATTTTCTGCCTATATCAAGCTTCAATTCATTGGTAAGTGGTCTAAAACTCCTCTCTTTCTTGATTCTCATGCATTCATGCACTTTAGACCTAGGTTTTCGAATTGTTTTTGGGATTTATGGGTTTTTGCAATTTTCTTCAAATTTTGGGTATGGGTTGTGTGATATGCTATCATATTGCCATGCATTGCATTCTAAGTGCATTTAAACTTGTTTTCATGCGTTTGCTAGGTTGTGTGTTTGATTAAACTTATGAGTGCTACAATTTGGATTGGGTTTTTCCCATGATGTTTTTAAATTCGTACGTCATATGTTCATGCATTCCCATGCATTGTTCTTCTCTATCTCTATTCTCATCTTTGTGTGTGTGTTTCTCTCCCTTCCTTATTTTTCTTACTATGGCACCCAGGGTTAGAAAATTTGTTTCATCTAAGAATCCTATATCTAGACGTGCTTTTACTTCTTCTTCTATTCCTGCTCATATTCGGTTATGTGATTCAAACTCCTAAAAGGATTTTGATGAGAACTTTTTTGGCCGAGCAATTCATGCTGAATGCCAGGTCATCCTATCTGATTTTTTAGATACTATGCTACCCAGATTGTTTAAATCACATGGATGGGAATCCCTATTTAAACGACCAGTTAGCTATCCTAGCATGTTTATAGAGGAGTTCTACACCAACATATATGCTATCGATACCTTTGTACCTCAGTTTACTACACAATTCTGTGGTACATGTATCATTGTTACTCCAAAGCTTATCTCTGAAGTACTCCGAGTTCCAAGGGTAGAAGACCTTCCCTAGCTCTCCTATTCTTAGAGCTCTCTCTAAAGATGCTCTAGCTTCTCGTTTTTGTAGGCGACCTACTTCTTGGGGACCCATTCTGAGTTTTGCTACTCAGGACTTTGTTAAAGATCCACAAACCTTTAACATGGTGATGACCTTTATTCTCACTCCTTGGTCTCACAATAACACCATCACTGACCATCGTACTCGCTTCCTTTATTCTCTCCTTGGGTTGATAACACCTTAAAATGTATAATTGTTATATATTTATGTGGGCGTTATCTCCTTATTACTATGCTTAATTTGTATAATTAAGCCATGATTTGCATTAGTCCCTATTATTTATCTTTACATAATTTCTTGAATAAGATGTCATTCATTGTGTGTAATTTTCTACTTTTAAAAAATCATGTGAAAAAAATGAGTTTACAAGAGTTTTTGAGAGAATAGAGGCCAAACTAGAATTAAAGAGGAGCTAAAGGACCATACTTAAATGTCTAAGGAGGTGCAGCTGGAGTGCTTGGGTTGTTTACCATGTTTTGAAACTTCAAATAAAGAAAGAAATCAAAGAGTTAGAATCTAAAAAGGAAAAATCAGATTTGAGCACTGATCAGTATTTTAGGCGTATCTCTCTCCTCAAAATTCCAGTTGACTGAAGGCTGGATGGGTTGGAACTGTGACTTAAATATCTACAACTTTCAATTTTGAGTTTTTCGAAATTCACAATTTTTGAAGGCTGAAATTAACTCACAATTTGATGTTGTAAATCTGGACGAAAATTATATAGTGAAAGTTTTATTTTTCTTTGACATTTTTACGTTAGGGTTTTGAAAAGAGGCTGGGGAGAACGAATTTGGCAGAGAAAACCTTGTATTTTCTTATCTAATGGTAGCCTAAACTCTTTGCTATGGCTAGGGGTTATGTTTCTTCTATGAAGTATGAATATTCAATGTGATTCTTTCTAAGATTTTAGACAGCAACATATTTGATTGTTCAATTAGATTTCTTTTAATGTATTAGTTCTTCCATGCTTTCAATAAGTTCAATCATTTTTTTTTTTTTTTTTTTAATTTTATTGTTTGGAAGAATTTCTAATAGTTTCAAATAGAAATAAGATTTTAAAGTGAATGGTTTTTTTTTTTTTTTTTTTTTTTTCTTCTGAAAACTATTCTAGCCGCATTATTAATCCAGGTTATCATACGCTCTTGAATTGTCTCAGTTCAACTGAATCATAAGTTTTTAATTGTATAAGAACAATCAATTATGAAATATATATTTTCTTAGATCACAAAGAATTTCATATCGATATAGGGAAACACCCCGATGTCCTAGTATTTACATTATTGACTTAAATCAGTTATCATTGTTATTCTTGATAGGCCAAAAGTGAATTGACCCCTTTGGCAAATTAATTAATTAATTATCCAAGTTAATTAATTAAGTCAATTTAACATGCAATAGCGTGGTAGTACAAACAAATCACAAAATAACTAAATGTAGCGGAAAATAAATTTGACATGGGTGATTTGTTTACGAATGGGGGAAACCACCGAGACAAAACCCCACCGAGTGAATTTAAGGTCATCACTCCTGAGAATCCACTATTATCAAAACAAACGGTTTCAAGTAAAAGAAATCTCAGTACTTAATACCAACCTACAGTTGAACCCTTACCCCAATACCCAATTGGACTTGTATTATAGCGGCAATCTCTCCATTCAATGCACGAATCCCAGTATGTGACTAACCAATGATGCACAGATCCCAGTACGTGACTAACACACCAACAATGAAGATTAGGAAGCTTCTTGGTCACAAAACCCTTGGCGTAAAGACGCAGTAGCTTCTAGAGAGAATATGATGAACTAGAGCAAATTCCGTCTCCGGTTACAATATGCATGGATTATCACTTTGCATCACCTTGCATCCAGTGTGACGGCCCTTAAAATAATCCTTATATATGTCTAGGGTTGTGAGAAAAGAAACCCTACACAAATACTCAAGAATATGCATGTAATCAGATCTAGAATTTCTAATTTCGTAATTCTCGACAAATACAGCTTGTGTCGAGCTTGTGTCAAGCTTCAACATTAAATCTCGATAGAAGTCTTTCTATCGAGATTGTTGTTGAGCTTTAATGAATAGCACTTCCTTCACTTGTTTCTTGGTCAGATTTGCATGGCTTCAATACTAAACATGAACACTTGTTTCTTGAAGTACTAAACCCATCTAGATCTATCCAATTACAAGTAAAGTGTGTTTTGTCAAAAGATTATCCAATTACATAAATATGTCCCTAACAATTCTTGTTTACAATTACCAAGCAAAACTTAATTTTCATTTTCACCAAAAGTGTTTCTTTTTTTAAAATTACATTGTCTTTGAATTTATCCCGCTCCTTATGGTTCGACCTTGATACTCCGAGAATTATATTGTTATGATCTCCTACACTTGGGAGTGAGCAAGCAAGGGTTTATCCATAGACTTTCCTTCTACCATTATTCTATCCATTCTGGATATGTTTCATGACACTGCGAGTAGTGATAAACTCATTTTTCCCTCCTTTATCACATGTATACTTATGCACGCACATGTTTTTACTTCTTCTTCTACTCCCTTTCATGTCATGGGTGCTATTAGTAAGGAATCTTTGGTTAGGAGTTTTGCACAGCTAGTCGCTAAGATCAAGCGTCGGTGAGATGATTTTACTCCTGCTTAATGGGAAGAGACTGAGTTTTGAGCTGCAGAGGATGCTACCTATGCTCACTGTCCCTCTTCTTCATTTGCTCCACCTTTTTCTTCTTCTGGAGTAGAGATCACTTTAGTCGCCATCCTTGATCAACTACAATTTCTTCATGGTGATCTTGGTGACATTAGAGACACTTAGGCTTCCCATGGTGATCGTCTTGACCGTCTTTTTGATGAGATGTGTAAGATGAACACTAGGATAGGACATATAACTTGTCGTCAATCTAGACTGGGTGGGTTTGGTCCCTTTTTAGAGCATGAGTCTTCGGCTAGCTAGTAGAGACGATTTATGATGATGATACTGCTTTTGGCTCTACCCATGATGATGAAATGACTACCTCACAGTGATTCACCCTTTGTCCATCGTGACAAAAATGGGGAGTAGTTTGAGTGTAATGAACCTAATTTATAGGGGGAGAGTTAGGTATTTTGAGGGGTGTGGTGAGGATTTTGATGTATAGTATAGGTGTTATCTCACTACTTGTATCTTTTGGTTTTGTAACCATTTTTACATACATTATGCTTTATTGATATATATGATGATGATGTATGTTTGTTTGTTTAAACCTCTTAAACCAGATTGTTTTAACCCAATATATTAGCCAAGTGATTACTTAGGTTAATTATTATGATCTAGGTTAAACAATAATAAATCATATCATGCAGAGCAGCGGAAAAATAAATAACACCACGATATGATGACCCAGGAAAACCAATGAAACGAACCGTTTCAAGGTAAAAACCTGGGGAGGATTTGACCTAGCTATCCTCAAGGTCAAGCAAATCCATTATAAGAGAATTGAAGTTTTTACAATCAGATTTAACCCTAAATCTATTGCTACCTCAAGTAGTAACATACTAACACGACCACGTGCAAGCTCCGAATCTACAGACTCATTCACTTCTTGGACTTACTGCAACACAAGCACCCACGCTTGTGACTTTGAGATCCCACTCAAAGGTTTCAGATCAGCTTCACTTGTTGATCTCTATAGCAGCAACTAGGTTGTACCAATGCTTGATTATAGATCTTGCTCCGGTAAACGCTTGTGTAGTTAGAAGGTACAATACCTCTCAGATCTCACAAAGAGTAACACACAAATCTTCCAAAGGTCTCTAAAACGTAGCTAGGGTTTCCCTTTTATATGTGGACAAGTTAGATTGAAACTCTAAACATTTTTGTGGGCTTGGGCCTTGTTTAAAAATTTTGCAGAATCTGATTTTTGCGATTTTCGATCGGTCGAATCTAATTTTTGATCGATTGAGCTTGGCAGATTCTAACTTTTCTTTTTTGCAGTCAGCTCGAACTTGAAGCTTGAAACATACACCTTTGAGCAATGCCTTACACATAGACTAGACATGTTTTGTTCTCAGTTTGCCAACACAAACAAAATAGAATTCTAAACATTTAATCTTAAACCTTTAGAACCTAACAATCTCCCCATTTGGCAATCCGTGACAAAACACACATACAAAATGAATTGCTCAAATCAAACATCAGCCCAATTACAAAGTATTGCCCTAATACAATTCTGTCACAATTACTGTAAAGTTGTGATTTTCAAATATGTATTTTGTTGGCTTTTATTCCATGCCAAATTTGATTGTAAATTTATTCAATCTTATGTACCCTGTATTTGTTGTGGGAATTTATTGTAAGGGTTGTGTGATAGTGAGAGAGAGTGTGAAGACTCAAGCAATTGAAGCAAAGAAGGTTTTTGCGGGTATCTCGCGACTAAGCTTCCTGCGAGAGGATGCATGTGCCCTGCACATGACTGGAATGCGAAGAGTTAGTACAGATGGAGACAGCTGTGTCTCGCGAGTATCTCGCGGGTAAGGCCTTCCCGCGAGACACCCGCGAGACATTCTGTTTTGCCAAACTGTACTATCTGATACAAACTTTCTGCACCCACACTATATATACCCTCATTACCCACAAATGATAAGGAGAGCCTCTGAGAGAAAACCCTAGCAAAAACACTTGAGAGTTAAAATTGTTATACCAACAATTCTCTACACATTTGTTTGTAGAATTTCCTCATCTCCTACCTCTCCATTTCCATACCATTGAGAGGTTGATAGCCCAAACACTTACCACACCCTTTGAGAGTGTCAAGTGAAGTTTTGGTGCTGCTGGGAAGCATAGGAAGAAGTCAAGAATGGCAAATGCAACATGGAGCTTGTTGCGGGATCCGGAGAGCTAGACAAGACACGGTTTCGAGAAGCCTTGTTGGAGTAGGAGCTTGGAGGGCTTAGGTACATCAGGTAGATTAGGCTTGGATGGTCTCTTGCTAACCCATGTATCCCAACTGATTGTCTAGTGGATCGATTATCGCTTGGAGGACGGCGGAGAGGTTTTTCACCGAGTTCTTCTGTTTCCTCTTCGATAACACATCGGTGTGTTATCTGTGTTTGCATCTCTCTTCCCTACTCTTGTTCATTTCATTTTACTGCTGTGTTGCTTTAAATATGGATTAGAGTAGTTGTCTTGCTTATACGCTTGTGTTTACACTATTTCGCACTTAGTATTAAGTTAGTGTAAAATCAACCAAGCCGTAACTTTAATTTGGGGTTCTAAACAGCTCTTGTGTTTTCAACACATTTTCGAGTTTTCAATTGGTATCAAAGCGGGTGCACTCATTGTGGTTTAAACACCTTAGTGCGATCCTTGACCCTGTATTGAGATGGACCGGTCTCAATCTTTAAATGTTCCACCATATTTTGATGGTAATAACTATGCTTTTTGGAAAGTCCGGATGAGGGCTTTCTTGTGTTCTATTGATGATACTGTTTGGGATGCCGTAGAAGTAGGATGGACTAGGCCGGAGGTCGCAAAATCCACGCAGGATAAAGCAGCCCTTGTGGCAGCCAATGCTAACAATAAAGCTTTGAATGCTATTTTTTGTGGTGTTTCTCCAGATGAGGTCCACAGGATCTCTCATATAACAGTAGCCAAGGAAGCTTGGGAGATATTGGAGACCACCTATGAAAGAACAAAGAAAGTCAAGGACACAAAGCTTCAGATGTTAACTACCAAATTCGAAGAGCTTAAGATGGGAGATGATGAGTCCTTTGATTCATTCTATGGAAAGCTCAACGAAATTGTGATTGCAAAGCTCAATCTTGGTGAGAAGATTGAGGATGCTAAAGTGGTGAGAAAAATTTTGAGGCCTCTACCAGAAAGCTTCCGAGCAAAAGTCACAGCTATAGAGGAAAGTAAAGATTTGAATGAAATTAAGATCCAAGAGCTTATTGGGTCTCTCCAAACGTATGAGCTTGGGTTGCCTTCTCATAAACCGAGCAAATCTCTTGCTCTTAAAACCATCATCGAGAGAATGGACAACTCCACCAAAGAGGATGATGTGGAGAAGGACGTAGCATTCCTTGCAAAGAACTTCCGAAAATTTCTGAAAAACAGTGGGAAGCCTTTCAGCAAAGGAAAGTTCTCTTCCTCCAAGGGTGATAGGAAGGAGTTCAAGATGAAAGATGGGAAGGAGTTTCAATCCCCTCAAGGAATTGTATGTTTCGAATGCAATGGTCATGTGCATCTCAAGAAGGAGTGTCCTAACTATTTGAGAGGGAAGGGCAAGGCATATGCCACAACCCTTAGTGATTCGAATTCTTCCAATTTTGATTCGGAAGCAAGCTGTGATGAAGAAGGGAATTTCTCAGCATTTATGACTATTGCTCATGTTGAGTCTTCGGAGGACTTGAATTTGCTTATGCAAGAACTTAGAAAGCATAGTGATGAAGAATCCATGGGAATTGTAGAAGAATCGGATGCTGAAGAAGATGAAGATACAGCTGGTCTTCAAGAGAACTACAACTCACTTCTTGAAAAATCTAGAGAATATGTAAGGGTGGCCAAGGCAGCCGTGAAAAAGATGAAGAAGGCAGAGGAGGACTATAAGAGTCTTCTAGTGCGCTATAAGGAGGCCAAGTGTAAGATTGAGACGCTGAATAGGGAGTTAACTGAGGCCTACACAAAGGTGAAATTTCTTGAGATTAAAGTGGTTCAAGCAAATGCCAGAGTAGACCGAGTCTCTACCAAGAAGCTTGATGATGTCATCTCTTCACAAAAATCTTTCTCCGACAAAACCGGGTTCGGATATACTGGAGAAAGTAGTTCGAGTATTAAGGTGACCAAGGAAGTAAACTTTGTGAAGGCAAAAGAACCAAAAGAAGTTGTCCCTACTATTGAGAAAGCCAATGTGGAGAAGAAGAAGAATATGGTTGAGCAAAGGGTGTTGAACAAGCCCCGCAATCAATCTGTGGTCAGGTCTGAAGCCAGAGCAAAATCTCTTCCACGATCACAAAGAGGTCCTAGAACGAATCATATATGTCATCACTGTGGACTTCAAGGGCATACCCGATGTCATAAGCTGAGAGCATTGAGGAATGCTAGTGATCAAAGGTCAAGAGGACCAAAGAATGACAAGAGGACTTGGGTTGTTGAGCCATCAAGAGGTCGAAATGGTGATCCCGGAATGATGGACGTGATGAAGATGATTGGTGAATTTACCAACTGCTTGGAAAGCTTCACTAGAAGGTTTGAAAGTCCTAACACTCGTACCCAATCCTATAGAGATATCACCCCAAACGCACGTGACGCGTGGGTGAAGAAGGGTACTCATACATGATCACCTCCTATGTCCATACATCAATACTTTCAATGTTTAGGATCATAGGCTCATGCATCATATTATGCATTGTTTTTTGTTTAAAGCATGTGTTTCTTTTACAAGTTTTTGTTTTATACTTGTGTTTGTTGATCTTACTTTATTTGTTTTGTTTTTTAGTGTGTTCAAAAATTCAAAAACCCATAAAAATTGAAAAAAAAAATCTTCAAAAAGTTTGATCGCTTGTGTTGTGTATATCACATGGGAGTTTGGCCTAGTACCTTCGTACTAATGGTGTAGTGCATTTACAAGCTTAGCTTGCTATGTGTGCACATATATCTTTGTGGGAGAAATCTTGAAATCTATGTGTGATTGTTGTAAATAGATCTTCAAGCTTGTCATGAATGATTGGTCAATAGTCTTGTTTGTCTTGATACTTGCACAGACTTGTGCCTATATATCTTCCCATTTTTATTTTTATGTTTTTGCAAATAGAGTTCACCAAATGTTAATTTCAAAATGTAAAAGAGATTATGAGCTGCAAAAGCCTGTCGCACATACTAGTATTTGACTAGGAAAAAGGGAAAGCGACCTTTAAAATTGAAATGTATGGTACTCAAAAAGCTAAAGGCTAAATCACTATGTTGAAATATCAAAAATTTCAAGCACCGATCTCAAAAAGAGATGTATTTTTTAAAAAAGATCAAATGTTATGATTTATGCAGAAGCCAAATGAAAAGTTTCTAAGTCTTGTAATCATTCTCTTGTGGGAGGTCATATATGCTCATTTTTATAATTGAGATAGACTACTTGATTTCGTATTAGTGATGTATGACTTGATTGAATTGATCATTGAAGCTTCACTCTGGTCTAAGGACTATTCCACATTTGATACTCACACATAACACACAAGTCTTTGATTCAATGAATGCTTATCTCATTTGTGTGATGGTACATGTTCAAATGTGATGTGTATGCTCAAATACTTGATGATCAAACCCAAAAAGATTTTTGAGTGTTTTATTTGTTATTGAAAGTGATTTTATACTTTCGTGCTTTTAGTTTTTGTTTGTTCAAAATGCATTTTTGTGTTTTTCATTAAAAACTGGTTCAGAGGTTGTTTCGCGAGAAGCTCGCGACTTAGAGCTTCCCGCGAAAAGTGTTTAAGGGAAATCAAAAAGTCACATTTTCACACAGAAACTCTCGCTACTGCCTCGTGAGTACTTCGCGACTAAAAAATTCTCGCGAAAAGATTTTTAGGCAAAAACTGGATTTTTCACAAAATCACACAGAGAGTTTCGCGACTGTCTCGTGACTTATTCGCGACCAACAGCTTCTCGCGAAAGCTATTGAGCTTCAGTGGTCCTTTTTGCGACTGTTTCGCGACTGTTTCGCTACTCTCTAACCCACGAAAAATGCTTGTTTTCAGTTTTATATAGCAGATGTGACAGTTTTTCAAACACTTAGTCATTTCCCTCGCATTAACTCTCTTCGAACCCTATTCAACCCAAATCACTATTTCATTCAAACCCCATCCTTTTCAAGCAAAATCTCTGCAAATTCATCTTAAGGTATGTGTTTCTAACACTTCTCTCATCATTTTTTTTCGGATCATGCAGAATCTGTGCTTAGGGTTTTTGAAAATTGGGGATTTTCGAAAATTGGGTTGGGATTCTAAATTTTGTGGAAATTTTTTCATTTATTTGATTGGGCTAAGTCCCATTTGGTGTTTGTGCATCTGTGTTGGCTCCATGTGGCAATTTGAACTTGTATTGAGGCATTTTTCAATATGTTCATGTATTTTCCATAAATGTTTTGCATTGTTGCATGTCATGTGTTTGACAGAATGTCTAAAAGACATTTCTGTGTTTTTTTGGACTCAACTGAGTTCCAATCTCTGGTTTTAGTCTTGTTTGATCATATGAACCATGTTTTGATCTATATGTGTGTGCTTTTCACACTTTGTCCATTTTGTGCCTCAATGTCATGTCATGCACACACTAGGCACTCTCTAGGCACACCCCCATGCATCTCATGCTGCATCCCCATGCATCAACACATGCACAGCCTATGCACACATTATTACACTCACGTCATTCATGCACTGTGAATCTAATTACATGTTTTCACACCTTTAGCATGCTGTTTGAGGTTATTTACTCTGTCTTGAGTTGTTCTGCTATGTTTTAGGTTATTTTACATTTAAGTTGAACTGATGAGAAGCTAATAAACTTTATTGTGTTTTGTTTTGTGCTTCTATATTTGGCTCTTTTCTGTGTGTGTGTTCCTTTGCACAGATGGCTCCTACTAAGCATACAGCCACCAAGAAATCAACTTCCAAACGTGCATGCACTGATTCTGATCGTTTCAAGTCTGCTGAAGCTGACATGAAGTACAATGACTGTTACAACGGAGCCACCATTGTCATGGAAAGGGTAGTTCAGTTGGAATCTCTTGAGGACACCTTCATCCCTGAGGTGTTCAAAGAAAGGACTTGGACGAAGCTATTGAACCCGGTTGAGGTTGTTTATTCAGAGATCATAAGGGAGTTCTTCTCCAATGTTGCTGTAGACGGAGATCGTATCGAGTGCTGGGTAAGGCACAAAGAATTTGTGATTACAAGGGAAATCATTCAAGATTTTTTGGAAGTTTGTCCACCCTCACAGCCAATTGAAGTGCAGTATGAGGATAGGTTGGGATCTACTGAGGAGATGATAAGAACACTTGGTGGCACACCGAAGAAATCATCCATGAACACAATACCATTTTCATCGGAGATGAGAACTTTGGCATATGTGATGATCTACAACTTATATCCGGTCACCAACCTGACCACTTTATCTGCCCCAAGGACAATATTTTTGTATGATCTCTTTACCCACAAAGAGATCGATATTTATGGACATATCTTCCATGTGTTGAAGAAGAGTGTTGAGAAGCAGAATTCAAGAACTGTCATGCCATTTCCCTCACTGATTATAGGACTAATTGCGAAAACTAGGTTCAAAATCCCGAGTGGTCTGAAAGTAGTTCAGAGGGACTATCCCATTGGTGCACATACAGTCACCAGGAGCACAGCCCACATCAAAGGCTCCAAAACTGGTGTACACACGATACCACGAGATCAAGTTGAGGACGAAGGGGGTGATACTGAGGAGGAGATTGATAGATTTACTTCTGCTCCAGAGTCCTCCGCACAGCCATCCTTTTCTGCACTAGCACGAGGAATAAACAGACTCGATCGCATTCTTGATAGAGTGGATCAGATGTATACCATGTTAGACTCCCATGTGCAGCACACATCGACCCAGTTTGCGTACATCCAGGGATAGATCACTGCCCTGTCTTCTCAGATTGAGGATTTGTCTATGGCGCAGGGATCAGATTCAGAGTTTGACCAGTTCTAGTCCTTTGGCCATTTCGGTCAAAAAGGGGGAGAAAATTTTGAGGGGGAGTTTGCTTGCACAGTGTTAGGGGGAGCATAGTTCAGGCTTAGAAACATTGGTTTTATTGGTTATTGGTTTATCTTTGTTTATTTTTAGCTTTTATAACTGCTGGTTCATGTCCATGCTTTTACTGGTTTTTGTTTAAAATTTCAGTACACTTTGCTTTTAAATATTTCAGTTTATATTCAGTATGTTTGTGGCTATCTTAATGCTTTTGTAGCATTTTTTTGTACTTTTAGATATTGCTAATATGTCTTGAGTACTTCACACTTGTGCCGTAGTAGGATTGTTCCTAGATGCATATACTTCGTGTATTTTGCATTGGTCGTGTGATTGGACATGCAAGTAATCATATGTGATTGCTTCTTTTTACATGTCTGGATGAACATTTACGTGTTATATGTTCATTGGAGTCATTCTTAATGACTGCCCTTATTTGATCAAGCTTTGTGTATACATGTTATCAAATGTTTACAAACTTGGTCACGCTATACTTGCTTTATACATAACTTGTGTTCAACTTGTCATAAGCTTAATGAAAGTTTTGTTTGTGTGCAAGTGTTTCAGGTTACAGGTATAAACATGCAAGTGCTTCACAGTTTCTAGATTAGGTGTGAGTGAGTTTTGCCATTGTTCCCAAACTCACGTTTAAGTCTAGAGTCTGTTTTAGGGGTTTTGTCACGGAATAGCTAAAGGGGGAGATTGTAAAGTTGTGATTTTCAAATATGTATTTTGTTGGCTTTTATTCCGTGCCAAATTTGATTGTAAATTTATTCAATCTTATGTACCCTGTATTTGTTGTGGGAATTTATTGTAAGGGTTGTGTAATAGTGAGAGAGAGTGTGAAGACTCAAGCAATTGAAGCAAAGAAGGTTTTCGCGGGTATCTCACGACTAAGCTTCCTGCGAGAGGATGCATGTGCCCTGCACATGACTGGAATGCGAAGAGTCAGTATAGATGGAGACAGCTGTGTCTCGCGAGTATTTCGCGGGTAAGGCCTTCCCGCGAGACACCCGTGAGACATTCTGTTCTGCCAGACTGTACTATCTGATACACACTTTCTGCACCTACACTATATATACCCTCATTACCCACAAATGATAAGGAGAGCCTCTGAGAGAAAACCCTAGCAAAAACACTTGAGAGTTAGAAATTGTTATACCAACAATTCTCTACATATTTGTTTGTGGAATTTCCTCATCTCCTACCTCTCCATTTCCATACCATTGAGAGGTTGATAGCCCAAACACTTACCACACCCTTTGAGAGTGTCAAGTGAAGTTTTGGTGCTGTTGGGAAGCATTGGAAGAAGCCAAGAATGGCAGATGCAACATGGAGCTTGTTGCGGGATCCGGAGAGCTAGACAAGACACGGTTCCGATAAGCCTTGTTGGAGTAGGAGCTTGGAGGGATTAGGTACATCGGGTAGATTAGGCTTGGAGGGTTTCTTGCTAACCCATGTATCCCAACTGATTGTCTAGTGGATCGATTAACGCTTGGAGGGCGGCGGAGAGGTTTTTCACCGAGTTCTTCAGTTTCCTCTTCGATAACACATTGGCGTGTTATCTGTGTTTGCATCTCTCTTCCCTACTCTTGTTCATTTCATTTTACTGCTGTGTTGCTTTAAATATGGATTAGACTAGTTGTCTTACTTATACGCTTGCGTTTACACTATTCTGCACTTAGTATTAAGTTAGTGTAAAATCAACCAAGTCGTAACTTTAATTTGGGGGTCTAAATAGCTCTTGTGTTTTCAACACATTTTCAAGATTTCAATTACTAACTATTAGTTATTAGTATAGACAATAGTTGTTGAAAGAATTAACCTGTAAATTCCTGAAACTCTAAAAACAAACCATAAACGGATGTGTGGAAAATATAGTACAAAACCAATAAATAAAAACTCAACTTGAATTCACAAAACAAAAAAGAAATAGACAGAATATCAAATGTATAAACATCAAATATACTATCATAGTCAATGAACCAACAATGTGTGTGAAACAAGAACAATAAAACAAAACATATATACATCAAAACAATGAGAAAAGAAAAATACATCAAAATCTCTCATCTCAAAATCTAAGAAACTCCCCCCAAATATAAAAACTCTTTACTCCCCATAAATACAAGGGCGCTTACCCAAACCTAAAACTTACTCCCCATTTTTGTTACAAATTGCCAAAGGCAGCCATCAAGCATAAAAGCGTGGAGGGTGTGGAAAAGCACTCCTATACTCGGCAAAATCAACTCTCAAGGCAGCAACCTCAGTGAGTAACTCATCAATAAGCTGTCCATGAGCCGCCTGAGTAGTCATAAAGGACTCCATCATGGCACAGAGTGAGAGTGGAGGGGTAACTGTAGGGTCAACAACATCATCATCATTAGAAGGATCCACAGCTGCAGTAGGATCCACATGTACCTCCATAGTAGTAGGCATATCACCAGAGGCAGGAGCTACAGTAGTAGTTTCACCTCTTGGTCTCTTTGAAGTCCCAGTGCTTGGTTCAACACTCTTCATCTGAGCCTGTCATTGTCTAAGAAAAATGGCTCCTACAGGGGCAATGATATGAACTAACTCTAGAGAAGGAAATTTTGCTAACCCTAGAAAGTTCAACACCCTATATATAAACATTAGAAAGAATAGCTTTTGTGCTTTGGACTTACTCCTATAAATATCAACAATAGTTTGAATGAATAGGGAAGGAAAACACATAGATCCATTTGTGATAAAAGCATAGAGAAAAGCACACCTATCTATAGGAATGGTGTGGACATGGGAGATAGGGAAGATATTATGCTAGGCTATCCTTAGGTAAAGATAGTTAAGCTCAATAAGCTCACATGAGTTTATCCTTGGTTTAGAACCCCAAGAAATCGATCTTCCACAAAGTAAAGACATTATATCATCTTCAGGAGGAAACTCAGTGTATGGATATGTGGGTTTATGAACCAAAGGTACACCTAGAGCTTCGGAAACTATCTGTTTAGTAATCCTAAACTCTTTACCTCTAATCCAAGTAGTCAAATAATGACCACCTGTAACCTCAGGATAAATAGAGAGATTTGTGTAAAACTCTCTAATCAAAGCAGCAGGGGGAGGATTGGAGACATCACACAAGGAAACCCAATTCCTAGACACTAGATTCCTACGAATGGAAGTAACTCATCTAGGACAATCTGTCTCTCTCCCCATATAGACCTATACTTGGTTAAGGTCTCAAAGACTTCCTTAGTCTTAGCAGAAAGAAACCTAACCCTATCAACTAAAGGAAGGGCAGAAGAAGAAGATGCAGAGTTTCTATTGGCTTTGGTTCTGAATTTTCTACCAACCTTAGGAGCCATGTCTAAAGGTTTTAAAAAAACACAAACAAAAACCGAGGGCATACTACATTAGATAGAGTTAGAGCACAGGATAACATGAAATTTTTAAAAATTATATGATGCATATGATGCATGATCTTATGCTCTAAAATAGTTCAATTTCATCTCAATTTTGGAAATTGACCAAGAAAATTAGAAATTTAGCAAAATCCCCAAAATTCTCAAGAACACATAAACCCTAATTTTGAAATTTTGAAGAAATTATGAATTTTTTTGAAATTAAAGCCTAAGGATCATGTTTATATGATGCCTGAACAAAAACCCATCCAACAAATTGGATCAAAACACTCAAAATCATATAAAAAAAAAACCCAAAATTTCTTTAGTTTGAAAATTTGAAATTTTTTTGATGAAAATGCATGTATGCATGTAATTTAATAAAAAAGAAAAGGTAAAAGAGACTTACTAGGTGTTGAGGAAGAAAACCCTGGAAGCTTTGACTCAAAAAAAGACCAAAAAAAAAAAAAAAATTGAGTGAAAGGGATCGAGAGAGGAATCGAAGAAGAAGAGGACAAAACACTGAAGAATTGTGATCTGATTCCTATTTGTTTTTAAAACACGATCTTCAATTGGTCGAGAGGAATCGAGACAAAAATCGAAAAACACTTAAAAACATATCCAACTGATCGAGAGGAATCGGGTTAGAATCGAGACAACCCGAGAGTTTAAGCCTTAAAACTGGATTTTTTTTCTTTTCTTTTCGATCGGTTGAAAAACAAGTTCGATCGATCGAATCCTGAAAAATTAGAAATTTTTTAAAAACCTAGAAATTTTATGTAGAAACATTTATAAGACAAATTTTTATGATATGTGATGCATGTTAATGATTCCAAATGTTTTCAAAAATATTTTTTCCCTTCAAAATTTTTTTTTCTTTGTTAAGCCAAAAAAAAATTTCATCAGACAATTCTTACCTCACACCCCCAAAAAGTATTAAACATATCAAGAAGTTAAATTTTGGATGGCCACAAAAATTAACACATAATCACATGTACAGAGTTTAACCAAGATTTGCTTGTGGTGTGTGCAACTAGTAAGTGTATGAGATACCCAAAAGGTGATATGTTGATGGAAAATAAGCATAATTTCTACATTATCAATTACATAAGTTTGAAAGTAACTATCACCTAAAGAGTTACATCATATAACTCTTACATCTCCTAAAAAACACACTTGCAACCATGCAATTTTTTTTTTCTTTTACTTTTTTTTTTTGAAGCATATTTTGAAAGCAACACCTTAAATATCTTGATGTGCAAGTGCTACACCTTACCGAGCATGGCTTTTATAATTTGCATACAGGTGTTCATGATTGGCGAGTAACAGTGGTGAGATGGTTATTTATGCCTTTTTCCTAGGATTTTTTAGTCCTTACAATCAAATGAATGTAACCTCAAAATCAAGAGCATGTGATTACAAACCATAAACAACTCACACAATATAAGCACTACATAAAACAAACTAGCAGAGTGCAGAAAAATAAAGCTCATCAATGCTAAACAAGGTACACAGTCATGAAATGCAAATTTCATAGGCCAACTTCAATTACACAACTTGAAGGTGTGTAATACAAATAATTTTTTTTTTCAGATTTTTTTAAAATAAAACTTAAAAACATAAAAAACAAACCTAGAATGAAATGCATGAATGTAACCTCAAAATCAAGAGCATGTGATTACAAACCATAAACAACTCACACAATATAAGCACTACATAAAACAAACTAGCAAAGTGCAGAAAAATAAAGCTCATTAATGCTAAACAAGGTACACAGTCATGAAATGAAAATTTCATAGGCCAACCTCAATTACACAACTTGAAGGTGTGTAATACAAATAAATTTTTTTTTTCAATTTTTTTTTTAAATAAAACTTAAAAACATAAAAAACAAACCTAGAATGAAATGCATGAATGTAACACAAATGCAAACCCTAATGAAAAAACTTTTGGTCACAAGAGATTGAAAGAATTAGCACACAGACTATGTCAGACAGACTCACTGAGACTGAGTCTTTTGCATCCACATTCGTTTAGATGCAAACTTGGAGTTGGAGTTTCTAGTTGAATTAGTCCTAAATTCAACTCCAGTATTGGTATAAAGGTTAAGAACCTTTACCAATTTATGAATAAGTGTCATAGGATCTTGTGCTTTTAGCACAAGCACTTTTTGTTTGGATGCTTGCTTTGAAGCTTGCAGCTTAAAGCAATTTGGGCGTGTATGCCCAAATCCACCACAAAAATGACAAAAACACTGAGGTATGTGTTGTTATTTGCTTCCGGGATGATTGAGATTCTTAGGTTTTGACTCACTTAGATCTACCCTAGTTCCTCTAGAAGCTAGAACTTCTTCCTTAGGTACCTTAACTTCAGGTAAATGAGTAGATGTACCAGGTACAAACTTAGGAAGCTGAACAACAGAAGTAGAACCACTCTCAACAAACCCTAATCCTGTCTTATCAGAAACAGATTTTTGAACATTTAGCATATCATCCAGTTTAGAAGTAGAAGACCTATCTAGTTGTTCTCTAGTAACAAATAATTCAAATTCTAAACTTTTAACTTTCTCAATCAAAGACATGTTCTCAATCTTAACAGAATTTAAGAGTTCATTGGCATTAAACAGTTTTAACAACAAAATTTTCTTTTCTTGTTTAAGCATGTTTATCTTTTTCAATCGTAGATTAACACTCATGGCATCCTTTGCTGCAATCTTGCAAAGCTTGTTGTAAGCTTCTTGCAAGTCAGCATTCTCAGAGAGTTCCCCATCAGAAGGGTTCTCATCAACATTCTCAATTTCACTTACTACAGCAGTAGCAATGAAAGCCATGAAGTTTCCTTCTTGATCACGTTTAGACTCATGATTAGAAACTTCATCATCACTTAGGGTAACAGCCGTAGCTTTTCCTTTAGATCTAAATGTGGGACATTCTGATTTTAGATGACCATACCCCTAACGACCAAAACATTGTTGGCCTAAAGAACTATTAGAAGATTGTACAACTTTATCTTTTGATTTTTTAGAATTGTTATTTTTAGTTGTATCGTTCTTCTTCACATTCTTAGGGTCAACATTGTTTCTATTTCTTGCCCTTCTATTATTATTTCTCAGAAAATTTCTAAAGTTCTTGGCAAGATAAGCAATCTCAGTAGATGAGAGTTCATCATCAAATCCACAATCATCAACAGATTTTAAAGCCATTGATTTGAATTTGTTAGTTTTCGGTAAGTTAGACTCATAAGACTGAAGAGATCCTACAAGTTCATCTACAGGTATGGAGTCCACACCTTTGCTTTCAATTATGGTAGTCACTTTGAGTCTAAAGTCCTTAGTTAATGATCTAAGAATTTTCCTAACAATTTTAGGTTGATTATAAACTTCACCCAAATTAAAAGCAGAATTAACAATATCATTCAACTCAGTATAGAATTCATCAAAAGACTCATCATTAGACATTCTAATGCTTTCAAATCTACAGGTCAACTATTTCAGTTTATTGATATTTACTACCTTAGTGCCTTCATGCACTATTTGCAAGATGTTCCATACAGTGTGAGCAATCTCCACATTAGTGATCCTCTTGAATTCTTCCATAGAAATAGCATTGAATATTGCTTTCATAGCCTTACTGTTAAAGTTTGTTGCTTCTTTTTGGGGCAGTAGTCCATTCACTAATAGTAGCGGTTGGTCTTTCCCAGCCGTTTTCAATAGAGAGCCAAGCTCTCTCATCAATAGATTTTAAAAAGGCTTTCATCCTTGCTTTCCAATAAGCATAGTTATTCCCATCAAAGTGAAGAGAGATCACTAAAGAGTGACCATGTTCCATGACAGCAGGGGTCAAGGATCAACTCTAGGTATAAAAACCTAAAAATAAGAGCTAACTCGCTTTGATACCACTTGTTTGTTTGTTTAGACCCCTTAAACCAGATTGTTTTAACCCAATATATTAGCCAAGTGATTACTTAGGGCACATTTGGTACACTGTAATGATTATTACATGGGAATAGGAATAAGTATTACAAGGAATATATTAAGTTGGAATGTAATAAGTATTATTATTCATTAGTTTGGTGACCATTTAGGAATAGAATTTTGAATATGCATCCACAATTTAGTAGAGTATAAAAAGAATGTGTAATTAAATCATTTTTAAGTCAAATTTCCTAAAATACACTTATTTTAGGGTGTTCAAAATAGAGCTAATAATTAACAGTAAGGAAAATTTATTTTCTTTCCTTTTGAAGATGTGGCAACTAATGGCTTTTTAGGAAATTTTTTTAAAAAGTCATTACATAAGGTGAAGGAATAGATATTCAATACTTTTGATAAGGAATAGTTATTCCTCATTTTGAAGAATAGCTATTCATAAGGAATAACTATTCATTGTAATAAAAATATAACCAAATAATCGAATAGTTATGCCATAGGAATATCTATTACATTACAGTGTTTATTACAGTCTATCAAACGTGCCCTTAGGTTAATTATTCAGATCTAGGTTAAACAATAATAAATCATATCATGCACAGCAACAAAAAAGTAAATAACACCACGATATGATGACCCAAGAAAACCAATGAATCGAACTGTTTCAAGGTAAAAACTTGGGGAGGATTTGACCTAGCTAGCCTCAAGGTAAAACAAATCCATTATAAGAGAATTGAAGTTTTTACAATCAGATTTAACCCTAAATCTATTGCTACCTCAAGTAATAACTTACTGATATGACCACGTGCAAGTTCTGAATCCACAGACTCCTTCTCTTCTTAGACTTACTACAACACAAGCACCCATGCTTGTGACTTTGAGATCCCACTCAAAGGTTTCAGATCAGCTTCACTTGTTGATCTCTATAGCAGCAACTAGGTTCTACCAACGCTTGATTGTAGATCTTGCTCTGGTAGACGCTTGTGTAGTTAGAATGTACAATACCTCTCAGATCTCACAAAGAGTAACACATAAGTCTTCTAAAGGTCTCCAAAACGTAGCTAGGGTTTCCCTTTTATATGTGGACAAGTTAGATTGAAACCCTAAATGTTTTCGCGGGCTTGGGCGTTGTTTGAAAATTCTGCAGGATTTGATTTCTGCGATTCTCGATCAGTCGAATCTAATTTTCGATCAATCGAGCTTGGCAGATTCTAACTCTTCTTTTCTGTAGTCAGCTCGAACTTGAAGCTTGAAACATACACCTTTGAGCAATGCCTTACATATAGACTAGACATGTTTTGTTCTTGGTATGCCAACACAAACAAAATAGAATTCTAAACATTTTGTTGGGTTAAAATGAATTGACCCCTTGCAATTAATTAATTAATTACCCAAGCATCATTGTAGTTATTATAAATAGTACTAGTTTAGTACGTACATATATTTGAAAAGTTATTCTTCCAGCATTCACCAAACAAAAACCTTATGATTCCAACATGGTACGGGATTGTTTTTCATATGAGTCACAGTACCTGCTCCTGCTTCAAGTTTATGACACACTAGAGCGTGCTAGAAGCCCACCCACCAACCCACTGTTTGGGATGGAGCACAAGGAAAATGCTCTCGTACATGATTACTTTTATGTTAATATTTCGAGTACAGCTAGATCAGTACAAACTGTTCGTTTATTTCATTCCCTATGATTGAATGTACAATTGAGCCTTAATCTACACTAATTATCTAAGCCTCTGATGTTTATAAATTATCAAGTGCCCCCACAGCACCAACTACCAAACCAATAACTAGTACATAAGCAGAAATTTTTTATTTTATTTTATTTTATTTTTAATTGATGCATGGAAAACTAAAGAAGAGACGAGATAACAGAGAGAATATTTCAGAAAAAGTAAAAAGTAAAAAAAGATAGCATAAAAATATTTATGTATTTCTCAACATCAAAAGATATGACATGTGCTTCAAGAGTGAATGTGAATCAATTATACAACACAGTAGGAAATTATCAATGTCAAAACATTTATATTTGGATAGTACTAGGAAAATGGCTCTTGGTATTGACAAGAGACTCAGATCAAATCCCATGCTCTAAGAACTGGGTTTTATCTAACCTAAAAAAATGATTCGTAGTTGCTGCCCTAATCATTCTTCTTTCTTTCCTTATTGTTCTTTTTGGTTACCGTTCTAGCGATATACAAGATGTATGAATGAGCAACCAACCAAGTAAATTAATTTAATCCTAAAGAAAGGGCATTATAAGTACATAAGAGGTAGACGTTGTAAGATCTCTGTATGCATGGTTTAAAGAGTTTGAAATGTATCAGCACCACGATAAAATTAGTTTGCTATATTATATTCCGCTTTGATTTTATTGTCGGCTTTTGTTCTTTTTCTGCCAAAAAAATTAATGTTTTCGTAACCTAGATGCCTAAATGGACGATCGTAAGTATTTGTTTTTACTGAAAATTCAATTTTAAGGATTTAGACGTCATCTCCTAATCAAATCTATAAATAAATTTTTTTTTAGAAAAAAAAAAAAAACTATATCATATCATATCATATACTATATAATAAAAGTTTGGCTTAAAAGCCATGGTTGCACCAAGTGGCTTCACCAAAATGCAGATTTTTTAATTTTATATTATATTTTTAGAAAATAAATATATTTTTTTTGTTCTTATATCTTTATCTTCTATTCTAAGTTGATAAAATCTTAATTTAATTACAATCCAAATTCTTCATCTAATCTTTTTCTTATTATAATTTATAAGTTGATAAAAAAAATATCAATTTGATTACAATCTAAAATCTTCAACTAATCCTTATTTTTTATTTAAATTATATTACTACACATAAAAAAAAAAAAAAAAAAAAAAACTTTGTACACGTTAAAAAAAAAAAAACAAATTAATGTCCAAATGTTCCTATTCAAACCTAAGTGCAATGTGCTGCTTAACTTGGTTGGCTTGCATTACTGCATACATTGGCTTGGAGTGCTAGTATTTACTCCCTGGCCTTTCCATTCTTCTGGATTGTTTAATTTCTATGTAATACTAATATGTTTATTTTTAGATATGTGAACATTTGGTAATGTAAAGAGAATTAAAAGTATTTAACTTTGTAATGAGAAAAATAAAAAGATTTCTTTTTATCCAAAACACTAACGATGAGTTAATTCAAACTAAAAAAAGAAATAAGTAAACGTGAATGATGGAAATTAGGAAATAGGATAGATTTTTTTTTTTTAAAGTTATATAAGCTTAGAAGTTTAAAATTATCCAAAGAAGAAGAAGTTAAACTCAACCTCGCTTTATCCATATAAAATTCTATTCAGCTAACATTAGACTTTTTGTTCATATCAACTTCTTCAATGTGGACTGTATATACCTACCATACGGTTCTTTTTCTCTACTCTTCCCTATTTTTACCTACAACCTTGCAAGTATGTATTTGTTTACTCTAATTATTTTCCCATTAAATTGAATAAGTTTTGTGTATTTTATGTCTTTTGTTTAACTTGATTTGCTTAAGTTTTATCCAATTTATATGATTATGGTTTGAGAATCAATAATTAAATATGCTTAGACATTATTTTTTAAAATTATTTTGTGTTTTATGACATGGGTTCCAATGGTAATATGTTGCTTTCATCCTCTCAATTTTGATTTAGAGAACAACCTTCTTTTTAGCTTATTATTAAGCATGTCTTGATATAAATTTGATGATAAATAGTTCATAATTTTTTTTTTTCCAATTGAAATAGCTTTGGCTAACTATTAGAATTGTACACTTTGATCTATAAAAGAAGGCAGTCTGTCCATTTATTTTTTTTATTTTTATAAATTCTTAAATATGGTTTGACATGATTTTATCAATCATTAAATTTTCTAATAAAGAACATTGACAAACAAGAACAAGGATACACTAAAAATTTAGTCTACAAAGAGGTATTCAACAAATCAACAATCTCCCAAAGATACAAAATTTTGATTAGAGCACAATTAGTAAGTAACAAAATAATAATTTTTTATTTAGGTGTTATCATTTTATATTTGATAGTTATTATACCAATACAATTTATTCCTTTTTTATTATAAGAATTATTTATTTCATTATTATTTATCAAACAAAATATATATTCTATAAGTTTATGATAAAACCGTGCAATGCACCGGCCTTTATCTAGTCTATATATTTATATATAACCAAAGCCTTTGAAGCTCTCACAATTTTTCACATCAGCACAATATTTAAATAAAATTATCATTTTATTTAAATATAATTATTTTTTTTAGTCCAAACTTAACAAGGAGTGAAACTCTATCTCTCTAACAAGTCCAACTTAAACTCAAACTCATTATTATCATTTTTTTAAAAACAAAATTATTTTTGTTTAATCAAAACTTAATAAGGAGTGAAACTCTATCTTTCTAATAAGTCCAACTTAAACTCAAACTCAAACATTGATAATCTATATAAAAACATAAATTTTGATAGGACTAAAAAAAAAAAACAATGAAAAAAAGAGACTCACATTGAAAATAGGACTCAAAAAAGAAAAAAAAAAAAAGAGAAAGACTTAGGTGTGTTTGAGCGGTATTTGATTACCAATTTGCCACGTCTGGGTTTTATATTTACTCTCTCTTCTTTGTATTTGGTACATGTCTCTATACTATTTTTTGCTTGTATTTTCATTCCTATTTTTTATTTGTAAGATCCTTCTTAAGTTTATAATTATTTTATACTTTGTAAAAGCCCTTTTGCACATAAGGTAGAAGTCATGTTCAAAGTTTAGCTCATTGAAAGAGGGGCAGCTCAGTGATGATCTCCCTCTTAAGTTTCTTCTTGGTTGGTTTTTTTATTTTTAGCAGGTGATCTTTGCTATGCAATTTTCTAACTCCAAATTTTAAAGCTATGAACTTTTAGTTGCTAATATTTTAATATTTTATACTCTATTGCCAGGATTGCTTTAATGGAAATTCAATTTCATTCCAGCCAAGCTAAATAAGGTTGCTATAATGTTAGCTAATTTATGTTGAATTTTTTATATTGTTATTAATGAATTTTATCTTTTATGTTGAATTTTTTATTTGTTTTCATATGTGCCTGAGATTTTATTTCTATTTTATTCTTTTGTTATATTTAGAATTGATTTTCTTTTGAGTATTTGGGTTAATCTCTATATTTATATTGACATTGTTTTCGTGGGTTTGGTTTTTGGGTTGAAATTTCTACTAATTATTTTTTTTTATTGTATATGGCAGATAAAGCATCTCTATTTTTTTGGAGAAAAATCAAAGCTGCAACCTATGTCTTCCAGCCTAGGGAACGATAAATTTTTCTTTGGTGTGTTATATATAAATTTGTTGAATTTGGTTTGGTTTTGAAGTAGAATTTGGGGATTCTATAAATTTTGAAGTTTTTTGTCTCGGGGTTTTTGGTATTTGCATCTCAGTAGGTTGATCTTAATTCTTCACCTTAAATGCTTTTTATTTAGGTTCATGTGATTTTTTGTTTTCTTATTAAAAGCTATGATTTTTGGTTGATTAATTATTTGTCTGGATTAATTTCAATAAATTATTTGTTTGGATTCAACATAAAAAATGGAATTAGATATTATAATTTTGATATTGTTTCATGTTTTGAATTGTCTATATTGTTATTACTACGAGAAAGTCATATTGCTACTCAAATTTGAAACTTGGTGTGTCTTCCTCATATCATGGTCTTTGTTTATATATTTGCAGTTTATATTAGTTTTGAGTGTGTGTGTATATATATAACTATTGGGAGTTTTGCTTTATTAATTTAAGAATTGTAAATTATTTTGTAGGTTTCGGTAACTATGCACTTGTAACTCAATAACATTTAATGTTAGACAACACTTCTAAACTATGGAAAAGTATAGAAGTTAAATATTTCTTCACTTTTCAAAGTCAATAGTTTTTCCGTGCATCGCACGGGTTAGCAACTAGTATACTATAAAATCGAAGTTTTTTATTGACCCTTTGAGAATCTGCAACATAAGCTTTTGAGCTCTCACAAATTTACAGGTCACCGCTATTTTCTTTATACTTTTTTGAAGTTCTATTTTTATAACTCAACCCTTCGATAATTCTTATGCTTTCATTCGATAACCTCCCCCCTCTACATTTTTTCCATGGTCAACCAAATTACAGAACTGCAATGCAATCGATGGAGTTCTAGATGCCCTCTGCCTCTATCAGTATTCCGTCTCTGACAACAGTTTCAAACACCTACCGCACTCCGACTTGGACAATTAGATTCAAACTCCTTCTAGCTAGTCCGATTCAACTCAGCCAAAGTCACCGAAAATCCTTTTGTTATGACACAAGTGCACCGTTTACAATGACAATTGTGAAGTGTAGCAGCTCCTTCATTCCCAATTACACCCTTATGGCTTCAAAATTGTAGATAGGCTATGACAGCTGAAAAGAATGTAAATGTTTTCTTTATGTTGTTAGATTATAAACAACTATAATATAAATTCTAGGATATTGAATTATCATGATTTCACAACTGCACAAATTAATTATAAAGCTTACCTTTATCTATTGCTAAACTCTTCTTAAGATATCAAGTCTTAGTATAAAAGGCACTTAATTCTTATAGGATTGGTTTCTCTCTCTTGACCCTCTTTTCTCTTTAACTATTCAGTATATATAATGGGGTAGTTGAATGTCTCTTTTTTAGGTAGAGAGAGAGGACCAAATTCCTTGTATCTATAACCTTCACTTGCCCATCAAAGTTAGAGTTACTTAGGAAACTTATTTCTCCATTAACCAACGTTTTAAGGACATGTAACATCTTATTAAACCATAACATATATGAAGTTATCAAATGGATACGTTATCAAATGGGAAAATTTATTCTTACATTCTCCCACTTGGCCCATATGATAACTTACGTTAAGGCTTAATAAGATTAACTATTAAGTGCACAATGGTACATATCCTCTTATTTTAAATTGGTCATCATAATACTATAATTAAACAACCCACTAATGCGAGTCATGGCGGTTCCATATCAATTATATGACATAGTTCCTTCCATGTACTACAACACTAGCAACCTGTTTAACATAGCCCATCAATGAGAAGTGACTTAAAAGGGGCCAAAATGGCCAAATACCACCAATTTTTGAAATATTTTGTAAAAAAACACTGTTTCAGAACTATATAGGGAAATACCACTTTTTATGGTACTCGAGTTTCTTAAACTCGAGTTCCTAGGAGTTTTGCCACCGTGGCACTGTTGAGGTGGAAATTGGGCAATTAAAAAAAATTATGTGGTACTCGAGTATGGTAAACTCGAGTACCATGCAACACAGTACTCGAGTATACCAGGCTCGAGTACCATTTTATAATAAAACGCTGTTTTTTTTTTTTTTTTTTTTTTTTCTAAGGTACTCGAGCTCACCAAGCTCGAGTACCTTGACCTTAAAAGGTCTAACAATAATGTCTCTTTTGTTAGAGACTATTTCTGTTATTATTCATCCATTATCATATATGTACGTACATAAAATAAAACAGGAATAATCAGAAACATATTTAATAAGATCTCTAAGTGTCAAAAGCATAAGGTAACATTAAAATAACAACCATCATGTTCTTGTAAATGCGGCTATAGCCGCATTTTTTGTAGTGTATTTTCATTTTTCTTGTGTTTGCTCCAACACATTTTCAACGAGGGCTAGGTTAATTGGAAGCATAAGTGATAGGTTGAATAACTTTGAATCTTTAAAGATACAAATTCATAATAACATATAAGAATTACTCTTATATTTCACGAATCCCACATATGAAAGAAAATCATGGTCTTTTGAGAAACTTCAAAAACTATTATTTGATAAATTCTACATGAAACTTTTTTTTCCAAACCTCAATCGATCGAGATTTACACTTCGACTGGTGGAGCTTAATGGCTTGATCGATCAATAAGCTATTGAGGCAGGTGTCGAAAGAATAAAAAGTCAGTCAATCAACCCACACATGCTTATAATCTAAATGCTAAATATTAATATTTAATTAACATGACATTTGGAGGAAGTGTTAAAGACAGAGATATGTGATCCAAGCTGATTTAGCCAGTATTTCTTAATATAAGCATTACAGTCTTTTTCTCCCAAAAAAAGAAAAGAAAAAGAAGAGAGATATGCAATCCACTAATTAATTACACCTGATGCAACTCTTGCGTAATGTTATAATTTTTTATTTAATATTTTGAAAATGACACTATTATATTTTGTATGAACTATATAAGTTTAGAGTACATAAATACGTGAACAATTTAATTTACTCAAAAATTTATAGGTATTATTTTTACACTAATAATACTATTTCAACCATTCATTTTTATCAGCATCATCACCTTCAATTACTTAATCTACATGTCCCTCACAAAAATATTTAAAGCAGCATTATGGGTGGTAAGGAATTTTGCAATGCAAATATTGTTTCATATTTTGATTTATTTAAGTCTCATCCCATACTTCTATACTATACAACATAATTATACTTTTTGAAAAATATTTTTTTCACGCTTTTTTACATCCACTATTCATATACATATCCATAATTAATTTGTGAATGACCACATTTTAAAAATATCAATATTTTAAGATATAAAGTGTATATAAAAAAAGATGTGAAATAATAAATGTGTGAGAGTCAAAACACTTTAGTGTTTTTTTTTTTCTTAAATAGGTAAATAATTGGGGAGGTGGGAAGTATGGTTCATAGCTATAGATAAATATGATTTCATTAGGTTGATGGTTGACATCATTGCATAAGTAATTTTTTAATCTTGAAACCATGAAGCTGTCGCCCCTTTATTGGTCATGAATGCATATCCTATTGCGAGATGCCTTAATTGACTTTCACATAATGACATAAATAAGAGTTATTCTAAGATTATAACTTTTACCACATATTTTTTCATAATTATTCTAGATTGCGACTGATTTGCTTTTCACTTTCACGTGAATTCATAACTTTTTTTTTTTTTTACATCTAATCATGGTCAGCCACATATAATATTTGTGAAAAATGGTGTGTTCCTAAAATTTTTGCATAAATAATAAGAAAGTTGAAACATAATGCTTTCGGGGTTGAAATTATTAAGGAATGTACCTGGTTAGTGGCTAGTGCTACCACCCACTTTGCTGGGTGGGCTCACAAGCTTTTTCCATAACACCTTTTTTTTTTTTTTTTTTTAATAAATCCTTTTCTGTACTGCTTTTCCTAGTTAAATTTCACATTGTAATGTTCAATTTGTCTACTTGTATGTCATCTGGATTTCATCATGTTTACACGTTAACAGTTAACTCCTAAAACCTGTCTATCAAGTTGCCTACAGATGCTTTTGTCTCAAATAACATCTATACACTCTCATTAAGACATACCATATATGTTCCAACCATTGATTAAAATATTTATTAGTTGCAAATTACATTCTTTTGTATACATTATCATTATCTTTTTCAAGGAAAATTATTAGGTACTCCCGGAGTAACATAAATGCGTATTCTCCCCTCTTACATAAATGGTGGGTCCCACCATGAATTTAATTAGTGGGACTCACAATTCATGTGAGAGGAGGAAGTACGCATTTATGATACTCTGGGAGTACACAATAATTTCCCCTTTTTCAAAAGGATTGTAGTTGTAGAGTGAGTCCAAATCTTTTGTCCTACTTTTCCTACTCCACTCCATACTCCATCAATAAAAACTTGCCACATGTTCATCTAATTAATTAAATACTACCATTATTGACTTATTAGTATTACCATTATTAATTAATGGTAGTATTTAATTAATTAGGTGAACACGTGACAAGTTTTTATTGATAGAGTATAAAGTGGAATAGGAAAAGTGGGACAGAAGATTTAGAATCGTAGTTGTATACATTCTATCATTAAGAACTATATATCTACGCAGAAAATGATGGCGTTTATAATCAATTATTGATCTTGTTGGTCAAGCAGCACGGACAAATCTAACCTTTTATTGTATGGTCTTGTTAACGGGTGCTGTGCAGCACCTGTTAAGAAGGAATTTAATAATAATTTTTTTACACGTGGAGACTTTTTATCGAGGAAAGAGAAGCCATTAAATTTGTTATTTATAAGACAAAAATACCCTTCTTCATCTTTTAACCCTCCTCACCTTTTACGCTCAAACCCAAGTTAGCCGTCTCTCTCTTTTGCCCCCAAAAGAAAATTTTAAAACCAAAACAAACAACAATTTCAATAGTCTCAAAAAACAACAAAATCACACTCTTTTACAAAATAAGAACAGTTTGATCTGAAATTAAAAACTTTTTGGGTGTGAATGAGGGAGGAAATAGACGGTATAAAACTGGACCCGGCGAAATGCCTGCTAAGCGGTCAACTCCGATGAGTCTGACTAGGCTGAAACGAAGCTCTCCACAAGCAAATCACCTTCGTCCAGATCTTGACTACCAAAACTCCACCGTAAATTAAGTTCCATGGATGCGCCACTATGGCGAATGTGAGTGGGAAACTGGTGTGGTTCTCTATGAACACATGGGAAAAGGGAACAGAAATAAAATAAGACAAAAAAAAGAAAAAAGAAAAAAAAAAAAACTGGAGATTTGTTGGGGGAAATTTTGGGTCCCTGGATCCCACCAGAAGGAAAGAAACGGAAGACCCATTTTAGTAATAGTATGCAGACTTAACAAAGTACCAATGCAAACTTAACAGGTGCTACAACACCCGTTAACAAAAGCCTTATTATACAGGATCAAGAACTTATTAGTGTACGAATATTATAAAATATCTATGTTAAGCAATGATTGTAAGGTGAAAATGGTATCCTGCATTTCATGGAGGAAGATACTTGTAAAGGTGGGTCGTTTTGCCTAACCGAGACCCAAAACTTTACATATATTTCAAAATTAACTACTCTGAGAAGATACTTGTAAATGACATGAAAATGGAAATGGAAGTGGCTCTACTGCTCTAGTGGTGGAGCCAGATATTTTTTTTAAAGGGAGCCAAACTAAATAAAATTTAATTTTTACCTTAAAAAAATTGTGATTAAAAAATGTTTTTCATAAATTAACTTTCACCAAATAAAGTTGTCTTACATTCTTCCATTGTATTAAAATCATTTATATAATTGGTTTTGATCTAAAATTTTAGTAATATATTTTTTATATACTTACACAATCACTTAAAATCTCATGTCTCATATTGTATACGGTAATAATGTCATATTGATCATCAAAATCATGATCATATTATAAGAAAACAATATTCATTTGCTTAGGTTCACATCTTTCAACCTTCTTAAAATACAAAATCTAAAGTTTTAACATTTAAGACAGAAGATTGAACGATAACTCTTGAATCTTGAACAATTTTCCTCTTAAAATTGCTATTACTCATGATAGGCCAAGAAAGTATTGACCCCTTATGATGAATTAACCAATTAATTAGCCAAGTTAATTAATTAATTCAATTAGCATGCAATAAGCGTGGTAGCACAAACAAATCACCAACTAAGTTAATATGCAGGGAAAAATAAATTGACACGGTAATTTGTTTACGAATGGGGAAAACCTACACGGCAAAAACCCCATCGGGTGATTTTAAGGTCACCACTCTCAATAATCCACTATTATCACAAGGGGTTACAAGTAAAAGGAATCCTAGTACCTTATACCAACTTATAGTTGAACCCTTACCGCAATACTCAATTGGATTTGTTCTGTAGTGACAATCTCTCCTTTCAATGCACGGCTTCCAGTACGTGACTAACCAATTCAATGCGCAGATCCCATTACGCGGCTTACACACCAACTTGAGAAGGATGTTGGCTGCAAAGTTTTTCAATTCATCAACACGATGAAGATCACGAAACTCCTTAGTTACAAAACCCTAGGGCATATGTCTCCGGTTCACAATATGCTTGTAAAAAACTTTTGCATTGAGGTGCATCAGCTATGATGGCCCTTAAAACAATCCTTATATATGTTTAGGGTTGTGAGAAAAGAAAGCCCAAACATCTATACACGGATTGGAGTGAAATTAGATCTGAAAAACTGATTTTCTTAAATCTCGATAGATAGGGTATCTATCGAGTAGCTAACGAGCATCAAGCTAAACTGCCTTTTAAACCTCGATAGATGCTATCCGTCAAGCTTAAAAATCTAGTACTTCTTCACTTGTTTCTTGGACAGACTTGCATGGCTTTAACACTTGGACTTGAAACCTTGTTCCTTGAAGCATTAAACACATCCTAGATCTACTCAATTACAAGTAAAGTGCATTTTGTCAAAGGATTAGCCAATTCTATATTGACATATGTTCCTAACATGATTCACATATGTCCTAACAACTCACACTTTAGCTAGTTAATTTAAAAGAATGTATATATATCAACAATCAAGTATAAATTAATAATACAGTAAGATAAACCCAAACAATATATAAAGAAAATCTCAAAACCAAATATAACTATATAAGTATATCAACTTACGCTAAACAACACGATTATATAACATTTACTTTCAAGTTTCAATAATACTATTGTAGAGGGATGGTCTTCAAATTGTACTCCAGGGGCAGTGGACCACAAATCCGTTGAAGAATAGAACGGTCCGAGGGAATGGACCTAACCATACCCAACAAGAGAAAAAGCCTAGACCCAATAAATGAACTAAGGGCCAGTCCCAAAGTGTGGGCACAAGCGCCCGTGATGAGTGATTTCCTCTTGGGAAATACGTCTCGGCCTAGGATGAATTGGGTGGAGGGTGTAAATGGAGTCGCAACCTAGATTAGGTTTAGGAACCATGTATTTAGTACCCTTGTGGAGGGATTGATCTTTATAAGAGCACGTGTCTGGAGTTTAGGCATGGAGATGGGAAGATGTTAAACACTCAACCCCACCCAACCCGTAAGTTGGTCTCCACTCATTATGTTCCAAATCCTAGTCTCATCAAATGGTCTTCTAATTTGTTATTCTAGACTCACACACACTCTAACATGAATCTAAAGCAATTAACATAGCATAACATCCCAAAACCCTGGCATTCATCTATCATGGCATTCAAACATATTGTCCAAGGGCAACAAATAGTGGATGCAAATAATCATAGGGCAGTAGCATCACGTATCAACACATGCACATCGAGCAAGCGTACTCATCATATCCACCAAATAAATATATCCATCATTCAAACCAAGTAAGCATGTTCAACATCAAAATCAAATGCATGTTCATGTAATTATGCATAACTTACTTCACTGCATCACAACACCTATGCATCAATGCATGTTCATGTTATTCAACAAAGCATAAACCCTTATCACTCATCTAAGAATTAAACAAAGCAAAGCATTTTATCCTGCTGACTCTAAGACTTAAACATGTGAAACTAAACTAAGCATAAACTAAACATGTGAAAAGAAAGCAAGTAGAACTCGAAGAAACTTGAATCTGAGTTTCTAGGCACAAGTATGCGTGCGCATACATAGGGAGTGCGTACGCGTCCCATGTGTATGCATATGCATACCACGAGTATGTGTACGCATGCATAAAGCATGCGCGTGCATACACGACCAGAAACTTAGACCTAGAAACACTGAAACAGATGAATCAAAGCAAAAAATCTAGCAACCTATCATACTTATAACTCAAACACTAAACAACCTAAACTAAAGACAGAGGCAGTGAAGCAATCAAAACATAAAAACAAACAAATAACAAAAAAAGAAAGAGACAAATTTAGACCTTTACGTCAAACACTAGAACTCTTTAGAGTTTTGATTTAACCGTTCCCCTTAGTCAATCTAATCAAGAAGGTTAGTAAGTTTAAAACTCGAAGGTCAAGACCAAAACACGTCCCAACTAAGTAAACTTTAACTTGAGGATGTTTTAGTATAAAAACTCCCTCTTTGATTCACAAATTTTTAATGAATTCGGCGTATATTCTCTATATTTTGTAAAAGAGTCTTTGGGGCTTTTTATAGTGATCATAGAGGGGTGGAGGCGGCTCCCAAATGATGTGCGATTCACTCTACACGAATTTATATCCAAAATATTTCCTTAAAGGTATTCCAAAACCCTAGATGCGTGCGCATTCTTGGGGCATGTGTGCGCATGCTCCATGTATACGTACGCTTACTTTAAGCATGCATGCGCATACGTGTGTATGCGTAAGCATGCTTAGGGTTTTCCTTGCACATTTTCTTTACCAAGATCATCCTTCATATCAAGGTTTTACAAGATTGGGCCCTAAATCAACCTTGGGCCTTCGAGTGATGTTGTTATTGGGAAACGTGGGCTCGAGTCATAAGGGGTACAAAATGAGGTGTCTACATCAAGAAATGGTATGCATCATTAGATTGACACCTAGGGGTATACGAACCCTTGGACATCCTCGGCCGAGGAAGTCAATGCCAATGAGGTAGCCAACGATGAACACAATCCAATAAGGGTGGTTGGCCAAGGTTCCCTGACAGATAGCCCTTGAATCAACAACACTTTCAATTATGTCCACGACTGACACAATTTCTTATTGAAATAATACTATGAATACATCATTCTTTTTTTAACAATAATTTTCTAAATTGCTAATATAGTTTGTGATGACTAAATCAACAACACTTTCAATTATTTCATGATTTGGTAAGCAACTCATGAAGGATTTCATTAACAATGTTAGACATATACAATATTAGAACTCTGATCTTTTATGACCTTTAAAAAAAGAATATTACGAAGATATGAAAACCAAGATTGAAGGAAAAAAAAAGATATTTGGATGCAGAGAACACAAAAAAGAGAGTTTTCAAGAGTCTGTGAAAAATATTATATTCTTACATGATTTTTAGGTATATATTATTGAAAAATATTATGTGAAAAATATTATTGATGGTTTTTAGGTATATATTATGAGTTTCATACATGATTTTTTGTTTTTCTAGGCACGTAAAAATATATCATCTGTTCTTTAATTTCCATTTAGAAATAAATTAACATAATATTAAAATTTGGTCAAATCATATCATATAATATATAATAAAAGTTGGGTTTAGAAATTATAGTTGGGCCAATTGTTTTCACATAGCCTAATGAGTTTTTGTCATATAACTCATCTATATATTTAACTGGAGTAGAACTTTTTAGTGTCCATTTTTCTATACTTTCAAAAATAACTCCATTGTCTAACTGACAAAGATTAATAATATGATAAATTAAAGTTATGAAGATAAATTTAAAATTTTAATTCCATGAGATTACGACACATTTTTTATACCTAAAATAACTACTTATTGATACAATTTAAAAATAAATTCAAATTCCATAAAATTGGGACACGCGTTTTATACTTAGAACAGAACTACTTGCAATCAAAACTTGAAAATGTTAAATTTTTTTATTTTAAAAAAAGAAGAGCCCTTGAAGACATGCATAGCCTATGTAAAGAGACTATTTAATTATTAAAATATTTTTACTTTAAATTAAATTCTATTACCAATATATCAAAGGACTTATTAGTTGTTAAGATAGTTTATTCTACGTTAAAATATATTAAGTAAATTTTAAGAAATTTAAAATACTACTTAAAGTAAAATTTATTACCAAAAAATAAAAATAAAAATTCATTTTAATTAATTTGATTATTTATTAAATATTTACATCATGCTTGCACCAAAAAACTCAACAAATGTTTTACATGAGGTAACATTAATTTTCCTTTTCCATATATCTTATTATCTTAATTTAACATCATGCTTAGACTAAACCACTCAACAAATGTTTTTCATGAAGTAAAATTGATTTTTTTTGCCATAAACCTCATAATTATTATTTAAAAAAATTTATTTTAGGTAAAATAATATAAAAGAGGTTCAAAATTATTAAGATGGTTTGAATAATATTAATAAAATATTTTATTCAATTTATGCAGAATTTATAATTAATTCAAGCATCGCATTAACATACTATTAAAGTGCTTATGCCATATTTAAACCAAGTTGGGGTTATGCCGCATCTCCATCATAAAACTTATTAGGCAATTTCAGTGCTTATGCAACCCACATAAGGATGTAAATCTCGCTTGTATGGTCCAAACCCATGTCGTTCTAGGGATTCTATTGGGAGTAGTGGTTTGGATGGTACAAGTATATTGTATAGCTAGAGAGTAGAAGCCCACTTTATAGTAACCATATAATATTAAATGTGTAAGCTTGGGACAATTATCATAATCTTATTTTTATATTTATTTATTCCATATATCATAAAAATGGGATAAATTTTTTTATAACTTCATGAAATTATAGGTTATTATACATTGATATAAGTTGAGAAGGAAAATATTTTCTACACTACAAAGCTTTTTTTTTTTTTTTTTTGTTTAATTAAATTGAATAAGACATTAGAAAATAGAATTAATAATGTGGCATTTTAATAAATAAGTTCAAAATCCTTATCTACCTAGCTAGTTCTCATTTTCGCTCTTGCATGATGCATTTTTTTTTTCCTTGAATTTTCCCCTTTCCTTCACCTGTGGCCAACACATTCACTTAGCCATTCTCTCCTAGACCGATCCCTTGGTGATTAGTTGAATAATCAAGAGAAAAAACGCCCTGCATGGGTGACGAAATCAACTACGTTACTGTAGCTATATAGAACCACATATATCGATCGTACGTTACTTGTATAATAGAAAGGATTTCGTGGATGTCCTTACTATAGATAGGTGCTGGCAGTTTAATGGAAAAGTTAGTTTTGATATCAAATAAATTTGGTAGTAGATTCTTGTGATGACTTTTGAACTTTAGTGATCGAATGGGTTATAAATTGGGTAAGTTGGGCTTCATTTTCAGCCTATTATGAATTTATGAGGTTAATTAGGGATCTTTCTAAATATAAGTTTTAATTTCCTTAAATGGTTAATTGGTTCAGTTACTATTATTATTATTGTGTAGGCATTTTGGGGTCTTGTAATATGGATAACCAATATAAGCTTGATGGCAGTTTGTGTAGACTAGTGTATCGTTGGTGGTTGGAATATGTAACGTTGAAGGTAGAACAATAAGAAAATACGAGCTGGAACCTAGTGGAAAACAATTAAAATATAGAAAATTGGAGAAAAATAATTGTATCATTGACATTTTCTTCTACGAACATTGTTTTTAAGTCACACATACCCTCATTATAACTAGCCTTATTAGTAACACTAGAAAATGAGCAAAAGAGATGATCAAGTTAGGCAAGTGGGAACTCACACAAATGAGTATAATAAAGTTAAAAAAAAAAAAACAGAAGTTGACTTTTTGTACTTGACTACTTCCTTCCATTCCTTGTGTGTTCAAACCAATAATTCCACTGCTCCTCTATTTAAATGTTATGCCATATGCCCTGTATTTCCATCACCAAAGTTTGCTTCTCCTATTTCAATTTGTTTGATAACATGGCGCAGAAAACTTTTCTCAGCTTTTTGGTGCTCCTCTTATGTTTCACTTTCGTTGTCTCAACTGTAGCTGGTAAGGCTCTTTTTTTTGGGGGTCTCTAATCTTAACTATGATGTAATCTTTTTCATTTCTTTGTAACATTGAGCAATTTGTTTAATTTTCCTTGTTAATAGGAAGCCTAAAGAAAAACGAGGAAGATCCATCAGCAATAGCAGTTCAAGATCTACAGGCACAGGTTTGTCTCTCTCATTTGATACTTAAGTAAGGAGGTAGATCCAAACCCTAAACGTGTTTGGTGGAACCACTAGAAAGTATCGGTCGATCTAGAAGTCGATAACCTAATTAAAAACCCCATATAATTGACATGTAATCATGAAGTGCCATATATAATTTGCAGGATCTGAGGGATGGCGATGAACTTTTTGATGTTGAGGGCAGAATATTGGAGTTTGAAACCGCAGACTACAAGGGCCCAGGAGCGAATCCAGGCCACGACCCGAAAACTCCTGGAAAGCCCTAAGTCCAAATTTTAGATATTTTTGTGTATAGATCGAAGTTTTAAGGGTTCGAGGGTTTGGATCTCGAAATGGGTTGGCTTTTCTTGCTACTGAGTGTGCTTGTTATCCATAATCTTGAGTGGTGTTTCTCTTTTCTTGTCTACTGAAACTTGGAAAGTGTGTGGTTTCAGGTTTGTGCATTGTGTGTGACCTAGCTTGTGTATAATGCAACCGTACGGATGAGCCAGGCATAGGAAGTAAGATGTAGATGTTAATTTTGCAGAACCTCTTACAGCACTCAAAATAACACAACTTCTGGCTCGTTGTGATGTGTGTAACCTAGCTTGTGTGTTAGTGTTTTTCTTCAAGAAATAATAATGTTATGGATGGTTTGGTCTGTATTTTCTTTTTTTCTTTTGCTCTTTGTTTTTTCCTTAGATTTTGAAATTTTTTGTATGTTCAGCCAATCCTAGCTAGCCAGCCCCAAAATAGAGAGAGAGAAGAAAAAAAGAAAAGAAAAGAAAAAAAGAACAGGGAAAAGTACAAAGAGAGTATAGAAATTTATTTGGCTTAAGGCATACTCCTCATCTGGTTTCTGGAGAAGATTTTACATCTAAACAATATAATGATTTGTAGTTCGTGACCTAATAATTTTGCATAAAATTTACTGAAAATTATGTACTAAGCCAATATCACCACACTAGTTTTATATAAATTTCTAATCTGTCAGAAATATAATTTGCTACAGATGGTAGTTATTAAAATTAAGGGAAAGTTCAAAATATTCTTGCTTAGAATGCCATACACTTGACAAGGGAAAAGAACAAGAATGAAAGAATGCAACCCTATGGATGAGCAAGGCATATGAAGAAAGAATCTGAAAGATCTAGATGGGTGAACTGTTAATTTAGGATAACCTCCTGCAGCACTGAAAATAACACAACTTTTGGCTCATTGTGATGTATTATGCCGATCATCATGATGTGTGATTGTTGAAATATGATTTCTATTGTACCTATTAAGTAATATCTTATTTCTGCATAAACTAAATGAAACGTGGAACCAACGTTCTTTAGTATTTTTTTTTCTAGGATTTCGTCTTATAAATCTTTTTTCTTAATACTGTCAGTACTAGGTATATATAAGTATAAATTAAACATAATGGGAAATCTTCACAGTATAATACAAGTTTGTGATCCTTAGTATGTCTCGGTCCATACCAGTTCTCTTTATTTGAAATTATGCAGGCATATTTTCATAAGTTTAAGAAAACTAGTATATTATTATTATTATTATTATTATTATTATTATTATTATCATTATTATTATTATTATTATGTTAAATACTCATTTTCTTTTAAAGCTAATCTACACAACAAGGGACAGTCCTCCCCTAACCGTAACTCTCACAAATCAGTTGGAGCTAAGTTTCAATATTAAGTTTTGGTTAAAATACATTTATACCTAAGCTTAAAATCACTATTACAGCATTATCAATTTTTTGTCCAAAATGATGTTGTTTTCGAGTAAGCTAACAGCAAGATGTAATAGTTGATGGTATGAATTCCAAGTTTTGAAAGTCGAGGGACCATTTTAGAAGTGATGCCAAGCTTAGAGCCGGTATATTGCATTTTAGCTTTAGTTTTTGATACAATACAAAAGGATGTAATACTAAACTATAATTTTGTTATTGGAAGAATAACACAAATTTCACTTTATTCATGAATATTAAAAGGAAAATGTTAAAATTATTACCAATTTTGCTATGGAAATATTACAAAAAAAACGTGATAGTAAGTGTGATTGGTATCACATCTACAACACAATAAATAAAATTCCTAAGCTTTTGTTTTTTAATGTGTTGTGTTTGTAAGTTAACACATTAGTTTGTAAAGTTTATAGAACAAAATTTATAGTATCTTTAACATTTCTCTAAATGAAATTATTCAATTTCACCGTTAAAATTTCAATCCTAAGAAGTTTTTGATGTGGTTCACTTTAATGTTATCAACATCGATTGTCAATTTATTCAAAGACTATATTGCTTAAAATGTGACTCAGTCCGAGCTAAGTTTCAATATTAAGTTTTGGTTAATATGCATTTATAGCTAAGTTTAAAATCACTATTACAGCATTATTAATTTTTTGTCCAAAATTATGTTGTTTTCAAGTGAGCTAACAGCAAGATGTAATAGTTGAGTATAAATTCCAATTTTTGAATGCTGAAGGATCGTTTTAGAAGTGTCGCCAAGCTTAGAGCTAGTGTAAATTGGATTTTAGCTTAAGCTTTTCATACAATACAAAAAGATGTAATACTAAACTATAATTTTGTTCTTTGGAAGAATAACACAAATTTCACTTTATTCTTGAATATTAAAAGGAAAATGTTAAAATGTTATCAATTTTGCTATGGAAATATTTCAAACAAATGTGATTGGTATCACATCTAAAACACAATAAAAAAAAAATTCTAAATTTTTAATGTGTTATGTTTGTAAGTTAACACATTTTTTTGTAAAGCTAATAGACTAAAATTTGTTGTATCTTAATCTAAATGAAACTATTCAATTTCATCGTTAAAATTTCAACCTAAGATTATTTTATTTTATTTTTTTTTTTTATGTGGTTCATTTTAATATTATCAACATCGACAATTTATTCAAAGACTATATTGCTTAAAATGACTACTTTGGATTGCCAAGCATTGATTGGTCTCCTTAGAGAGAGAGCGATTGGTGATCAGCAAAAATTTTTAAATTTTCTTTGTATTCTAGAAGTAAAAATTTGTGTATGAAATATTCCATATGGAGAGTTTTTACTCTTTCGTACGTCATTTGAATAGAAAATATACCATTTTTGTTTTTATTTTTAAGTGGAATAGAAAATATACCTAAAGGCTAAGAAATAAGGATTGAAATGTTATTTAATCTTCCACTGTTTGGTTCGTAAGTATACAAAAATAAAAAAAAATAAAAAATAAAAAATCAGTTATAATTCTTATAGCTAATTTATTATAAGCGCTCAAATAAGTAGAGCATAGAAGATGACTAAAAATATTTTTATACGTTTTTAGACCCCTTAAACACAAACAGATTAACCTAGTTATTTAGCCAAGTGATTAACTTAGGTAAATTATACAGATCTAGGTTAACACAAATAAATCATATCATTAAAACAGTGCGGAAAATAAAGAACACAACGATATGATAATCCAGGAAAACCAAACCGGTAAAAAACTTGGGGAGGATTTAACTTAGCTATCCTCAAGATAAAACAGATCCACTATGAAAGAATTGAAATTTTACAATAGCGACTTAGACCACTAACATCATATTGCTACCTCGAGTAGAAAACTTACTACCACGACCACATGACAGCTCCGAGTCCACAGACTATTTCTTTCTTGGATTCACAGCAACCACAAGTACTCCCACTTGTGTTTTTCTTTAAGCTTTTTATGCAGCAACTAAAACGATCACCAAGCTCTCGACATCAATCTTGATCTTGATAACCCTAAGTATGTATGAAGGCAAACACTTCTAGATCTCACAAGAGATTCATACACACAGCATAAACAACAACAATAAAACGTGGCTAGGGTTTTTCCTTTTATACTTAAAGCAAAACATAAAACCCTACACGTCATATGGGCTTGGGTTAAGTTGGAAAAATTTGCAGAAAAACAATCTGCACGAGTTTCGATCAATCGAGTCTAATTTTCGATCGATCAAGCCTTGCAGAAAGTGAACAGTAATTTTCTGCAATTACTCGATTCCAACTTTACAATAAACATACTTTGAGCAGCCTAATTCTAGACTCTAAGTTTTGATCATGGTTTGCCAACATTACACATTGAAGTTCTAAAACATTTAGATCCTAAATCTTTAGAACCTAACAAACTCCCCCTTTGGCAATCCGTGACAAAACACAAAATAAAACAAAATGCTCAAAGTTACAAAAACAGCCCATTACAATATTATTGCCCAACCAAAAATAATTCAACCTAACTACTATCTATCAGTTGCAAGTGTAGAAAGCAGCACAACTGAATCAATCTGTATATTCCTGAAACACTCAACAAACACATAAACACATGTGTGGAAAATACAAGTAAAACAAAATAAATTCTTGATTTCACATAACATAAAATAAAATACATATATCATGAATAACCTCATAAATATAAATCAATAGCCAATGTAGCACAATGTGAAACAAGAAACAGAAATAAGAACATAATGCCTCCCCCTATCATATACAACTCATAAAAAATAAAAACATCAAAATATATACATCATGAGCCAAAAAAATAAGTACAATGTGAAGCACCTAGATACAATCTAAAGCTCCAAAACTCCAAAAAAAAAAAAAAAAATCTCCCCCTATCTCCGTCCATATGTACTCCCCCTTTTTGTGACGAATTGCCAAAGGGCAATCAAGACTCATCATCAAAAGAAGGTGGTGGAGGTGATCGTCTAAAGCTTGCCAAATCTGCATGCAAAGCCTAAATCTCCGTGAGCACGTCCACCAAAAGCTGACCATAAGCCGCCTAAACGTTCATAACAGTGTCCAACATACGACAAATGCTTGAATCATCCGAAGTAGAAGGTGGAGGAGCAGCAGCAGCAGTCGGATCACCTGAAGAAGGAGGAGGAGGAGGTGCAACACTCGAAGAAGACTCAGCTCTAAGGCGTTTAGAGCTAGCTCTCATCTGAGCAGCTCTTTGCCTAAGGAAGGTGGCACCCATAGGAGCTATAATGTGTATAGGCTCAGAAGCAGGAAACTCCTCTAAACCTAAATGCAATAAAATTCGATGAATAAAAAATGGAAAGAAAAGAGCATGAGCAGAAGAACTACTCCTATGAACCTCAACCAAGGATCGAATGAAAAGATGAGGAAAACTCATAGGAGCATCAGTGACAAGGGCATACAAAAATGCACATCTCTCGATAGGAATGGTGTGCAAGTGAGAGATGGGCCAGATTGAATGGCAAGAAATCCGGAAAAACAAGTAATGAATCTCGGTCAACTCATGAGAAGTGATTCGAGGATCAGTACCCCACTGAATGGAAGTACCAGTCAAATATGACATAATGTCATCAAGTGGAGGTGACTCATCATAAGGATACACAGGCTGCTGTACCTTAGGCACCCTAAGAGCAGAGGCCACTACCGAAGGAGTAATGACATACTCTTCACCCTGTATCCAACTCTTCACAAACTAAGTGTTGGAATCATTGGAGTGGACAAAGAGGTTTGAGTAGAACTCTTTAATCAAGGTAGCCAGAGGAGGATGGTCTATATTCATCAAAGGCAACCAGCCCCTACGCTCAAAATTTCTCCTAATTTCTAGGTCAAGCTCATCTAAAACAACTTTTCTCTCAGCCCACACAGATCTAAGAATGTTCAACTTCTCATATGTATCCTGGTTTTTCTCACTGAGAAACCTCTCACTATCAAAGGCTAGAGTAGAAGAGAAGGTGGATGTCCTATGGGCTCTAGTCTTCCTAACCATGATGCTAAGGATTGGAAATGATAGACAGAAAAGAGACAAAAGAAAAAGAAAAAAAGAAAAAAAGAAAAAAAGAAAAAAAAAAAAAAAAAAAAAAAACCAAGGGCAGACTGCATCAGACAAGGTTAGAGCACAAGAAAAAAAAAAAATCTATATGATGCATGAACAGTATTAACACATGATGCATGCTCTAATGCATTGAGAACAGCTTAATTAAACTTTAAAAACACAGAATTGGCTTGAACATAGAGTTTATAACAAAAACCCCAAATTTTGAAAACCCACTTTCAAGAAGCCAAACAAATTGATCAATTTATCATTACACAAGTTAGATAACAGTATATAATGACAAAATGAATCAAAAACACAAGCCAATTTCACCAAATTAAGCTTAATTGAACAAAATCCCCAATTTGGGTTGTTTAAAGCCCTAGGATTTTCAATTCTTCCCAAATCACAAAATTGATCAAATTAAACTATGAGGAACATGTTTACATCATCCAATAACAAAAACCCATTGATCAATTGTGAAAGAAAACATCTCAAACATCAAAAACCCCAAAAACTCTTAGGTCCGAAAATTTCCCTAAAATGCATGAAAAAATGCATGAAAAATGAAATTAAACCAAAAAAGAAAGGGTAGAATGGTCTTACCGGTGCTAGACGACAAAAACCTTGAGAAAAAATTGAGGGAAAATGACAAAAATTTTCTTGAGTTGGATCGGTCGAAGAGAGAGAGCCAAAAAGCTTTTTGAAAAGTTTTGAAATAGTGAAGAACACGTGAAAAGCTTATGTTTTTTAAAAACTCTCTGAACGATTTTCAATCGGTCGAAAAATAGGTTCAATCGGTCGAAAATCACATTCGATCAATCCAGCATCAATCGAACAACGATCGAGTTAGGCAGATTCAAAACAAATTTTTAATCGCAATTTCGATCAGTCGAACAACAAGTTCGATCAATCGAAAATCTGGAAAAATAAATTTTTGAAAAACATAGCATTTTAATGCAGAAACTCCTCAAAACACAATGTTTTATGAATAAAATGCATGAGTATGAGATGAAAAGTTTTCAAAAACCCTTGAATTTACCTAGATCTTCCAAAAACAAGATTTTCAATCAATTTGTCCTCAAATCTCAAACTTTAAACACATTTTGCATTAAAATCAAGGAACATTTAATCTTGGATGGCCACAACAAGATCACACACAATATAATGTACCAAGTTTAGCAAAGAGTAACTTGTGTAGTGTGTGCAACTAGCAAAAGCTTGAGATACATGTGAGGTGATAAGTAAATAGTGATCAATTACAATTTCTACAAAATTTATCACATAAATTGGAAAGAGACTATCACCTAACGAGGTACATCATATACCTCTCACATCTCTTAGAATAAAAGCTTGCAATCATGTAAGTTTCTTAATTTGCCTCACAATGTACACACCAATTTTATTTGATTTGAAATTTATTAAAATAGCCAAGATAATGTACACACCAATTTTATTTTATTGTGAAGTAATTATAGTCCAATAATGTACACAACAATTTTAGCATTTAATCCGAGGCTACACCTTATGTTCTTTTTGTGCATGTGCTACATTTTCTCGAGCACAAAATCTTATGATATGCACTAAGGTGTTCATGATTGGCTAGTAAACAATGGTGAGATGGTTATTTATGCCTTTCTCATTAAGTTCAAGTCCAACAATCAAAGGCATGTAACTTCAAGATCAAGATCATGTGATCAAAAACTATAAACAACTCCCACACAACATGCACTATAAAGTTCAAACTAGTAAAGTGCAAAAAAAAAAAAAAAAGCTCATCCAAGCTAAACAAGGTACACAAGCATGTTATGTAAAGATAATATAGCCAACCTTGATTTCAAATCCAAGAAAAATAATGCAAAACACATTTTTCTTCCCTTTTCCTTTTTTTTTTTTTTTTATTATTATAAAAAATAACAAAAACAACCTAGTATGGAATGCATGAATGTTATGCAATGCAAATCCTAGAAGAAAACAAAGAAAGCAAAACAACAAAGAGGAATGGTCACAAAGAATAGAGAGAAGAAGCACAAGGACCATGTCAGAAAGACTCAATTAGATCGAGCCTTTTGCATCCAAAACTTTTTAGATGCAACTCTTGCATTGGAGTTATTATTCAAAGTAGAATGCTAAGCAACTCCAGGATTGGAATAAAGGTTTAAAGCCTTTACCAATTCACCAATAAGTACCATAGGATCTTGTGCTTGAGGCACAGGTACTTTTGGCTTATTTGTTCGCTTAGTAGCTTGCAACTTGAAACAGTTTGGACGAATGTGCCTAGACTTTCCACAAAAATGACAAACCCATGCAGGTCTATCATGCAACTTGTCCTTAAGAGGGTTAGGAGTCTTAGGTTTAGACTCTTTGAGATCAACCCTAATTTTCCTAGGAGGTGTAACTTCTGCTGATTTGACAATCTCACTCACGGGAGGCTCAGAAGAAGAAACAAAATTTGTGGAATGATTCTTAGGCACAGAGATGCTATCTTCAAAACCTAGACCAGTTTTGTCTAAGGGAGACTTCTGAATACTCAACATGTGTTCAAGTTTAGAACTAGCAGACCTATTTGTTTGTTCTCTAGCAACAGATAATTCAAGATCTAAATTCTTAAATTTATTAAGCAACAACATGTTCTCAGTCTTCACCTTATCAAGCAATTCATTGGCATCAAACAATTTTATGAGCAAATTCTTCTTATCAAGTTCAAGAGAAGCAATTTTCTGTAAACCTAAATCAACATTCATAGCATTCTTTGCAGCAACCTTGCAAAGCTTATTATAGGCTTCTTGCAAATCAGCATTCTCAGAGAGTTCCCCATCAGAAGGGTTCTCATTAACCACAACACTTTCATCAACTACAGCAGTAGCTGTGAAAACAATGAAGTTTCCATCCTCATCACTACTAGACTCATTATTAGAAACTTCATCATCACTAAGGGTTACAGCCATAGCCTTACCCTTTGATCTCAAGAATGTAGGACATTTTGATTTCACATGACCATACCTTTGACAACCAAAACATTATTGACCCATAGAATTATTAGAGGTTTAACCTATTTTCTCTTTAGGTTTTTCATTATTGTTCACTTTAGTAGGTTCATTCCTCCTAAAATTTCTAGGTTCAGCAGTGTTTTTACCTCTAGCCTTTTTGTTATTGTTCCTAAGAAAGTTTCTAAAGTTCTTGGCAAGGTAAGCAATCTCTGTAGCAGAGAGTTCTTCATCAAATCCATTCCCTTCAACATCATCAACTGACTTAAGAGCCATTGATTTGGATTTGTTTTTCTTGGGTAGGTCTAACTCATAGGACTGAAGAGATCCTACAAGTTCATCAACAGGGATGGAGTCCACATCCTTGCTTTCAGTGATGGCAGTCACTTTGGGTCTAAAATATTCAGTCAAGGGTCTAAAATCCTCAATCAAAGATCTAAGTATCTTCCTAACAATCTTAGATTGATCATAGATTTCACCCAAGTTATAAGTAGAGTTAAAAATATCATTCAATTTAGTATAGAATTCATCAAAACATTCATCATCAGACATTCTAATACTCTCAAATCTAGTAGTTAACTGCTGCAGTTTGTTAATCTTAATTGCCTTTGTGCCTTCATGCACAGTTTGGAGAATATTCTATACAGTATGAGCGACCTCAACATTAGAGATTCTCTTGAATTCCTCCATAGAAACAACATTAAAAATAGCATTCATGGCTTTGCTATTAAAAGTAGCTGCTTCTTTCTGAGAAGTTTGCCACTCACTAACTGGAGTAGTGGGCTTCTCCCATCCATATTCAACAGAATTCCAAACTCTCTTATCAATAGATTTCAGGAATGCTTTCATCCTTACTTTCTAGTAGGCATAGTTGTTCCCATCAAAGTGAGGTGGGATCACAAGAGAGTGACCGTGCTCCATGACAATAGGGGTCAAGGATTAACTCTTAGATCAAAGGATCTAAATACTAGAGCTAACCCGCTCTGATACCACATGTACATTTTTAGACCCCTTAAACACAAACAGATTAACTTAATTATTTAACCAAGTGATTAACTTAGGTAAATTATACAAATCTAGGTTAACACAGATAAATCATATCATTGAAACAGTGCGGAAAATAAAGAACACAACGATATGATAACCCAAGAAAACCAAACCGGTAAAAAACCTGAGGAGGATTTAACCTAGCTATCCTCAAGGTAAAACAAATCCACTATGAAAGAATTGAAGTTTTACAATAGCGACTTAGACCACTAACATCCTATTGCTACCTCGAGTAGAAAACTTACTACCACGACCACGTGACAGCTCCGAGTCCACAGACTATTTCTTTCTTGGATTCACAGCAACCATAAGTACTCCCACTTGTGTTTTTCTTTAAACTCTTTATGCAGCAACTGAAACGATCACCAAGCTCTCGACATCAATCTCTCCAGTTAAAATATGTATGATGATAGATAAATCCTAAGCCCCATCCCTTCACAGCCAAAATTTATCTAAAACACAATAAAAAATTTCTGTGGTTTTCAGAGATGTAAACGTGTAATGTAATTTAAGATAAAGGGATAATGATGTCACCATATACTACTATTATTATATGTACCATTATTATTGTCAAGCCTTGGATTATTCTAATACTATCTCTATAAAAATTGAAGCTTTTTTTTTTTTTTTTGGGTGAAAAAATTGAAGCTAAATTTAACGTAACTTTTACTTGATGAAATGACAGAGTTTCTTAAAATATGAAATTCCATAACTATTATATTAATTTTCTTACATCTTTTACAAATTATTTTACACACAAACAAACACACACACATACATATATATATATATATATATATATATATATATATATATGGGGGATAATATAAGACACCTAATCAGCCTCTGAATTAGTTTATATTTGTCAATGTCATCAATAAATTATGACAATAATTGGTGGATGATTAAATAAACTGCTTGTTCTTTAAGCAATCAAGGTTTTAGGGTAGTTTTTTAATCAATATAATTTTTTAAGTATTCAAGTTTAATTCTAATTATTTTCATCCGAACATTTTATCTAATTTAAGTAAGATTAGATTTCATTCTCAATCAAAGTTATCAGGTTCAAGATCCTACACGGGATAGATGAGATGGTTTGGGAATCGGCATGAGAAATATCGTAAGATCCTACTTTCTGATTTTTAAAAAAAAATACATAAAATTATAATTCATAATATATATTAAAGAAACATTGAAAAAAATGTAAAATTTTGACACAAATTACTAATAAAAGGAAAAAGTATCAAATTACAAATGCATAAACAAAGTTCAAAAGTTACAACTCACAAATACCAAGTTCTAAATTCTAACACCACAAATATACATAATGTCTCACATAAACAACACAAAACAACTAACAATTCCATTAAACAATTACCAAGATAGTAAGATCAAATAATCTTTCTAACATGGGGAAACTATAATCAGTGAGTGTTTGTTGGGAAACTATAATCAGTGAGTGTCTGTGTTAGACAATTAATTAACTAATCAACATCAGAATTACGAAAAAAAAAAAAAAAAAAAAAAACCATCGTCGGTGTCAATGGTTTCTCTCAAAGTGGCGCCATCGTGCTCACACTCGCTCACTACACTCTAGTCTCTTATCTTCTCTTCTCTTCTCTTTTGTCTTTTGTGACCTTGTTGATTAGGTTAAGCCCTTAAGGTGACATGAGACATATGATTTTTTTTTTTGCATTGTTTTAATGTTTTTTTTAATCAATTTGAGCTAGGGCCGCTAAGCTAATCTTTTTATATATATGTTATATATATAAATATATATATATATTTTTTATTAAACAGTTACCAAGATAGTAAGATTTATCAAATAATCTTTCTAACATTGGGAAACTATAATCATTGAGTATTTGCTGAGAAAATATAATCAGTGAGTGTCTGTGTTAGACAACTAAGTAACTAATCAACATCAGAATTACAAAAAAAAAAAAAAAAAAAAACCATCGTCGGTGTCAATGGTTTCTCTCAAAGTGGCACCATCGTGCTCACACTTGCTCACTACACTCTAGTCTCTTATCTTCTCTTCTCTTCTCTTTTGTCTTTTGTGATTTTGTTGATTAGGTTAAGCCCTTAAGGTGACATGAGACATATGATTTTTTTTTTGCATTGTTTTAATGTTTTTTTAATCAATTTGAGTTAGGGCCGCTAAGCTAATCTTTTTATATATATCTTATATATATATATATATATATTTTTTTTTAAGTTCAACCTTTAGGCTCCATTTGAAGGCCCAAAAAAGGAAAAAAATAATTGAATTTTCCTTCATAGCATAGGATCTTTAGTATCACTATAGGATCAACATTTCATATGGATTTCCTCTCAGTAAAGATCCTAATAAGATTTAGGACCTTTTAAGGATGTAAGATTTTAGCATCTTAAGATCCAAATTGGGATACTAATAACCATGTTCTCGATCAACTTAGCTTTTGACCAATTCCACTATTGCTAAAATTTTGAATGTTAATATTGGTATAATGTCAATACTGCTATAAGATGAGAGTATCACCACTAAATGTATTACAAGTTTTACTATATAAAACTTACAAACTGATATGGTAATGAATGTAATTGGTGGATTTCAACCACTCATAACTGAATTTTGAATTGTCTATTTCTAATTGGAGATACGTCAGTTTATAAGACTAATGTAATAAAAATTGTAGCCCTATTAAGAGGATAATTTTAAGTAAAATTATGGAGTCTCCGTGGTCAATGAAGAGAAGGGTACCAATCAACTTATACAGTTATACTACTACCTTCTCAAAAAAAATTATACTACTAAGAATCCAAATCTATCATTATTTATTCATTAAAAAAAATTATTCAAAGTCTCATACAACTTAAATTCATGGGGAAAAAAGTTCATTGCAAGTAAGATTTTTGGAACAAACAAATTATAAATTGAATTTCACTCTATTAAATAGGTTTAATTTTATTAAAAATAGGTTTAACTTTATTAAAAAAATATTATTTTTTGGTTTCGCAAAATAGTAGGTAAAATAAAGCTTTCATTTGACTAGAGATACGTTGTCCAGGTCACAGGTGTGGCTTTCATCAGGTCTTCTAAACTATTTCCAAACTTAGATAGTGACAGATTATTATAATCAATCAAATCTAACGAGATCAATGATAACATTTCTTTATGTGGTGTTTTGTTTTACATTGCAACATATAAAATTTTCCCCAACAATCCGAGATGCTTAAGTTAATTGTTTGATGCTGCATTTGAATTCTTAATAATGAATAAGAAGATCCTACAAAAAGCAACCACCTCGTAACCTCGTTGAAGATTGAGTTAAGTAAGTCAGGGCAAACACCTCTAGATCTCACAAGAGATTCATACACACAGCATAAAAAACAACAATAAAATGTGACTAGGGTTTTTCATTTTATACTTAAAGCAAAACATAAAACCCTACACGTCATATAGGCTTGGGCTGAGTTGGAAAAATCTGCAGAAAAAAAATCTGCACGAGCTTCGATCAATCGAGTCTAATTTTCGATCAATCGAGCCTTGCAAAAAGTGAACAGTAATTTTCTGCAATTACTCGATTCCAACTTTACAATAAACATACTTTGAGCAGTCTAATTCTAGACTCTAAGTTTTGATCATGATTTGCCAACATTACACATTGAAGTTCTAAAACATTTAGACCTAAATCCTTAGAACCTAACAATTTTATCTCACTTTTAGTGCTCTATTTTATCCTCTACCTATTGTAATGTGACACATGCATTTTATTTTCTCACATAGTAATCAAAGTTTGTGAAGTTTATTATATGCAAAATTTTGAATAAAAATTTTTGGTGGGTTAAAGTAGAAAAGCCTAGTAAATTTTTACTTTATTTTTATTATTATTATTATTTGGATAATTCAATAGTCCGCTGCATAGTAAAAGTATATCATCACGGACCATGCCTGAAAGTATATCATACTGCAACCATATTTGGGAATTTTGTGGAGTTAAGGGTTGTGAGGTATATATGGAATAATGTTATATTAAGATTGTTAGGACATATGTGAATCATTTTAGGAACATATGTCAATATAGAATTGGCTAATCCTTTGACAAAACACATTTTACTTGTAATTGGGTAGATCTAGGATGTGTTTAATGCTTCAAGGAACAAGGTTTCAAGTCCAAGTGTTAAAACCATGCAAGTCTGTCCAAGAAACAAGTGAAGAAGTGTTGGATTTTAAAACTCGACAGATAGCTTGACAAATAGTATCTATCGAGGTTTAAAAGGCAATTTAGCCCGATGCTCAATAGCTGCTCGATAGATACCTTATCTATCGAGATTTAAGAAAATTAGTTTTTTAGATCTAATTTCACTCCAATCCGTGTATAAATGTTTGGGCTTTCTTTTCTCACAACCCTAAACATATATAAGGATTGTTTTAAGGGCCGTCACAGCTGACGCACCACAATGCAAAAGTTTTTCACAAGCATATTACCCTAGGTCATCTTTCTCTTGAAGAAGCTGCTACGTTTGTACGCCGTAGGGTTTTGTAACCAAGGAGCTTCGTAATCTTCATCGTGTTGATGAATTGAAAAACTTTGCAGCCAATATCTTTCTCAAGTTAGTGTGTAAGCCGCATACTGGGATCCGCGCATCGAATTGGTTAGTCATGTAATGGGAGTCGTGCATTGAAAGGAGAGATTGTCACTACGGAACAAGTCCAATTGGGTATTAGGGTAAGGGTTCAACTGTAGGTTGGTATAATCTACTGAGGTTCATTTACTTGTAACCGTTTGTTGTGATAATAGTGGATTCTCGGAAGTGGTGACCTTAAAATCACCCAGTGAGGTTTTTGTTGTGTAGGTTTTCCCCATTCGTAAACAAATCACCGTGTCAATTTAATTTCCGTTGCATATTAACTTAGTTGGTGATTTGTTTGTGCTACCACGCTTATTACATGCTAATTAAATTAATTAATTAACTTGGCTAATTAATTGGTTAATTCATCACAATGGGTCAATACATTCTTGGCCTATCAAGTGGTATCAGAACGGGCACACTCTCATTAGGTTTAATCTTTGCTGTGTGATCCATTGACCCATGTTTGTCATGGATAGAGGACAATCTCTTATTATACCTCCATTATTTGATGGCACTAACTATGCATATTGGAAAGTACGCATGAAAGTTTTCTTGCAGTCATTAAATGAGAAAGTATGGCAAGCTGTGGAGATAGGCTGGACCAAGCCTGAAGAAGTGCCGGCTGATTGGGATGATGCTAAGATCAAGACGGCAAATTTCAACAGCAGGGCATTGAATGCGTTATTTAGTGTTGTCACGAATGAAGAGTTCAAGAAGATATTCTCTACTGAAACTGCAAAAGAAGTATAGACCATGCTCTAGACAATTTATGAAGGAACTAAGGCTGTTAAGGATTCAAAACTTTAGAGACTTACCACGAGCTTTGAAGAGATTAAGATGGAGGAGGATGAGTCATTCGATGAGTTCTATGCCAAACTCAAGGACATAGTGAACTCAGCCTTTAATCTTGGGGAAATCATTCCCGAACCCAAGATTGTTAGAAAGGTGCTCAGATCTCTACCTTAGAGATTTCATGCCAAGATCACCGCGATTGAGGATGTTAGGACATATGTGATTCAATAATAGGAACATATGTCACTATTTTATGTAATTGGCTAATCTTTTGACAAAACGCACTTTACTTGTAATTGTGTAGATCTAGGATTGTTTAATGTTTCAAGAAACAAGGTTTCAAGTTCAAGTGTTAAAACCATGCAAGTCTATCCAAGAATCAAGTCAGAAAGTGCAGGATTTTAAATATCGACAGCTAGTATCTATCAAGGTTTAAACAGAGCTGTTTCAGCCCAAGGCTCGACAGCTACTCGACAGATAGGGTATTTGTCGAGATTTATGAAGTTTTGATTTTCATCCAATCCGTGAATGTATGTTTGGGTTTTCTTTTCTCACAACCCTAAACATATATAAGGATTATTTTAAGGGCCGTAAAAGGAGAGATAAGTTGCACAAGAGCATAATTCCATAATGTGAAGAAGAGTGTAACCGGAAACCTAGTTTGCCCTAGTTCTTGAAGAAGCTGTTGTGTTTGTACACTATAGGGTTTTGTGACTAAGCAACTTCATGATCTTTATCGTGTGATGAACTGAAAAACTTTGCAGCCAACATCCTTCTCAAGTTGGTGATTAAGTCGCGTACTGGGATCCGCGCAATTGGTTAGTCACGTACTTGGATTCGTGCAAATGATTAAGTCATGTACTGGGATCCGCGCAATTGGTTAGTCACGTACTAGGAGCCGTGCATTATAAGGAGAGATTGTCACTACAGAACAAGTTTAATTAGGTATTGGGGTAAGGGTTCAACTATAGGTTGGTATAAGGTACTGTGATTCATTTACTTGTAACCGCTTGTTTTGATAATAGTGGATTCTCGAGAGTGGTGACCTTAAATTCACCCGGTGGGGTTTTGCCTCAGTGGTGTTCCCCATTTGTAAACAAATCACCCGTGTCAAATTTATTTTTCGCTGCATTTAGTTATTTGGTGATTTTTTTGTGCTACCACGCATATTGCATGCTAATTTGATTAATTAATAAACTTGGCTAATTAATCAATTAATTCATCAAAATGAGTCAATTCGTTTTTGGCCTATCAAGTGGCATCAGAGCAGGCACACTCTGATTATGGTTGATCTTTGCTGTCTGATCCATTGACCCCTATTTGTCATGGATAGAGGATAATCTCTTATTATACCTCATTTATTTGATGGCACTAACTATGCATACTGGAAAGTACGCATGAGAGCTTTCTTGCTATCTTTAGATGAGAAAGTGTGGCAAGCTGTGGAGATAGGCTGGACTAAGCCTACGGAAGCGCCGACCGACTGGTATGATGCTAAGATTAAGGCGGCAAACTTCAACAGCAGAGCATTGAATGTGTTGTTCAGTGCAGTCAGAAATGAGGAGTTCAAGAAAATATACTCCACTGAAACTACAAAGGAAGCATAGACCATCCTCTAGACAACCTATGAGAGAACCAAGGCTGTCAAGGATTCAAAGCTTCAGAGGCTCACTACAACCTTTAAAGAGATCAAGATGGAGGAGGATGAGTCATTCGATGAGTTCTATGCCAAGCTCAAGGACATAGTGAACTCAACCTTTAATCTTGGGGAAACCATTCCTGAACCCAAGATTATGAGAAAGGTGCTCAGATCTCTACCCGAGAGATTTCATGCCAAGATTAATGCCATTGAGGAATCAAAGGACATCGACAAAATTCTTTTAGCTGAACTGGTTGGAAATCTGCAGACCTATGAGTTGGGTTTAACAAGGATCTAGAAATCGAGCAAGAGCAAAAGCATGGCATTGAAGGCCAAGAGCAGTGATATTGATGAGTCTTCAGACGATGAGAATTCTAAGATGAAGTCCTACATTACAAGGCAATTCAAGAAGTTCATGAAGAATGCCAATGGGAAGGGCTTCAACAAAGACCATAGGCAATCTAGTTCCTCACAGTTCAAGAGCCAAGACAAAGGGAAGAAGGATGCTAGGGATGGCGGTCAAGGAAGCTAGGGATGACGGTCCGTACATTGTTCCCTTAGGACTTAAGTGTTTTGGGTGTCAAGGTTTTGGACATGAAACAAGAGTGCCCTACGTATCTCAAGACTGTTCGGAAGAATAAGGCACTTGCTGCTACGTTGAGCGACACTGAGCCTGAGGATGACTCCGATAATGAGGATGAGGGAATCTTGAATGCCTTCACTGCCATTGTCAATCCTACTAAGGGGATTGTTGAAGATGTGGATGAAGAAGAGGACTTGGTGGATTCTAAGTTTGAGAAAATGGATAATCAAGATGATATCCATACAGCCTATGAGAAATTGTACAAAGTTTCTGAGAAGCATGAGAAACTTTATAGGCTGGCCACCAAGAAGCTCAGTAATGTGGAACTTGATCGAGAAGAGCTTTCCATAAAGTTTGATGAAGAAAATCATACCATTGGAGCACTGAGATTTGAGAACAATTTCTTGGCTGAGAATACCAAGAAGCTTGAAGCAGAACTGTTCTAAGTTAGAGTCCAGTTGAAAAGGACTTCAAGTGCAAAGCTCGATGAGATGCTAAATCTTCATAAATCGGCTTCTGATCGAACCAGTTTAGGATATGATTTCTCTTCTCCTAGTATTGCTTCTACTAGTACTACTGTTTTTGTTCTTCCTACTAATAATATTGAAACTGAGAATAATGATGTTAAGAATGAATTAGCTAGTGAGAACGTAGACAAGGGTAAATCTATCTTAAGAGCACCCCCTAAGCTTGATAAGAAAGAGATTAAGAACCCTAGGGCTAAGAAGGGAAACTCTTAAAAGCCAAAACAGAAAAAGCAGCATTTCTGTCATCACTGTGGCGTAGCTGGACATACTCGACCTAATTGCTATAAATGGTTAGCCACTCAAAAGAGCAATAGTATGATTGTGTCAGGAGATCAGAATCAGTTTCCATCCTCTTTTGCTTCTCTTAGAAATCTTCTCAAAGCCCTCATGTTTCTTTCGAACTTGAATGGTTTTAATTCTTCCCCCTCACCGCTGGTTCAAGGGTTTGCTAAATGGAAAGGTTCTTCCAATGTGTGGAAGGAAAATGACTCCAAGTGATTCCATCACTTATTCTCTCTCTCCCCTTGTTATTTTTGTTTGCATTGCTTGTGTGTTTTTGCTTTACTGTTTTGAGTCAGTCTAGTTTTATGCATTGTTTTGTTTAACTTGTTTTTGTTTGTTTTCTTTTCAGTTTTGGTTATTTTGTTTTTCATATAAAATTTAAAAAAAAAATTGAAAAATCAGAAAAATACAAAAACAATGTGTGTTTGTGTACATTGGTACTTGTGTACCTTGGATGACCATTGAAACAAAGTTTTCTAAACTTTATATCTCTTGTAACTTAGATGAGCATCTATATGCACAACTAAGCAAGTGAGTTTTGTGGCTTGTGTTTGTGATGAGTAAGGTTAAGTGATTTCTTGAACTTAACACTCGTATCACTCTTTTTGACGGGAAGGACTAGAAAATCCTAAGAGAAATACATAAATAACCATCTCACTACTATTGCCCACCAATCATGAAATGACATTTGTATGCTTCGGCATAGTAAAAGTGGAATGTCAAATGCTTAACATAATTGGGTATTTCTTTTCTCTCTCTTATATGCCCATGCATGGTTTGCTTAAAAGAAAAAATATGCAAAGAAAATAAAAGCAAAAAGAATAAAAATGCTTTATATATGATTGCAAGCGTGTCTTATAGGAGATGTGAGAGTTATAGGATGTACCTCGAAGGTGATAGTCCCCATCAAACAGTTATGATTGTGTATGAGTTAAAGTGATTTTCTCATATCTCAAATCGTCATATCATGTAGACACTTATGCAATCCTACGATGTTTTTCACACACGACACACAATATTCTTTGCTACTTTTGATACATGTGCAGGTACAATGTGATTTGGGCATCACAAGGTTTACATGTGTTAATGTATGCTCACTAAACTGTCTTGACTTGTTTTTGAAATATAAAATTGGTTAGACTTGTTTAGTGTGTGTGTGTGTGTGTGTGTGTGTGTGTGTGTGTGTGTGTGTGTGTTTTGGGATCTAAATGCTTATCAATTTTATTATTGAGAGATGTTTTTGAAAGCTTAAAATGTTGTTTGGATCCTTGGTTGAGTTGCATGTTTGATTACATTCATGTCTGTGTTTTTTTCTTCTTGAAAAACTGTTTTTAAGTAATCTCGACAGCTCCTCGACACCTGGCTTATCTATTAAGCTCTTCAGCTTCTTTTAATCGCAATCTCGACAGCTTCTCGATAGCTCCTCGATCCATCGAGAAAGTTTCTGTCTCCTCGATAGCTCCTCGATCCATCGAGCTTCTTTTTGCTATGGACACCTGCTCGATAGTTGCATCTGTCGACCCTTTAAGCTCGACACCTCTCGACACATCTCGATTTGTCGAGAATTACTGAGCTTCTATATATAGGGTCAGCGCGATTATGATCTCATTTACCTAGATCTCTCTCGACTGCTTCGTGTCTTTTCACCTCCCAAACCTCTTTCTCTCACTCCAAACTTCATCCTCAAGGATTTTTCGGCCTAAATCAAGTTTTTCTTCACTTGGTAAGGGTCTTAATCCTTCTTTTTCATGCATTTGACCTAACTTTTTGGAATTTTTTGAAAATTTTGGGGTTTTTCAAAATTGATGAAGTCGCCTTGATACACTCTCTACTGAGCTGTTTCAGGTGAACACCCATGTCGGCCATATTGCCAGACGGCAGGCTCGCCTTGGTGGCTTTGTGAAGTCTCTCTTTCCTCCTCCCAAGGCATCCGAGGACGATGATGGCTCCGACGACGACGATGATGATGAGGATGGAGATACTAGCTCTTCCAGTGCTGATGAGATGTCTGCTTGATACTCTTACCCTTTGTCACTCGTGACAAAAAGTGGGAGTAGTTTTGGATATGAGAGTAGTCATACTCATAGGGGGAGGGTTAGTATAGGAGATTTTTGTTAGGGGGAGTGTTTTTTTTTTTTAGGGATGTAGTGAGGATTTTATGTATCTTTTTCTTTTCTTTCTATTCTAGATACATTGTTCTTGTACCTTAGATCATGTGATCATATTGTGATAGCAAACCTTGTACTTGTTGATTTATATACATTTGAGGTTGTTATTACAGTTCTTTCACCTATCTTTACATGTGTTGTTTCTTTTCTCTCTTTATATACACATGTTTCTTATTTAATGTATGCAATCTATTATTTTTGTTTCACACTAAGATGCCTTGATGAGTTTTGTTTAAAGTGTTTCAAAAATACAGATTGTCAAAGTCTACTTGCCATAAACTCTCTTCTTGCAAAGTTTTTCAAGAGTTTGTGTTATGATAGATTTTATTGTATTTAACAAGTGAATATGAGTTGAGTGATTTATGACTTCTCTCATATGTTCATTTGTTTATTGTGGTTTTGTCACAGATTGCCAAATGGGGAGATTGTTAGGACATATGTGATTCAATAATAAGAACATATGTCACTATTTTATGTAATTGGCTAATCCTTTGACAAAACGCACTTTACTTGTAATTGGGTAGATATAGGATTGTTTAATGCTTCAAGAAACAAGGTTTCAAGTTCAAGTGTTAAAGCCATGCAAATTTGTCCAAGAATTAAGTCAGAAAGTGCAGGATTTTAAAGCTCGATAGCTAGTATCTATCGAGGTTTAAAGAGAGCTGTTTCAGCCCGAGGCTCGACAGCTGCTCGACAGATAGGGTATCTGTCGAGATTTATGAAGTTCTGATTTTCATCCAATCCGTGAATGTATGTTTGAGTTCTCGGGAGTGGTGACCTTAAATTCACCTGGTGGGGTTTTGCCTCGGTGGTTTTCCCCATTCGTAAATAAATCACCCATGTCAAATTTATTTTCCGCTGCATTTAATTATTTGGTGATTTGTTTGTGCTACCACGCTTATTGCATGCTAATTGAATTAATTAATTAACTTGACTAATTAATTGGTTAATTCATCACAAGGGGTCAATACATTCTTAGCCTATCAAAGATGAGGTATGAGATCTTCCCTATCCTTTAATTGTAATAGTTGAAATAAAATAAGGATAAAGTTTAGTTACAAAATTGGTTGTAGCCTAAGGTATGAGATCTTCCCTCTCCTTTAATTGTAATAGTTGAAATAAAATAAGGACAAAGTTTAGTTACAAAATTGGTTGTAGCCTTAGGCTACAATCTTACTCAATATATTTTTATTGGAGATGAATTTTGACAAATTCACCATTGGATTACATCTTATTCTTATATCCTCCATGCTTGCAAAATTTCAAGAAAATTAAAGATTAATAGTTATGTTATCAATAAATTATTTAAATTGCAAGTTTTTGTAGTTTAAAATTATTCATAAAATATAAGTTTATAAATTAAATAGTAAATAATATCCGATTAACACAAAATTTGACATGTGTATTAAAAGCATAAAGAACATGCAATTCAACGGTTAGATTTTCAAAATATATAGTAATGTTTATTTTATTAAGTAAGGTTGTAGCCTTAAGTTACAACTAGTTTTGTAGCTAAACTTTATTTATAAAATAAAAGTATATTAAGATGATGCACTTCTATTTATAGAAGGTATTTTTTTCGTAAAATAAATTATATATGTGTTTTTTATACGATGACAAATGTTTGTCCACCAAAATGGGATAGATTGTAGGTTGGAATCTCTCCAAAAGGACTGTGTTCTGACCTTTATATATATTACATGGTTGTCTCTCCCTTCTGGAAAATTTCAAACCACTACTACTTCAACAACTAATTAAGTTAGGCACCTTACGCTTGACAGTCTGGGAAGTTTGATTTTTAAGCAATCACCAAGACATGCAGGACATATTTGTAACACGAAGCTTTGATATACGGTATTTGGAATATGATATATCTTTTCTTTTTCTTTTTCTTTTTTAATTTTTTTTTATATATATACAAGATAGAAATTTTACTCTAACCTCATCTAAGTATATACATGTGTGAAGCTCCCTCCTGCAGACTTAAACCCCGACCTTTACTTCCCACACCGAACAAACACTTATATTTATGAAATGACTACCACACTAAAAGTGCACGATGGTTATGATATATCTTTTGTACAAAGAGAAAATCAGTCACTTGTAATCACTCTAATTGTATTTATTTAGATAGAAGATACCCATAGAATATCATTGAATTATATCAATAGTACGTACATATATTTGAAAAGTTATTCTTCTATCCAGCATTCACCAAACAAAGAAAAGCTTATGATTCGAACATAGTACAGGATTGTTTTTGATACGAGTGACAGTTTGTGAAACGCTTCCTCAGTGGGCTACAGTACCTGCTTCTGCTTCAAGTTTATGACACGTACACTAAAGCTTACTGGAAGCCCACCCACCAACCCAGTGTTTGGGAGCACATGGTTACTTTTATGTTAATATATCAACTTCAGCTAGATCAGTACAAACTATTTGTTTATTTCATTGCTTATGATTAAATATGTACATTTAATGGAGCCTTAACCTGCACTAATTATCAAAGCCTCTGAAGTTTATGAATTATCAAGTAGTGCCCCCACATTATTAAATTAATTACTACGTAGACAGAATTTTATTATTATTTAATTTATTGATGGAACACAAAAGAACAAATAAGATAGCAGACGAATATATACGCAAAGAAAAAAAGAAAAAAGAAAAAAAGCAAAAGGATATTTACGTATTTCTCAACATTAAAAGATATGACATGTCACATATGCTTCAAGAGTGAATGTGAATCAATTATACACATTAATCCTGAAGAAAGCCCATTATAAGTACCTAACGTAATAATTGTTGTACGATCTCAGTATCCATGGTTTAAAGAGTTTGAATATTTTTGCAGTATGCTAAAATCATTTTGTGATATGATATTCTGCTTTGATTTTATTGTCCGCTTTTGCTCTTTAGTTTGAAGTGATTCTGTTAGGTATGCAGTATGCTCACACGTCAGTGAAATTTCATATTGAATTATAATGAAAAACAGGAGTAATTAGTATAACATATATAATTTGACATAAATACAAAAAAGTAGTTTAAGTTTTTTGAGTTAAGTGATGTTGCTATAATTATTCTTAACTACTAAACTGGAGGCTCCCAACAATTTCAAGAAAAATGTTTATAACTCTAGATACCTAAATGGGCCATGGTAAGAATATTTTTTCTAGAAAGCCAATTCTAAGGATTTAGATGCCACCCTAATCAAATAAACTTTATAATCAAGCTATCTCAAAGAATTCTCTAAAGTGAGATTTTTCTGATACATTTTATACATGGAATTCAAAAGTAAATTTGGAACAATAACTTTACCTCCATAAAGTCACTCGTATTGTTTCACCAAAATTCATTATCAAAGAGGACTAGGGGTATTTTATTTATTCATTTATTTTTATTTTTTAGAAAAAAGATAGTGCATTTTATTGATCCTAATGAAAATCAAAATTACAACGCACTAGATTACATGGGCTAACTAACCAGACCTAAAGCCTTGACCTGTTATATCCTTTGCCAAACGTGCTTGGGTGTGTGCCACAAATTCCTCACTCTACCAATAGTTGCAAAGTTACTGGGAAAGATTAGTTTCAAGCACATTTGTAGAGGAATAATACTAGGAACACATCTTTTTCCATACCTAAATTCACACACTACTTATGATTGGGGCATAAATTGATACAACATGCTTAATTAGTTACTCGTGGTGGATCCAAGTAAAAGTACTGAAATATAATCACATGTTGACACATAAATAAGATGTAGATTTAGGCCCCCAAATTTTTGAAAAAATTCTAGTAATTTATCAGATTTTAAATACTTATATAGATTTTTATAGATTGAGCTCCCAAAAATTTAATTCTCCCCAAATTTGAGCTAAAACATTGATCTCTCAGAAAAAAATTAAGTCACTAGTAGTCTCTTAAAATATATCTGGCTTAGGTGGCCCCTTAAAAGCAAAAAGTTCTTCTACTCCTTTTTTTAACCCCCAATAATAAAATTGGCTCTCAACAATCAAATCCTTTTAGTTTCTTATGAGTAATGCATGTCATTTATAATTTTCAATTATTTGTAACACTTGATTAAAACTTAAAATTGCTAAATTCATTATATTGCGTAAAGGAATAGGTTAATAAGAGATAATTAACTTTACATATAATAATACTTGAAAGAATAAAGAGAATAGAAAAAAAAAATACATCGAAGTAATGGTACCTTTGTTTGATAGCGTGCCAACATTAGAATTTTTTTAAAAATTACATTAAATTTGCTATAAATTTCACTATTTATAAATGACAATGGATGAATTTTATTCCATCTCTCAAAGAGAAATTGATGGGAGATACAAAATTACTTTTCAGGAATTTTTTTTTTTTTTAATTCTCATTTATAGAAAACTAGACAACTTTTTTTCTATAAAGTTGAAAATTTTGTATATAATAAATTTATAAGATATGGTTTCCTTTTGCATTACAAAGTTAAGAATTTATTTTTTCATACACACTAGTATATACTTATATATGTATGTATATTTATTTATATATGTGTTTTGAGTTTATCTTAAATCCTTTGAATAATGTATCAATACTATAATTTGGTCCCTCAAGCAAAATTTCTTGGCTTTGTCAGTGTCTGTACGAAAGGATGTGTCAATAGCTAGACTTTCCCTCCATCTGCACATGCAATATGCCAAAATATGGTAGTGCATCTTGTATTTTTGGAACAGTAACAAAAACAAACAATTGGAAAAACTCCTAAAGATAAGGTAATTTACTGGTTGAGTTTAAGTATGTACTATATCATATTTTTCTGGAATGGAAGATTGCACCACCAAAATTAGTTTTGAGGGAGTTCTAGAGTGTCTAGATTAGATTATGAGAATGTATTATCATAGTGATGAAATAACAATTCCTTCAAACCTTTGGGGCACAAGCAACAAAAACTATTGGAGGCATGTCGTGTCATAAATTTTGGAAAATTGTCCTTTTCCCTTTTTATCAACGTAAATCTAAAATTTACTCTGTATCGGTTGTCAATTATGATCTGCATCATGGTTGTTGTTGTTTACTCTGTATGGGTGTATTAATCTAGTTAATATGTATACTTTGCATTTTATGGCCAGCCAAAGGTTATTCCATCTACAAAAAAGACCCCCCTTTGAATGTCACACCTTCCCTACTAGAGAATGAGTTCAAGAAGTTTAATACAATGTTTGAATTTTCTGCCTCTTAATGTCAATTTATTACGAATCATGCTTCAGAATTTTCTGCATCTTGGTTCAAGCTTGCCAAACAGTGTAAGATAAGTTTTGGTGGTATTCCTCTTGAATGGAACACATAATAGTCCTAATATCAGTTATGTTTTCTGTTGTGGTATTAGGCAAGATAGTGGTGTCCTTGGCCATTACCGAGGCAGCTTGTACGCCCATGTTGCACTCTCGCATTTTTACCAAGACTGAAAAGTACCGTGACCAGGAATTTACCACTTGCAAGGTATTTAAAACTAATATTTTATCGATTTACCTCTATAAATTTATACTGTTATTTTTTTATTTTTATTTTTTAACTTTGCTATTAATTGCGGGAGGATCGGCCATTCTTTGTCCAATTTTGTGCAAATGATCCGGACATTTGTTAGAGGCTGCAAAGAGAGTGGAACCTTTTTGTGACTATGCTGACATCAATTTGGGGTAATAATTTCTTTTTTGTCTTTTCACTATTAGTGCGGTTATATAAGGTTGTTGTGAATTATACATCTTTTGCTGCATTGAGATTTTATCTTTGTTATGGTTGGCTAGTAGATTATAAACTAGTGCTGTTGAACTTTATTTGAGTATGGTACAAGAAAACTATGGTCTATTTTAGTCATGGGATGGTGACAAACAAAGTATTTTAGTTATGTTCCAATTTGTCATTGTTATGAAAAACTGAGTAGAATTTTATTATTTGAAGTCATTTTGAACTGGTCTATTTTATGCAACACTTGAGTTCACCTTCAGTAATCATGGGTCAGTACTCGCATGTGCAACCATTTTTACGCTTCCATGTAGGGTTATTTCATTAGACTAGTAACTAATAACTAAGAAGACTTAAAAACCTGTAGCACTTGGAAAGACTTGAAGTTGAAGGTGAGTGAAGGCCGTGAAAGAACTCTATAACAGGACTTGGAATGACAAAACACCTAGGATTTCATAAAGCATGACTGTCGTACCTCTTCTATTTATTATGTTACGCGGTGATTGACAATATTTCATTTCCTGTCAGCAGGCTCTCGCTTGATGAACGGTTCATGAACTTACTCTTCTGTCTCTCAAGATTTTGCTTTTTCGGGTGGTTGTTCCTAGGCCGGGTTTAAGCCCCGATAGCGAGTGTGATTAAACTAGTGGCCCTGTAAAATTTGTTCTTACATATGAAATAATGGCTCAAGTATGTTTCTTCATTTTTCCTTCCTCAGTTCTTCCATCTGTTTTCCTTTTTAGTTGCACTGTTTTTGGATTTTGGAATATTTCTATTTTATTTTATAATACAATTATCACTTTCCCAGGTTATATTTAATGGATCATTTGATCACATGAATATTGATGCTACCAGGTACCATCACTTAATGAGTAATTTCTCTTGTTGGCACTACTTAGTTATGTTCTTGAGTTCCACTGTATGAGTCAGCTTATATCTTCTTAAATAACTATAATTTATTGCTGTTTTGTTCCTTGGTTAACTGTGCTGTTAGTTATACTCAGTTATCATAAATATTTAGCTTCGAAATATATATATAAATATATATATATTGTGCATGATTGTGGTTTTTTTTTTTTTAATTAAATAAAATTTTATTTTGAGGGTCAAGAGACCCTTTAAATAACCTTATTTATCAAGGGTTGTAAATATAAATTTTTTAAACCTTGGTAAAAGGTTATTTAAGGGTCTCTTGACCCTTAAAATAAGATTAGAGCACTTGTTTTAAGGGCCATGAAGGTCGTTAAAATTTCCTTTTCGACGGTATATGTTTCGAAGGTTATCAAGGGTCAATTGGACTCTTAAAATAATTTTTTTCAAGGTTTTTTAATACTTTTTTTAAGGGTTTTGACCCTTGAAAAAAGTCAAATTTGTTGTAGTGAGAGAAGAATGATTAGGATAACAAACATATGACCTTCATTAGATTTTACATAAATTGACAATTAGGGTTGTAAGTTATATAAATTAGTGTGTAACGTCATGCATATGCACGAGTAAAATTTAAAACAATCACAATTACACGATTCAAATTATATATATATATATATATTTAGTAGACGTTGAAATTATACATAGTATTAGTTTACAACTTTTTTAAACTATAGAATTCTAAAATATTTAATGATTTCTCATTATATATATATATATATATATATATATATATGATTTAGAATTTTATTTGATTTAGACTCTTCGGTTTTTATACCCAATAATTCACTTGCTACAAAAATTAAAAAAATTAGATAACACGTTGCGCAAAGTTGGACCCCAACTAAAATCCAATTTAGAATTTAATTGGATTTAGACTTTTTATTTTTACACTCAATAATTCGCATGACACAAAAATTAAAAATTAGATGGGACAATTAAAAAAAAAAATTCTTATCTGCCTATGTACTAGTAAATTTGGTAATGTGGGGGCACTTGATAATTTATAAACTTCTGAGGCTTCGATAATTAGTGCAGATATATATGCTTCATTGTACATTTAATCATAGACAATGAAATAAACAAACAGTTTGTACCGATTTATCTGAACATGGTACATTAACGTGAAAGTAACCATGTGCGCCAAACACTAAGTTGGTGAGTGGGCTTCCAGCAAGCTTTAGCGTGTCATCAACTTGAAGCAGAAGCAGGTACTGTAGCCCACCGAGGACACGTTTCACAAATTGTCACTCATATCAAAAACAATCACAAGCAGGTCCTATGTTGGAATCATAAGTTTTTGTTTGATGAATGCAGGAAAGAATAATTAACTTTTCAAATATATGTACTAAACTAGTACTATTAATGTAACTACAATGATGCTATGGGAATCTTCTAAATAAAAACGATTATAGTCATTAGAAGTGACTGATTTTCTCTTTGTAGAAAGATATATCATATTCCAAATACCTGCCAAATATGTCCTGCATGTCTTAATCTTTGCATGAAAAATCAAACTTCCCTGCCAGTGCATAATGATGTAAGCAGCGTTTCAACTTTTTAATCGTCTGGCAACCAACAAACTAGAAAGTTCATGTTCAATTCATAGTGGTTTGCAATTTTCCATAAGGGAAAGACTCCTATGTAATATAAAGGTCCTAACCCTTTTTTTTTTTTCGGAGAGACTGATTTGTTGCATTTTGTCAACTCATACAAGATACCAATGTAATACATGTAGGGTTATCAGAATTGAGAACTTATACAGATCAGGGAGAGGGTTTAAGAATCGGATTGTAGGATTGATACAAAAATCGTAAGATATTACTTTCCGATTAAAAAAATTTACTAAAAATACCTATAATTATAATTCATAATATATATTAAAGAGACATAGAAAAAAAACAAGTAATTTTTGACGTAAATTAGTGAAATTACTAATAAAAGGCAAAGTTCCAAATTAGAAATATATAAACAAAGTTCAAAGTTCAAAAGTTACAACTTACAAAGTAACAAAAATTTAAAACAATACCCTATACTTAATTTTTACTATTTTCTATAAATAGAATTTGTATCATCTTAATATACTTTTATTTTAATTCAATTATTACAATAATAAGGTAGGAGGAATTTAAGTCATGGGTCTCCTTATAAAAGAGACTAAAAATGTCATTGAACTAAAACATCATGGGCATGGGCATCTTAATATACTTCTCTAAATTAATATTTGGTTTTCTCAAAGTTGATTTCATAATCATTTGGAAACTTTTTTTTTAAATTTATTTTTATTTAATTTTGTAATAATGTTAAACACTAAAAACTAACTAAAAATAGTTCACTATCAAATAAACTAAGAATAGTTCAAAGAATACATGCATTAAAAAGATCAACAAATTCCTGGGTGTCAACAAAGTAGTTCTCTCTCTCTCTCTCTCTCTCTCTCTCTCTCTCTCTCATTAATTCCCAAGTGTCAACAAAGTAGGGTAGAGGGGATTGAACCTTCTTTCTTCTTATAAATAGAAAAGTCAATACCATTCAATTACAAGATTCTTAGCTGTTGAAAGTATTCATTTTAAGCAACATAGTAATTGAATAAATTGATGATAACATTAAATGACCCGCATCAAAAAGTTCTTTGGACAAAATTTTTATAAAAGAAATCAAAACATTTCATTTAGAGTGATATTAGGGATACTATAAATTTTACTTTATAATCATTACAAACTAATGGGTTAACTAAAAAAAAAACTTTACAAGTTTATTTATTGTGTTGTTAATGTGATACCAGTTATATTTATTGTCACATCAATTTTATAGTATTTACATGATGAAATTGATAATAGTTTTAACATTTTTCTTCTAATATTTGAGGAATAAAGTGAAATTTGTGTTGTTCTTCTTGAAACAAAATTAGAGTCTAGCATTACTTTTTTTTTTTTTTTTTTTTTGTATTGTATCAAAAACCTAAGCTAGAATGTAATTTACAAACTTTGAGCTTGGCGTCACTTCTACAACGATCCCTCAACATTTAAAACATACAATTTACACCTTCAACTATTAAATCTTTCTGTTAACTCATTCAAAAAATACATCATTTGGACAAAAAATTGATATCGTTGTAATAATCATGTGTGTAAATTGCAAGTTTTGTATATCGAATGGCCGATTTAAAAGTGATTCCAAAATTAAGAGGCATGGAATGTATTTTAACAAATATTAATATCGAAATTTAGCTCCAACTATATCTGTGAGAGTTATGGTTAGGGGATAATATTATACTAATTTTCTCAAAATTTTGAAAATAGGCCTGCATAATTTCAAATTTCAGGAATAGGTATAGATTGCGACATTCTAAGGATCACAAACTTTTATTATAACGTGAAGATTTCCCATCATTTGCAATATATAATTATTTATACTTTTTTTGAGAGGATATAGTACTGACATTATTAAGAAAAAAAGATTTATAACATAAAAAGATTAAATTTTATAAGGATATTATGTAAAACTCAAGTTTTACACTCTCCAAACCCAACATGCCATATTATTTTATCACATATTAAATAATAGACACAACCCTACCAATCAATTGGCTAATATTTGGGTTTAATTAATACTATTATAATGAAAGAAATAGTCTTGTTGGTGGTAATTTGGAGGCCTTTCTTTATATGGGGGTCTTAGGCGACCTCCTCGTTCCCCTATAGCATAGAGCCAGCCCTAAGCCCACCCGGTTACCTAGAAAAGAAATAAAATCATTTTGTGTCTAGAAGTGTGGGATGAGACTTAAAAAAATTAAATAAGGTTCACAAGTTTGTGAGAGTCGCGCTCCATAGGACAAACCCACAAGATAATTAAGAACATTGGTTTATGAAATATTTTTAAAACTTTTATGGGAAAAAAATAATAATGGAATAATAACACTCCCCTCCTTTGAAGTTTGGGGAAATTACACTTCATCCCAAACTTGAAGGGAAAAAACACTTTCACTCCTTGATATCCGATTGACCAAACTTTCTTAAATTAATATTAAAAAAGTCATGTACTAACCTGTCATTTGTTTAAGGGCAAGTTTCAAGAATTATTCTTCATTTCAAAATTAAAATTCATTGTATTAAATTATTTATTGAAGTGTATTTTAAAATATTATGTATGAATTTTTTTTTTTTCAACGGGTTACGAAGAGATTTGTCATTACAAATGTTTTGGTACTTGATAAATTTGTATATTTATTCTAAATTTATCAGTTTATTTTTTATTAACTATGGTTAAATTTTTGTAAAGAGATTCTTATAGAAATTTAGAATATTTCGTTACTAATTTAAAGAAAATGGAAGATGTGTTAATTTTTTCAAAGCCGAAAAGAGGGGAGTGTTTTTTCCATTCATGTTTGGGGTTAGGTGTCATTCTCAAACCCTTGCGCTATTGTCTTGCACCTTTTTTTTGGTGGAGGGCAGAACAAAACTGCACATCGTTGTCTTGCACCTTTATTTGTCACGAAAGCATATCCTATTACAAGATGCTTTAATTGACTTTCATATAATAATGGTATAAATAATAAAAGTTCGAAAGTTTTTTTTTTTTTTTTTTTTTTTTTCACACTTTTTCAAAATACAAAAATACTTTAGCATATTTTTATAGTAAAAATTTTCAATAAAAAGGCTAAGAAAGTTGTTCCCAAGATAAATGTCTCAAGAGATGAAAATATTAAATAAAAGTATATTTTAGAATGCTTTTAATAAAAACAATTTTAACAAAAAAAATAAATAACAGTTGCGAAAAACATAAATACTTCGGTTGGTGAAAATAATAAAGGTTTAAATGCACTTTTAGTCCCTACATTTTGCATCTTTTTCATTTTGGTCCCTACATTTTCATTTCACCACTTTTAGTCCCTAAATCAATTAACGCGTTCCATTTTGATCCTTACTGTTACTCACTTAACAGAAATTGCTGATGTGGCAAACGGAGTGTACTGTTGGCACATTAAATGTTGACGTGACCAATAAAATAATATTTAAAAATGCCACGTCAACATAAAATAATAATTAAAAAAGACACATAAGCATCCACATCAACTTTTGATTTTGAAAATTAATTTATCTATTTTAACAAAATAAGAAATGAAAAAAAAAAAATTAGAACCTAAAATACACATGAATTCAAATCTGCCATCCTTTTCATCAAAAAGACAGAAGAGCACAAACCCAAAAAAAATCATACAAACCTAGAAAATCAAACAAAAGAACACAAGAAAATCAAACCTAGAAAAATCATAAATGAATATTGTACAAACAAAATCAATCCATTTATGTATATATACATAAACCAAATTATCCAAAACAAAATCAATCCACATATACCAACACAAACCCAGCTCAACCATACCAACACAAAGCAAAATTAAAATTAAAATAAGAACACAAACTCGGATTAAACATAAGAACACAAACTCAGATTTTCTAGGATTTTCTTACCCTTTCTTGTCAACCAAACACAAACACAAACTGATCTCCAACAAGAACACCAAAACATCTCAAACCTAGCAATCAACGATCAACAAACCCACCCCATGACCCACTCCAACAACAAACCCACCCTTTGACTCACCACCGAACCCAACCGACCACTGCTTCACAACCATCGACCACCACCACCGATTTTTGTTTCACAACTACCACCACACCGATCTCAGCCTCTCTCTAAACCCAGATCAAAACTATGGAAGGTTGTGGAGAGGGGAGGAAACAAGGAGGGGCGAGCAGAAAGGGGAATCGAGGAGGGAAAGACACCAGTTTGAGACAGAGAGACCTACCGAGAGAGAAAGACATCGATTGGAGCCACAGAGAGAGAGCAAAGCACTGATCTGAGCGAGAAGCTTGAGGCATTTGGGTTTGGGTTTGGGTTTGAGCAAAATCAAGAGATAAAGAGAATGGGTTAGTCAGAGAAAGAAAAAAAAAGCACCACAACCAATTGTGGTGGTGGCGGTGGCGATGAGCAAGGAGGTAGAGCTCGAAGCTTTTGGCCATGAACGTGTTTTGGAAGAGAGAGATCTCCGTTTTTTGGAAGAGAGAGAGGAAGCTTTGAGTTTTGGAAGAGAGAGGAAGCTTGGAGAATGTTTTAGAAGGGTTGGGGAAACTGGTTTTTGATAAGGAAGTTTTGGGTTGAAGTTTTTTTTGGGCTTGTGTTCATGTGATTGAATATTTTGGTTTTGGGATCTTTCTTGTTCATGTTTAAGATAAGACCAGATCTGAATTCATGTGTATTTTAGGTTCTAATTTTGTTTTTTTCATTTTTCATTTTGTTAAAATAGATAAATTAATTTTCAAAATCAAAAGTTGATGTGGATGCTTATGTGTCTTTTTTAATTATTATTTTATGCTGACGTGGCATTTTTAAATATTATTTGATTGGCCACGTCAGCATTTAATGTGCCAACAGTGCACTTCGTTTGCCACATCGGCAATTTATGTTAAGTGAGTAATGGTAAGGACCAAAATGAAACGCGTTAATTGGTTTAGAGACTAAAAGTGGTGAAATGAAAATGTAAGGATCAAAATGAAAAAAATGTAAAATATAGGAACTAAAGTTGCATTTACACCAATAATAAATGAAGGTATCTGACTAGTGCTTATTAGCCGCCCACTTTGCTTGGTGGGGCTCACAAGCTTTTTTCATAACACTTTTTTTTTTTTTGGTTAATAAAACCTTTTGTTCTCTACTGCTTTTCTTTGTTAAATTTTACATTGCAATGTTCAATTTGTCTACTTGTATGTCATCTACATGGATTTCATGATTTCATCACGTTCACACGTTGACAGTTGACTCCTAAAAATTGTTTATAAAGTTGCCTTAGATGCTTTTGTCTCAAATAAAATTTACACGCACTCATTGAGACATACCATATATGTTCCAACAATTGAAGCAAGAATATATATATATATATATATATATATATATATATAAATGTTCCAACCATTATTCATTAGAATTAATATTCATTATTATTTGCTACTTATATTCTTTTGTATACTATACATTATCATTTTCTTTTCGTTTTTTAAAGGATTGTGCACACTCTATCATTAAGAACTAGCTACAAATACCTACGCATATAATGATGGCGTTTATATTCAATTATTGATCTTGTAGTTGTTGGTCAAGCAGCACTGATAAACCACACCTTTTCTTATAATATTATATATCTTTAAGACCTTATTAGGGTACAAATATGATAAACAAATAAAAAATCTATCTTAATTATCAATGTTTATCAGGTGAAAATGGTAGGTCATGCGAACTACCACATACTTTAACAAATAGAATCTTGTAATGGGTTGTCGTTTTGCCTAATTTAGACCCAGAACTTTATTTATATTTCAATTTTAACTACCGTGAGAAAATACTTGTTAAAGACATGAAAATGGAAGTGGCTTGAGGTGTTTAGTAAAATGTAATGAATTAAGATTCGTATGAGAAATTAAATATTTAAGAAAGTCATGGAAAACAACTGAGACATTTCTTTTTGGAGTAATATGATGGATACATTTCTTTTTGGAGTAATATGACTGACACTACTATTATTATATCCAAATCAAAATAGACCCACGTCAACCATTGTGATTTTAGGGTACGTTTGGTACACTGAATGAGAATTATGATAGGAATTGTAATCTTTATTACTAGGAATAAAATGTGTTATAATGTAATAACTAAACTTATTCATTAGTTTGGTTGTGAGTTATAACATTAGAATGAAACTTAACATTTATTTTTGGAAATTTCTTACTCATACAATTATATTTCCTTAAAAATTGTTATTTTTAAATTTAAGAGAGATATGTGTTATTTTTTATGATTTTTTATTTTTATAATTGTTAGATGTATATGGAAAGTTTGTTTACTTGGAAATATATTAAGTTTTGAAATTATTGCACTTACTAAGAAATAACTAATACAACATTTTAAAGATGTATAGTTATTCCTCATTTTGAAGAATAGTTATTCATAAGGAATGATTATTCCTTGTAATAAAAACATAACCAAACTAAAGAATAACTAAACCATAGGAATAACTATTACATTATAACGCCTATTACAGTCTACCAAACATGCCTTTAATTGTTGTTTTCAGCTATTTATTATGAGTTTTGTAAATGATTTTTTCCTCTCTACTTTTTCTGGCCATGTGACAATATATCATTTATTCCTTAATTCCCATTTAGATCTACATTAACATAATATTAAATTGGGTCAAATCATTTTATATATAATATAATGTAATAAAAGTCGGGTTTAAAAACTGTACTTATACTTAGTGTTTTTACCTTTTTACTCAACAAAAAATAAAAAAATAAAAATTGTACCAAGTGGCTCACCGCATGTGTTACACATAGCATAATAGGTTTTTGTCATATAATTCATTTACTTGTTTAATTGGAATAGAACTTTTTTGTGTCGGCTACTTTTATATACTCAAAAGTCTAATTCCATGAAATATCAACACATATTTTATACTTAAAATATAACAACTAATTAGGTTTAGGATTTAAAAATAAATTTTAATTATAATTATAATTCTAGTTCCACAAAATTTTATACTTAAAACATATCTACTTGCAATTACTGCTTAAAAATATTACATTTATTTTTATTTAAAAAGGAAGGACATTTGAACACATGCACAGCCCTTGCGAGTTGGCCAGTTAATTATTAAGATAGTTTTACTTTAGATTGAACTTTATTACTAATATATCAAGTGACGATCGATTGTTAAGATAGTTTATTCTAGGTAAAAATATATTACATAAATTTTAAGAGAGACTCATAATAGTTCTTGAACTAAATTTTTATTTATTTATTTTAATTGCTTATTTGATTATTTGTCATGATTGTTTCTTAATAAAGGGGTAATTACACTCCCTTCCATTGAGGTTTGAGGGAATAACACTTCACCCAAACTTAGAGGGATCGAAAAAACACTCCCCTCCCTTGAGATTTGAAAAAATTAACACCTCCTGCTCCTCCTCCTCTCCCCCCCCCCCCCCCCCCCCCCCCCATTAGTAATGAAATATTATAAATTTTTGTAAGAATCTCTCAACAAAAGTTTAACTATAGTTAGTAAATAAAATAAAAAAATTTGATAAATTTAGAATAAAAATGTAAAATTTATCAAACACCAAAATACTTGCAACAACAAATCTTTCCATAACTTGTTGAAAAACAATTTACACATAATATTTTAAAATACATTTTAATTAAAAATTTAAACAATGAATTTTAATTACAAAATAAGATAATTAGAAACTTGTCTTACCCTTAAGCAAAAGTCAGGTTAATACATAACATTTTTAATATTAATTTAACAAAGTTTGAACAATTGGATGTCAATGGGAGGAAAATGTTTTTTCCCTTCAAGTTCGAGGTGGAGCATCATTTCTCCAAACCTCAAAGAAGAGGAGTATAATTACCCATTTAATATATTAAACAATTTTACATCATGCTTGCACCACACAACTCAACAAACATTTTACATGTTGTAAAATTAATGTTCTTTTGCCATGTGCCTCATTAATTATTACTATAATTTATTTTAGATATAAAAAATACCCCATAATAATTTGTTAAGATAGTTCTAAATAATACTAATATTTATTTAATCTATACACAAAGTTGTAATTAGTCCGTGCATCGACAGGGGCGTGATATTACTCTATTAGAGTGCTTATTTCATATTTACACTAGGTTGGGCTTATGCCACATCTCCATCATAAAAATTAGGCCCACTTTTGCTTTTTTTTTTTTTTTTATATGTGAAATTAGGCCTACTTTAGTTCTTATTAATGCTACACATTCACTTAGCCATTCTCTCCTAGACCAATAGTTGAAGAAGCAAGAGAAAAAAGAAAAAAACAGATACTCTACTGTATATTGTCACAACTCGAAAACAATTGGATCCATTTACCAAGATTATAAGCAATCAGAATTTTCCACTCCTAAGCCCACAGAGTTAGGTCAAAAGAGGGCTTTTATTTTCCCAACGGATGCAGATGCTTTAAATTGAGGGTTTTTTTTTTTTTTTTTAAGCAAATATATAGTTCTCCAAAAAACCTATACATCAGTCTCACCCAATTAGTCCAAAATACTTAGTTAAGAACAGTGCTCGCCACAACCAGTGAGAACACTGCCATCACTATTGTTATATAAAATAAAAAGGAGTAAATCATAAATTACACCTCTAAAGTTTGGGAGTGTTTGAATTTTACACCCTGAAATTTCAGAATTTTGATTTACCCCCTGAAATTTGGGAGTGTTTGGATTTTACACCCTTAAATTCTAAAATTTCAGAGTATAAAATCCAAACACCTCCAAACTTTAGAGAATAAAATTCAAACACCCCTAAAATTTAGGAGGTAAAATCTAATTTTTGAAACGTCAGGGTATAAAATTCAAACACTCCTAAACTGCAGGGGGTAAATTTCAACTTCCGAAGTTTTAGGTTGTAAAATCCAAACACTCTCAAACTTTAGGGGTGTAATTAATTTGAAATTCACTCAAAAAAAAATTATTCTTTCTCTCGCTTGGGTCTGACTGTCTCCACATCTTCTCTCTCTCTCTCTCTCTCAAGGCATTTTCTTTGCCTTAAAAGCAACCTCTTTTTTATCAAAACAACTTCCATATACTCAAAACCCATAAGCTAGTGAGCAACACGTGCACAAAGGCCCTAAAGCATTGAAGAGTTCAAGAGCAAATCTGGTTTTGTCTTCATCACATTATCAAAATAGCTTCCATACACTAAAAACCCACAAGCTAGTGAGCAACACATGCATAGAGGCCTCCACTACAATAAAATATATTTTTGGTGACGAAATGTTTTGTCACCAAAAGTCCTATATTTCGTCGCCTATGATTTTTGGCGACAAATATTTTTTTTGGCGATGAGATTGGTTTCGTCGCATATACCGCATCGCCAAAAGTCCTAGTGACAAAAAATTTCATAGCCAAAAGGTCCAAATATTTTTTTAAAAAAAAACTTTTGGCGACGAAACCATTTCATTGTTGAATGTTTTCCTTGCTAAATACACGATTCAAGACGAAATAGTTTCGTTGCCAAATGTGTTTTTTTTTTTTTTTAAATCATATTTAGTGACGAAATATTTCATTGCCAAAACCTTTTTTTTTTTTTTTTTCAATTCGTCCATGTTTGACAATGAAATATTTCGTCGCCGAAACCAAACTTTTTTTTTTTTTTTTTTTTTTTTAATTCGCCTATATTTGGCAACGAAATATTTTGTCTCCTAAACCAAAATTTTTTTTCGTGCCATTTTAGGTGGTGAATTATTTCGTCACCAAATGTTGTTATTCCATCGTATGCAAACTATTAGTGACAAAAAATTTTGTCGCCAAAGATTTATTATTTTTAGTCTAATTTTATATTTTTATTTATTTCCTTTGATATTAACTTGTCATTATATTATTAAAACCTCACATTTGAACAACACATTTATAAGCAAACGATCCATACAATCCAAAAGTAAATAAAACAAGTATTAGATTCAATCCATCCGTACAAATACAAGTTGTTTCCAACATGTACAACAACACAAGACATTTTATAACAATACAAAAACATTAATGTAATATAACTAGGGTCAAAGAAGATGTCTTCAAATGTCTTCAAGTAGTGCCAAAAAAAAATGCCCTAAAAGCCACCAATACGAAATCTACACATAGTTAAAAACAAAACTACATTAAAATCGTAAAGCAAAAACATTAACTATGTTATAAGAAACATTTCTAACAATGCATTAAAACTAGTCATTGTAGACACTCGATTTTGTACCCATAATTTAATCAAGGAAGATGGCTAGAGTGACCATTCATATACCCAAAAAAATCATAGTTGCATTACATGCATTAATTCATTCATTGCATATCATAAAAATGATCTTGAGATTCTAACGGTCGCGACGGTATGTCCGATTTCCAAATCAGATCGTCGGATTGAAAGATATCATGAGATCAAGTTTTCACAGTCTGCATGCATTGTATGGGGTGAAGCCGATTACTGTGATTAATTGAAATTAATTCTGATTGGTTAATGATTAAAATTAATTGAATAAATTTATGTGATTGGTGGAGTATTTTTCTTAAAGTGAGATTTGTTGCATGGAATTAAAACAAATAAGCTGATAATATTTAAAGACTGTTGATAATTAGGCTTTTAGGATAATTATATTCAAAATAATTATTTTAAAAATCCTAATTATCACTTTGAAATGAGGTTTATCATGAAAATAACTCTTAAATTCGTCCAAATACAGTTTTAGAGTTGAAAAACACTTCGAAAACGTGCTAATCAAGCAGCAGATTTCAGATTCACGTTCCAAGGCACTTTTGGCATAGTAGAACTCAAAATTCAGACTAGGATATTTCTGGAAAAGTTGTAGAGAATCGAATTTCCCTTTAGCTTTCAAAATTTCAACTTAATACGAATTTTGAGTAAAACGATATGATCAAAATACTGAAGCTTGTTCTGATCTGAAAAATCAGCTTACTCTTATCCAAATCTCCTTTTTTTTAGGATTTTCCTCATACGTTTTTTGCTTATTTTTTCAGCTTTTCAACCTCTATAAATAGGGGATGCCTCTCAAAATTTAGCACACTTTCTAACCTCCCCTCTTTTTGGCTCTTCTCTTTTGACTTTTCAATTCCCCTTACGTTAAAGACATTTTGGAGGCTTTTGCTTTAGGAACTTCTTTTTTGGGGCTTTTGCTTTAAGAACTTCTTTTTTGTAAGTAAATTATTTTAGGCTTCAAAGAGGTAAACAAATTTCTTTGAATCCTAAAATATTCTTTCATTAGAAGAGCACGCTCATGCAAGAGGTATTCTGTTTTTCTTCTTTCTTTTCTTGTTTCATTAATGTTGTTTATTGTTTGATGCATGAATATGTTTAGCATGTCATTATTATGTTCTGTTCTTGATATGGTTACCATGGTTAAATATGTTGCTAGAATTAACATGTGCTTAGGTGATTGTCTATTGTAATTCTTTTTCTTAAATTTCAAAATCTGCAATGACTAACAAAATTCTTTTATGAAAAAACAAAAACTGATCTGTATTTTCAAATCTAATTTTTTCTAAATTTAAAAAACTGATCTGTATTTTCAGATCTGATTTTTTTTTACACAAAAACTGATATGTATTTTCATTAAATACAAATCTGACTTTTTTTTAACACAAAAAACTGATCTATATTTTCATTAAATACAAATATGATTTTTTATGAAAACACAAAAACTGATTTGTATTTTGATTAAATACAGATCTGGTTTTTTTTAGAAAAGGTTTTCTTTGTTACAAAATTGTAGATTTTGAAATTTAAAAGAAAGGATTGAAAGTTAGGTTGACGTTTTTTTTTTTTTTTAATTATATATATATATATATATATGTGTGTGTGTGATGCATGCATAATAAATTTATCTCATGAATGAGGATCCTCTTTCAAAAAGTCTTTTTTATTTTTATTTTTTGTTTCCAAAAGCAGATTTGATTTTTCTTTTACAAACCTAAAATTATTTTTTACTTTTCAAAATAGATTTGATTCTTTTTAACAAAATCTCATTATTTCTTTTACATTAAAACAGATCTAATTTTTCTTGATAAAATCACATTTTTTAACTTTACACGAAAACATATCTGATTCTTTTTAACAAAATCTTATTCTTTCTTTTACATAAAAAACAGATATGAGTATTCTTTTTAAAAAAGAGGACATCATTCATAATGCAAATTTATTTAAGTTTATTTTTGTCAAGTATTTGTTATGTGTGTTCAACATATCATTCAACATCATGCAAAAAAGGGTATATTGGTCATTAGAGTCTAGAAGACCAAACTCTGTCTGGGCGAAATGGGTGCCTAACACTTTCGCATCCCGTAACCTAGCCCCCAAGCTTAGGGTTTTTGGATAGGTAGATTAGTGTTTTGTCTATTTAATTTTGGTAGATTGTAACTAAGACCAAAGCTTTGTATTCTTTTGCATAGATTGTAACTAGGACCCAAAGCCTTGTAAGGTTTAATTTACCAAAATTGTACTTGTCTTTATTCAATCAATAACATTTGAAATATTTTGATCATGTAATTTGTATTTATTTTTTTTTCTTATATTTTTTATATAAAAAAATAAGTGGCGACTCCACACCACTTACCCAAAAAGAGAGGTGCCCTTAAAAGCACCAAAATCTCTTTTTTGAGAGCACCCCAATTATGCGGTCTCTCACAGTCATACCAATGAATTAAAGTCAAAACTCCTAACTAATAAGTGGCAAAAAGCAAATATACATTTTCAAGTGTAATATAATACAAATATTTTCTAACAATGTATTAAAAGTAGTCACACCATGTAATGCACAATTGCTAAGATAAAAGACTAACCAAAAAGTCTTTTAGCTCGAAGAGGAGCTACCTCCATAGTTAAGAGTGTCATCATAACCCTTGCTCCTCAAAAAGTTTAGGATATTATTTTGCACCTCTTCTTGCTTTGCCCAAAGCATTGTAGAGTTCAAGAGCAGATCTTGTTTTGTCTTCATCACAAGCATTATCTTCGGCGAGATCTTAACAACCTTGGTGTTAGGCGCGGTTATTCCCCAACTTATGGACCATTCCATGGCCACCGTATGGCGAGATTCCCATGAGTCTAATATCAATAGAATCAGTGGTTGAATTTTACAATTGGGTAACTATTGTTGTTGATATTTTCATTTTGATTGTAGTGGTTTTATGATTTGGGTTCTCTATGTGGAAGTTGAGAAAGTTGAGTTGGTTTTGATATTTGGCTATTTTCTGGGTTGTGAATGCTGGATTGTGGTTGTTTTAGTTGCAGTCAGTAGCGGTGGAATATGGGATTAAAAATGTGAATATTGAAAAATAATAATATTTAATTGTAAAATTGTAGTGAGCCTAACGTATGATTATAAAAAAAATAGATAGCTAAATTAGAAAAGGTAATGTTTTTTGGGTTAGTGTAGCAAAAAATTTGAGGAGATTGATGTGAATACTCAGCCCAATAAAATGACAAGTCTATGATTTTTTTTTCCCGTTCTCTCTTTCTCTTACAAAATTTTTGGATTACAAATTTGATACTTCACTTTAATTTTTGTAAATTTCTTTCATATGCTATATATGAATAAGGTATTATAAATGACAATATAATAATTTTTTATTTGTTATTATTTTTATAAGTATAAGAAACTAGAGCACCAAAAGAAATATAAAAAAAATTATTAAACATAAAAGAATAAGTGATAGTAAATGTTGATGATGATGGAGGAAATGTTGATGAAGAATTTTTTTTTTCAAGTTGACGAACATGATGATAATTAAAATTGACTTAGTTCGAGTTGATTAGTCAAGATCATGAATATGATGAGAAAGAAATTACTATTTTTACTTATATGTCATGTATTATCAATTTAAATTTGGATGTTATAACATATGTTAATTTGATTTATTTAGTTAATTTTGTTAAATATCATTACGTATGAGATATTAATGATGAAAATACCTCCTAAAACCATAAAATGGTTGTGATTTGCCTCAAAAAACTAGATGTCACCCAAAAAATTAAAAGTTGCACACAAAAAAATTTCTAGTGTTATTTTGAAGGTTTTAAGTGCTTGTAATTATGTGTACTACTATGTAACCTGTGCCCTGTGTTTACGCACAGAAACGATGAATTGTAGCGATTCTATTGATGTTAGCTTGGGTTATTAAACAAATAAGACATTTGGAGATACAAAAATGGTTTTTCCTTGTGATTTTCATGGTATTGGTTACGCTAAGTTTCTCATTACACTGCTATTATATATATAGCTTTGAAAATTACTATTGGATACTACATATACAATATCCATTTACAATCATTGTTCGTAAAATTTTACTAAATAAAACACAAAATAAAAAATAAAAAAATTGGTCCAAAATTATCTCCTAAATTAAGTGGGGATATATGCATATGATCGTTCATCTTAGAGAAAAAATAACAACAAAAAGCTAAACAATTTAATTAATTTGTACAGAAAATTAACAAAAGCAGTATTAATATATATATATATATATATATATATATATATAGTAATGGACCATACATAGTTATAGTATATTACATAAATGACTTATAAATTTGAATTATTTTTAGTTACACAAAAAATTGCTCATAGTTATAAAAAAAATGGCTCATAATATGAATCATTCAAAGTTTCAAACTCTCTTTTCCTCTAATTTTATATATATAATTAAATTATATAATTAGGTTTTTTTATGGTTTATTCATATTGAACTTCTTTTTTTTTTTTTTACACTGAATTAACACACTTGGCACAAAATTTTTTTTAAAAAAATAGATTAGTCAGGACACGTGGCGCAAAATTAAATTCTAATTGAAATCTAATTTTTACACTGAATTAACTCACTTGGCACAAAATTTTAAAAACTTAGATTAGATAGGACATATGGTGCAAAATTAGACTCTAATTGAAATTTAATTGGATTTTCTCTTAGTTTTGGATTTTCATATATATATATAGATGAATGAGTAATTTGGTAAACTAGTATGTAACCCATGTTTACGCACATGAATGATAAATGTAGTGGTGCTATTGATGTTAGCTTGAGTTATTAAAAATATAAGACATTAGTTCAACTAGGACATTTGCAGATACTAAAATGGTTTTTTCTTGCAATTTTTATGATATTGGTTAAACTAAGTTTCTCATTACACTACTATCATGTATATAATTTTGAAAATTACTATTAAATACTACACATACAATATCAATTTACAATTATTGTCTGTGAAATTTACTAAATACAACACAAAATAAAAGAATAAATTGGTCCAATAGTATCTCCTAAATTGAATAGGGATAGGTACATTAGATCGTTCAGCTCAATTATAGTTTGTTTCGTTCAAGATCTTCACATACAAAATATTTGAATAGAAACAATATAAAAAATATTAATCAATTTAATTTATAGAGTTAGATATATGATGAAGTTTTTTATAGTTTATTTATATTGGACTTCTCGTTTTTTACGTTGAATTAACTCTCTTGGCACAAAAATTAGATTAGATAGAACATATGGCGCAAAATTAAACTTTAATTGAAATCTAATTTTTACACTAAATTAACTCACATGGTATAAAAACTTAAAAAATTATATTAGATGGGATACTTGGCAGAAAATTAGACTTTAATTGAATTTTAATTTGAAATCTAATTGAATTTTCTTTCAGTTTTGACTTTAATAATAATTGTGGGGTCAAAGAATTTGGCCACCCCAGCCCACTTTATACTAAGCCCAAGGCCCATGCCGAGGAGGAAGAAATGCCCGAGGACGAATGAAGGAAATCCTAACTACCAAGAAGCATAGCCGAGGACAACCATGTCCTCGGCGAACCGAGATCATAGAAGGGAAGATCAGCACGCCATCAAGGGCAGTCTCGTAGAGCGTCCCAAGAAAAAGACAAGTACAGCGGGTCAGCCATGGGAGCCTAGAGGAGGAGAAATTCCAAGAGAAGCTGTCACCTCCACATTAAATGCCCACAACTAACGTTCTGGCCGTATTAATGAGGAAATGACCCCTGAACAGTGTTACTTTGGTTGCTGCAACTCACAGAAGGTTTGGGACGGCGGCTAATGGGACAAGCGCTCAAGTAGTGACCTGCACGATCAACAAATGGAGGGCCAAGATCAACCGAAGGAGGGTATATAATGTAAAGAACTCCTCCAGAAAAAGGATCGGAGATTGGAAGTAGAAAACACTGTAGCAACCTGTATCATCTTTGTAACCTCTGTATCCAAGCATTGAGGAGATAATAAGAACAAGATAACTCCTTGGACCGGTGTCCAGGACAGATTTTCACACTTAAAGCCCATTTTCTTGTTACTTAGTCTTCCCATAATCATGTTTATTCGTTGTAACCCTCACTAAGGCCTAGTTCTTAAACCCATCCTCTATAAATTTATTGTTTAGGGCTAGTTGGGCCTGAATCCCCTTTTCCAACAGTAAAAGTGCTCAGACTCAGTCCCTACAATTGGCGTCGTCTGTGGGAAGAACTTGTGTCTTAGTAAGGGTAACAATCAAGCATGGTAGGGCCAGGTCCTCATCAAGCAGGTCCCCACCAGCCTGAACCTGCGGGATCCCCACGACAAGGTAACTTTCCCGATCCTAAGCGTGATCGAAATGAAGAGAATGGAAGGTTTCGAGAAGGAAGTGTGCACACCACTCAAACGGGCAGCAACCACTCTCGTGTGAAGAGTCACGTGCTCTAGAGACAAAATAACAACCAGCCCATGCAACAAGAAGGGGTCAGAAGCCACGCATCTCAGGGGCGGAATGATAATCAGGCCATGCAACGAGAGATAGACGATTTGAAGAGAGAGCTGCGCCATGCACGACGAAGGCGGTCTCACTCCAGCCCTGACATGCCCTCCAGTAATGAAGGCGATGATGACTATAGACGGAGATCGCGAACCCCCCCAAGTGAGACCTTCTCTCACGAGGAAGAGCACCAATGGAGGCGTACACCTAAAAGCCCATCTCCCAGGGGCTTGAGGAACGACGCCATGAGCAGGGCACTGGACCAACTCTCCAAATCACCGTTCACGCGCCACATAGAGGGGGCTGTATTTCCTCGACGTTTCTAGTAGCTAACCTTCATTCCTTACAACGGCAAGACGAACCCTGTGGAGCATGTGAGCCAATTTAACCAAAGGATGGCTATCTATTCTAAAAACGAGGCACTGATGTGCAAGGTCTTCCCCTCAAGCTTGGGGCCAGTGGCGATGAGGTGGTTCAATGGTTTAAAGGCGAATTCCCTAGATTCTTATAGGCAGCTAACTCAAGCCTTTGGCTCTTGCTTCGTTACAAACAACAGGGCTCCTCAGCCCTTGAGTATGTTATTATCGCTGTCCATGGATAGTGGAGAAACTCTGAAGGCCTACTCGGACAGGTATTAGGAGATGTATAATGAAATGGACGGCAACTATGACGATGTCGCCCTCAACACCTTCAAAAATAGCCTCCTTGTTGAGCACGGCCTAAGGAAGTCTCTGACTGGCAAGCCCGCCACCAGTGTGCGCCAACTGATGGATCGAATCGATAAGTATAAACGAGTAGAGGAAGACCAGCTGCAAGGAAAGGGAAAAGAGAAGGTTATCCCTCAGGAGATGAGGGATTTCAGGTCGGACCGACATAACAACATGATGCACACCAAGGAGCTGGACATGCTGATCATACAAGTGGAAATGGAGCTGAATTTGCACAAGACCCTTTGTCATTTTCTAGTGGCCCAATTACAAGACTTAGAGCCAAACGTTTCAAGGAAGCACTAAATGGGCTAGTCCAAGAGAATTGGGCTGATTCTAAAAAGACCAAGATGGGCTCAAATAATAATCAAGACTTAGTCCATGTCATCAAAGCAATTGAAGAGGCTAATGCATGAAAATTCTCAACCAGCATGGTCTGACCATAAAAGGGTGTGAATTTGTTAAGTTCCAAGGATATTAAATGGGAAAATGTCTTGGTATTGGCTGGGCATGTTAATTCTAGTCATTTAGCTATTTTTGACTGCCTTTAGAAGTCCTAGAAAAACTAAAAAACGTGGGAACTTGATTAGATTAATTTTTGTGTTGTTTTTGAAGTAGTAATTATGATTTTTACCTATTCTTGGAGGGTTGTTCCAAGTATATATCTGGTAGTACGAATTTTAAAATGGACAGATTGGTATTTCAGAAAAATCATTCTCCTTGTGAGTCTTGTGATCCTCTTGGTTCTTAAAAGAACTCTTGAACTTATCAAGTTAATCTTGTGGCGTTCAAACAACCCAAACTTATCACCTTTGATTCTTGAGAGATTCTTAGGAATTCTTGGTGTGGCGTTTCAATTCTATCGTAGTCTTGGTTTTCATCTGGTTAGGTGATGGGTCAAGACTCAACAAATCTTGTCTACACGATCTTGGGGTTCCAAACCATAATTGTTATCGGGTTTCATCTCAATTGTTGGTGAAGTTCATATCACAACAACCGCCCGAGGAGAGATTTTGTGGGGCAATCCGGAGCAACCAGCACACAGACTGTTAATGCTGTATTCCAAGAACCAGTACACCGGGTGTTGGAGAAAATCAAGAACGAGCCATACTTTAAGTGGCCGAATAAGATGGCGGGAGAGTCCATGAGGCGTAATCAGAACCTTTATTGCCAATACCACCAAGACCACGGGCATACCACGGAGAACTGCAGGAACCTCTGGAACTATCTGGACCAGCTGGTTCGAGAAGGAAAACTGAGGCACCTTCTGCATCATTCCAGTGGTCATCTGGGCCAGACCCATCAGGAGCCCCAAAGGGATAATGCCCTAAGACCACCCCTAAGGACAATCAACGTGATCTTGGCTGTGCTAGGAAGGACAGGCATGCGCCCCTCACGAGTGCTATCTGTGACTCAGCTGCCTGCCGAGGAGTCCCATCTAGAGCCGAAGAGGGCCAGAGTGAATTCTCACCCAGTCTTAAGCTTTCCAGAAGAAGACAAGGATGGAACCACCCAGCCCCATGACGATGCGCTACTAATCACTCTCAAAATCGGGGACTACGATGTGAAAAGAGTGATGGTGGATGGCAGTAGTGCTGTTGAGATAATGTATCCCAACCTCTATAAGGGGCTGAATTTAAGACCGAAAGATTTGATGCCTTACAGCGCTCTCCTTTGATGAGCTTCAACGGGAAGCTTGTTATTCCAAATGGCATGATTAAGCTGCCAATCCAGACCGGCCCAGAGAGAGTGGAGGTGAACTTTATCGTGGTGGACGCCTACTCTTCATATACCGCCATTGTTGGCAGGCCCTAGCTCCATACTTTGGGGGCTGTTGCCTCCTCCTTACATCAGAAAGTGAAATTCCCGTCGGGAAACCAAGTTCTTGAAATCCGCGGTTGCCAGTCTACGGCAACGCAGTGTATGGTGGCTGCCATTTCACATCGGCTCGATGCAGAGTCCTCGGCCTCTGCTGAGATGAACTTATAGCAATCAAAGGACTCGGTGTCGCCCCCTGATATGGCTGCTGAGGAGGCAAAATGCGAAGATCTAGAGAGAGTGGTCATCGGTGGTGACCCGGAGAGGTTCTTTCAGGTAGGGGCTCAACTGCCTCCCCAAGAGAAGGGGGAGTTGATTGAGCTTCTCAAAAGCAATATTGACGTGTTCGCATGGGATGCCTGCGACGCTCCGGGGATTGATTCAGCCTTCATTTGTCACCATCTCAACGTCAACCCATCCATCACACCCAAGAAGCAGCCACCTCGGCGCCCCTCAAGAGAGCATGCCGATGCGATTAGGGCCGAGGTGGAGAAGCTTAAGCGTCCCGGGGCTATCAAAGAGGTTTTTTATCCCGAATGGTTGGCTAACACCGTGGTAGTCAAGAAGAAAAGCGAGAAATGGCGGGTTTGTGTAGACTTCACGAACCTAAATAGAGCATGCCCAAAAGACCCATTCCCCATGCCTCGGATAGACCAGCTGGTGGATGCAACAGCGGGCCATCCTTAGATGAGCTTCTTGGATGCCTTTCAAGGCTATCATCAAATACCACTAGCCCTGGACGACCAAGAGAAGACAGCCTTCGTGACACCTACTGGGAACTATCACTACAAAGTAATGTCGTTCGGTCTAAAGAACGCAGGGTCCACTTACCAAAGGATGATGACGAGAATGTTCGAGCCGCAGTTGGGCAAGAGCATCGAAATCTATATTGATGATATAGTGGTGAAGAGTAAGGTAGTGTCCGAGCATTTAGGAGACCTCGGCAATATCTTTAATGTCTTGAGGAAGCACAAGCTGCGCCTAAATGCCTCCAAATGCTTATTTGGCGTGGGATCGGGCAGGTTTCTAGGCTACATGATTACTCATAGGGGAATTGAAGTTAATCCTGACCAGATCAAGGCTATTAATGATCTAAAACCACCGCAAAATGCCAAGGAGGTTCAAAAGCTTACTGGAATGATCGCAGCCCTAAATCGATTCATTTCCAGGTCGGCGGATAGATGCAGACCGTTCTATCTCTTGATCAACAAGTGGAAAGGGTTTGAATGGTCTGAGGACTGTGTTGCGGCCTTCTAGCAACTCAAGGAATACCTATCTCGGCCCCCTATCATGTCCAGTCCTGAGGCTGATGAAGTCTTATACGCATATATTGTCGTGGCTCCTCATGCGATAAGCTTAGTGCTAATACGGGATGACAACGGCCTTCAAAACTAGTCTATTACGTGAGCAAGTCGTTGCATGAAGCCGAGGTCAGATACTTGCCCTTGGAGAAGGCCATACTAGTTGTGGTTCATGCTACGCGAAAGCTTCCCTATTACTTCCAAGCCTACACAGTGGTTGTCCTAACCCAACTGCCCTTGAAGTCCGCACTTCGGGCTGCTGATTATACTGGGAGGATTGCCTTATGGAACACAATCTTGGGAGCTTTTGACATCAAGTACATGCCTCGGACCTCTGTAAAGGGACAGGTCCTAGCTGACTTGATGGCCGAATTCACTGAACCACCAGCAGAGATTGTAGCCGAGGATCGAAACATGGGTGGAAAATCGGTTGGGGTAGTCTCTATGCCAGGACCCCCATGTTGGAAGGTGTACGTTGATGGCGCAGCAAATCAAAGAGGATCCGGAGTGGGGCTGGTCCTAATATCTCCTAAGAAGGCCATTATTGAGAAATCCCTGAGACTGGGGTTCTCGGCCACGAATAACGAAGCCGAGTACGAGGCCTTGTTGCAAGGAATGGCCATGGTGCAGAAAATGGGAGGAAAAGCAGTAGAGGTGTTCTCGGACTCAAGACTGGTAGTGGGCCAGGTGAAGGGAGAATTGAAAGCCAGAGAAGCAAGGATGCAAGCGTACTTAAGCCAGACCAAATGCTTGCAGTCAAACTTCGACCTGTTCAGCTTGTCACATGTCCCCAGGAGTGGCAACACCCGCACAGATTCATTGGCCACGCTCGCTACCTCCTCGGCAAAGGGCCTGCCTCGAACCATCCTTGTCGAGCATTTGGATAGAGCAAGAGAGGTGGCGATAGGCATGATCCATATTCATGAAGTTAGAGTGGGTCCTAGCTGGATGGACCCCATAGTGCGATTCCTCAAAGATGATACCCTACCCGAAGAAAAGCCAGAAGCTGAAAGAATACGGAGAAACGCTTCTCGATTTTGGTTGTCTAAGGACCACAAACTGTATAAGCGCTCCTATTCTGGGCCATATTTACTGTGTATTCACCCAGAAGCAGCAGAATTACTGCTTGAGGAACTGCACGAGGGGATATGTGGGAGTCACACAGGGGGAAGATCTCTATCACACCGAGCCCTTACCTAGGGATATTGGTGGCCGGGGATGTAGAAGGAAGCCCTGGAGTATGTTAAAAAATGTGACCAGTGCCAAAGGTTTGCCCCAAATATTCACCAGCCTGGAGGAGTCCTTAACCCTTTGTCCAGCCCATGGCCGTTCGCCCAGTGGGGCCTGGATATTGTAGGCCCTTTTCCCAAGGCAGCCGGAAACAAGAGATATTTGTTGGTCGACACAGATTACTTCAGCAAATGGGTTGAAGCTGAGCCACTGGCCAACATCAGAGATGCGGATGCCAAGAGGTTCATCTGAAGAAACATCGTTACACGATTCGGGGTCCCTCGAACCTTCATTTCAGATAATGGCCTCTAATTTGATAGCAAAGCCTTCAGAAGATATTGTTGCGAACTGGGGATCATAAATAGGTACTCAACTCCAGCTTATCCCTAGGGAAATGGGCAGGCCGAGGTTGTCAACAAGGTCATAGTCAATGGGCTTAAAAAGAGACTGGATGAAGCCAAGGGAAGATGGGTAGAGGAGCTGCCACACGTCTTATGGACTTACCGGACTACCCCACGACGGTCAACAGGAGAGACACCCTTTGCCATGACTTATGGAGCCGAGGCTGTTATCCCTCTAAAGACAAGCTTCCCAACGCTGAAAACTAGCTCCTTCACTCCAAGCGATAACGATGGACTGCTGGGCAAGAGCCTAGACCTGATCGATGAACGAAGAGAAAAGGCGGTGATCCAGTTGGCCTACTACCACCAAAAGCTTAAGCAGGGACATAATGCCGATGTGAAGCTGAGACCATTGGCACCAGGAGACTTAGTGTTGAGGAAAGTCGTTGGGGCTGCCAAGAACCCATCCTGGGGAAAGCTGGGGCCCAATTGGGAAGGACCATATCGAATTACCGCAGTAGCAGGAATAGGTGTATACTACTTAGAAGACTTAGATGAAAAAGCTGTACCTCGTCCATGGAATGTAAATAACCTGAAAATGTATTATTATTAACAAAGGCATTTCTCTAATTCATATTTTTAAGTCCATTTTGATTACATATCTTACGTTTTGGCAACAATCTAAGTGTTAGACAGAACCAAGGTCTTGCATGGTCCTCGGACTCAAACCTGTGGAAAAACTAAGTACTTCAAGAAAATCTAAGTGTTAGATAGAACCAAAGTCTTGCATGGTCCTCGGACTCAAACTTGTGGGGAAACTAACTACTTCAAGAAAATCTAAGTGTTAGACAGAACCAAGATCTTGCATGGTCCTCGGATTCAAACCTGTGGGGAAACTAACTACTTCTGGGACCCGTGAACAGTGCATGAACAGTATATAAACAGTGCGTGAACAGTGTTTTTTGTCCCTGCAACTAACTACTTCAAGAAAATCTAAGTGTTAGACAGAACCAAGGTCTTACATGGTCCGAGGACTCAAACCTGTGGGGAAACTAACTACTTCAAGAAAAATCTAAGTGTTAGACAGAACCAAGGTCTTGCATGGTCCTCGGACTCAAACCTATGGGGAAACCTAGTCGGTAGCTAATTGTTTCCTTGAGGTCAATAAATTTTTGGAACATTCCTCTAAACACACTTACATTTTAAAAGTATGGGATCTAAAAGTTTGTCTTTATAAGTAATACGCGCTTAGCATTTTTAAACCCGATATAATAACCAACTCATGAGGTATAGAATTCATGTTACAAGGTCATTACCTTTTATAATCCGTTCAGCAAAAGCAGGTAGTAATAATAGAGTGGCCCAATTGCTAATCACAGTCTAAGTGAAAATTATCATTATGGACTTTACATTTTTAGATTGCTGTTTCAAAAATGGAAAACAAGTCGCATTGTTGAGACTGTTTAGCTAATAATCGAAGCGCAAGTTATATAAATAACAAATAATTAAAATACAAGTTATATGAATAAACAAAACCCATTACAGCGAAAATTAACACACAAAGAGGGAATTGCGTATATTCAATCCATGAGTTCCATTACAACAGTCCAAAAAAAAGAAAGAGAGAAAAAAAAAAAAAAAAAAAAAAAGATAATGGGGCAGCCTATTTCTTTAACTTGGTCTTCGTTGCACCCTTGGAAGGCTGGTCTGAAGTGGCCTCAGGGTCCTCAGGGCTTTGACCTAGAGGAATAGCTTGCAGAGGCATTACAAGGAGAGCTGTCTCTTCAACCTAAGCGGCCTGGGCATCAGCTAGAGGCTCTGCAACATCCTGGGATACTCCCAAGCTAGGGCCCTTATCTGCCTCGATTACCCTTGATGGCTCGGCCTCCTTGGCAGGCTCATCAGAAGAAGTCAAAGCAAAGGTAGTGTCAGGATGGCCTGCCTTAGCCACCTCGGGAAAAGTGCCAGCCTCAGAGCTAGGAAGGCCAAGCTCTCGGATGGCAGGAGGGTAGTATGCATTCTCTGCCTTCCAAAGGTCAGATGAAGCCTCAACTCTAACTTGTTTGAGGGCTTTATTCCAAACCTGGGAACAGTAGAGCCTACACACCCCAGGTACTTGAGCCTTGAGAATGGCCTATGTCTCATCCACTCCCAAGGCGTAAGCATCTTCCTCGGCCTTCTCCTTGGAGCTCTCGGCCTCAGTCCTGGCGAACTCGGCCTCTGCCTTAGCCCTCAAGGCTTCATCCTTGGCCCACTCTGCGGCGTTCCTGGCCCCCTCGGCCTCGGCTAGCTTTTTCTTCAGATCAGCAATCTGCTCCTTGGCAATCTTCAGCTGATCCTCAACCTCGAGTAGGCGTCTTGTCTGGTATTCAGCCTGTTTTTGGGTGCTGGCCAGACCTGATTCAGCACTGTCTCTGGCCCTTGTCATCTCCTTCAGGTCCTCCCTTGCCTTCACAAGATCAGCCTCGGAGTTCTTAAGGGTCCGCGTGGCATCCAAGCGCTTGTCACGCTCGGATTCCAGGGCCCTACTCTGATCATTGGCCAACTCTTCCAACCTGTAGGTGGCCTGGACAGCCTGCCAAATTGAAACAAGTTCACGATAAGATGGAAACTAAGGGACAAGGATCAATAGAGTCGTAAATGTTAGAAGTCTTACCATGCCCATGTACCTCTTTATGCTGAGGAAGACCTCCTGCCTCCTCATATTCCCCAGCTCGGCCATATCGCTGGGAAGCAGCAAACACCTCTCTAGTGCATCAGCCACATAGGCACCTTTGCCCCCTCGGAAGTCCCTGAGCGAGGCGTTTTCCATCAGAGGCTCCCCATGGAGCATTGGGGCAAGAAGCCAGGCCTGGGCCTCGGACTGAATGGCGACTTCCTTTTCTAGGCCCTGGTGCCCGACTTTCAATTGTTTTGAAGCTTGCTAGGCTTCATCTTCCTCCTGAGAGGAGCGAGTCTGTCCCCCATCCATGGGCTCTTTGCCTTTGGATCCCTTTTTCCTTTTTGGATCGGCAGGCTCAGGCCGAGGAGGCAGAGTCGGCTAGGGAGGGGGAGGAAGTTTGGGCCGTGGAGATAACGACTTCAACTGGATGGATGAGGACCTGGTCTGAGCAGGTTGAGACTTGGGAGGAGGAGGAAGCTTGGACTGTGGCCTTCCTGGCTGGCCCTCAATTAGGTCAAGTAGGTCGGTTGAGGGTTTCTTCTTAAAACCCATCTCGGCCTAAAAAGAAGTCCCTACTGAGGAGAGGTCCGCTTCAGTCAAACTAGGGTCGCCCAGATCACCAGAGGGATCCTCGAACAGATTGTCTTGATCAAATACATCAAAATCGTCCTCGGCCTCTTCAGCTTGAGGGGACGAGGAAGGACCTGCCAACGTAGCACTTTCTGTAACAGGGGATCTTTCGGCAATCAAGAACCCTTGTTCTGCTACGGTAATTCTGTAAAGCCGAGGATTTTTGGCTCTGATCACGTACTTTGGGGCCGAGAATGATTTCTGGATGGGATCGTACCCAAGGATCTTGTGAGCAGCTCTGACCTGATTGTCAGCTTCGTTCACAAAAACCTCCGCCCTAAGGATGGTCGCCAAATCTTCCTGGTTGACCAAGTGAAAGTGTCGGTCAAAGGCGTGTGGATCTGTAAAAAAGAAAGTACATCCATATTAGCAGCCAAACGGTGCAAACTATGACAATGCAAAAGATCAACCCTCTCCTACTCTGAATACCCCACTTGGTGCCCCCCTCTTCTGTCGGACAGGGAAGGCCGTCGTGCCACCTCCCTGACACAATGAGAAAGTCCTTATTCAGCCCCTTGCTAGACTCTGGGAGGCACTGAATAAGCCGAACCTTGTCGTCCCTCGTTTTCATATAGTAGGATTTACCCTTTAGGTGTTAGAGGTTGTAGCACCAATTTACATCGTGATTGGTCAACCTCAACCCCATTTTCTCGTTTAAAGCATCCACACAACCCAGGATCCTAAACATATTGACGGCGCACTGGGTGGGAGCTAATCGAAAATGCCTAAGGTAATCCCTCATCACCGGTCCCATGGGGATTCTCATACCACCCTCAATGAAGGCGATTATGGGAATCACCACTTCACCATCTTCCTTCCTAAAAAACCACTCCCTTTCCTCACAGTATCTCAAGCCTACGTTATTGGGAATCCTATAATCGGCAATGAATTTCTCCATTGCCTCTTCAGACTCAACCAACTTCTTAAACCTACCCATCCCTAGGAACGGTTAAAGGACTCAGGGAAGGACGAAAGAAAGAGAGGAACAAAAGAAAAAGAAACTTAGAGGGGAGAAAATATAAGTCAGAGAGAGAGTAGAAACTTACAGAAATGAGGAAAGGCTCCTCAGATAGGCTTTTTATGCTGAAAAGAAAGGCGAGTTGGGCTGGAGATTTGACAGAACTCAGGAGACGTGCGCAAGAACTCTTGAATATGAAAATAAAGAGGCGAATCGGTTTGAATGGGCATTTATACCTTCGATTAAAAATAACCGTGCCGGTTTTCCCGCCCATAAAGTTAAAAAATCCCCACCGTTTGATCACCATCACATCGTTGAACGTGGGGAGCACAGAGCCGCCAGAATTTAATGAGGGCGCGCTCCGTATACCGAAGCTTCAGGAACGTGCCTTGGACAAGCGGAAAGACTCTGGCGCTGACGAAAGACAAGACTGGACAAGCCATGACATAGGTCTGAAGGCATCAAAACTCTCCTCTCCGTCCGAGGATCCGAACAGCAGGATTTTGAGGGGCTATTGTGGGGTCAAAGAATTTGGCCACCCCGGCTCACTTTATACTAAGCCCAAGGCCCATGCCGAGGAGGAAGAAATGTCTGAAGACGAATGAAGGAAATCCTAACTACCAAGAAGCATAGCCAAGGACAACCATGTCCTCGGCGAACCGAGATCATAGAAGGGAAGAGCAGCACGCCATCAAGCGCAGTCTCGTAGAGCGTCCCAAGAAAAAGACAAGTACAGCGGGTCAGCTATGGGAGCCTAGAGGAGGAGCAATTCCAGGAGAAGCTGTCACTTCCACATTAAATGCCCATAACTAACGTTCTGGCCGTATTAATGAGGAAATGACCCCTGAACAGTGTTACTTTGGTTGCTGCAACTCACAGAAGGTTTGGGACGGCGGCTGATGGGACAAGCGCTCAAGTAGTGACCTGCACGATCAACAAATAGACGGCCAAGATCAGCCGAATGAGGGTATATAATGTAAAGAACTCCTCCAAAAAGAGGATCGGAGATTGGAAGTAGAAAACACTGTAGCAACCTGTATCATCTTTGTAACCTCTGTATCCAAGCATTGAGGAGATAATAAAAACAAGATAGCTCCTCGGACCTGTGTCCAGGACAGATTTTCACACTTAAAACCCATTTTCTTGTTACTTAGTCTTCCCATAATCATGTTTATTCGTTGTAACCCTCACTAAGGTCTAGTTCTTAAACCCATCCTCTACAAATTTATTATTTAGGGCTAGTTGGGCTTGAATCCACTTTTCCAACAGCAGAAGTGCTCAGACCCAGTCCCTACAATAATAATAATAATAATAATAATAATATATATGGCATTTTATACACTGTTATTACGTAACTAATTTTGAAAATAACTATTGGATACTACATATACAATATTAATTCACAATCACTGTCTCTGAAATTTCACTAAATACAAACCAAAATAAAAGAATAAATTGGTCTAATAGTATTTCCTAAATTAAACAGGGATAGGTGCATGAGATCGTTCAGCTTAATTACAGTTTGTTACGTTCAAGATCTTCGCGTACAAAATATTTTAATAGAAACAGTATAAAAAATATGCTCATTAATTCAGAAAAAAAAAATAATAACAAAAATTTTAATAATTTAATTTGTATGGAAAGCTAACAAAAGAAAAATCCAATTTTAATTCTAATTGAATATTCTCTAGACTTTGGTTATATATATAAATATATATATTTATATATTACCTTGTCAGTTATGGACAGTACATAATCATGGTATATTACATATATGACTTATAAATTTGAATTATTTTTAGTTACACAAAAAAATGGTTCATAAATATAAAATCATTCAAGATTCAAGAATGTACAAGATACAGAAAAGGGAATTCAAAAACTGAAGAGCTCAACTGTTCGAGAGAGACCTTCGACCGATCGAATTGCAATCTGCAGAATTTTGAATAAGACCCAATAGCCTGCGAAAACGTTTAGGGTTTGAGTTTAACACTTCTAAGTATAAAAGTAAAACCCTAATACATGTTTTTCATGTCTTGAGAGTTACTCCTGTGAGATTTGTGAGGTTTTGTACCTTCTAACTCTACAAGCACCTACCGGAAATTAAATCTATATTGCTATCAGTGGAGTAAAGTTGTAGCCAAGCCTTCAGCTATCAAGTGTACTGAAGATAAATGCATGAACAGGTGGTTCATGTGAGGATAAGATCCAGATCAAGGAAGTCTATGGATTTAGAGCCCAGTTTGGTAATTGTGTTAGATTTACTACAAATTGGTATTCTTGAACTGTAAATCTCAACTTGATATAGTGGATAGTTCTCTTGGGATAGTTCCTCCCAAGTTTTTTACCTTGAAGCGAGTTGTTTCATTAGTTTTCCTAAGTCATCACATCTTGTTTTATTTACTTTTCCGCGGTGTTTATTTAATGTGATGATTGTTTAACCTAGATCTAAATAATTAACTTAAGTAAAAACTTGACTAATATATTAGGTTAAACAAAGTGTATTTTGTAGGGTCTAAACCTAACAACTTGTTCCCCCTAGGGGTACTTCTCATATTAAGTCTAGGTTAAGGTTCAATACCCATCTAGGAACTTTACAACAACATCACAATCAACAACAAATAATGTAAGCACAAAGGAAAAGAGAGATAGATATACACAACCACATAAACAAAATGCTAGAAATTTAAAGTAATAAAGTAAAGAGATAACAAGTAAAGAAATGGAATTCATATACAAGATGAATGATGTTTACATAGGAAGAAATAGAGAGGGGGATGGGTGTAGCTATTGGGAAGCTACTCCATCCCTACACCATACCCACAAAGATTACAATGAATATGAGAATGACTGATTTTTCGTGAAGAGTTTCCTAAAGAGAGGAGAGAGAAAAAAATTTTAGAAATTTTCTAGGGTTTTTTCTGATTTTTTAAATATTTTTCTCTCTAATTTTTCTATTTTCCACCTCCAAAAAAATCTCCTTATTTTTACAAAAAAAGAAAAAAAAAGAAGAAAAAAAAAAGAGAGAGGTATTTATAGAGATACAAAAAAATGTGGAGGCTATGTGATGGTATTCCAGGACACCATCACGTAGTCGCCTGGTACAGTAGGCGGCTATGTGATGGTGTAGGCTGCTATGTGATGGTGTCTTGGAACACCATCACATAGCCTCCCACTTGTACTCCAAGTTTTGGCTATTTTGTCATTTTGCCTGTTTTTAGTCCAAATTTCACGCTGTTGTTTGAAGGTCTTTCTGAGCTCCGATTTCTTCAAACATTATATCCCTGTAAAGCTCTAGATGTCTAGTTTCCATAAGTTCTGACTTTGAAAAATTTGGAGCTACGGTTGTCAAGATTTTGTGTCCGAAAAGGAGGTGACGCAGTATAGGAAATTTTGTGATGTTTGTTTCTTGAAAATTCATTCCTTCCAATCTGTGGCAGATATCATCGAGCCCTTTTTGTGATAGGCATTCGAGACCTCATACTTCAAACTAGTTCAAATGGATTGCTCCAATCTTGCCCAATTGGTACAGTTTTTTGCACGAAATTGGTCCAAAAACAATCTGTTTAACCTAAAAAACAGTGAAACATTTAATTAGGGTTTTGGAGTTTTATTGATATCTCATCCATTTTAACTTCAATTTTGGCCTATAACTATCATTTCAAAAGGAAAAATATGACCTACGAGACGGTCCAAAATTCAGCCCAATTGAATGGTCAGATCAAAAAGTCTACTTTTTGACCATACCCGATTAGGGTTTTTGGTCTTAATTCCTATCAGATGAGTTTTAAATGTTGCAACCTTTTGATTCACCATCCGATCATGTTGAATTTATTTATTACCCTTTATTTGGCTTTGAAACTCGTAATTTGTACTTTTTTCATTTTTTTTTTCAGATTTGGGCATTTGTTTTTACGCATGAATCATGGTTGAAAAAAATATGGTATTGACAAGATCTATGTGTGTTTACTGTTATTTATTTATTTTTTTAAATTATGATTTTTGCTTTGTTTCCTAAGTTTAGATGGTTTATCTTTTTATGGTTCATTTGACTAATGGAAATTAATTGTTTTTTTATTTTATTTTATTTTTATTTTTATTTTGTGGCTTTCAAGTTAAAAAGCTATTAATGTTTGTTGAAAAAGTTGATGATGATAGTTGCAATGGAATAATTTCTTATTAAATATAAAGCAAACGAGTGGAGGATAGTGTTTTATGTTAATATGGGATTTCCATTTGAATAAGAAAATTATTTATAAGCTAAGTAGTGTTAAGGTATTGATGAATAACTACAGGAGTTGAAAGTCATTGAAGGTACTCCCTTTCTCTATCTCTCTTGCTTTCATTTTTCTTCTAAAAACTATATGTGGAGGTTGTCATGGGTGCTTAAATTTATAGATAGTATTGTGGATATATGGGTTGTCCATTTGACACTTAGTTTTATGTTGTTAACATTTTTCTTAAGTTCTTGATGATAGTTGTTTATGTTTCTACTTACTATTTCTAATTTTCAATAGAGTATCTTAGATTAGCAACCTATATACTTCTTATTGTATTGCTGTTTGTATTGCTGGATTGGTGTCATGGTGTTGTCAAGTAACATTAACAACCCTATAGTTTACATCAATCATTCACTAATTGGCTCTGCTAAAAAAAAATATATATATATATATATATATAATTTGAGTTTACTTTCTTTATTGCAAGGATTGTGTTAAGCTATTGGTTGGCTTTCATTATGTTGCAACGGAAACCAAACTTGAGGTGATATACCAGAGATTTTCAAATCTAAGCAATGGTCTTTCTCTTTTCAACGTAACCTAAACATGATCTGGAGCAGGATTATTTTTTACCCTTACGTGTCCGTTTATGTCCAACTTATTTGGCCAGCCTTTAGTTTTTATCAGTTTATGTACAACTTTTTAAAACCTCATTTTCGTACTTTTTTCAAAGTATAAGTATATTTTTACATACTTTCAGTAAAAAGCTAAATAAGTTGATGCTAAACGCACATGAGATATAATAAACACTCACAATATTGTGTAATGTTAAAATGTAATAATCTATGTAAAATGTAATCATTTGGCTGGAACTTGTGTGTATTAATACAATAAGAAATATTGTTATTTGAGAGAGACAAAGTGCTTAAGTATGCTTATTTTTAAGGAATTTATTTTGCATTGGATCATCATGTTTTTATTTAGGGTAAACTACATATTTGGTCTCTATCTTTTATACCATATTTCAATTTGGTCCCTAATCTTTCAATTGTGTCAATTTAGTTCATAACCTTTTAGCATCGTGTCAATTTAATCTCTGCCGTTATATCTTGAATGAAAATTGTTGACATGGCAAACGGCCAAAATAAAATTTTAGTTTATTGACAATGTGTAAATTGACACATACTGAAAGGTTATAGACCAAATCGACACAATTGAAAGGTTATGAACCAAATTGAAATATGTTGTATAGAATAGATACCAAATACGTAGTTTACCCTTTTATTTAATATGTATGGTAACACAGTCCTTTTAAGTTTTAAGGGGAATCTTCCAATTAAATGCATTAGTTGGATTGGAGAATAATTGTCAAAATTTAAAGTTGATGTTTTTTTTTTTTTTTTTGGGAAGTTTGGTCGGTAGATTTTGTTAATTATTTTATTTTTCTTGTTACACACTTAATTTGATTGTGCTTATTAGAGAAGTTTCAATAATTTTATTTTGGTTGTATCTAATTTTTAAATTGATTTTAGTTGCTTTATATTAAGATTTTAAACTAGTGAATTAAAGTTTTTATTTAATATCTATAAAAAATTTAACAAAATTAATGATTTTTACGAAAAATAAAATGATAAAAAATTATTTCTAGTGTATTTTCAGGAACAAAACAAAATATTAGAAAACAAACAGTTTTTCCTAAAGTTATCTTTTGATGAAAACAGTGGTGGAGTTAGGAATTTTTTCCAAGGAGAGTCAAACTAAAGATGGTAAAGTTGTGTTAACTTCATGAATTAAGGTTAACTTAACAAAGTTATACTTTAGTATTAAAATCATTTATAATTGATTTTAAAAGTTTTTTTTTTTTTTTTTTTACAATCTCTTTTTCTATATACACAGTTAAACAATCACTTAATTAAATTTGCTTACAAGTGAATACAATTTTTTTTCTTATTAAGTGTATACAGTTTGAACAAACCAAATATTTGAAGTAAATTTGTTTCTATCTTAATATCTCAATTTACAAAAAAGTATATAACAATAATTGAAATTAAATTATACATGCTACTATTATCAAAATATAACCATTTAAACAATCAATTTAGCAAAGAAAAAAAATCACATGACAACCAAGAATATAAAAATAACCTAATTTAATTGTTCAAAGAAACTATTATCAAATAAACAATAGAAAATCACTGTAAGCATACAAATATTACTACCATCATATTTTAATTTAAAATAGTAAAACAGTTTTGACACAAGCTACAATTTGCAGGCTGGAAACCATTTTTGACCTTTAGATTTTTATAATATAAAAAAAAAAAAAAAAAAAAAAGGAAAAAAGAAAAAGAAGAAGAGGCTGGAAATCGCTGTAGTATAGTGACTAGTGACTCAGTTACTAACACAGTAATATTTTTTATATTTATCAAACATGTACACGGTACACACCACATCAGACCAGAGTTCTTTAAAAATAAAAATAAAAACAAAGCATATATGTACACTAGAGAGCGTAGAAAGAGAGGGAAAGAAATACCACTGTAGTGAGTAGTGACATAACCCCCTGGTCAGATCTGCATGAGAACTGTGAAGGGACGGAGGCATTAGAAGTTTTTTTTTTTTGACATTTTTGAGCCATTTTTCAATTTTGAGGAAGGTCAAATTCAGTTTTAGGATGAACTAAGGTAGGTTATTTTTTTTCCTCAAAGTCCTGGGTTAGGTTAAATTTAAGATTATCTATAATTTGGTAAGTAAATTGTTAAAAGGGTAAATTGTTCTAACTAGAAATATAAAAATATATATTCTAGAAAAATGTAATGTAAAAATATTTAAATAAGAATATAAGGGACCAAGATCCAAGAGTTTTACTGTTCAACTTACACCTCCTAATGTTTTCAATTGAGACATCCAAGTTTCATATTCCCTTTGCTATTGTAATTGTCAAATTTATCCAATAAGTATAAGAATTTGAGGGTGAGATTTCCTAGAACCCCACTAAAAATGTAATATACCCTCATGTGCTACCTATGGAAGATGCCTTTCACGATCAAATAATTCCATAGAATTAAGATGATTTATTGACTTCTTAATCATTTGTCATGATGGATGTAAAAATTAAATAACAGCAATTAAAGTTATAAATAAATCTTTTTTTTTTCTATTTGTTAGTTTTTGTATTTCCTTGTTGGTTTCTATTTTTTTTTTTAGATACAATATTATTTTAATTTATGACGTTTACTCTATGAGTATTTCTCTTTATTATCAAGTCAAAATACCAATTATTTGTTAGTGTAGGCAATGTTCAAACAACATATTCAATGACAAGTAATTTTACTAATTAAGTTAACTCGAAGCTACTTTTTATTTCTTATTTAGGTCCATATTTTGCTATCACAAGAATTGACACTTCCATGAAAGTGTACCCTTTTGCATATAGTATGGTGATTTCAAAAAATAATAGTAATAATAATAACCGTTTTTCTTTTTTGTGAGAATAATTAACTGTATTTATTTAGATTCTAATGGAATGCATCAATATTGGCAATTAATTTTCCAATAGTATAATAGCACAAAGTTTAGGTGAATGATAAGAAAATGAAAAAAAGGATATAAAGCTAGGCAAGTGGAAACTCAACGCAAATTGAAATTGAAAGCTTTGCATAAAAAAAAAGAAAAAAAGAAAAAGAAAAAGGAGTGAGATACATATCAATTAAAATAAAATTGGAAGCTGACCTTATGCACTAGTAGTTACATTCACTTGCATATTCAATTCAATGACCTGTTTTTTTAATGAATCATTCAATTATCCTTTTCTCCTATATAAGAACCTTGACCACAAGCTCTTTCTAGCCACCACAAAACTTTGCTATACTTTTTTCACTCTTCTTTGAACATATAATTTCTGTTTGATCAATTAAGATGGTGCATAATGCCTTTCTTAAGCTGCTGGTATTCTTTCTGGGTTTTTCCTTTATTCTGTCGTCTGCCGTAGTTCCTATAACTAGTAAGGCTCAAAGGGGTTTCATGTAGTCTTTCCTTTTTTATTATAAAATTTATTGATACATCAAATTTTTTTGCTTAATAGGAAGCCTCAGGTCAACCAGGGAAGACCCATTAGTCCAAGATTTTCTGGCTCAGGCTCTCTCTCTCTCTCTCTCTCTCTCTCTCTCGTAGGAATTTGGTACTTTAAATACCATGAAACCTTATGAAGTCACATGGTATGTCGATAATTATTGTAGATGTAAATATCATGTATTAAAAATATATATAACATTTATGCCAATTCCATATAGCTCTGAAGGTTTAAGGTTTCTCTCTCTAAGTTAGCACTTGACCTTTTTTCATTTGACCTTTTTCCTCTCTTTTCTTTGATTACCTTTTAATTGTGAGGTCCTATATAATTCGCAGGGTGAAGTGGATATGAAGGAAGTTGAGGAGATGTTTGAGGTGGCTGAAGGAATAATGGAAAGGAGGATGGACATGGAAAAAGCAGATTATCCAGGAACAGGAGCAAACAACCATCATGACCCAAAAACCCCTAAAAGAGCTTGAAGTGATCCAATTTTTAAAGTACACAGACCCAGACTTTACAGGAGAGATTGCATCTTGGTTTGGCTCTGTGTTTTCGTGCTTTGTAATATGCTCTCTGATTAAGAATTTCAAAAGGGTTGTTGATTTGTTACTTTATCCACTTATTAATCTATCTTGAGTATCTTGATTAAGGAATAAGGATTTCTTCCGGTACTTTTTTAAAAGGAATCTTTTTTTTGTTTTAATAAGAGATTACCACATCAACCACTAGCTAAATAAAATGTGGAGATTAAAACTCACTACCACTTGTCATTATATATTTAAAACAAAATGACATGTCCAGTTAAAAAAATACTGGAGGTAAGCCAAACCCAAGGAATAGTGGGTTGAGAGTCATTTAATACAAGCATGTTTTGGGTACCTTGGATTGAATAATGTTTTTACTTAAACAATTCTATTGTTGAGGTGGCAAGTGACGATTAATGTAACAAGACCCATAACTAACACTATTTTTATTGTACACTAGGTTGTGTTTGGCAACATATAAAATAATTTCTGAGTATAAAATATTTTCAGTTGAAAATATTTTACAGAAAGGAAAACATTTTCATCTGTTTGGTTGTGTTCTGGAAAATACACCGAAAAAATATTTCCGATATTTGGTTCTCCAATGTAAAATTTTTTTTAGAAAAAATGTCAAAAAATAAACCTATAACAATTGGATTTCTCAAACTACCCATACACATCCATTAATTCCAATCTCAAAATATTAACAAATATACATCCAAGTTTTGCATACATAACAATTTTTCAGGTATCCACATACAAAAATCACAATACAACACAAAATAAAATCCACTACCACAACCTTCATGGTCATTCACCCAAAGTTAGATGTGTCATTTGATTGAGTTCATCGTTCTACAAGACTTAGGATGCCACTGCATTAAGCATTTTGGCATTCATCTTTACAATCTTCATTGCATGGTTCCATTGCTCAATTGCGATATCTAATTGATAGTTCAATAATTCATATTTAACATCTTCTCAGCAGTAGGGGATCTCTTTAGTTGAAGGAGTACTAGAACTTGAGCAAGAATGAATAGGATATGTACTGGACGAAGAACCTTCTTGCACATTCCCACCATCAATCTGCCAAAATTTCATAAAAGCAACTTCTGCATCCCTTTTATTCTTGAATGCCTTGTGATCGGCTCTAGAAAATTGATGAACTTGGACACGATGGGCTTCTTCCCATGTGTCGTACACACCAGACACACGACCAACGAATACCACATATGTCTTACCCTTTAGGTGGTCAATAGGATAGCAATTTAAAAACCAAAATTGGCCTTATGGCATACATATTTGGCATAGGAAATTATTTGACATACCATTCAATCAAATGTGTAAGCAACAAGATGATATACAAGAAACGTGCTTGCAACACAAGACAGTGTAGAAAAGTTCAACATCACAACTGCACAATAATCATACAACCAAATAGAACAAATATATCTCATTTGAACAGAAAATACCCAAATCCACAATTTTTTAAATGAACAAATACATAAATTCCAACCTAAGCAAAAAACCAAAGATATTCAATATGCTTTTATTTTCTCATAGACAATCATTTATGTATTGATTGATCAAATTAATGGATAGTTCTAATTTTCAATTTTTGAAAAATCAATATGAACCCAAGAACAAATCAATTTCAAAAAACAAATCAATATGAACCCAAGAACCATAGAAATTAAAAAAACAAAGAAATATGGACCCAAGAACAAATTAATTTAAAAAACAAATCAGTATGAACCCATGAACAAATCATTGTTATTACAAGAACCAAATCATGAAAAAAAAAACACATTTCACTATATATAGATCCAGAAAAATCAAGATCTCAGAGGATGTGGGTGTTGAGGGAAAAAAAATGGAGGGAGATGAAGGAAGATGGGTCGAGGTAGTGGATGAGAGAGGCCGAAGGTGGAGTAAAATAGCAATTACCTTCACCGGTGGTGGGGCTTGCATGCACAATGGTGAGGTTATGGGTCGGGGACGACGATCTGGTCTTCACTAGCAACCAATCTCTCCATCCTTCAGCTTGGGCTTGGTGTGACTCGTGAGTGAGTGATGAGAGTGAGAGTGGAGAGAACAAAAAATTTTAGGAGGAGTGTAAATGGTTTGAAGGTAATATCAGTGTGTAAAATATTTTACAGGTGTGGGTGGGTTATTTTACGGTCAAATATATTAATTTTCAGTTTGACCTTATTTTCTTGAGTTGCCAAACACCATCACTGGTGTAAAACGTTTTCCAATTTTTCTTTACACCAAAAACAAACACAACCTTAATTACACTACCACCTTGACCAAATTTCCCTCAATGATCTTTTCTTAGACCAACTCAGATTGGTTCAGGATCAACCAATTTTTTTTACTTTTTTTTCCCTTGCATTTTGTTTCAGTATCATGTGAGCAAATAACCTAAATGATTAGCCCATTGTCATTACCCCCACTTTAACCCTCCTTGGATTTTTTAGAGTTCTATGATACTTTTTTTAAACAATTGAACATCGAAATTCATCAAAGACTTTGTGACAATCAAACGAAGAAAATCCCTTTTGAATACAAAGATTATGGTCAAATGAGGTTAAAACGTGCCTACTTTTGTATAGAACACTTCAAAACATTAAGTTTGACCAAATTTGGGCTAAACTCTAGACTTGGCCACGTTTTACCAACTTTGATCACGTTTGACTAAGAATGAATATGATTTAATTAAAAATCCGACCGTTCAATTGAAGCAAATTCATCACCATTGCAAAGAACATGAAAAAGCCTTTCCAATGACAGCTCATGGACTAAAATCGGGCCTTGAATGGGCAAATATACCACAAAAACAATGCAAAAATGCCCAAAACACTTGACATATTTTCATACTTGGATCTTATAGGAGATAGTAATTTTGGAGCGATATTCAGATGAATAGTTGTCCAAAACCGCGAAAAATGGATCCAAAAAATTGACACTTTCTCAAAGTACATGTCTTCCTATACAAAATGACACTCTCGGCTGTTAGGTTCTATAATTGTATAGTTTTGTTGGCAAACACATAAACACAAATTTGTCTAGATATAGCTTATAGAGTTTATAGAATTGATTAGACAATGCTCAAGAAGTTGGTATTCAGTTTTCAAGAACAAGAAAAAAGCTGATTCAAGAATCTAAATATTTAATAGTTTCTACCGGTTGAAACTTAACTTCGACCAATCGAAAGTCGATTTCCAAAATCGTTTCTTCAGCCCATTAGATGTCTAGGGTTTCAGACCTACTTTACTAAATATTTAAGGGAAACTCTAAAGCATGTTTTAAGAGATTTTGCAGCAACTCAATTTGAGATCTAGAGGTTTGTGCCTACTACTTTTTCAAAGTCATTACCAGCGATCACTTACACACTTATTGAACCGGTGGATTCACGTTGCTAACCTTCGACTATCAAGTATATTGGAGACCAAATCTTTAATGGGATTATAAAATGCATGGATTAGAGGTTCACATTGCAGTAGTTCATTGTAAAGGAAGTCTGTGGGATTCAAAACTCAGTTTGGTAATTGAAGTTAAGTTTACTACAAATAGATTATTCTTGATTGTAAATCTCCAGCTTATAGTGAAGCTGTTACCTTGGGATTGATTAGGTTAAGTTTCCCTAGGTTTTTCAATTCAAAAAATTTGTTTCATAAGATTTCTAGAGTCATCATACCCTATGTCATATATATTTTCCGTTGTGCATGGTATGTATGCTTGTTTGTTTAACCTAAGGCTCTCATAATAGATCTAATTAACAACTTGGCCTTAAAATTGGTTAATCACTGTTTATCTCAGGGGTCTAAAACTTACACCAGCTTGTCCACCGGAGGTCCAAATGTTTGAATCTAGAAAAACATATATTTCCAATTTTTTTAGGAGACCTCTCCAACCACACGACTTTGGACGCACGCAACTCTCTCACCAAAAGTACAAATGACATGAAGCCATAACCATTTTGAAGTAGAAATTGCAATCTTTAGGTCCTCGACACCATACTCCTTCTATGACATAGCGGCTAAGCCGTCAAAACATATAAAGAGTTCTTGGGGTGTTGCAATCTTTATGGCATCAAATTGGAATTGAATAAAACGAAGTAGAGATAAAATTACCAAAGACATAGCACCCAAAATACCAAAGTACCAAAGAATTGATAAACCCATAGCACCCAAAATACCAAAGACATGATAAAAATTAAAAATCAAAGCCTCTATTCGACAAACCGCACTATCCTCAAAAGACTGGCCTTTCTAGGATAATGGGATCTAGAATATGGCCAAATTAAAACAAACCCCAATTCTAGGGGGTTATGTTGGAATTTCCAATGTATTCCACCATTACTGGCCCACTAAAAGCTCTAAAAAAGAACTAAAATAATAAGATGGGATTAAATGTGCTTTGGGTGCCACTTCCAGCTGCATGGCAAAGGTAGAGTGCGTTTGGTACATGAACTTAAACAACATTTTTCAGTTTTTAAACAATATTACACATATTTTTACACGCTTTTTCACCCACATGTAATTCCAAAAAATATAAACAATGTTACTAGAATAACATTACCAAACAGGCCATTATAGGCATTGAACGATGGCCTTACTCTAGCCTGTCAACTCGGAATTAAATCTATCAGAGTGTAAATGGATGGATGCAAAAATTATTGTGCACCTACTTAATAATCCCTTTATTAACGATTCGATAACAGAACCTTTCTTGATGATTGCAAGAGTCTCCTAATGATTTTCCCCAACTCAACAATGCAACACATCTACATGGAAACAAATTAGTGTGTTGATGCAGTCGCTAAAGTAGGAGAAATTATAAGATCCACATGGTGGACAAGTGACGTGGTCCACCAGAGGACTCTATAATTTCTCCTAAAATAGGCACCACTCAAATTATTAACTATGTTTTACTTGATAACCTTTCACCTATGATGGAGACCTTGTTGGCTCCAGTTATTTCGTAACATGGATGATTTGTGTTTAATCTATATTTGGGATCTTTCTTCCATAATTTATTTTTTCTCAAAAGTACTCTTTTTAAACAATAACTTCTAGGGAAAAGGCTTCAACCTCAACCATAAATCATACTATATACTATATAATAAAAGTTGGACTTAGAAACTGTAGTTATGCCAAGTGACTGCCCCAAATTACATAATTTTTTTTTAGATTTCAAAAATAATAGATATATATTTTTGTTCTTATCTTCTTCTTCTATAATTTCTAAATTGATAAAAATATTAATTTGATTATAATCCAAATTCTTCATCTAATCCATTTGTAGAGATTGGGTTTACGCACTATTCCCAAGGGACCAGTGAGTTCTAGCTTAATAAGCCCAATACAATAAATTTGTAGAGAGTGGGTAGAAGAATTAGGCGTTAATTAGTGTAACAATTGTTGGCGATCACTAGAATGGTGAATAATTAACACAAGCTTAACTCTGTGCGCGTGGTGCAGTCGTCGGCCATAGTCCGAGCAGTTTGTACTTATCATTATCAAGTGATCCTGAAAAATGGTTACAAAGTCAATTTAAATAGCTACAGTCTTCTCTCTGGTCAAAATTCCCCCCCTTTCCCAGAGTTCCTTCCTCCTTATATACTAATTTCCTTCTTTCATCTCCACCATACACGTGTAGGTTAGGCTCTAAGAACTCCCTTCTGTCCCATCCAAAACCTGCCAGCACCTTCAACTAGTAGCTGTAAGGCTGTTTAACCACTGTTCAGGTATCACCTCCACATTAATGCGGCAAGAGAGTTAGTTGGGGGGCATTTAATGTGGAGGTAGCAGTTTTGAAGATATTTGTTGCCTCCCTTTGCTCATCCTTTATCCAATGGCCGACTTCTGATCATGACGTAACCTCAAAGGGTACCCTAAATGGTGAGGCCTTTTTACTGCCCTCGGATCTATGCATCCGAGGTGACTTTTATCCTCGGACATATTCTAGACTATCATATACAAACCTTATTTGGCCATCCTTGGCATGGTTGTTATCCTCGGATTGGGCCATAGGCCCAATTTCGTATAGTCGTGATGATACCCTCTGGTTGACTGGCCCCTACAATATGTGAGTAGTGGTAGAGGCATGCCTTGCTCTCCGGAGAGGCAACAAAACCGTGCGGGTTGCAGCAAAGGCTTCTCACATATGGGTCGAACCTGAGCCTACCCCAAAGCGGACAATAACTGGAGATGGGCACTGCCCTCAAAAATGCCTTTTTGTGTGGGGATATTTTCCCTCACAAGCTATTTGTCCTCTTTGGGGAGCCAAGCCCGCAAGGTTTTGTTCTGAAGGGGTGAGAGCTACGAATCTTCAGCCTTTTGGCCTTTACACCGTAGTCCCACATCGCCTAAAGAAGCGCCCCACACATGCCTTATAAGCTCTTGGAGCAAGGCATGGTGTACCACTAGAACACTCTAAGTGTTCTAGTGGTACACCATGCCTTGCTCCAAGAGCTTATAAGCTCTTGCGGGCTTGGCTCCCCAAAGAGGACAAATAGCTTGTGAGGGAAAATCTCCCCACACACCTTTTATTATTAGTTTATATTTATTTTTGCTAAAATTATATTACTACACGGTCATAAGAAACAAAAAATAGCAGTGTTATTTGTCCATATTTTTTAGATTTGAAAAAAATAGATTTAATATTTTGTTCTTATCTTCCTCTCCTATAATTTTTAAGTTGATAAAAATTTTAATTTGATTACAATATAAATTCTTCATTTAATCATTATTAATTTGTTTTATTATTTATTATACTTAAATTTTATTACAACACAACCGTAAGAAACAAAAGATAGCAAGTTATTTGTTCATACCGAGTTACCAAATGTTTTCTACACGGCCATAAGAAACAAAAGATAAAAATTTATTTGCTCATACTAAGTTTCCAAATGTTTTGGATAATGTAAAAGTATTCATTTAGTTATTGTTTTTCAATAAATTATATACACTATAAGTTGACCAAAAACCATGCAACACGCTCCTTTTTAGATAACACCACTATTTTTATTCTTATCAACTTTTTAGCATGATTTTTAGACCCGAACCGTTCAAAGAACCAGTAAAGGGAGAGGTTCAAGGTTTTTAAGGTCAGACCGAGATTCGACCAAGGTCGAACTGCGATGACGTCATAATTACTTTAATAATTAATTAAAGCCCAAATATAGATATTAAATTTATAAAACTTGCAAAATTGACTAATATATCTATATATGCGATGGAAATTTAATGATTTTCAAGCATATATTTACAAATTAAATAAGAAAGTTAATAAAATAAAATCATAACCATGAAAACATTAAAGTTTATGATTAATTTTTGAAGTAAAGTTGAATATCTTTGAGTTTTTTTTTATATAAAATAAAAAATTGCGTTAAGTTTACTTCAAGTTTTTTTTTTTTTTTTTTTTTTGAGCATCAACTTGCAAGCTTAGTTGAGTGGTTAGACTCTAGCTCCAACTCTGACCATGCCAAGGTTCTAAACCTGGTAAGCACACTTTTCCGATTTTTTCTTAATTAACAAGCAAGCTTGAACCGTGGTTGGACCGCACAGTTCACGGAATTTCAAATAAATTCGGTTCTCTATGTTTAAAAAATCGGATTTCAGTCTGGTTTTCGGTTAACTCGATCAAATCGCCCGGTCCGGTCCGATTCGGGTTTGACAACCTTGCTTTTTAGGAGTGCCAACTCTATTTATTCTTATAAACTTTTTAGGAGTGCCAATCAAATAAGATTGAATTTAAAAAAAAAAAAAAAAAATTGATATCAACATAGAAATCAAAAAATAAATAATACTAATAAAAAGAAGTGATATCAATTTGAAATTACACGGATAACTCAAAGTGATTTGCTAACATCTTTTTTTATTGTTTTGATGATCTGCATAACAACAAGGTTTTTAGACCCGGACCGGACCGGTCGGTCGAATCAGGTTATCCGTGAACCGGTCACAAATTCGGTTTTTTATGTGTGAAAACCGGGCATTTAAATATTTTCAGTGAACCTCTTGAATCGGGGTTCAACCCAGAAAACCGGCCGAACCATGGGCCGGTTCAACTGGTCAAAGAGTTTACTTTTACTTTTTAAAAATAGAGAAAAGGGAGCTGTGGAGTTTAGAACTTGAGACCTATGCCTTATTTAAGACTCATGTCCAGCATCATGACCAACGCACCGCACATGTTGTTTGTGAACAACTATGAAGTGTATTATATTTATTATAGATTTATGTCAGTTTTAATTTTTCAACTTATTCTATCACCTCTCTCTCAATTTATTAAATATTACCAAATTTATTTCCTTTGATTAATTCAATTTTGATTAAAGAATAATGCATTTGCATGTGAATTTACTAAAATAATCAAAAGTAATTTTTTTTTATTTAATCAAAATAATTTAGACTTGTAGGATTATTATGAAATATTTTTTTAAATGCTTATTTATGTTGTACTATTTTATATTAACCTTATAATATCAATAAATTTTATTTTAAATTCTGTTTCAATTATTTTTAGATATTTTTAGTCAATTTTGCTACTATTTATATATTTAAAATACCTTTATTTGTATTTTAATTAATTATTAAATTAATTATGACATCATCATGGTTCGACCTCGGTTGGACCTCAAAAACTTGGAATCTCTCCCTTTTATGGTTCAATGAACGGTCTGGGTTTCAAAACCTTGCATAACAAAACTTAGATTAGATAAGCAGGTAAAGTTTGAATCTAAGAGAAATTGAGTTGAGCTAAAACCCTATTACAACTCTACTCTACTTGACTATGGACGCCCTCAATTTTTCGGGTTTTGTTGCACATTAGGTCCTTGGCGACATGACTCTTGTGTGCTTGTGTATCTAGAGCAGGGTGTGTATGTCTGTGTGTGAGTCCTTTTATCTTATTTTTATTTTAGGAGTCGCCACCAACCATTGGTTTTGTATTAGGTGTGATTGGTCATCTAGATGTCTAATTTATTTTAAGTTACCTAATTAACTAAACCAAATTTTAAAGGTTCATTAATTAAGATAAACCATAAGTTTTTGAACCAAAGATCTTGGACTTGGAAGTTTGGTTACATGTGGGGAAAGTGTTAGGCACCCCACAATGTCTATCTGAAGATAGTACCTCATTTTAATTTTGTTAGGACATATGTGATTCATGTTAGGAACGTATGTCAACATTTTATGTAATTGGCTAATCCTTTGACAAAATGCAATTTGCTTATAATTGGGTAGATCTAAGATGTGTTTAATGCTTCAAGAAACAAGGTTTCAAGTTCAAATGTTAAAGCCATGCAAGTCTGTCCAAGAATCAAGTGAGAAAGTGCAGGATTTTAAAGCTCGACAGCTAGCATCTATCGAGGTTTAAAGAGTTGTGAAGCCCGAAGCTTGACAGCTAGCTCGATAAATACCCTATCAGTCGAGGTTTATGAAATTTAGTTTTTCAGAGCTGTTTTTCATCCAATCCGTGAGTATGTGTTTAGGCTTTCTTTTCTCACAACCCTAAACATATATAAGGATTGTTTTAAGGGCCGTCACAGCTGGTGCAACTCAATGCAAAAGTTTTTCGCAAGCATATTGTGAACCGGAGACATATGCCCTAGTTCATCTTTCTTTTGAAGAAGCTGCTGTGTTTGTGCACCATAGGGTTTTGTGACCAAGCAACTTCGTGATCTTCATTGTGTGATGAACTGAAGAACTTTGCAGCCAACATTCTTCTCAAGTTGGTGATTAAGTTGCGTACTGGGATCCGCGCATCTATTGGTTAGTCACGTACTAGGAGCCGTGCATTGAAAAGGAGAGATTGTCACTACAGAACAAGTACAATTGGGTATTGAGGTAAGGGTTCAACTATAGGTTGGTATAAGGTACTGGAATTCCTTTACTTGTAACCGCTTGTTTTGATAATAGTGAATTCTCTGGAGTGGTGACCTTAAAATCACCCGGTGGGGTTTTTGCCGTGTAGGTTTTCCCCATTCATAAACAAATCACCATGTCAATTTATTTTCATCTGCATACTTAGTTTAATTGGTGATTTGTTTGTGCTACCACGCATATTGCATGTTAATTTAATTAATTAATAAACTTGGCTAATTAATCAATTAATTCATCACAAGAGGTCAATACATTCTTGGCCTATCAAATTTATTCCCAATGTTAACTTTTTATGAAGAAATAGGATACTTGGCATTATTATTATTTTTTGACAAAAGGTTTTTACAAGCAATATACATATACATACATACATACATACATACATATATATATATATATACACACACACACACATATGAATAAATATTTACATATAGCTAGCATGTGAATATTAATTTCAACAAAATATATACAATCAAAACATGTAAGATATATACATAAGTACCATGTGAGAGAGAGAGAGAGCATACAAGTATACTTTACAATAGCATGTGAGTACTAAATGCTATACAAAAACAAACACAACATAAAAAAAGAGGGTTGGAAGAATAGCACCTTATTGTCATCCACCATTTTCTCATTTTAATCATGCAAAAAGGTGACAAAAAGAAACTCATTAGTGCCAAGAAATGTTAGGAACAATGTAAACTTATAGGGTGTTCAAAGACTCAAGAGAATGAGCCTTGCACACAAATCCTCAAACTATAATTATTCTAAGAAAATGCTTGGAAATAAAAGTTACAACGTTAACTTTTATTATTTAACTAAATCCAGGAAGAAATAAGAAAATGCTTGGAAATAAAAGTTACAACGTTAACTTTTATTATTTTGGAAAAGCACATTTTTCTTAGAAAACATTTTATTGTGAGATTTAGAGAAAAAGCATTTTTTACGTAGTAAAAACATTTTTGAAATCTTTGTTTTCTTTGGAGGAAGAGAGAAAACACTTAAAAAAAAAAAAAAAAAAACCAACAACAACAACGTGGTAAAACACATCTATTTCTTTTGAAAACATTTTGTATTGAAAAGCATGTATCTTTTTGAAGAAAACATTTTTGAAAACACACTTTTGTATGTAAAAAAAACACTTTTGAAAACTAAAAAAAAAAAAAAAAAAAACACTTTCTAAAAAAATTTTGAAAATATTTATTTATTTATTTATTTTAGTTTCGGGTCCCCTTTAAAAAAACAGATTTTGATTTTTTTTTTTTTTTTGAAAACTGATTTTGGTTTTGAAAACAGTTTTTGAAAACGATTTTATATTTTTTGAAAAAAAAAAACAGTTTCTGAAAACAATTTTGGAAAACAGTTTCAGAAATCAGATTTTTATTTGAAAACAGTTTTATATTTCTTTAAAAAACACTTTTGGGAAAACAGATTTCAGAAAACAGATTTTTATTCTTAAAACAGTTTTTTAGAAAAAGCAGATTTTTAATTTTGAAAACAGTTTTGTATTATTTTGAAAACAGTTTTTTTATTAAGAAAAATTATTTATAAAAGAGTTCTTATATTATGAAAACAGTTTTATAAAAACAGATTTTTTTTTTTTTAAAGCAGTTTTGAAGAAAAACAGTTTTATAAAAAAAACAGTTTTACCCTTTTTTAAAAACAGCTTTGAAAAACAGATTTTTTTTTTTAAGTGAAAGAAGTGACTTTTATATATATGGGAATGATGTTTACAATATAATAAAGGGGTGGGATGGGTTTAGTTATTAAGGAACTAACTCATCCCTATAGCCCTACCCATAAAGATTACAACAGAAAAAGGATGAGAGAGAGAGAGAGAGAGAGAGAATTTTTTGAATTTTCTAAGGCTATTTTTTTCAGAAATTTCTGACTTTTCCTCACTTTTTTTTCTCTCTATTTCTCTATTTTTTTCCACACTTTTTCTCTTTTTTTTTTTCTCAAAAATTGCCGCCCGGGGGAGGGGGGGGGGGTGGGGGGTTTATTTATAGGGGAATGAGGAAAATGGGAGGCTAGGTTTATCAGGATACACTAGTGCTAGCCGCCCATAGCAAGGGGTGGCTAGCATTGGTGTATCTTGATACACTAATGCCAGCCTCCCACTTTTGCCACCTCATCTACCATTTTTCATTTTTTTTTTCTGATTTCTGTCCCGATCTTTGCACAGCTGTTTGGAGGCATTTCCGAGCTCCGTTTTCTTCAAATTTTATATGCACAAAAAGATCTGGATGTATAGTTTCCAATGGTCCTAGCCTCGCTCGATTTGGAGCTACGGTCGTTGATTTATCGCACTTGGAAGGAAGGTGATGCAAAGCTGAAAAATTCTGGACATTGTTTCTTGAAAAATTCATATCTTCCAATCTGAAGCAGATATCGTCGAGCCCTTTTGATGAAAGTTAGCTAGGACATTATTCTTCAAGATGGTCCAGATTTCTCATTTCAGTTCTTTCCCAATCAGTACAATTTATTGCTCGAAATCGGGTAAAAAAACTACCAATTTTCCTGAAAAAATAGTGGAGATTTTATTAGGATTTTCACTATCTTCTTTTTTTATTGCATTTTTGTTTTTCTATCAAAGTAGTTCAATTATTGCTTAAATTCTAAGATTTTTTTAAAATATTTTAGATAATGCAATTCATCTTAATTATTAATATATTTTTGATTTGGTGTTCTTAATTGATTGTGTGGATTATTTCCTCGCTTATGGCAATATCAAAATGGTCATAACACTGGTAATTAATATGTAAACTTTTACATGTACATTGCAATACAAATTTTTTTTTTCAAATTATGTACCTTTATTGATCTATTTCTGAAATATTTTTGATTGTGGTAGCCTAGTAGGTCTAGATACTTAGAATGGCTATCTTCTTTTTTATTGCGTTTCTATTTTTCTATTAATGTAGTTCAATTACTACTTAAATTCTATGATATTTTAAAATATTAGATGATGCAATTCATGTTAATTATTGATATTATTTTTTTATTTGGTGTTCTTAATTGATTGTACTAGTTATTTCCTCACTTATGACAACATTAAAATGGCTATGACTGGTAATTTATATGAAAAAACATTTACATTACAATAAATTTTTTTTTCTCTTTATTTACCTTGATTTATCTATTTTTGAAATTACCTTGATTGTGGTGGTATCCTAATAGGTTTATGTTAGGTTTTAAAGATTTAGGAATAAATATTTAGAATCATATTTTATTTGTGTTGGCAAACCGAGAACAAAACATGTCTAGTCTATGTATTAGGCAATGGTTGAAGTATAGGTTTCAAGCTTCAAGTTCAGCTGACTGCAAAAAAAGGGAGTCAATTTCAGTCAAGCTCGACCGATCGAGAAATTAGACTCGACCGATCGAGAATTGCAGAAATCAGATTCTGCAGAAGTTTTAAACAAGGCCCAAGCCTGCGAAAACGTTTAGGGTTTCATTCCAACTTGTCCACATATAAAGGGAAACTCTAGCTATGTTTTCAGACTTTTGGAAGACTTGTGTGTTACTCTTTGTGAGATCGGAGAGGTTTTGTACCTTCTAACTACACAAGAATATACCGGAGCAAGATCTACAATCAAGTGGTGGTAGAACTTAGTTGCTGCAACAAGATCATTACTGCTGCTGATCTGAAACGTTTGAGTGGGATCTCAAAGTCACAAGCAATGGTGCTTGTGTTGGTGTAATCTAAGGAGAGAAGGAGTCCATGGATTCGGAGTTTGCACGTGGTCGTGTCAGTAAGTTACTACATGAGGTAGCAATAGATTTAGGGTTAAATCTTTTGTAAAAACTTCAATTCTCTTATAGTAGATTTACTTTACCTTGAGGATAGCTAGGTCAAATCCTCTCTAGGTTTTTACCTTGAAACGGTTTGTTTCATTGGTTTTCCTGGGTCATCATATCGTGGTGTTATTTATTTTTCCGCTATTGTGCATGATATGATATATGCTTGTTTAACCTAAATCTGAATAATAAACCTAATAATCAACTTGGTTAATTAATTAAGTAAAACAATCTGGTTTTAGGGGTCTAAACGAACAAACAGTTTAGATACTTATATTTTTGTTATTTATGAAATTTTTATGTAAGAATTTCTATACAATCGTGGAACTCATCTACAAAAATAAACTACGTATATGAAATTAGGAGATTATATGAGGAGATTTATTATCGTAAGTGATGATTAATTAGCACTTGTTATTGCAATACCTAGAAGGAAGGAAAAAACAAATAGTATTTCCCTTTTAATCATTATTTTTCCAATTTTTTCACTTCTACTGCTCTAGGCAAACTTAACATGTTGAAAGCAAGTATAATGGAAGAATAGCATGTCAAAAATTTTTAAATGCCACATAGAGAGAGAAAAATTACAATTTTACTACTATGAACTTTTAGAAATTTAAAACTTGCCATAAATTTTAAAATATTTTATAATATCTTATAATATTTCTTTTTTGCATAAAAAATACTTAAATAATAGACATTTTCCATGTAACTTAATTTTATTATTTTATATTTTTATCATTTTATTATTTATTGAATTTAATTATACTATCAAAAAATTTATATTTTTTTAAATTTATATATAAATTTTTTTATTAAGCCATGCATCGGGCTCTATTATTCTAAAATGAATTGTAAGAATAATTATGCTTCCACGTTGGAGTTGGACACACTACAATACTTCAATTGGCGGCAAACGCATCCTAAAGCCAGTTGTTGGTAACTATGAACATTGAACCCATAACTTTGCAAATTGCAAAGTAGATTTGGACTATATGGGTTAAAATCCAAGGACCCTAAATGATTAGGCTAGACTGGTATCCAAGACAATTAATTTGTAGAGGTGGGTTTTAGAACCAATAGTTAAGTCTAAAAAAATACTTCCAAAAAAATACTTCCATAAAGAGAATTGAGAATAAATCACTACAGGAAAAATTTGTATGATAAAACAATATTTGGGCTTTATTTCTCCTTTATCAGAATTACTGAAGATTGTTTACACCTGAAGAAAGGTATAGAGTTGGACTTCTCTCAATGTTATAAGTGTTCTATCTTTTTCTCTCTCTATTTCTGGATCAGATCCCTGTACATGGAGGATCTCTTCCTTTTTATAGACTTAATGCTTCAATCCTGGCCCTCCACCTGGGGGTGGGTGATTCTTCTCCAAGATACTTGTTTCATCCTTCTCCTCCCCTCCTTTTGAGGCTGTGGTAAGCAGGTAATAGATTATTGTGGCACTGTTCAGGTGTCATTCAGCCATTAATGCGGATAGGGATGGCAATGGGGCGAGGCGGGTCTGAAGGATGGAGTCTTCGCCCCCGCCCCGCATGGTTTTGTCTTACCCCATCCCTGCCCCGCTCCGCATGACGGGGAAAATTTTCTTACCCCATCCTCGCCCCTTGGGGCCCCGCGAAGACCTGCCCCACCCTGCAAAACTCTACTTCTTGTTAATTTGCCCACAACTATTACAATTGTTTTTAATAAAACTTGTTTCGTTAATAAAAATATACTTGAAGTTACAAATAAATTTATTCCATCAAATCAAACTAATTTTTAACAAAAATTGAATAATATTATTAAAGTGTTTAACAAGACAATATCCCAACAAAAACAAAAATCTCATAATACAAAATCAATGATTCAATAGTATATAAAATTTTTTATAATAAAGACAAAAGAAAATGTCAATATTGGTATCTTATTTCCAACCTTCCTAGAGGGGGGAAAAAAAGGAAAAAAAAAAGAGTATGAAAATTAGTAGAGTTTTAGGGTATGAAAATTTTACAATTTAACCCTTATCAATACGAGGCGGGGAAATGTTGGGTCTTAAAAGTCTAAACCCATCCCCGCCTCATCTATTGGTGCGGGGCTAAAATCTTGCCCCATCCTTGCCCCACCACCTTTGCGGGGCAGAGAAAACTCGCATGGGGCGAAGTGGAAAGGGGCGAGTCAAGCGGGGCAAGGCAAAATTGCCATCCCTAGAGGCATGCATGATTGGTGCAGTGCATTTAATGTGGAGGTGACAGTGACTTTGCAAGGAAGTTTCCTCTAATTCTTACCCAGGATAGTTACTGTTACCTTCCTCGGACTAACATGTTTAGTTTGGCCTAAGAATTCTTTAACCTCCTCAGCTCGTCCATCCCTTATTTTTTCTTCCTCGAACTGACTACCTCCTGGGACGGTCTTTTTCTTCGGCCTATCGGGGCCCATAACTCACTTAAACCTTTGGTTAGCCCATTTAAACTCTAGCTCAGGCCCAATTTGCTATAGATTTCTTTGGTCCTCACATGGACCATTTCATAGAACTTGCCATATGACATATCATTAACAGAATATCTAATCCATTGTACCTCTAATGCTTGCGATGTATATTATTCTATTGTTCCTCTCTCTCTCTCTCTCTCATATTTATATTATTCTCATGGTCAAATGGTGTACCATTGTTTTTTTTTTTTTTTTTTTTTGGTTTACTTAGTTTGAGTACCTAGTTACCATTGGTTTTGGTATAACTTATTTTAGTTAAACACAAAAATGAACAAATTTCTAATCATACCTGAAAAAAAGATTCTAAAAAAATGAAATACTATTTTGGTTTCTACATTTTGGTGTCATTATCAATTTAGTTTCTACATTTTTTGTAGCACTCAATTTGGACCCTACTATTTTCAACCTGCATTCAATTTGATCCCTATCATCAAATCACAGCTTTTCTTACGCTTTCTTGGCAACCAAATACAAATCAAATTTACCAGCCTCTCACTTTAGTAGACCCATATATCAACTCAGCAACAAAAACAAATCTAATTTTAGACAAATAATGACTGTTCAAAGCTCGATGTTACAAATGCAAGAGCTAGTTTAGACCTCCAAAATTTTAATTGCGGCTTGATTAATTTTAAACTTAACACACTTAGTGTGCGTTTGGCATGGATTATTTTTGACAACTTATTTTACTATTCAGCTTATTTTTGCTACTATTCATGGGTCCCACTGCACTTTTTAGTACTATTCATGGATCTCACTGTACTATTTCAGCTAATTTTTACCTCTATCTACAGTACTTTTAGCAATAAGTTTTCAGTTTCAGCAAGATAAGCAGATCCCAAACAGACCCTTAATGTGGAATATACGTGATTAACAAATTAATTAATTGAAGCATTCAACAATTGCATGGATGAACAAATAGATGCAATGCTAAAATGTAAAGGGCAGTAAGGAAAAAACTAGCAAACCCAAGATAACACCGCGATGTGTTATTGAAGAGGAAAATCGAAAAACTCGGCGTAAAAACCTCTCCGCAGCCCTCCAAATTGAAATGATCCACTAGTGAATAAGTTGGAGTATAAGGATACCAAAAAGACCCTCTAAGCCTAATCTACCCAAAGCACTTGAGCCCTCCAAGCTCCAGCTACTAACGGACTTCACGGAGCCTTGTCTTCATTAGCTTCCCAGATCCTGCAATACAGTCCGATTGCATTGCCAAGCCTCACTGGTTTATTTTTGGCAAAGACCGAATGTTTCCCAAACTCCAAAACGCTCTCTACACTCTGAATGAGTGTGGGTTGTGTTTGAGTATAATCTCCTTTTAAGGTATGACAATGGGAGAGGGGAGGAGAAGAGATTACTAAGAAATTCCCACTTAAAGATGGGTAGCTCTCTTTAAAAGGTGGATGTTGTGAAAACCTCTCCATTTTTCTTCTGAATAGTCTCCTTACAATTTTGTGGGTAATGAAGGTATATATCGTGTGGGTAAAGAATGTGAAGAGTCACACAATAATATCCAACTGTTAGAGTATCTCGTCGGTCACTCGCAGGTTGGCCAAGTCGCGAGTTACTCGCAAGACATCATGACTCTTGAACTTCCATATGTGCTGCTCACATAGCCTTTCGTTGGTTCTGCAATCCCAAGCTAGTCATGAGCTAGTCGCGATTTCAACTGTCTTGATCAAATTTTCACCGCTTAAGACTAAATCCATTACAATCAAATCCTACAAAAATACAAGGAAATAAATCAATGAAATTACAACACTTTTGTTATGGAATATAGCCAACATAAATGTTATGTAAAAAAAACATAACTTAACGATTGTAAATTGAAAAAACATGGATTAATTTGACTGCTACTAAAATGTAGGGACCAAATTGGTAGTGACCACAAAATGTAGGGACTAAAACGATATTTCTTCCAAAAAAATACTAATAAATAAGCTAAATAAAAACTATAAGGAAGCGGACTTAACCTTAAGTAATGTTGGGCCCCAAGTAAGAATAGACCCAATTCTTACCAGCCCAAATATGATGGTTGGTCACTATGAAGGAGCCAAACCTCAGACCATGGGACAGGATTGGACACCCTTTTCATTAGCTAGGTTGGTGGTCTGTAGGCCGAGGACGAGGTACTTGTCGAGTTGCTGAGGAAGAATATTGAAAGATATAGAGTAGTCCGAGGATGCTTGCTAAAGCTTCCTGATAAAGTAATAGTCACCTCTGCATTAATGAGATTCACCTGCTTGGCACAGTCACATTTATTGATAAATGATTGACTTGAATTGTGCTGAAGGCCCCAAAAGTCTCAATTCATCATGAAAATGGGGAAGTAAGAGCTTGATGGGACAAGGAGCCCGCCAGTTGTGTAGGGATAGCACGTTCCAAAGAAAAAGGCAGGGTAGATATAAGGGGAAGCAAAGCACAAAGAGAGGGACACACAGAAAAATTAGGGAGAGAATTATAGAGAGAAAAGCACAAACTTGAGAGACTTTCAAGAGCATGTTCTTGAGAGAATATTTGTTAATGTGTTTTGGATTTTCTTTTATATCAATAACACAAGCCTTTTTGTCTTGATTCAACTAGTGTTTAGTTTTTGTTTAAATCTCCCATTGTAAAACTATAGTAATCCTCCTAAATCAAATTAATTGTGACGTCAAGAGTCCTAATTGGTTTTTTGACCCACACAATTTTTTTTTTTTTGGATACAAAAAAATTGAAGACATTTGATCAAGTAAAGTTTTCATCTAGTGCTATTGTAGGTTTAATGAAAAACTAGACTGACACGTGATAATTTTAAAACAAGATTGTTTGCAAATGTAATAATGTATACTAAATATGAGCCAAACCCTCATTATTCTATACCTTTAGCCAATGCTCGGAACAAATGAAAGAGGAGATAAGAAAAAAGATATACCAATCGAAAAAAACAACTTCTTTTATTTGGTTGACATGAGAGTAAAGCAAACACGGAAAAGTTGAGTGAAACATACATGTTAAATCCACCATTGATAATCAACCAAAATTGGGCGAGAGTTGAAAAAGTCCTGAGCAGAAAAAGTTACAATTGGTATTTAGAAATTAATGGCCTATAAATTACATTTTACCCATAAAACTTTACACTTACTATTTTCTGGACATTATGTTTTCATTTCATTTCACTTCATTGGGCAAGCCACACACATAAAATGATAAATTATATATTTTTTCTTTACCTTTTTCATTTTCTCCCTCAGTTTTAAAGGGTTAATTTGGGTCTAAAGTTTCTTATCGTCCCATAAGAGATTTGGATTATATCATCTCAAAGTTTCTTAATTTGGTGTCTTGGTCTAATAATAAAGAGTAATTACTATAAATAGATGCTATATATTGAAACTATCTATCAAAAAAACTTGAATCTAAAATGGAAGACAAAAAATATGACAAAAATTTATGTTCCAAATTCCTGCCATTTTCAAACATATCAAAAGGAAGCTTTTTCTTTTTCTTTTTCATTCCTTTCATCTTTCCTTTTTCCTTTTTTTTTTCTTTCTTCTCCAATTACATTGAAACAGAGTGTTAAAATTAAGATAGTCATTAAAAAAAAAAAGGGAAAAAAAATAACTTTAGTTAGATTGTTGCTTTTTGATGCTTTTTCAAAAGTGGGACCGGACCCACGAGGAGCAAACTTGGCAAAAGACATTGAAGGCGGCGTAAAAAGCGAGCCCAAACCCCAAGTCGGCATATTACCTTTTTCTTTCTCTTTCTCTTTCTCTTTCTCTTTTCCTTCAAAAGAGAGCCCCACACCCACACCCACACCCACGCACCCAACCCTTTTTCTTGTCTTTCTTACCTCATCTCCATCCTTAGCCACTACATCTCTTGGCTCTGATTCTCCTCCTTTGCTTACTCGGATGCCATGTGGCACTTCCCCAGTTCCCCACGCGCATTCCATAAATATATATATATATATATTTGTAGAGAAATTTTTTACAATAATTTTAATATCACACTCAATTATATACCTAATTTCGCAATATATTTATAGACTCACAACTTTTAATTAACTACTCATAGTCGGTATTAACATATTATGAAATTAATGGGTGTAATTCGTATTATAGTTGATTTTTGTGTGATTACTTATCATGACTATAAAATGGTCCACGGTAAGTTATGGAAAAAATGTGATTATTGTTCGTGCGAAAGTCTTTAATAGACCAGTTGGTCAGATTGTGAGAAAAATTGTGTTATTAAAAAAAAAAGTTGATTTTAAATTCCAAGTCGCAAGCCTTTTCCACAAAAGTAAAAGAAAAAAAGACGACAATATGGTAATTAAAAGAGAAAAGTTAAGAAAAGATGGTACTTTGGTGATGCTTCACGTTCTTTGCGCTTTTTGCTGGGAACTTTTTTACTGGAGAGGGTTTTGTGGTTTTTTAAACAGAAAAAGAAAAGAAAGAGACTGTGTTTGAAAAGGGTCTTGGCTTAGGAAAAAGAAAAAGGTCTCTTTTATGTATATATATGGGTTTTGGCGTTGGGCTTCAAATTTATTTGCAACAAGTCTTGTTTTCTAAGTTTGAGAAGAAAATGAGTTGTGGAGGAGAAATGTGTGACGAGACAAGCAAGGATCCTGGTATAAAGCTGTTTGGGAGAACTATTCCTTTGCCGGAATTTCAGATTCAACCCAACTCCCAACACATGGTACATGCTATAACCATGATTCTAATTCTATAAGGCTTCCTTTCTTTCAAATACTGAGAAAATTTTGCTTTTTTAGGCATGATGAATCAAACTTACTTCTTGGTCTTTTTATTAAAAATGATTGTTGGTGAGTGGTCTATTAATTGTTTGTTACTTCCATATGTTTGGTGCTAATGGATTTCATAGAATTCACTTAGTTTGTGATTTTTTCAATAATTTAGAAACGGGAAAAAGAGGAGGGACTTATGTTTCTAATTGATGTTATTCTCCAAAATTGGGTTTATGTTTGTTTTGCTTTGACTTGAAAGAATTGAACTTGGCAATGGTGGGTAAATTTTGTTTTTAATTTTAATTACTATTTTTCAATCAAGACCCATACTTAAATTTAAATTGTGAAATATTAGTGATGTTCTTTTCTATCAATTCTATTTTTGTTTTTTGGAGGCAGTAAAACTTTTTGCAGTACCCAAAAAAGCAATGAAAGAAACAGTCAAACAAACAAACTAGTTCTTGGTTAAAATGGTCAGTAGGCTGGGATTCTCCCTGGTGTTACAACCAAATTCTGAAATGAAAAATTGTGTCCTTGTAAGAATAGTTTTACTGTTGGAAAGAAATCTGGGCTTCTCTAAAAAATTTTTTGTCTGAAAAGTTCAATGGAAAGCACTGCTCAGTTCAATAAGGGGACAACCATGGTCACTTAAGTTATAATCAGAAATTGTTGTTGGTAGCTCTGCAAATTTATTAATGATAAAAAATGTGACAGTCGCAATATTGATTTAATGGGCTGATGTATGTCCTTGTGCTGGTAAATTTTGTTAAATTTATCAGCATTTCACTTATTCTGTTATTTATTGGTTTCAACATAAATAGAGGAGTTAAAAGTTAAAGCCAGAAGAAATAGCAATGACATTGATCCACTTTTTAATCAATTTATCCCAGATTAGAGGGATCTGGGAGGAATAGAAATTACAGTGGTGGTATCACCCTTCTTGTCTATCATTCACAGTTTCATGTACACAGACAAACCTGCTGTATAAACTCTATAGGAAGTTCGGAAATGGTTGTTCTTCTCTTTCTTCTCATTTATTAACTCTGTGTTCATAATGAATCTGTACTTACGAAAAAGTTCATTAGAAAAGGTTAATATTTTTTTTGTTGTCCAGTTCTTTCACTATCCAATTACCGCTTCTAAGCAGGGCACCAATTGTTTGATTTTGAATTGTCAGGATGCTTGTAGTGATATAACAAGTGCAGAAGTGGAGAGCTCTTACGCTGAAAACTTAGGGAAGCATGAGAAGTCCACTGATTTAGGGGATAGGAATGAAGGGCCTCAAACTCCTATGCAGGTTGGGCCACAAGTATATCCTACACCAAAGAAAGACCAGATAGATACCAATAGTACAGAAGAAGAGAAAGTATTTAAGAAGCCAGACAAGATACTTCAATGTCCAAGATGCAACAGTTTAGATACAAAATTTTGCTACTTCAATAACTACAACGTCAACCAACCGAGGCATTTCTGCAAGAACTGCCAGAGATATTGGACAGCTGGTGGAACAATGAGAAATGTTCCTGTGGGTGCTGGGAGACGAAAGAACAAGCACGTAACCTCCCAATACCATCAATTAATAGTATCCTCCAATGGACTACCGATGAGATTAGAAGCCCCAGACTCATCCAATCTCCAACTTCTCTCATGTGGTGAATCTTCAACTGCTTTCAGGTCTTCAACAGGAAACGAGAGAGTCCTAAAATTTGGTCCAGAAGCACCTCTCTGTGAATCCATGGAGACTGTTCTTAATATAAGAGACCAGAAAAGATGTGTTGAGATGGGTTCTGTAAATGTTGGAGAAAATGGAGAAGAGCCTTCTTCATGCAGATCGTCCATGACATTTTCCAGTAATCAGGGGAAGCAATTACCTGAAAATGTTGTGCAAAAGGAGCGAGTCAGAATGCCAGGATCTTGTTACGAGCTTAATACCCCACATCCTCTGCATTGTTACCCTGTTCCTCCTTGGGGTGTCCAGTGGACTGCAGGTACGCATAATTTTACCTCAGTGGAAACAGCACAACAAACTTCTGAATGTGTTTCTGTACCAAACAGCAGTGATCCCAATCCAGTTCGGTTGTACCCCACACCAATGCTTGCAGTTCCAGGCTTTTGTCCTCCACAAGTCCCTTTTCAATTCATACCAGCAACATATTTTGCTTGTATGCCTGTTTGTGCAGCTGGAGCTGGGAGTGTCTCATTGACTGGATCTAGCGGATGTCTATCTCCATCCTCCTCTGCTAGCAACAGTTGCTGCTCGGGCAATGGCTCACCAACACTAGGCAAGCATTCGAGACTTTACACAGATGAAGAGAAATCGGAGACATGTGTTTTGGTTCCAAAGACACTGAGAATTGAGGACCCAGATGAGGCTTCAAAGAGTCCTTTCTGGTCTACTTTAGGAATTAAGCCTGGTCAGAAGAAATCTATGTCCAGAGGTTCTCTTTGGAACATTTGAACCAAATGTAGATGACATGAGCCATATAGCTGATGCATCTCATATCCTGGAAGCAAACCCAGCAGCTCTTTCTAGCTCTCATACATTTAAAGAGAGCACCTAACAGGCTCTGGGCTATGAATTTTTGCTTGAAAGACTTGAGATATATGATTTTGTACATATTCCTGGGACCAGCTGTCTGTAGAATGTGGGAATGGCCGTCAGTAAAGTGTGGCATTAGCTTCTCATTGTGGTGACAAAGCCATCGTTTAATATGAATTGATTATGTACTTCGAAGTTTTGGATTATGAACAATGAGATAAACGAATTCTTGGGAATTCTGAATCTGCCACTGTAATCAACAGTGATGTGGTTAATGGCTGTTTCACATTAGGAGTCAATATTGTAAATTAGATACTAGTGAGTGGCTGTTTGTGGTTTGCGACTTATTTAGGTTTCAGTTTAAACACTGATGTGTATTTCTTTCAACATGAGACAAGGTTGCATATATGAACATTCAAGAATTTAGAATAGAAATCTCATTTTCCTTTTTTTTGTTGGTCTTGTAAACTGTTTGGATATGTTTAGAGTTTAGACGCCAGTTGTACCAAATTCCAATTTTAAAGCCGAATTGAATTTGTGGGGGTTGAAAACACTAAGATTGGACCGAGGCCTCTACTAATGCCTTGACTGTCACAACAACTTTGTAAAATAGGAGGCAATCCATAATAGAAGATCTAAACAAGTAAAATCTAAGTCTAAATGAATACTTTATTGATTATTGATATGATTACTCTCTTGCCAAGGTTAGAAGCAACCAAAAACAGATACAAGCTCTCTCTAAATGATCCTACTCACTTTTTCCCAACCTTTTTCCATCAGGTGTCTCCTCCCCCATTTTGAAGATGAAAATGAACTTTTAGGGTGTAAAGCACTGTTCAGATCAATCATTTAGTATTAAATGCGGCTTGTGTTAGGTGGGAACACCTAATTAATACGGAGGTGACTGTTGCTTGGGTTGTGAGCCATCTCACCTGGCTTCACGGCCCGATTTTTGGGTTCGATCTTCTCCTTAGCCACTTCATCGGTCATTTATTTTCGGCCAAAATTGTCTGAGGGAACTTCATCTGCTCTCCTTGGTGAATGGAGGCCACTTCCCAGTTGGGCCTTCATTCCCCTTTTTATACTTAGGCCTTCCTTCCCAGAGGACATGGGCTGGGCTTGGTACCTCGGACTGTTGTGTTCTCTTACTGGGCCTATGGTCTGCGACTCGTGGAGCATACTTAGGAGACCACTCCCCTACACGCAATATCCCAAAAACACAAATAGGGAAAAAAAATTGTGATATGGTGACTAAGAGAAAACTCGATTCGAGAAAAACTCACCAAGGTTATAACGACTAATCCCAAAGAAAACAGATGCACTAAAAATAGAATAGAAATTTACAACAAAATTAACCTTAAATATGTTACTACAACATGTAGACTTGTTGATGTGACCTCACAAAACTCCAAATCCTTGGATTCTTCTATCCATGAACTCTGTTCAATGTGAACACTTGTTCACAACTTGAAGAACCCTCTTGAAGATTCTTCACAACAATTGGTCTATGAGTCGATTTTAGTAATTAACACTACAAGAAAAACGGGCTATTGAGGTGGGCCAAAAACGACACTAAAGCCCAAAAAAGCACCGCTAAAGGTACATTTCACCTTTAGCGGCGGGTGCTATTGCGGTGGTTCATCCTGTCAGTGTTGTAGAGCCGCAGTAGATCTATTGCGATGGTAACAAAAAGTGCCGTTGTATATGCACCTTTTAGTGGCAGTTTTGGTTTATTGCGGCGGGCAAAAAACCGCCACCATATCAAGTTAGAATTCAGGTCAATTGACTTTTAGCAACGGGTTATGTGTGTTGCTATAGGGTATCAATTAAAACGGATTAATTGCACTTGTAGCGGCGGGCGAGAAGCATCGCTATATGAGACAACCTTTAGTGGCGAGCGATAAGCGCCGCTATAGGGTTGCATGTAAAACAAAACATATGCACCTTGTAGTGGCGGATATGACTGCCGCTATATGTGTGAACCTTTAGCGGCAAGCGATAAGCATCGCTATAGGGCTTTATTTAAAACATAACATGTGCACCTTTAGCGGCGCTTTTTGACCGTCACTATAGGTTAAATTTTTTTTCTTTTTTTTTCCATTGGGTTTTAAAACCACTTTTTGCTGATAAATTGTTCACAGACCTATTACAAAGAACCTGTAATAATTTTAGCTCTACTGACACAATACCACAAATGTAACTAATTAACAACACCACAAATGTCTCCAAACTAACGTAATATTAATATAGAAATATATTATCAAATACATAACATTGTCTATAACCATCATCATAAGATGAACAAAAAAAGATGTGGTCCTTTGAATAAAACAACCGCTCAAATTAAACTAATACCATAATCAAAGTTCCAAAGTGTTTAAAAATATCCTTCCACATTAGCAAAAAAATGCGGTTGTTCAAATGTAATTCTTTGTACAAAAAAAAGTCCTCGAACACCAAGATAAAACTTATAAGTTGCTTGGTTGATGGGATGCGGCTGATGATTTTTGGAGAGCTGGATTGTTGGATCGAAGGAACATCCTACATACAAATTATGATTACTCAATAAGTGCGTATAAATGGAATAGAATGACAAGAAAATATTACCAAGGCAAAAAATGGGAACAAGTTAAACAGAACCCCTCTCAAAATCTAATTGGATGACTTGTAATTTAGCTATAATTAGTATATAATTTTTTTGAATACAGTAAAATGAACAATTAGTATATAATTGATATTAAGATATGGTTGTTACTTAATGTTACCAATCACAACAGTATAAAGAGAAGTATATAGTAGTACCAGTCCATTTTGAAAGTTCAATTAGTGTATAAAACACTATGAATGTTTAGACTCCCAATTTATAAATTACCAATTCATGCTTATTATCAAACAATATATGTGCGGAACATGAACACAAGCTTGTAACAGAATTGATAAAAAATCTTAACCAATTAAAATCACATCCATAGCAGAAATTAAAAGGCAAAGATTAAGGGAAGAGAGATGCAAACACAAGGACAACACAATGATGTATTATTGAAGAGGAAATCGAAGCCCTCGGCGTAAAACCTCTCCGCCGCCCTCCAAGCGGTAAATAATCCACTAAAGAATGTAGTTGGGATACATGAATAGCAATAGACTCTCCAAGCCTAATCTACCCAGTGTACCTAAACCCTCCAAGCTTCTTGCTCCAACGAGGTTATGCCGAACCTATTTCTTCTTTAGCTTACCGGATTCCGCTACTTGACCATAGCATCAACCAATATGAAATTGGTCCCTTCTTAACTGCTTCCCAAAGCACCAAATGACCTTCTCACAGATATGGGTATGGTGAGAAAAGGTTTTGGTAATGTACCTCTCAAGGATGTAACGATGGAGAGGAAGAGAGTAAAGCAATTTGAAGAGTCTCTATGTGAGGATTTTGGATGAGTCAATGTTGTTTTTCTCTAGGGTTTCTCTCTCAAAATTCTCTCTGGAAGCTCTCTACATTTCGTGGGTATAATGGGTATTTATACTAGGGTGAGAATGGGATGCGAAGAGTCAGGTTTTTCAAAAAAGGGCTGGCTGGCGGCTTGGCCTCGCGACTTGACTGAGTCGTGAGTTCAAGTCGCAAGCTAACGGTCTGGCCAGTCTGGACTTTTTATCCTGTAGTGCTCCAACTGGCGTGACTGGTCATCTTCCTGCACGCTTCACTTGTGTGCTGCAGTTGGCGGCTTGCCAGTCGCGAGTCACCCGCTAGTCCCAGCTGCGAGTCTCTGCTTCTTTGCACAATCTCGAGCATTTCTTCACACTCTCTCATATACTACCCTTACATGAATCCCACCTAAATACAGGGTTACTAATTGCTAAAATACAAGCAAATTTGGTACGGAATAAAGCCAACAAGATGGTTGATTAAATTCAACCTTACAATCTTCCCCTTTGGCTATTCCGTGACAAAACCCTAAAACAAACTCTAGACTTAACATGTGAGTAGGGAACAGTTGTACATAACCCACTCACATCTAACTCTAGAATCTGTGTAGCTCTTGAAACATATGAACAAGTAACTCCTGAAACACAACAACACAATATGATCATTGTATGCAAAAAAACTTGTAATGCATATGAGGCAAGCACAATGCGATCAAGCAAAATGGAGTGTAAGAAACACACCATGGCATGACCAAACAAGCAATCACTATAAGATAGTGACCACAATGCTCATTCACACTTGGAATGAACATCCGGACATGCAAGCTAATGAGCTTAATGCAAAGTAGCATTTACATGAAGTATATGCATCTAGGAATAAAATCCTACAAAGGGCACAAGAGTGATGTACTTAAAGAAAATGCATGACATTTAACAGCAAGTACTAAAGCTACAAAGCATGAGTTCAAAATATAAATGCTACATAAGCATGGTACAAACCATAGAAGCCTACAAAACAAACCCTAAAAGCTTTCAAAAGCAACATGGGTACAAATTGAACCAAGTACAAACTATAAACAACTGAAAGCCATATGATAGCAATAAGCAAAACATTATACATAGGCAAAGTAGCTCTTGCTTTTCAACAACAGTACTCCCCCTTTGATGAAGCTCTTCCTCCCCCTATCATATCACCCCCCCTAGCATGAATCATAGGAGTTGTGATGAACTTGGAACATATATACCTGTAACCTGAAACACTTGCACAAAACGCATTAGACCTTCAAGGTAAAGCAAATAATAAAAGGACAAGTATAATATAACAAGTAAATTGCGATCAAGTAAATATGATGTGAAACATGTGAGCAACTTGATCATACATCAAAACAGTCATATAGAAATGACTACAATGATCACATAGCAAAGCAAGTGATCATCCGAACATACATTCAAAGAAGCACAATAGCATAAGAATGTATGCATGTCCAAAACACAAACACGATGCAATACAAGAAAACAAACATAAAGAGAAACAAACAAAATAAGGTTTTATTGTTAACTCAATGTCTTCTCCCCCTTGGTATATGCATCTCCCCTATGGAATATCTCTCCCCCTACAAATGTGCATGAGAAATAGAATTTCTCCCCCTAAGGATGTGCACAAGAGTCATATAGAAATGTCAAAACACTTTGGTATACTCTCTAGAGTATACTCTCCCCCTTTTTGTCAGGAATAGACAAAGGGTCAAGGAGAAACGAGGGTAAGAGATGAAGGTATGAACAATGATAATGATGCATGAGGGGTGCGAGATGAATGAGAAAATGAAGCTCAAACCTTAGACAAAACGCAATGCTACAAAGTATAAGGTAAACATGACATGCTAGGAGGAAGAAACACGGTATAGACCAATGCATGACAAGGGTAGCAAATGTGTGTGCAAGAGGTGGCAATGTGCAATGCATGACCAATGCAAGGAAAAAGCACATGTGGGGCAAAGTGTGTTAAATACACAACTAATGAACCAAACATGTTCCTAATGAGGAAACATGAGAAACCCCAAAATTTGGTACTCATCGGAGTCCAAACAAGTGAGAATGCCTAAGAGGCATTTTATCAAACACTTAACGTGCACACTATGAACAACAATGTAAAACAATGCATGAACATCATGAAATCCACCCTTAATACATACTCTTTTTGCCACAATGGGCCAACATCCAGAGCAAAACATCAAAAGAAACCAATCCCATTCAAAAATTTGACAAAAATAAAGTTTCCCTAACCCCTATGATGAAAATCCCAACCAAGAGCACAAAACTCACCAAAACATAATCTAAGGATCCAAATCAATGAAAAGAGTTTAAAATAACCTTAGAGATGTTAATGGAATGAAAAACCATTCAAATTGATTGGGTTTTGATGTAAAAATATTGAAAGAGGGGTTTAAAAGAGGATGAGAGAGGTTAAAAACAGGTTTCCCGCGAAAAGCCCTTTAAAAAGCTGTTTCTGGGCATTTTGCGGCTGGGCGAGTCGCGAAGCGAGTCACCAAAATTTTCGCGAGTCGCGAGTGAGTCGTTAAAGTCTTCTGGATGAACTCGCGACTGGGGTTTCGCGACTGGCGAGTCACGAGGTGAGTCACGAAAAATTTGGCGACTGGCGAGTGAGTCGCGAAAAACTCTGACACCTGTTTTTCAACATAGAACATGTTTAAACAATGAAAAACAATGTAAGCACTAAACATGAACACAAGGAGTGATGAAAATCACTTCTAGAAACATATAAAATGATCAAAAATCTTTTTGGATTGATCCATATATAGTTGAGCACACACACATCACATTTAAAGAAGTACAATCGAACAAATGAATAAGACATTCATTGAACATTAGGCATGTGTGTTGTGTGTGTGTATCAAGTGTGGAATAGTCCTTAGTCTAGAATGAAGCTTCAATGATCAATTCAATCAAGTCATACACAACTAGTACTAAGTCAAGTGGTCTATCTCAATTATAGAAATGAACATATATGACCTCCCACAAGAAAATGATTACATATCTTTGAAGTTTTTCATTTGGCTTCTTTACAATTCATAACATTTGATCATTTTGAATCAATACATCTCATTTTGAGATTGATGCCTGAAATTTTTGATATTTCAATTTGATGAAAAAGCCTTTGGCTTTTGGGCATCATACATTTTCAATATAAGTCGCTTTCCCTTTTTCCTAGTCAAATACTAGTATGTGAGACGGCTTTTGCAGCTCAATATCTCTTTTCATTTGGAGATTTACATTTGGTGAGCTGTTTAAGTACAAACAATAAAAAGTGTGGGAAGATATATAGGCACAAGTCTATGCATGTATCAAAACCAACATGACTATTGACTAATCATTCATGACAAGCTTGAAGATCGATTTACAACAATCACACAAAGATTTCAAGATTTTTCCCACAAAGATATAAGTGCAAAAAGAACAAGCTAAGCTCGTAAATGCACAAAACCATTTGTACAAAGGTATAAGGCCAAACTCACATGTGATATGTGCTCAAACATATACGATCAAATTTTTTGAATTTTTCACTTTTTATGTGGTTTTGGATTTTTACTCACATAAAACTAAAACAAAAAAAATAAGATCAAATGCGAAAACAATCAAAACAATGCATATAAAGAGATGCATAATGCACAAATGCATGACAATGAAGCATCTAATGCATGAAGGGTCCTACAAAGATTGAAAGAATTAGATCAAGGACCAAAAAAGCAAAAGCTCAACCATAGGAACCCTTCCTCATCCAAACACAACGATTGTTTGGAATGAGTGTCTTATAAGAAGTGGGATGAGGGTTGGAAGAATGAGAACCGGAGATGCATATAGACAAGGAGTTAAGAGCATTAAACACTTTCTTTAACAACATGCTATTTTCACTCAAATCCGGTTTACCCTTTTTAGCATAGCTTCCAAGAAGCTTAAGTTTCTCTTTTCTTTTGATTCTTTTAAAAGCTTGAAACTTAGAGCATTGAGGTCTTAGATGACCAAAGGCACCACAATGGTGACAAACAATGTGTTTAAGTCCACTAGGCTTTTTGGGAAGGGATCTAGCAACATGGTTTTGTTCCCTCTTCAACTTATGATATTGAGGTCTTATATGACCAATCACACCACAATGGTGGCAAGTTGGAATAAACTTAGATCCATTCAAAACCTTAGATTGAGACCTAAACGGAGGCTTTGACTTAACAGCCTTTCTCTCCACTTTTTGATTTCTTTTATGTGGAGGAATGTACACCGATTTGTCCTTAGAGGTAGAACCCACAATAGGCACGAAATCGGGTACCACAACATGATTGCAACATATATTATAATCCTTTTTAACAATAGGTTCAGCAATCAAACACTTGGCATGCATCTTAAGAGATTCATTTTCACATTTTAGCACATCAACAAGTTTGTTAGACAAAACAAGTTTACCATCCAAGTCCATATTCAAACATTCAAACTCTTTCAGCTTTTCAAGAGAATTTTCAGCAACTTTCTTATATTTTTCAACCAATTTGTTTGCTTCATTGAGCTTAGCAATCAAATCATCATTTTCACAAAATAACTTGCTCAAATCCTTATTAAACTTCTTAGCCTTTTTCTTTAAGAGTTTGATGTTAGGAATATCAACAACATCCAAATATTCATGTAACATAGCATCATAATCATGAGAATTATCACTCATAGAGGCATTTTCACAAATACATGGCATGTTACATTCATCACCAACCAAATCATACAAAGAGGCATACAAAGCACTATCCATGGCAAATAAACACAAGGGGTCAAGGATCACACTTAGGTATTTAAACCACAACAAGTGTACCCGCTCTGATACCAATTGAAAGTTCAATTAGTGTATAAAATACTATGAACGTTTAGACCCCCAATTTATAAATTACCAATTCAAGCTTATTATCAAACAATATATGTGCGGAACATGAACACAAGCTTATAACAGAATTGATAAACAATCTTAACCAATTAAAATCACATCCATAGCAAAAATTAAATGGCAAAGATTAAGGGAAGAGAGATGCAAACACAAGGACAACACAACGATGTGTTATCGAAAAGGAAACTGAAGCCCTCGGCGTAAAACCTCTCCGCCGACCTCCAAGTGGTAAATAATCCACTAAAAAATGTAGTTGGGATACATGAACAGTAATAGACCCTCCAAGCCTAATCTACCCAGTGTACCTAAGCCCTCCAAGCTTCTTGCTCCAACGAAGTTACGCCGAACCTATTTCTTCTATAGCTTACCGGATTCCGCTACTTGACCATAGCATCGACCAATATGAAATTGGTCCTTTCTTAACTGCTTCCCAAAGCACCAAATGACCTTCTCACAGATATGGGTATGGTGAGAAAAGGTTTTGGTAATGTACCTCTCAAGGATGTAATGATGGAGAGGAAGATAGTAGAGGAATTCGAAGAGTCTCTATGTGAAGATTGTGGATGAGTCAATCTTGTTTTTCTTTAGGGTTTCTCTCTCAAAATTCTCTTTAGAAGCTCTCTACATTTCGTGGGTATAAGAGGTATTTATACTAGGGTGAGAATGGAATGCGAAGAGTCAGGTTTTTCAAAACAGGGCTGGCTGGTGGCTTGGCCTCGTGACTTGACTGAGTCGCGAGTTCAAGTCGCGAGCTAACGGTCTGGCCAGTTTAGACTTTTTGTCCTGTAGTGCTCCAGCTGGCGTGACTGTTCATCTTCCTGCACGCTTCACTCGTGTGCTGCAGTTGGCGGCTTGCTAGTCGCGATTCACCTGCGAGTCCCAGTCGCGAGTCACCCGCGAGTCCTAGCCGCGAGTCTCTGCTTCTTTGTACAATCTCAAGCATTTCTTCACACTCTCTCACACACTACCCTTACATGAATCCCACCTAAATACAGGGTTACTAATTGCTAAAATACAAGTAAATTTGGCACGGAATAAAACCAACAAGATGGTTGATTAAATTCAACCTTACACATTTGGATTAGTTTTTTTCCATTAACTTACTAATTTATTTATGTATATATAGGTTTTAAAAATCTCTCTCTCTCTCTCTCTCTCTCTCTCTCTACAATTGTACATACATTAATTTTTCAGCAAATAAACAAATAATTTTTTCAGCGAAAAAAAAAAAAAAAAAAACTGATCCTAACGCACACTTACTAGCATTCACAAACATAGTTATTTTCTTCTTCTTTTTTTGAATTTTTTTTTCTCTCTAATTTTCATGTAAAATTGACAAGAAGGACAGCTTCATAACCCATAGAGCATTCTATGATGCATTGGCTGAAAAGAGTGCAAGACTATCAGCAAACCAATTAGCCACAAGTAGCACAAACCCAACAATAGTCCAAACTCTTTTTCCCTTTCAAACCCAACAACACTTCACAACCCCACCACAAACCCACAATAGTCCAAACTCTTTTTTTTTGGGATGCATATTCCTATGTCTCCAACTACTTTAAATTGTCGTGTCCTATGGGGTTTTAAATGAAGACATGTCTCTTATATTTTAAAATTGACATTCTAAAAGTCATTTATCATACCTGACTGCATTGTGAAGAAATTTGTTGCATTTGTTGAAGCATGCGAGCCATTCTTTGCTCCATATCTTCGAATTGACTAAGTCTTTCCTTCATTTCATCAAAACTTGCTAGTTTCTCCTCCATAGTACACCATAATAAGTAGCACCACCTTCAGTAACAACACAAACTCCACTATTTTGAGTTTTCCCAGTTGTCTCAGACTCTTTGGTGTGAAACTTCAAACCATTTATAACATAATGCTTGAACCGTTTTGCTTCATTATCTGGATATCGAGCAAGCCATCTAACTTTATCAGAGAGTTCCTTTTTCTCAGAGGCATTCATTAACATCACCTATTATAGAGAAAGACTTTTATTATAAGTATGCTATCTAAAGTGTTACAACCAAAAATAGTTCTATATATATATGCTTTACTTACATATTCCCTAAACCAGCTGCAAAATTTCTCCATGTGCTGCCTTTGAATAACATCATCAATCACATGAGAAGGGAAATCAGCCTTGATCTCTACTATGTGTACACTGTGTAGACAAACGTGTTAGTGTTAAGCTAGAGTATTGTATTGGAATGCCGTGAAGGATACGCAAGGACATATCACTTACTCGTGAAATGGGGTGATTTCTTCACAATTGAATAGCACATAACGATGTGCTTGGATCCATGAATTTGAATCTAGTGTAATGCTCACCATTGCACCCATGGATTCCTTAACATTTCTTACAGGCCGATTGAATACAGCTTCAACAAATCTAAATTAGCATGAGCAGAATGTTAAGCATTCCTCAGCTATATACCCTTCTGCAATGGACTCTTTTGGATAAGTTTTATTATGCTCGTAAGACTTAAGTCTTGACAAGTACCTATTGGAAAAAGCAAGATCAACAACAGGAAATTGTTAAGTTAAACAAAACCAAATAGACCAAGTTACTATATGTGTTACCTCTTTATGGGATACATCCAACAATAATGAACTGAGCCAGCAACTTTGGCTTCGCTAGCCAAATGCATGACTAGATGTACCATCACTGTAAAGAAAGAAGGAGGGAATATCCTTTCTAACTCACACAATGTTACTACAATTCTCTTCTCAAGAGCTCTAAGTTCCTCCACATTTAGTACTTTGGAACATATCTCCCTAAAGAAACAAGATAAGTCAATTAAATGCCTACACACTTCAGGGGGCAAAGATCTGCATATTGCTATCGAAAAAAGTTGTTGCATTAAGATGTGATTATCATGGCTCTTCATCCCACTAATCTTGCATTCTTTGAGTTTGATGCAACATGAGATGTTTGAAGAATATCCATCTGGCACTCTTACATCTTTCAAAACTTGCAGAAAACCATCATTTTCACTAGCATTCATATGGTAGTAGGCATGTGGCATACGTGTCTGATCATTCCCAACCTTTTCCAAGTAAATTTCACTTCTTATTCCCATATCCTTTAAGTCTTGGCGTGCCTTCAAGTTATCATTTGTCTTGCCATCCAAGTTCAACAATGTGCCAATTATATTATCGACTAAATACTTTTCAATATGCATCACATGGTCCTCCCAATAAGGCAAGATTGGACATCTATATCGTTCTCGAGAGAGGTTGGACTAAGAATCAATAATGATAGTATGAAATTAGACCTTTTTATGCACATCCATGGAGGGAGATTGTATGGGATCAAAATGACAGGCCGCGTACTATAACTAGTACTCATATTTCCATATAGGTTAAATCCATCGACTGCTAATCCAAGCCTCACATTACGAGGCTCGGATGAGAACTCTATGTACTTAGAGTCAAATGATTTCCAAGCTTCAGAATCAGTAGGATGCCTCAATAACCTATCATTCACACGACCATTGGCATGCCACTTCATATGATTGGCTATTTCAGGAGATATAAAAACTCGTTTCAATCTAGGCTTTAAGGGGAACCACTATAGGATCTTAGCAGCTTTCTTTTTTCTTTTCTTGGGGGAAGCATTAGTACTTTGTCGACCCAAGGGTCATAAGCCCTACAAATCCCATGTGACACTAAGTGAGCCTGTACAACATCTGTAGGCCACGAATCTGTATGCACACATTTTATATACGGACATAAAATCATTCAATTTGGGTGTGCATGGTTAGATGCAAAATTCAAAAATTGTTGGACTCTATCTAAATATTCTCGCAGCCTTCTATTGGTAAGTTTCTTCCAACTCTTATCCATGCTATAAAGTGGTTTACAAGAAACACCTATAATGTGTGTGAGGGATTTCACAATTTGCACCAATACCAATGAGCTTGGTCTGCGATCGAATGCTATAAAAGATTTGTGCCCCCTCATCCTTCACCAATTGGTGGTTGGATGGATTGGTAAGGCACACGGTTCGAAAATGTGATTTCATGAAAGTACAAACCAAGAGTTAACACACGTTTCATTTAGTTAATTTCACTTTAAGTTAAGAAAGAAATCATCTTTAATCATGCACTTTCAGCTATGTTCTTAAGAAAACAACGAATTTAAACGCATAGAGAAGTTATCAACAGATTTGGTAACTATAACATCATTACTAGCAATATTCTTTAGGAATGGACATCTCTTTAAATATCCCATTTCATTTTAGTGTTCCTCATGTGAAAAAACGATAGAGAGAAGCCTCTAAAATTAATTAATCAAATAAAAACAACTCAACAAGAATCATCCAATATTACACAAAACAGTCAACACTCCCAATATCAACTAAAACCACCTTATAACTCTATGCAAGCCACCTGCTTGCCCCAATTCAACAACCCACCACAAACACAGAGAGAAAGAGAGAGAGAGAGAGAAAGAGAATACCTTAAGTCTAACACAAACAAATTCACTTGCTTTGATCACACAAACTTGTAATGCCTTTTCTTTTCGCAATCTGCCAACAAGGAAAGAATATATATAAACCTAAGTTCATTCTCAAATATGAAACTGATATATAGTTTATTGCGTTCTCAAATCAGCCGAATTAAGAATGTTAGCCAAAACTATCCATCAGCATGTAAGCATCTAAAGCTGGAGCTTAGTTCGTAAAGTAACTGCAACAATCATCAACTATCCATCAAATTTTAATTATTTACAGGCCTACAGCTTTAATAAGTGATGCATGCAGCATTAATTATTAATGCATGCATCATTAATAATGATGAGAATCAACAAGCATTCAAGGATCCATTGCATGTTCCAGTTGGACCTATTACTAGAGCAAGATCCAATAAGATCAAAGAAGCACTTAATGGGCTGATTCAAGAGATTTGGGCTGATTCTAATGCAGGACATTCCAAGCTTGGCCCAAAGGAAGATGAAGGCGTAATAAATTTAATCCAAGCTATTGAGGGTTGATCTGGCTTAATTGGGCGTGATTTATGGCGTGGATTAATGGCTGATTGACTTTCCAGCTCCATATCAGTTAATAGACATTTTTCCTATTCTGGTGCTTCTAATTTCATACCAATCTACCTTAATTTTAGGCTTTTATTATTTAGAACGTTTTTTAGCTATTTTCCTATTTTGGATATGCTAATTTTAGACCAAATCCACTTTTATTTAGGGTTTTATTATTTAGTACGTTTTTTATATTTTCTATTTTCAGTCATGTCTTATAAATAGCATGCACTCATTGTAATAGAGGATTATTGAATAAAAATCAGACAAAGGCGAGGCTTTGCTCTTCTTTTGGTTCTTCAAGAACTGTGAACTTATCAAGGATTCTTCCTTGTGGCATTCAAACTTTATACCTTTGGTTCGTGATTCAATTATAATCATTGGGTCAAGGTCTGTTACTAATACTTTTGGTTCGCGTTTTACTTATAAACGTTGGGTCAGAGTTCTATCAAAATCTGAATTTTAACTTTCTTGGGCAAAAATATTCCAATATTATTTGTTGGGTCTCAAAGCGTGTCAATTGAGGTTCGCATCATTTGGTATTAGAGCACAGGTTCTAAAATCAGTTTTACAATCCCTTTATCTTTTGTTTCCTATTATCATCCTATCTTGTTGTTCTTTATTCCTTGTTCTTATTTTGTGACGTGCACCAGGTTAAAATCGTGCACCAAGCTCTATAATAAAAAATAAATAAAAAAAGTGAAAAAAGAAGAGACTAGAAAAGAAATAGAAAACAGAAAAAAAAAAAAAATTTTGTTTGTTGTTTCAGTTCTCTCAGACCAAAATATTGTTTTCTTTTGTCCTCTTCCTTTGATTTATTGTTTCTGTAATATTTCTTGCCATTGGTATTAGTTTAAATACTACAAGTTGAATTTCTTGATCAAGTTTATTAGTTTAATGCAGAACTGAAAAGGAGAAGCTACGAGTGGAAAAAGGCAAGAGAGTGTGAGATTAATATCGGGAAAAAGCCAATTTAAGAGTGAAACACAAGTGTGAGTGACATAATTTGAGTGCAAACACGCGAGGGAGTGTTGTGAGGAATTATTTCTAACATTTCTTTGTAGTTTCAAAAGTATGTCTTCCAAGGGTGAAACATCAAATAGGGAAGGAGGGGAGGAGTCGTCCTTCATGTTGCAGGCTATGCAAAAACAGTTTGTGCGCATGAAAGTGGTGTTTAATGAGATTCGGGATCGGATGGATAGGCAAGACGCTTTTATTGCTAATTTGCATGAGGAGCACCCCCAAAGAGTTCCAAATGCTAGAAGGCAGGAAAGGCGTGCCTGCATGAATAATTCTGATGACGACCACGAGGATTAGTTTGAAGATGAAGAGGATCAAGCTTCACTAAACAATGAGGGCAGGTTTGTGTCAAGGGGAGAAATGCGTGGTAGAGGTTTCCAAAGAAATCTGAGATGGCAAGATGGGATTGACAGAAACCTAGGAAACATCAAAATGAAGATACCATCATTCCAAGGGAAAAACGATCCTGAAGTGTACTTGGAATGGGAGAAGAAGGTGGAGTTGATCTTTGAGTGCCATAACTACTCTGAGGAGAAAAAGGTAAAACTAGCTGTCATTGAGTTAATTGACTATGCTATTATATGGTGGGATCAACTTGTGATGAACAGAAGGAGAAACCATGAGAGGCCTATAGAGACGAGGGAGGAAATGAAGGCCACCATGAGGAGGCGGTTTGTCCCCAGTCACTACTATGGGGACTTGTATCAGAAATTACAGAGTCTTACTCAAGGCTATAGGAGCGTGGATGACTACCACAAGGAGATGGA